>OY288290.1:28698272-29898272 GCA_958450335.1 Hibiscus tridactylites
GGTGAGTGAAAATGGATTTTCAGCTTTTAAACCAATGGTTGAAGGTGTTGGGAGCTTAGTTTAAGTCTAAACAACTTTGCTAAGCTCAAGTGTAAGTTTCCGGATTACTCTCTTAAGTGGTGGCCATGTTTGATGAAATGTGAATGATGATTTTACATGATTTGCTACTGTTTTGGAAAGCATGTTTTAGCATGCTAATTGCTGATGTTTTAGCATGATTTATGTTGATGATTTAAGCCATGTGTTGAAGGTGTCTCTAGGTAAGAGAGCCTTGTTTTTATGCATTGTTAAATGATGATTTAATGCTTTGAAATGCATGATGAAATGGCTTGGTTTAAATGCTTTAAAACAGTGGATTATGTGATGTATAAAGTGTATATTGGCAAGTGATGGTTTATAAAAGTGAAGGTCACTAAGGTGGTTAAAAGTCCTTGAGTGAGCCTTGTTATCTAAGATCATCAAGGTGGTTAAAAGTCCTTGGATGAATCTTGTTGCGGACACTAAGGTGGTTAAAAGTCCTTAGGTGCTCCTTTCCATGGTGTTTAAAAGTCCATGGGGCCAAGGTGTTTAAAAGTCCTTGGGGCCAAGGTGTTTAAAAGTCCTTGGGGTAATTCAAGCTACGGACACAAAGGTGGTTAAAAGTCCTTGTGTGGTCCATTCATGGTGTTTAAAAGTCCATGGCCAAGGTGTTTAAAAGTCCTTGGGGTCCAAGGTGTTTAAAAGTCCTTGGGGAAAGTTGTTGAACTTGATTTCATAAATGAAATGTATCACTTGAGCCAATATGACATGTTTTGTACATGAGATGCATGAGATGCATGAGATGCATGATTTGATGTTTATGTTGAAGCATGAGATGCTAGTTTAAATGAAATGTGGAAGCATGTTATTGCTTGACTTAAAGTATGCTTTGAGCATGTGTAAGGTTGTTTACAAGCATGATTTACAAATGGTTTTAAATGCATTATTGAATGGTTTTTAAAGAGCACTCCTCACTGAGCTTTGGCTTACGCTCTCTCGTTTTCTTGATTCAATAATGCAGAGCATTAGAGTGCATTAAGGGCAGCAAGAGGAGGCAAGCACACAAGTTCAAGTAAAGCTCAATGTATGGAAGGTTTTGTTAAACATTTTAGCTTTTGGTCGATTTGGCAATGGGGGACCAATGTATTTGTTTTTGGGAGGTGTTTGAGACTCCCTAAGTATGTTAAATGTTGCTGTGGTTGTTGGTTTTTGGATTGATCTCCTATATGCTTGGCTATGAAGGTTTATGCATGAAAGGTAGCTTAAGTAGGAAGCATGTCATTTAAATTGGGGCTTTTCATGTGTGATGGTTATGAGTTGAATTGTTGATGCATTTAAGATCCTTGCATGTTGTATATCTATGTGGTATGATTTGGTGATGTTAATCTGAGGTTTGAAGCATGAATGGTATGAATTTTAAGTCGATTTCAGACAGGGGTATCGGTACTCGGGCTCGCGTATCGATACGCCTGAGCCAAATATGCTCTTTTCTGCCCAGGCGTATCGGTACGGTTGTGGGGGTATCGATACTCATCTGGGTAAAGTTTGAATGCCGTATCGGTACAGGGGATACCGTATCGATACCGTTGCTCGAGTTTGGTTACTGCCTTCCCCGCGTATCGATACGACGTCAGGTGTATCGATACCTGACCGTTAAATTCAGTTAAAAGTATCTTTATATGTTTTGCTTTGTTTACGTTTTAGTCCTGAATCTTGTATGATCAATTGTACGAGCTTGGGATGTCCGTTTGAGCTGAAATTTGGCAGAGAGGCATGAAACCTGATTAATTTCAAGATGGTAACTTCAATTTGGGTTAAGTCCTTTAATTTGTCAGAATTTACAATATGGTCCCTAAAGTTGTGACTTGTTCAATTGGGTCCCAGTTTGATCTCTGATGTTTGTGATCTTTTGATATGTTGTTTGTAAGGTCACACTTAAGGTTAATGTGCATCTAGATAAGATTAAAAAGAAAAAAAAAAGGGTCGTTAATCAAGGTTGACTTTCGGGTTGACTTTGGTTTTCCCCGTGTAATCTTCGTAGTTCGGGTCAACCGTCTAGACCGGGCTACGGGGGTTACATTTGGTGGTATCAGAGCTGAGTTCTCGAGTAATTGGGAATGTGTGTATGTATGATTGAAGCATGGTTTGGTTTGTATGCTTGTTGAGTGAAAGCATGTTCAGTGATATGATATGATGGTGTATATGTAATGCATGTTGTGATGATGCATGTTGAGGGTACCCATTGCCAAACAAAAGCTAAAGAGATGATGTTGTTTTTGAAAGAAATTGAGCTTGAATACTTGGAATTTGCTTACCTTGCTGGTCCTGACTTGTTTTATTTTGTATTGTTATGCATAGTAATAGTATGGCACCACGTAGAGAGTTAAGGAGTAGTGTGAGAGCTACGACCCCAGAGGGGAATGTGAATGATGAGCACACTGGTAGTGCTGTGATACCTCCTCCTCCACCTGGTGGTGGTGGTGCGGAGAGGGAAAGAGCTGGAGCTGGAGCTGAGGCAGCTGGTGCTGGAGCTGCAGGACCTGAAGCTGGTCAGGGGCAAGCGATGCCTGACATGTCTGTGCTTGTACAAGCTATTGCGGGTGCGTTTCGAGCAGCAGTAGCTGGAGCTCAAGGAGCTGGGCATCAGGGAGATGCTGGTGCTAGATTACCCTTGGAACGTTTGCGCAGTCTTGGTGGGACTGAGTTTAGGGGTATGTCGGCTGAGAGGTCAGAAGCGTGGTTGGAGAGTACCAAGCGTGTCTTGGGACAAATGAGTTGCACTGATGTGCAGAAGCTGGGATGTGTGGTGTCACTGCTGCAAGGTGATGCTTATACGTGGTGGACGACCACAATCTCTGGGATGGCTGATGCTGATGTTACATGGACGTTCTTTCAGCATGCGTTCAAGAGGAGATATCTGGGAGTTAGATATCTGGATGAAAAGAAGCGTGATGTAAACACTCCCAAAACCTTGTCATGAACCTCGGATCTCTATCCGACACTATAGATTTTGGTACACCATGCAGACGTACAATCTCAGCAATGTACAGCTCTACAAGCTTATCCAAGGTGTACGTAGTATGCATAGGTAAGAAATGCGCACACTTCGTAAGGCGATCCACAATCACCCACACAGAATTCTTCTTTGATGGCGACAAAGGCAAACCAGACACAAAGTCCATGGTGATCCTCTCCCATTTCCATTCAGGAATCCTCAACGGTTGCAACAACCCCGAAGGAAACTGATGCTCAGCTTTAACCCGCTGACAAACCATGCACTTGCTCACATACTCCGCAACATCTTTCTTCAAGCCCACCCAATAGTACTCATCCTTCAGATCACGGTACATCTTTGTACTACCAGGGTGCATAGCAAAAGGACTACTATGAGCTTCGGTCAGAATAGTACGCCTTAACTCCAAATCATTTGGAACTACTATCCAACTTCCAAAACATAGAACTCCATCATCATTAAAACAAAAATCTGATGGTCTATCCTCAGCAATATCCTGAACATGTGGCACCAAAGAATCACCCAAAAACTGCTTATCCTTTATCAACTGAACTAAAGATGGTGTCACTTGCAATTCAGCAACAAGACCTCCATCTCGCGATATGCTCAAGCTAGCAAACGTCTCCCTTAACTCCACCGCCACTTTTCTGCTCAAAGTGTCAGCCACAACATTGGCCTTTCACGGGTGATACTCGATCGTTAGATCGTAATCCTTAAGCAACTCCACCCATCGCCGTTGCCTAAGATTCAACTCCTTCTGAGACATCAAATACTTTAAACTCTTGTGATCCGTGTGCACAGTACTCTTCTCACCATAAAGATAATGTCTCTAGATATTCAAAGCAAAAACCACCGCAGCTAACTCAATATCATGCGTAGGATAATTGCGCTCATGTACTTTCAACTAACGCGATGCATAAGCCACCACCTTACCCTCTTGCATTAGCACACCCCCCAAACCAACGTAGGATGAGTCACTGTACACCATAAACTTTTTTCCTGATTCAGGTTGAACCAAGATAGGAGCTTGCGTCAGAGCTGCCTTAAGCTTCTCAAAAGCTTGTTGTCTCGCTTCCGTCCACTCATACTTAACATCTTTTTGCAACAACTTCGTTAAAGGGGCATCAATCTTAGAAAATCCATCCACGAACCTTCAGTAGTATCCTGCTAACCCAAGGAAACTACGGACTTCATGAACAGACTTAGGAGGCTTATAATTCATCACCGCCTCAACCTTCTGGGGATCAACTCGAATCCCTTCAGCCGAAACCACATGACCAAGGAAAACAACTTCCTTAAGCCAGAACTCACACTTGCTCAGCTTAGCATAAAGCTGATTTTCCAACAGCGCTTGCAAAACAATTCTCAAATGACCTTCATGCTCTTCCTCAGTACGAGAGTACACAAGGATATCGTTAATGAACACCACAACGAACTTGTCCAAGTATTCATGGAACACTCTATTCATCATGTCCATGAAAGAAGAAGGAGCATTCGTCAAGCCAAACGGCATTACAAGGAACTCATAATGCCTATATCTCGTTCTAAAGGTTGTTTTCGGCACATCCACATCTTTCACCTTTAGCTGATAGTACCCTGACCTCAAGTCAATCTTTGAAAACACAGCCGCTCCCTGAAACTGGTCAAAAAGATCATCAATCCTCGGCAAAGGATACTTGTTTTTGATGGTCAACTTGTTCAGCTGACGATAATCGATGCACATTCTCATCGTGCCATCTTTCCTTTTCAAAAACAGGACCGGTGCACCCCAAGGTGAAAAACTAGGCCGAATGAAGCCACAATCAAGCAACTCCTGAAGTTGCGTCTTCAACTCCTTCAGCTCTTTGGGTGCCATGCAATAGGGAGCAATGGACACCGGAGTTGTGTTCTCAAACAGCTCAATCCCAAACTCCACCTCTCGACTAGGCGGCAAACTAGGTAACTCCTCCGAAAACACTCCAGTGAACTCACGCACAGTTCTTATATCCTGAACGTGCACCCTTTGAACTAGGATTCATAAAAAAGGCTAAGTAAGCCTCGCAACCTTGCCGCAACATCCGACTTGCTTCCAATGTAGACACCACATTGGCAAGAAACTTCACATTCTAACCCACTACCAGCACCTCATAATCATCCGCAAGTTTCAATGAAACTCGCTTACTCTCGAAATCCACAACAGCCCTATGCTCAACTAGCCAATCCATGCCAAGGATTACATCAAAGCCATAGAATGGCAATTCCATGAGATCAACAAGAAAAACATGACTTTGCACCTTCAAGGGACATCTCCTATACAATTTCCCTGTTACAACCGTCTCGCCAAAGGAACTAGTCACACGCATACCCACATCCAAAGACTCAACAGGTAAACTAAGCATTTGAGCATGCTCACGCAATATGTACGAGTGTGTAGATCCAGAATCAATCAAAGAAAGTAATGATAAGGATTGCAAAGTAAAGGTACCTGTGATCACATCCGTATCATTCCTTCCCTCACGATGGGCGTACACTCGAGCTTGACCGCCACCCTCAGGTTGAACGGCCACCACATGGGCTACGTTCCTGCCACCATCATCCCTACGCTGAAAATTACCACGGCCGTGCCCACGACCTCTCTGTGGCTCTGCTGCTCTCACCGAAGCCTGTCACTCTCTCAACGGCCGAGGACAATCTTTCTTCAAATGCCCTCGGTTCCTACAATTCCAGCATGTCCCAAGGTTACCCCAACACTCACCACCATATCTTCTACCACAACGATTACATTCAGGAGTCCTTAGGAAAGCATTAAGTCCTTGCTGACCTCTACCAGGGTTACCACCCCCACGTCTAGCATCGTAATGTGGCTTCCTATCCTTCTGTCTCTTGTTGTGATCTTTACCAAAATCATGTTCCACAACTCGTTTTCCCGAGCTAGAGCCACCAGCTCGACTTGCCAAACCAAGATTCGATTCAATGTCCTTGGCTCTTGTGACCAAGACATTAAAATCAGTGTAATCAGCAGCAAGCATATAGGTCTTGACATCCGCTACCATCCCATAACGGAACCGTTCGCACCTCTCCCGCTCAGTAGGGATTAGCTCAGGTGCATATTGACTGAGACGAACAAACTGAATTTCATATTCAGCTACAGACATGTTCCCTTGCATAAGAGACATAAACTCTCTCTTCTTTTCATCGAGGTAACGTACTCACAGGTACTTCCGCTTGAACGCATTCAAGAAGAACGTCCAAGTCACCTCATCATCCTCCATCCCAGAGATAGTGGTCGTCCACCACGTATAAGCATCACCATGCAGCAGTGACACAATACAACCCAGCTTCTGCACATTGTTGCAGTTCAACTGACCCAGAATCCTCTTGGTGCTCTCCAACCAAGACTCAGATCCTTCCAGAGATAAGCCTCTGAACTCAGTCCCTCCTAGACTGCGAAGACGCTCCAAAGGCAACCTCACATTAGCATCATCTTGATGCGCAGCTCCATGAGCTACGACTACGGCTGCTTGGAAGGCTCCAGAAATAGCCTGTATCAACATAGTCATGTCAGGAGCAGCTTGCCCCTGCACACCCTCAGGTCCAGCAACCCCAGCACCAGCACCAGCATTACCAGCTCCACCACCACCGGGTGGTCCATCAGGAGGAGGTAAATCCTTAGCATTCTCCGCATTCTCCGTATTCTCATTATCAGCCATCGATCTAGTATTGATTCTTAGCTCTCTACGTGCCCTCATTATAAAAACAATGCACTGACAAAAATGCAATAAACACAATTAGGCACAATAAGGTAAGTAATCCAAGTACTCAAGCTCATTTTCGAAAACAATTCTCCTCATTAGTTTTGATATGGCAATGGGATCCCCAACCACACTCCAACATAGCATAGTATCACAAAATCATCTCGACTTAATCACACATCACTGTTCATACATCAAACTTTCACTGAAAAAACACAATCATGCACAAACACATACAACCACCACATACCAAATGTAACGCCCCGGTTTTGGGCTTGGAAGTCTTGGGCGTTGACCGGTTGGTCAAAGTGCTGTTCGAATCGTAAGAGGTTAAATTAGGAAAGCCTAGTTCGGGTTGCATTAAAAATATGGAAAAATGTTCTAAAATCATCTTTTAATATAATTAAGTGAACTGTGAAATCAATTTTGGAAAATGAGTTTCGGAAGGGTGACATTTTGGCTAGTGACCAAAATGTAATTTTTGAAAGTTTGGTGGCTGTTTTATAAAGGGTTGAAACTTTGAATCTTTAAGGAGCTATTAATCCAAGGGTGATTTCTCCAGACTTTTCTAAGGTTTTATAAGCCAATTATCTGATTTTAAAGATAACAAAAAGGAGGGAAAACTCATTTTTAGTCATTTTCTCAACTAACTTCCCATTTTCTTTCTCTCTTTTTCTCTCAATCCAAACACTCCATTTCCAGAGTTTCAATTCTGATTTTTTTCACCTAAAATCCTCCTTTCAACTCTCAATTGATTGCAAATCAACATATCTTCAAAACCTCTTCAATTGCTTCAAGTTTCATCAAGGTTTTCCATTCCAAAAAGAGGAGAAACTCAAGTTTGGAGGTAAGAACGTCCTTCTCCTCTGAACTTCAAGTTCTTTAATGAAATTCCTGAGTTTTCAATCCTAATTTGATATTTAATTAAAGGCTTTTAAGTTGATTTATGGATCTTGGCTAATTATGCAAGATTTTGATGATTTCACTTGATTTTCGTTAGATCTGTTAGATCTGTGTTTTGAGAGGTGTTTTTGATGTTAAATGATCTCTAAATTGAAAAGGAAATGAGTCTTGATTGATGCAATCCCGGATAGGTTGAGTTTCCTAAGTTTAGCTTGTGTTTTAAGGTAGTTTTTGTGGTGATCTTGGTGATCTGATGTTGCTGGAGGTATAAGGATGTTGTTAGGTTGTTTTTAGATGTTCTTTGATGTTAATGGAAGTGTGGTTTTGCTGGTTAATGGCTGGGCTTTGTTTAGAAGTGTTTCGGATGCATTTTCGGTTGTGTTTGGTGGCCGAAAATGGAGGTTGAGTGAGAGCAGCGAGTTTAGGTGCTTTCATTTAAGCAATTAATGCATGATGATGCATTAATCCTCTGCTTTAATGTGTTGAAACAGGGGAGGCATCCTTGGATCCAAGAATTGTTGATCCGGAGGCTTGATTTGGTGCTTTGGCTTGAAGCAAAGTGGAAATCGGTGAGTGGATTTGTGAAAATGGTTTTCGGCTTTGAAACCAAGGTTTTGGGGGCTTAGTTTAAGTCTAAACAACTTTGCTAAGCTCAAGTGTAAGTTTTCGGATTTCTCTCTAAGTGGTGGCCATGTTTTGGTGTGATGCAAAATGATGATTTGCATGTTTTGATTACTGTTTTGGAAAGCATGTTTTAGCATGTTAATTGCTGATGTTTTAGCATGTTAATTGCTGATGTTTTAAGCCATGTGTTGAGGGTATCTCTAGGTAGGAGTACCTTGCTTTTATGCATTGTGTAAATGTGGATTTGATGATTTGAAATGCATGATGAAATGGCTTGGTTTAATGCTTTAAAACAGTGGATTATATGATGTATAAGATGTATATTGGCAAGTGATGTTTTGTAAAAGTGAAGGTCACTAAGGTGGTTAAAAGTCCTTGAGTGAGCCTTGTTACCTAAGATCATCAAGGTGGTTAAAAGTCCTTGGATGAATCTTGTTGCGGACACTAAGGTGGTTAAAAGTCCTTAGGTGCTCCTTTCCATGGTGTTTAAAAGTCCATGGGGCCAAGGTGTTTAAAAGTCCTTGGGGCCAAGGTGTTTAAAAGTCCTTGGGGTGATTCAAGTATTGGACACAAAGGTGGTTAAAAGTCCTTGTGTGGTCCTTATCCAAGGTGTTTAAAAGTCCTTGGGGCCAAGGTGTTTAAAAGTCCTTGGGGAAAGTTGTTGAACTTGATTTCATAAATGAAATGTATCACTTGAGCCAATATGACATGTATAGTACATTGGGATGCATGAGATGCATGTTTTAATGTTATGTTGAAGCATGAGATGCTTGTTTAAATGGTATTTGAAGCATGGGATTGCTTGATTTAAAGTATGCTTTGAGCATGTGTAAAGGATGAATATAAGCATGTTTTATAAATGGTTTAAATTGCGTTATTGAACGGTTTTAAAAGAGCTCTCCTCACTAAGCTTTGGCTTACGCTCTCTCGTTTTCTTGATTCAATAATGCAGAGCATTAGAGCACATTGAGGGGCAGCAAGTGAAGGCAAGCAAACAAGTTCAAGTAAAGCTCAATGTATGAAGGCTTTATAAGTTCTTTTAGCTTTTGGTTGAATTGGCAATGGGGGACCAATGTGTATGTTTTGGGAGGTGTTTGAGACTCCCTGAGTTTGTTAAATGTTGTATGAATTGCTGGTTTTTGGATTGGATTTCTATTGCTTGCTTTTGAAGGTTTATGCATGAATGGTAGCTTAAGTAGGAAGCATGTCACCTAATTTGGGGCTTTTCTTATGTGTTGTTTAAATGCTGAATTGATGATGCAATTATGGTTCTTGCATGTTGTATGTTTAAGTGGAATGGTTTGGCGTTGTTAATTTGATGTTTGAAGCATGTTTGATGTTGGTTTAGAGTCGAAATCAGGCAGGGGTATCGGTACTCGGGCTTGCGTATCGATACGCCTGAGCCAAATATGCTCATTCCTGCCCAGGCGTATCGGTACGGTTGAACAGGTACCGATACCATATGAAGGCCGTATCGATACGGGGAAACCTGTACCGATACCGTTGCTGAAGTTTGGTTACTGCCTTCCCCGAGTATCGGTACGACACGTGGCGTATCGATACCCGACCGTTAATTTCAGTTAAAAGTATCTTAATATGTTTTGTTTGGTTTACGTTTTGGTCCTGAATCTTGTTTGATCAATTGAATGAGTTTGAGAAGTCCTTTTGAGCTGAAATTTCGCAGGGAAGCATGAAACCTGACTAATTTCAAGATGGTAACTTTAATTTGGGTTAAGTCCCTTAATTTATCCGAATTTACAATTTGGTCCCTAAAGTTGTAATTTGTTCAATTGGGTCCCTGTTTGATCTCTGATGTTTGTGATCTTTGAGTATGTTGTTTGTGTGATCACAAGTAGGGTTAATGTGCATCTAGATAAGTTTAAAATGAAAAAAAAAGGGTCGTTAATCAAGGTTGACTTTCGGGTTGACTTTGGTTTTCCCCGTGTGACTTTCTTAATTCGGGTCAACCGTCTAGACCGGGTTAAGGGGGTTACATTTGGTGGTATCAGAGCTGAGTTCTCGAGTAATTGGGAATGTTTGTATGCATGATTGAAGCATGGTTTGGCTTGTATGCTTGTTGTATGAAAGCATGTTCAGTGATTTGAGATGATGATTCTTTTGAGATGTATGTTGTGATGATGCATGATGAGGGTACCCATTGCCAAACAAAAGCTAAAGAGATGATGTTGTTTTGGAAAGAAATTGAGCTTGAATACTTGGAATTGCTTACCTTGCTGGTCCTGACTTGTTTTATTTGTATTGTTATGCATGGTAAAAGTATGGCACCACGTAGAGAGTTAAGGAGTAGCGCGAGAGCTACGACCCCGGAGGGGAATGTGAATGAGGAGAACACGGGTAGTGCTGTGTTACCTCCTCCTCCACCTGGTGGTGGTGGTGCGGAGAGGGAAAGAGCTGGAGCTGAGGCAGCTGGTGCTAGAGTTGCAGGACCTGAGGTTGGTCAGGGGCAAGCTATGCCTGACATGTCGATGCTGGTGCAAGCTATTGCGGGTGCTTTCCGAGCAGCGGTAGCTGGAGCTCAAGGAGCTGGGCATCAGGGAGATGCTGGAGCAAGATTACCCTTAGAGCGTCTGCGCAGTCTTGGTGGGACTGAGTTTAGGGGTATGTCGGCTGAGAGGTCGGAGGCATGGCTGGAGAGTACCAAACGTGTCTTGGGACAGATGAGTTGCACTGATGTGCAAAAGCTGGGATGTGTGGTGTCTCTGCTGCAAGGTGATGCTTATACGTGGTGGACGACCACAATCTCCGGGATGGCTGATGCTGATGTTACTTGGACGTTCTTTCAGAATGCGTTCAAGAGGAGATATCTGGGAGTTAGATATCTGGATGAGAAAAAGCGTGAATTCATGTCTCTTACCCAAGGGAGCATGAGTGTGGCTGAGTATGAGGTACAGTTCGTACGTCTCAGTCAGTATGAACCGGAGCTGATACCTGATGAGCGCGAGAGGTGCGAAAGGTTCCGTTATGGCCTGGTGACGGAAGTTAAGACCTATATGTTGGCTGCTGAGTACAATGATTTTGATGTGTTGGTTAGTCGATCCAAGGACATTGAGATGAATCTGAGTTTGTCTGCGAAAGGTGCTGGAGCTAGTTCTGGAAAGAGAGCTGCTGAGTATAGTTCCGGAGGTGGACGGAACAAGAGGGGACGCGATCAGAGGTTCCAGTCCTCATCTAGGAGAGGTGGAGGTGCACCTGCTAGGGGTGGCAATGCTAGAGCTGACCCTAGTGCTTGTTGGATTTGTGGTTCCCGTGGTCACTTGAAGCGTGACTGTCCTCGTGCTGGGAGGGAGGTGCAAGATCCTGTTGTGGCAGCTGGTTATGAGTGCTGGAACTGTGGTTCTGCTGACCACTTGAGGCGAGATTGCCCGAGGATGGCTGGTAGTCAAGAGCGTGCTCCTGTTGTTACAGCACCGCAGAGAGGTCGTGGGCGCGGCCGTGGTAATTTTCAGAGGCGTGAGGAAGGTGGTCGCGGAGTAGCTCATGTTGTGGCTATTCAACCTGAGGGTGGAGGCCAAGCGAGGGTGTATGCTCAGCGCGAGGGAAGGAATGATGCTGATGTGATTGCAGGTACCTTTACTTTGCAATCCTTGTCATTGCTTTCTTTGATTGATTCTGGATCTACGCATTCATACATTCTTCGTGAGCATGCTGAGTTGCTTGGTTTGCCTGTTGAGTCTTTGGATGTTGGTGTTAGAGTCACTAGTTCTTTTGGTGAAACTGTTGTGACTCGTAAGCTTTATAGAAGGTGTCCTTTGGTTGTTCAAGAGCATGTCTTTCATGTTGATTTTATGGAGTTGCCCTTCTATGGTTTTGATGTGATCCTTGGTATGGATTGGCTTGCTGAGCATCGTGCTGTCGTGGATTGTGAGAATAAGCGGGTTTCGCTTAAGCTTGCGGATGATTATGAAGTGGTGGTGGTTGGTGAGAATGTGAAGTTTCTTGCCAATGTTGTTTCTACCTTGGAGGCGAGTAGGATGTTGAGGCAAGGCTGTGAAGCTTTTCTGGCTTTTGTGATGAATCCTTGTTCTAAGGGGTTGAGGGTGCAGGATATCAGGGTTGTGAAGGAGTTTCCTGATGTTTTTCCTGAGGAGTTGCCTGGTTTACCTCCTAATCGCGAGGTGGAGTTTGGAATTGAGCTGTATGAGAATACCACTCATGTGTCCATTACTCCCTATAGAATGGCACCTAAAGAGCTGAAGGAGCTGAAGACGCAGTTGCAAGAGCTGCTTGATCGTGGTTTCATCCGGCCGAGTGTGTCGCCTTGGGGTGCTCCTGTCTTGTTTGTGAAGAAGAAAGATGGCACGATGAGGATGTGCATTGATTACCGTCAGCTGAACAAGTTGACTATCAAGAATCGGTATCCTCTGCCGAGGATTGATGATCTCTTTGATCAATTTCGGGGAGCTGATGTGTTCTCTAAGATTGACTTGAGGTCAGGGTATTATCAGTTGAAGGTGAAGGATGTGGATGTGCCTAAGACAGCTTTCAGGACAAGGTATGGGCATTATGAGTTCCTTGTGATGCCGTTTGGTTTGACAAATGCTCCTGCTGCTTTTATGGACATGATGAATCGTGTTTTTCATGAATACCTAGACAAGTTCGTTGTGGTGTTCATTGATGATATCCTTGTGTACTCGCGTACTGAGGAAGAGCACGAAGAGCATTTGAGGGTTGTGTTGCAAGCTTTGTTGGAGAATCAGCTTTATGCTAAGCTGAGCAAGTGTGAGTTCTGGCTTAGAGAGGTGGTGTTTCTTGGGCATGTGGTCTCAGCTGAGGGGATTCGTGTTGATCCTCAGAAGATTGAAGCGGTGATGAACTGGAAAGTTCCTAAGTCTGTTCAGGAGGTTCGTAGTTTCCTTGGTTTGGCAGGATACTATCGAAGGTTTGTGGATGGTTTTTCCAAGATTGCTGCTCCTTTGACGAAGTTGTTGCAGAAAGATGTCAAGTATGAGTGGACAGAAGCGAGACAGCAGGCTTTTGAGAAGCTGAAGTTGGCTTTGACGCAAGCTCCTATCTTGATTCAGCCTGAATCAGGGAAAGAGTTTGTAGTCTATAGTGATGCATCCTATGTTGGTTTGGGGTGTGTGCTGATGCAAGAGGGTAAGGTTGTGGCTTATGCGTCGCGGCAGTTGAAGGTGCATGAGCGCAATTATCCTACGCATGATATTGAGCTGGCTGCAGTGGTTTTTGCTCTGAAGATCTGGAGGCATTATCTGTATGGTGAGAAGTGTACGGTGTACACAGATCACAAGAGTTTGAGGTATCTGATGTCTCAGGAGTTGAATCTTAGGCAGCGGCGCTGGTTGGAGTTGCTCAAGGATTATGATCTGACGATAGAGTATCATCCTGGAAAGGCTAATGTTGTTGCGGATGCCTTGAGTAGGAAGGTAGCTGTTGAGCTGAGAGCTATGTTTGCTAGCTTGAGTATATCGCAGGATGGTGGTCTTGTTGCTGAGTTGCAAGTGAAGCCATCGTTGGTTCAGTTGATCAAGGATAAGCAGTTGTTGGATGATTCCTTGGTGTCTCATGTTCAGGATATCGCGGAGGGTAGACCTTCGGATTTCTGCTTTAATGAGGATGGAGTGTTGTGTTTTGGTAGTCGGATAGTAGTGCCTGCTGATGCTGAGTTGAGGCGTGCTATTCTGACTGAAGGTCATAGTAGTCCTTTTGCTATGCATCCTGGTAGTACAAAGATGTATCGCGATCTTCGTGATGAGTACTATTGGGTAGGTTTGAAGAAGGATGTTGCAGAGTTCGTGAGCAAGTGTTTGGTGTGTCAGCGAGTTAAGGCTGAACATCAGGTTCCTTCTGGTTTGTTGCAACCGTTGAAAATCCCTGAATGGAAGTGGGAGAGGGTTACCATGGATTTTGTATCTGGTTTACCTTTGTCTCCATCAAAGAAGAATTCTGTTTGGGTGATTGTGGATCGCTTGACGAAGTGTGCGCATTTCTTGCCTGTGCATACTACGTTTTCTTTGGATAAGTTGGCAGAGCTGTACATTGCTGAGGTTGTGAGGTTGCATGGTGTGCCTAAGTCGATCGTGTCGGATAGGGATCCGAGGTTCACATCGCGTTTCTGGCAGTGTTTGCATCAAGCTCTGGGTACAAGGTTGCATTTCAGTACATCCTATCATCCCCAGTCGGATGGCCAGTCTGAGCGAGTTATTCAGATTTTGGAGGATATGTTGAGATGCTGTGTGATAGAGTTCCAAGGTTCTTGGGAGAAGCATCTGCCTTTGGTTGAGTTCGCTTATAACAACAGTTATCAGGCGAGTATACAGATGGCACCTTATGAGGCTCTGTATGGGAGGAAGTGTAGGACTCCTCTGTGTTGGGCTGAAACAAGTCAAAGGTTGGTTTCGATGCCTGCTTTGTTGAAAGGAACCACCGAGAAGGTGAAGCTCATTTGTGAGCGGTTGAAGGCTGCTTCTGACCGGCAGAAATCTTACGCGGATTTGAAGCGTAAGGAGATAGAGTATGCGGTGGGTGATCGTGTGTTCTTGAAGGTTTCGCCTTGGAAGAAGGTGATGAGATTTGGTCGGAAGGGTAAGTTAAGCCCAAGGTACATTGGACCGTATGAGGTTGTTGAGCGAGTGGGTCCTGTTGCGTATCGGTTGAGGTTACCTCAGGAGTTGGAGAAGATTCATGATGTGTTCCATGTTTCTATGCTCCGGAAGTATAGATCTGATCCTTCGCATGTGATGCCTGTTGAGGATGTGGTTTTGAATCCGGATTTGACCTATGATGAGGAACCGGTGAAGGTTCTGGATTCAGATAGCAAAGTTCTTTGTGGCAAGACCATAGAGTTGGTGAAGGTGCTGTGGAAGCATCGCGGTGTTGAGGAAGCCACGTGGGAGCGGAAGGAAGATATGCTGAAACAGTTTCCTTATCTCTTTCCTTCAGGTAAATTTCGAGGACGAAATTTCTTAAGGGGAGGAGAGTTGTAACGCCCCGGTTTTGGGCTTGGAAGTCTTGGGCGTTGACCGGTTGGTCAAAGTGCTGTTCGAATCGTAAGAGGTTAAATTAGGAAAGCCTAGTTCGGGTTGCATTAAAAATATGGAAAAATGTTCTAAAATCATCTTTTAATATAATTAAGTGAACTGTGAAATCAATTTTGGAAAATGAGTTTCG
Source organism: Hibiscus tridactylites (assembly GCA_958450335.1). Lineage (NCBI taxonomy): Eukaryota > Viridiplantae > Streptophyta > Magnoliopsida > Malvales > Malvaceae > Hibiscus > Hibiscus tridactylites. Next base: position 28,713,711 of record OY288290.1, read on the forward strand.
GAAGGGTGACATTTTGGCTAGTGACCAAAATGTAATTTTTGAAAGTTTGGTGGCCGTTTTATAAAGGGTTGAAACTTTGAATCTTTAAGGAGCTATTAATCCAAGGGTGATTTCTCCAGACTTTTCTAAGGTTTTATAAGCCAATTATCTGATTTTAAAGATAACAAAAAGGAGGGAAAACTCATTTTTAGTCATTTTCTCAACTAACTTCCCATTTTCTTTCTCTCTTTTTCTCTCAATCCAAACACTCCATTTCCAGAGTTTCAATTCTGATTTTTTCACCTAAAATCCTCCTTTCAACTCTCAATTGATTGCAAATCAACATATCTTCAAAACCTCTTCAATTGCTTCAAGTTTCATCAAGGTTTTCCATTCCAAAAAGAGGAGAAACTCAAGTTTGGAGGTAAGAACGTCCTTCTCCTCTGAACTTCAAGTTCTTTAATGAAATTCCTGAGTTTTCAATCCTAATTTGATGTTTAATTAAAGGCTTTTAAGTTGATTTATGGATCTTGGCTAATTATGCAAGATTTTGATGATTTCACTTGATTTTCGTTAGATCTGTTAGATCTGTGTTTTGAGAGGTGTTTTTGATGTTAAATGATCTCTAAATTGAAAAGGAAATGATTCTTGATTGATGCAATCCCGGATAGGTTGAGTTTCCTAAGTTTAGCTTGTGTTTTAAGGTAGTTTTTGTGGTGATCTTGGTGATCTGATGTTGCTGGAGGTATAAGGATGTTGTTAGGTTGTTTTTAGATGTTCTTTGATGTTAATGGAAGTGTGGTTTTGCTGGTTAATGGCTGGGCTTTGTTTAGAAGTGTTTCGGATGCATTTTCGGTTGTGTTTGGTGGCCGAAAATGGAGGTTGAGTGAGAGCAGCGAGTTTAGGTGCTTTCATTGAAGCAATTAATGCATGATGATGCATTAATCCTCTGCTTTAATGTGTTGAAACAGGGGAGGCATCCTTGGATCCAAGAATTGTTGATCCGGAGGCTTGATTTGGTGCTTTGGCTTGAAGCAAAGTGGAAATCGGTGAGTGGATTTGTGAAAATGGTTTTCGGCTTTGAAACCAAGGTTTTGGGGGCTTAGTTTAAGTCTAAACAACTTTGCTAAGCTCAAGTGTAAGTTTTCGGATTTCTCTCTAAGTGGTGGCCATGTTTTGGTGTGATGCAAAATGATGATTTGCATGTTTTGATTACTGTTTTGGAAAGCATGTTTTAGCATGTTAATTGCTGATGTTTTTGTAACGCCCCGGTTTTGGGCTCAGAAGTTTTGGCGTTGACCGGTTCGGTCAAAGTGCTGATCGAATATATAAGAGTGAATTTAGGAAAGCCTAGTTCGGGTTGCATTAAAAATATGGAAAAATATTCTAAAATCATCTTTTAATATATATAAGTGAACTGTGAAATCAATTTCGGAAAATGAGGTTCGGAAGGTTGACATTTTGGCTAGTGACCAAAATGTAATTTTTTGAAAGTTGCGGGGCAGTTTTATAAAGGATTGAAACTTTGAATCTTTAAGGAGCTATTATTCCAAAAAGGATTTCTCCAGATTTTTCTAAGATATTTTAAGTCTAAAATCTGATTTTAAAGATTAAGAAAAGAGAGGGAAATCATTTTAACCAATTTCCAACTAATTTTCTATTTTCTCTCAAATTCTCTTTTCTCTCATTTTCTCTCTACCCAAACAAGATTCTCCAGATTTCTTTCTCTGGTTTTGACATCTACATCTCTCATTTCAACTCTCATTTGATTCCTAATCATCTCATCATCAAAACCTCTCAATTTGCAAATTGTTTCATCAAGCATTTTGGCTCTAAAATGGAGAAATTCAAGTTTGGAGGTAAGAACGTCCTTCTCCTCTAAACTATCAGTTCTTTACTGAAATTCCTAAGTTCTCAATCCTTGATTCATGTTTTATTAAAGGCTTTTCAATTGAGATCTTGATTTTTGGCTAAAATGCAAGATTTGGTGATTTTGGTGAAAATTTCGTGTGATCTGTTTAAGCAGGGTTTTGAGGTGTTAAAATGATGTTAAATGAATGCTAAAATGATTAGAAGTTGAGGTTTAATCAATGCAATCCCGGATAGGTTGAATTTCCTAAGTTTGGCTTGAGTTTTTGGTTGTTTTTGGAGTGTTTTTGGTGATCTGTTATACCTGGAGGTATAAGGACGTGGTTGTGATCATTTTGCATGTTATTTGATGTATAAAAATGGTTAGAAGTGATGGATCTTGGCTGGGTTAAGTTTTGGAAGTGTTTGGAGATGATTTCGGTTGTGTTTGGTAGCCAAATCGTTAGATTTGTGATGAGCAGCGAGTTGTGTTGATGTTGCTGGTGTTTTAATGCATAAGGATGCATTAATGTTCTGTTTTTGTGTGCTTGAAACAGGGGAGGTTGATCCTTGAGCCTTGGAGGTGTTTTCGGAAGGTTTCGGAAGCTTGGAAAGCTTGTTGGCTAGCTTTGTTTGGTAATCGGTGAGTGAAGTTGGGATTTCAGCTTTTGAAACATGGTTTGAAGGTTTTTGGGAGCTTAGTTTAAGTCTAAACAACTTTGCTAAGCTCAAGAGTAAGTGAAGAGGTTTTTGCTCTTGGATTGTGTATGATTTGGTTTTAAAATCAATTGTGGTTGATGATTGATGTGCATGTGTTATTGCATGGTTTAATTCTGTTTTGTAAGCATGTTTTAGCATGGTTTAATGCTGGTTTTGAAAGTCAATTGAAAAGGATGCTCAAGGTAAGAGAACCTTGGTTATGTTTATGGGAATTGTGATTTTGATGCATAGTGATGCATGTTGTTCATTGGCTTTGTATGATGCTTAAAAACAGTGAGTTGATGATGATTAATGATGTGGTGGTTTTGCATTATGTGTATGCATGTGAATCATTGAGCTAATGATGTGATGACCTTGCATTGTGTTTATGCATGTGGAACATTGGATATTATGGTAAGATGGTTATGTTGGCAAGAGATGTGAATGGTTCTCGGTTCGTTGATCGGGTATAATTAGCCGGCTATAGGATTGGGTGCACCGTGAATAAAGTCGCCTTGAAGGCGGAGTGGTCAAGTGTGGACCGGTTAGACTCCCCTCAAGTATTCCTAACGAGAAGAGGTTATAGTGGAGGTTGTTGCCCACTCGAGGACCTAAGTTGTTAAGGTCATAATGGAGGTTGTTGCCCATTCGAGGACCTTGGTTAAGTAAAGGTTATAAGGTGGTTAAAGTCCTTATGTGAGAACCTTGTACTTGTTAAGATCACAATGGCAGTGTTTAAGTCCATGTGTGGATCTTGTGTGTGATGTCCCGTACCTCGTTAGATGATGTCTACAACTACCAATCGGTTATGCAAAGGTTGTATGGTGGTTGAAAGTCCATACGGAAAAGACCTTGTGCATGTCAAGGGTGTATGGCGGATGGAAGTCCATACATGGTAACCTTGAGGAAAAGCTAAGGTTGTATGGTGTTTAAAAGTCCATGCATGGGAACCTTAGGTTGTTAAGGTCAAATGGAGGTTGATGCCCATTTGGAAGACCTTGGATTGGGTAGGGTGTAGGAAGCGTTGGGACACGCTTGTAATCCGCGTATCCGATCGAATCGATAAGTTGGAAAGTGAATGTGGTTGATCTCTTGGAAGCCAATGTAATGTTCTTGATCATGTGAAGCATGGGATTGCTTGAAATGATGCATGGTTGCATGTGAAGCATGGGATTGCTTGAAATGATGCATGGTTGCATGTGAAGCATGGTATTGCTTGAAATGATGCATGGTTGCATGTGAAGCATGAGATGCTTGAATTAATGCATGTTTGCATGAGAAGCATGAGATGTTTGGTAAGATGCATTGTTGCATGAGATGTGTATGATGCTAGTGAAAGCATGTTACTTGTATGTTGAACAAGTGTTGATTATCATTTGATAAATGATGCATGAGAGCATGGATTACCTATGTTGCATTGAAGTCATGTATGACTTGTTGTTAAAGGCATGTGAATATGATGTTATGGTTTTTTAGTGCATTGATTAAATGCATGAAATGGTTTAATTGAACTATGGTTTTAAATGGTTTCTTGCTTGATGTGGTTTTCAAGTTAAAGAAAGGTATGTTGTGGAAAGGATGTGTTTTCCATGGTTTTGTTTAAGCTTGGCATATGGTGTTTATGCATGTTTTGAGCTTGATGTTGAAAAGAGTTTTCGAACATGGTTTTGGAAAGCAAATCGGGTTGGTTTTAAAGTGTTTTAAAGACCCGCTGCATTGATGGTGTTTTGGTTTTGAGCATTCCTCACTAAGCATTATGTGCTTACGCTCCTTTTTGTCCATCAATGCAGATTCTTGAGGTTTGGGCAGCAAGGAGCAAGGGATTCAAGGTGGACTCCAATGGAGATGTATGTCTCGGTGAATAGCTATAGTTAATAAGGGCAATGGGGTAGAATCTCTCGGATTGTTGTTATTGTGATCGTACGTGTTGATCAAGAATGTTTAAGTACTGTTGTTAATGATGTTGAATCATGAATTGGTTTGATTGTGTTTGAATTGAAAGGTTTGTGCTTAAATGGTTGCTTGAGTAGGAAGCATGCCTATAGAATTGGGGCTTTTCATATGTGTTGATCATATGTTGAATTGTTGATGCAAGTATGTCTCTTTTATGTTGAATTGCATGTTGGCAATGTTTGGTGGCTTTTGGAGCATGTTTGAATGATCAATTGTGTGTTTGAGTGAGCAAAATGCAACATTCTGGGCTAGGTGTTTCGGAACAGGCAACACCGTTTCGGAACGGGTGCCCTGCATAAACCCAGGCGTCCGAAACGGGTGTCACCGTTCCGAAACGGAAGGCACTCTGCCAGACCCCCGTTGCGGAACGCGTTGCGGAACGGCCCGTGTTTCGGAACGGCCTTGGCCTGTTTCGGAACGGGTGACCGTTGGGGGCTGACATGGGCGGTTAAATGTTTCAAAATGTTTGCATTTTGGTCCTGAATCTTGTTTGTGCAATTGTTTGAGTTCGGGATGTCCGTTTGAGCTGAAATTTGGCAGAGAAGCATGAAACATGATTAATTTCAAGTTGGTAACTTAAAATCTGGTTAAGTCCTTAAAGTTTTCAGAAATTACAATTTGGTCCCTAAAGTTGTAATTTGTTCAATTGGGTCCCTGTTTGATCTCTGATGTTTGTGATCTTTGAGCATGGTCTTTGTGTGATCACATCTAAGGTTAATGTGCATCTAGATAAAGATTAAAAAGAAAAAAAAAGGGTCGTTAATCAAGGTTGACTTTCGGGTTGACTTTGGTTTTCCCCGTGTAATCTTCGTAGTTCGGGTCAATCGTCCAGGCCGGGCTACGGGGGTTACATTTGGTGGTATCAGAGCTGAGTTGCGAAGGTTGGGGAAAACGGTAAGTTGTTGTGGTAAGTGTGCTTGATGTTTACCTTGTTGTATGGTTGAAAGCTGGTTGAAGCATGTGTTTCTGTATATGCTGTTGATGTTTTGAGCATGTTGCTGGTGTATGCAAGCATGATTTGTGGTTATGAATCTTGGTTGAGATCATATGGATATGTGTGGATGTTATGAGCTGATGCTATGCATGATGAATGTGTTTTGAGCATGTTATGTTGCTAATGTGCTAGTGTTGTTGGATGTTGTTTGGTGTAAGCATGATCAAGGTATGTTATTGATATGCTTGATGTTGTGATGCTCATGTTGTGTTGGCTGTTATGTCATGTAAAGGGGAGGATTCGGGATACCCATTGCCTTATTAATATAGCTATTGTGTTATTTTGGAGTTGGAGTTTGAATCCTTGCTTAATGCTGGTCTAACAGGTTTTGTTTGTTTGTTGTGATTGTATGTTGTTTGTTGTTAGTGGTATGGCAAAGATGATGAAAGAGTGGAGGATGAGTGAAATGGTTGCTGCCTTGGGGCAGGTTGTTAAGTCAAAGGATTCACCCTTTTGTAGAGGTGTTTTGTCTCAGTCTTCTGTGACTGAAGTTGAGATGGTAAGGCAAGGGAAGGAAGCTGGTTCCGGGATGGAAAGTTCTTTACCTGTTGTTCAGGAGGTGTTGGGAACATCTCAGGCTATGGTTGAGGTGGAATCAGTGGATGTGCTGGCTAAATGTGTGGGTTTGCCGAAGCAGCATTTGTTTGATTTGGGTGCTGAGGAGTATCATGGTTCTTCCTCGGAGATGTTTGAGGCCTGGTTGGCCAATGTAGTTCTGATTCTGGATCAGGAAGGCTGTGATTATACCTGTAAGCTGGGGAGTGTTGTTTCTCTGATGCTGGAGGATGTTTGTTCTTGGTGGACATCTGTGGCTGTGGCGTCACATATCCTTGATATTGATTGGGATTTCTTCGTATCTGCTTTCTATGAAAGGTATCTTGGAAGGGAATTTCCAAGGGTTGAGCAAGGTGCGGCTGATGCTGTTGGTGAGCAAGTGTTGCCTGAGCAAGGAGTGGAAGCTCAGTCATCTGTTTGTGACCATTGTAAAAGGCAACATGTTGGAAATTGTTGGGGCGCAGGTGTTTGTTGGAATTGTGGTTCCAAGTTGCATGTTAAGCGTGATTGTCCTCATGGAGTGAAGTCAGCTTTGATGTTGGCCAAAGGATCTTTGAAAGGTCGTGGGCGCGACCGAGGCGAGGTTCAGAAGTGGCAGAAAAAGCAGAAGGTTGTGAAGAGCTTGGGAAATGAAGTTTGCTGGAAGTGTGGGTCTGCTGGACACATGAAGCGTGATTGCTTGATGTTGGCGCGGAACAGTCAAGGTTTCTTATCGCAAGGAGTTGGTGGTGACCCAGGAGTGTTTGTTGGTGCTGCAAGGGTGCAACCGAAGGATGTTGGTTCCGCAAGGAAGATAGCTCGTTCGATGAAGCTTTAGGGTGGTGTTGTGTTTTCAGGTAACCTTGTTAAGTGATCTTTGCTTTAGTTGCTTGGTTTGGTTTCTGTTGGTTTTTCCTTGCGTGGTAAGTTTAGTCTTGTTGCTAGCATGTTTGGGGTAATGATAGTTGTGGTTTGGTGATATCTTTGGTGTGAAGAAGGCTTTAGTGAATATCTTGTGGTTAATGGTTGTTGGTATGATGGAGTTAGATAAGTTAAAGGTGAGTAAGAGGTTGTTCTTAGACAGATTTTGAGGATGTTATTGGAGGGTGTGAACTGGCATTCATGCACAGTTAAATCATTGTTATATACTATATTATATATGTTGGTACATGCATACATGTGGCATGACATTAGAGGTTTTGCATACATGTACATCAGGCATTGATAGGGCATGTAGGTGATCATGCATACGATGTTCACATACCCTAATAACTAATCGAATCTGTTAGTGTTGTGGTTGGATTAGGTGGGATGATGGTTTTTAGAGGTTGTTTGGTGCTAAGAGTGGGAGTTAGAAGTGCTGGAGTTTGTTAAACTAGTTGCTAGTGATAGTAAGAGGGGAATGGCCTGTTGGTAAAAGGATGGTGTTGGATGCTTTGAGAGTTTAGTGGTTTGGTGGTGAAAGGTATCGGTTGTGGTTTAGCTTTTAAGTTGCTGTGAAGGGTTGTGTTTGTTCTTGGCAATCTTTGAAGAGTTATGAAGCTGTTGTGTGTGTTTTGGTTCAGTGATGTTCTGGTAATGCAAGTGTTCTGGTTGAGTATGTAGTGAAAGGGCTGTGAAAGATCGAAGGTTTTTGTTGGTTGTTGGGTTTTTGTGTGAGCAGTGGTTGGCTAGTTGTGGTTAAGAAGTTTTGTTTGAAGTCTGTTGATGGTATGTGGAACGGCTGAAGGTTTCAAGTTGAGGTTGTGATGTGATTCTGGTTTTTGGTGCTGGTGAGCTGTTATGGTAATGTTTTGATGGATGTAAAGGATTGTCAGCTTCGTTAGAGAGTTTGTGTGAACAGTTGATGTTTAAGGATTTCTGCTTGTTGGGAAAATCTTTGGAAAAGGTTTGGGAATCGCAAGAGTTGTTGAGGTTGAGAGGTTGCCTAGTGGCTGAGTTGGTTTGGTTGTTGTCTTTGTGTAGACAAGTGTTGGAAGATGTGTATTACAGTGTTGTTTGCTGTAAGAGCTGAAGTTCCTCAGGTTGACGTTGGGTTTGTGTATTGTCTGGTTGTGTGGAAGGTTAAGTCGTGGTTACCTTTGAGAGTTTGGATTTGTGAACAGTGTATGGTGGAGGTTTTGTGTGGAATGTGATCAGTGGTGTTGGTTAAGGCTTTTGTGTTGCTTTGTGTGTTGCTTGAGAAGGTTCTGTTCTCTTTTCGCCGGTTGAAATTTCGAGGACGAAATTTCCTAAGGGGGGGAGAGTTGTAACGCCCCGGTTTTGGGCTCAGAAGTTTTGGCGTTGACCGGTTCGGTCAAAGTGCTGATCGAATATATAAGAGTGAATTTAGGAAAGCCTAGTTCGGGTTGCATTAAAAATATGGAAAAATATTCTAAAATCATCTTTTAATATATATAAGTGAACTGTGAAATCAATTTCGGAAAATGAGGTTCGGAAGGTTGACATTTTGGCTAGTGACCAAAATGTAATTTTTTGAAAGTTGCGGGGCAGTTTTATAAAGGATTGAAACTTTGAATCTTTAAGGAGCTATTATTCCAAAAAGGATTTCTCCAGATTTTTCTAAGATATTTTAAGTCTAAAATCTGATTTTAAAGATTAAGAAAAGAGAGGGAAATCATTTTAACCAATTTCCAACTAATTTTCTATTTTCTCTCAAATTCTCTTTTCTCTCATTTTCTCTCTACCCAAACAAGATTCTCCAGATTTCTTTCTCTGGTTTTGACATCTACATCTCTCATTTCAACTCTCATTTGATTCCTAATCATCTCATCATCAAAACCTCTCAATTTGCAAATTGTTTCATCAAGCATTTTGGCTCTAAAATGGAGAAATTCAAGTTTGGAGGTAAGAACGTCCTTCTCCTCTAAACTATCAGTTCTTTACTGAAATTCCTAAGTTCTCAATCCTTGATTCATGTTTTATTAAAGGCTTTTCAATTGAGATCTTGATTTTTGGCTAAAATGCAAGATTTGGTGATTTTGGTGAAAATTTCGTGTGATCTGTTTAAGCAGGGTTTTGAGGTGTTAAAATGATGTTAAATGAATGCTAAAATGATTAGAAGTTGAGGTTTAATCAATGCAATCCCGGATAGGTTGAATTTCCTAAGTTTGGCTTGAGTTTTTGGTTGTTTTTGGAGTGTTTTTGGTGATCTGTTATACCTGGAGGTATAAGGACGTGGTTGTGATCATTTTGCATGTTATTTGATGTATAAAAATGGTTAGAAGTGATGGATCTTGGCTGGGTTAAGTTTTGGAAGTGTTTGGAGATGATTTCGGTTGTGTTTGGTAGCCAAATCGTTAGATTTGTGATGAGCAGCGAGTTGTGTTGATGTTGCTGGTGTTTTAATGCATAAGGATGCATTAATGTTCTGTTTTTGTGTGCTTGAAACAGGGGAGGTTGATCCTTGAGCCTTGGAGGTGTTTTCGGAAGGTTTCGGAAGCTTGGAAAGCTTGTTGGCTAGCTTTGTTTGGTAATCGGTGAGTGAAGTTGGGATTTCAGCTTTTGAAACATGGTTTGAAGGTTTTTGGGAGCTTAGTTTAAGTCCAAACAACTTTGCTAAGCTCAAGAGTAAGTGAAGAGGTTTTTGCTCTTGGATTGTGTATGATTTGGTTTTAAAATCAATTGTGGTTGATGATTGATGTGCATGTGTTATTGCATGGTTTAATTCTGTTTTGTAAGCATGTTTTAGCATGGTTTAATGCTGGTTTTGAAAGTCAATTGAAAAGGATGCTCAAGGTAAGAGAACCTTGGTTATGTTTATGGGAATTGTGATTTTGATGCATAGTGATGCATGTTGTTCATTGGCTTTGTATGATGCTTAAAAACAGTGAGTTGATGATGATTAATGATGTGGTGGTTTTGCATTATGTGTATGCATGTGAATCATTGAGCTAATGATGTGATGACCTTGCATTGTGTTTATGCATGTGGAACATTGGATATTATGGTAAGATGGTTATGTTGGCAAGAGATGTGAATGGTTCTCGGTTCGTTGATCGGGTATAATTAGCCGGCTATAGGATTGGGTGCACCGTGAATAAAGTCGCCTTGAAGGCGGAGTGGTCAAGTGTGGACCGGTTAGACTCCCCTCAAGTATTCCTAACGAGAAGAGGTTATAGTGGAGGTTGTTGCCCACTCGAGGACCTAAGTTGTTAAGGTCATAATGGAGGTTGTTGCCCATTCGAGGACCTTGGTTAAGTAAAGGTTATAAGGTGGTTAAAGTCCTTATGTGAGAACCTTGTACTTGTTAAGATCACAATGGCAGTGTTTAAGTCCATGTGTGGATCTTGTGTGTGATGTCCCGTACCTCGTTAGATGATGTCTACAACTACCAATCGGTTATGCAAAGGTTGTATGGTGGTTGAAAGTCCATACGGAAAAGACCTTGTGCATGTCAAGGGTGTATGGCGGATGGAAGTCCATACATGGTAACCTTGAGGAAAAGCTAAGGTTGTATGGTGTTTAAAAGTCCATGCATGGGAACCTTAGGTTGTTAAGGTCAAATGGAGGTTGATGCCCATTTGGAAGACCTTGGATTGGGTAGGGTGTAGGAAGCGTTGGGACACGCTTGTAATCCGCGTATCCGATCGAATCGATAAGTTGGAAAGTGAATGTGGTTGATCTCTTGGAAGCCAATGTAATGTTCTTGATCATGTGAAGCATGGGATTGCTTGAAATGATGCATGGTTGCATGTGAAGCATGGGATTGCTTGAAATGATGCATGGTTGCATGTGAAGCATGGTATTGCTTGAAATGATGCATGGTTGCATGTGAAGCATGAGATGCTTGAATTAATGCATGTTTGCATGAGAAGCATGAGATGTTTGGTAAGATGCATTGTTGCATGAGATGTGTATGATGCTAGTGAAAGCATGTTACTTGTATGTTGAACAAGTGTTGATTATCATTTGATAAATGATGCATGAGAGCATGGATTACCTATGTTGCATTGAAGTCATGTATGACTTGTTGTTAAAGGCATGTGAATATGATGTTATGGTTTTTTAGTGCATTGATTAAATGCATGAAATGGTTTAATTGAACTATGGTTTTAAATGGTTTCTTGCTTGATGTGGTTTTCAAGTTAAAGAAAGGTATGTTGTGGAAAGGATGTGTTTTCCATGGTTTTGTTTAAGCTTGGCATATGGTGTTTATGCATGTTTTGAGCTTGATGTTGAAAAGAGTTTTCGAACATGGTTTTGGAAAGCAAATCGGGTTGGTTTTAAAGTGTTTTAAAGACCCGCTGCATTGATGGTGTTTTGGTTTTGAGCATTCCTCACTAAGCATTATGTGCTTACGCTCCTTTTTGTCCATCAATGCAGATTCTTGAGGTTTGGGCAGCAAGGAGCAAGGGATTCAAGGTGGACTCCAATGGAGATGTATGTCTCGGTGAATAGCTATAGTTAATAAGGGCAATGGGGTAGAATCTCTCGGATTGTTGTTATTGTGATCGTACGTGTTGATCAAGAATGTTTAAGTACTGTTGTTAATGATGTTGAATCATGAATTGGTTTGATTGTGTTTGAATTGAAAGGTTTGTGCTTAAATGGTTGCTTGAGTAGGAAGCATGCCTATAGAATTGGGGCTTTTCATATGTGTTGATCATATGTTGAATTGTTGATGCAAGTATGTCTCTTTTATGTTGAATTGCATGTTGGCAATGTTTGGTGGCTTTTGGAGCATGTTTGAATGATCAATTGTGTGTTTGAGTGAGCAAAATGCAACATTCTGGGCTAGGTGTTTCGGAACAGGCAACACCGTTTCGGAACGGGTGCCCTGCATAAACCCAGGCGTCCGAAACGGGTGTCACCGTTCCGAAACGGAAGGCATTCTGCCAGACCCCCGTTGCGGAACGCGTTGCGGAACGGCCCGTGTTTCGGAACGGCCTTGGCCTGTTTCGGAACGGGTGACCGTTGGGGGCTGACATGGGCGGTTAAATGTTTCAAAATGTTTGCATTTTGGTCCTGAATCTTGTTTGTGCAATTGTTTGAGTTCGGGATGTCCGTTTGAGCTGAAATTTGGCAGAGAAGCATGAAACATGATTAATTTCAAGTTGGTAACTTAAAATCTGGTTAAGTCCTTAAAGCTTTCAGAAATTACAATTTGGTCCCTAAAGTTGTAATTTGTTCAATTGGGTCCCTGTTTGATCTCTGATGTTTGTGATCTTTGAGCATGGTCTTTGTGTGATCACATCTAAGGTTAATGTGCATCTAGATAAAGATTAAAAAGAAAAAAAAGGGTCGTTAATCAAGGTTGACTTTCGGGTTGACTTTGGTTTTCCCCGTGTAATCTTCGTAGTTCGGGTCAATCGTCCAGGCCGGGCTACGGGGGTTACAGTTTTAGCATGTTAATTGCTGATGTTTTAAGCCATGTGTTGAGGGTATCTCTAGGTAGGAGTACCTTGCTTTTATGCATTGTGTAAATGTGGATTTGATGATTTGAAATGAATGATGAAATGGCTTGGTTTAATGCTTTAAAACAGTGGATTATATGATGTATAAGATGTATATTGGCAAGTGATGTTTTGTAAAAGTGAAGGTCACTAAGGTGGTTAAAAGTCCTTGAGTGAGCCTTGTTACCTAAGATCATCAAGGTGGTTAAAAGTCCTTGGATGAATCTTGTTGCGGACACTAAGGTGGTTAAAAGTCCTTAGGTGCTCCTTTCCATGGTGTTTAAAAGTCCATGGGGCCAAGGTGTTTAAAAGTCCTTGGGGCCAAGGTGTTTAAAAGTCCTTGGGGTGATTCAAGTATTGGACACAAAGGTGGTTAAAAGTCCTTGTGTGGTCCTTATCCAAGGTGTTTAAAAGTCCTTGGGGCCAAGGTGTTTAAAAGTCCTTGGGGAAAGTTGTTGAACTTGATTTCATAAATGAAATGTATCACTTGAGCCAATATGACATGTATAGTACATTGGGATGCATGAGATGCATGTTTTAATGTTATGTTGAAGCATGAGATGCTTGTTTAAATGGTATTTGAAGCATGGGATTGCTTGATTTAAAGTATGCTTTGAGCATGTGTAAAGGATGAATATAAGCATGTTTTATAAATGGTTTAAATTGCGTTATTGAACGGTTTTAAAAGAGCTCTCCTCACTAAGCTTTGGCTTACGCTCTCTCGTTTTCTTGATTCAATAATGCAGAGCATTAGAGCACATTGAGGGGCAGCAAGTGAAGGCAAGCAAACAAGTTCAAGTAAAGCTCAATGTATGAAGGTTTTATAAGTTCTTTTAGCTTTTGGTTGAATTGGCAATGGGGGACCAATGTGTATGTTTTGGGAGGTGTTTGAGACTCCCTGAGTTTGTTAAATGTTATATGAATTGCTGGTTTTTGGATTGGATTTCTATTGCTTGCTTTTGAAGGTTTATGCATGAATGGTAGCTTAAGTAGGAAGCATGTCACCTAATTTGGGGCTTTTCTTATGTGTTGTTTAAATGCTGAATTGATGATGCAATTATGGTTCTTGCATGTTGTATGTTTAAGTGGAATGGTTTGGAGTTGTTAATTTGATGTTTGAAGCATGTTTGATGTTGGTTTAGAGTCGAAATCAGGCAGGGGTATCGGTACTCGGGCTTGCGTATCGATACGCCTGAGCCAAATATGCTCATTCCTGCCCAGGCGTATCGGTACGGTTGAACAGGTACCGATACCATATGAAGGTCGTATCGATACGAGGAAACCTGTACCGATACCGTTGCTGAAGTTTGGTTACTGCCTTCCCCGAGTATCGGTACGACACGTGGCGTATCGATACCCGACCGTTAATTTCAGTTAAAAGTATCTTAATATGTTTTGTTTGGTTTACGTTTTGGTCCTGAATCTTGTTTGATCAATTGAATGAGTTTGAGAAGTCCTTTTGAGCTGAAATTTCGCAGGGAAGCATGAAACCTGACTAATTTCAAGATGGTAACTTTAATTTGGGTTAAGTCCCTTAATTTATCCGAATTTACAATTTGGTCCCTAAAGTTGTAATTTGTTCAATTGGGTCCCTGTTTGATCTCTGATGTTTGTGATCTTTGAGTATGTTGTTTGTGTGATCACAAGTAGGGTTAATGTGCATCTAGATAAGTTTAAAATGGAAAAAAAAGGGTCGTTAATCAAGGTTGACTTTCGGGTTGACTTTGGTTTTCCCCGTGTGACTTTCTTAATTCGGGTCAACCGTCTAGACCGGGTTAAGGGGGTTACACCAAACCCCAATTATTCTATAACATGGCTCTAATACCAACAAATGTAACCCCCTTAGCCCGGCCTAGACGCTTGACCCAAACTACGAAGACTACACGGGGAAAACCAAAGTCAACCCCAAAGTCAACCTTGATTAACGACCCCTTTTTTTTAATTTTAACCATGTCTAAATACATACTAAACCTAAGTGAGTACTCACGAAACATGAATGAGAAAGGCACATCGATCGGATATCATTTAGGGACTCAATTGCACCTTATATAAGATTAGGGACCAAATTGTAATTTTGTAAATTAGAGGCACTTTATTGATTTTACGGTTACCAGAATGAAATTAATCATGTTACATGCTTCTCTACCAAATTTCAGCTTAAAAAGACATCCCAAGCTCAAGCAATTGCAATCACAACATTTAGGGCTAAATTGTAAAGCATGAAGACTCAAAGCAATTCAAATCTGTGTCCAACGGTCACCCGTATCGAAACACCTACCCATCGTACCGAAACGCATTTATCGAAACGGTGTTAACCGTTTCGGTATGCGGGTATGTTCCGAGACCAGTACCGAAACATGGCATTCTAGTAGCCAATTTTTTTCGAAACAGACTCCGTCGTTTCGAAACACAAATACCATTTTAGGCCCCCGTTTCGAAACACTTGAGGGTGTTTCGATACACCTTGCCCAGAAACAGCAGCTATTGCTGGTTTTTCATCCTTTAACACAATCAAACATGCCTCAAAGACTCCCAAATCGTATCAGCAAACCATTTAACACATAAGGAACATATTTAGGACTTTCTAACACGAGCATGGTATCAAACACAAATCCACATAGTCTAAAGGCATGCTCCCTAATCTAAAAACCAATATAAGCAATCCAACCTCAAACAAAACATATAAGGCCACTACAACCCAAAAATGTCAATATAAACTAGCCTCGAACTTAGGTAGTTCAAACAAGTCTCCCAAATACAACTTTGGTTTCCCATTGCCATTATATCAAAACTAAAGTGTGTGAAACTTCACCATACATGAGCTTGAACTTCTTTGGATGATCTTAACCTCTTTGATGCCCAGAAACACCTCAATTATCTGCATTATTGGTAAAAGAGAGCGTAAGAACTAAAGCTTAGTGAGGCATGCTCTAAAGAAAACCAACTCAATAATGCATATCTTGAAAACACTTTCTGAAAAGCTTTTAAACAACATGCTCATTCTATCCCATGCTTGAAAATCATTCAAAGTAACTTCTCATTGAAAACACAGTACCTCCATTCTATCTCATGCATTTAAACCAATGCAAAACCCATGGCATAGCCATACTCATGCTTGTAACACCAAAGCATTTCATATACAAATCTCATATGCATTTCTCATAGCATAAATCATTTCATCAAAGGTACATGTGCACTCGTCTAGCAACACAATTTCCGGTGGAATCTCACATCACTGTACTCACGTGGCGGAATCTCTCATCGCCACAAAGCTTGGGTATTTCACCAAGTCCTACTCGATGGAATGCCCATCATCGGTTCTCTCCCTTTGGCTTAACCAAAGAGCACGTACGAATTTTTAGTTTATAGTGCACTCTCATCCTATTGATCGATCAATTATATCCGGTAAGTATCTCAACATCTATGCCAATATATTATGTTAAAACATCACCTCACCTACTGTTTTTCATGCAACAATTCTCAAACATTCTCATCTCATTTCAAAACCATAACATTTGCCATGCTTTAACACAAAAGCTCAAATCTCAACCAAGTAACTTGCTACTTCATGAAATCATTTCAAGCATCATCTCATGATATAAAATATGCATAAAAACAATAGGAATTTATCAATCTCAAACCATGAGCATGTAAAAGCATTTTAGGGGCAATCACCACATTTATGAGAGCAATCTAGCCAATACTTACTTCCGGACTTAGGAAGGTGTTTCAAACCTTTCCTAAATCGCCAAACCTTGATTCTTTGTCCCTCAATGACTTCTAAAACCATACGCACTCACTGATTATGTTTCGCTTGCTCGTCGAAACACAATCTGAGCTTTCGGATCAACACCAAAGGCTTTCGAAGATGTCTCCCCTGTTTTAAACACATTAGAGCCGAGGATTAATGCATCATCATCCATTGAAATCATCAGCCACACACCTATTCTCGCTGCTCTACTCAAAAACCACATTTCGGCTACCAAACACAATCGAAATCACCTCCAAACTCTTCCAAAACAAAACCCAGCCAAGATCTATCACTTCTAATCATTTCTAAACATCAATTAACATCAAAAACCACCACAAACACGTCCTTATACCTCCATCTATGACAGAACACCAAAATCACCCAAAAAAACCATCATTTTAACAAGAAAAACTTAGGAAAACAATCCTATTCGAGATTTGATTGATAAAACCTCATTTGTAACATCCATTAACATCCAAAATACATTAGAAAACCATCTCAAAACAGAGCTCAATCATTCACCACGAAAATCTTCAAGATCTCTTCCAAAATCTTGAGTTTTAAGACAATTTCTTGTTTCTAACATTAAAACCACTTAAAAATCATTAACAAAGGATTGATAACTTGGTAATTTCAGTAAAGAACTGATCATTAGAGGAGAAGGATGAAGCCTACCTCTAATGGATGATTTCTCCTTGATTTAGGCAAGTTTTGTTGAAAATTCAATGTAGATATCAAGTGGATTTGATGAGGAATTGATTAAGAATCAAAGAAAGATTGAAATCTCATCAAATGAAATGAAAATCAAAGTATATTTGATGGAGATAATGTGTTTGGTTGAAAGGAATTTGAGAGAAAATAGAATGAGGGAAAATTTGTGAAAAGTAGTTATGAATAGTCAAAGGTAGATTCTAAATTAATTAACCTTCATTTCCTTTAATTAAAACATTAATTAAATCATCCAAATTAAGGAAAAATCTGATGAAAACGTTTTGGTAAAATTAGCTCCTTAAAGATTCAATGTTTCAATCCTTTACAAAACAGTCACTACTTAACTTTGTAAAAACTACGATTTGGTCACTACACTGAAATGTAGTATTTCTGAACCTTATTTTGTAAAATTGATTCCACCATTATCTTTCAAATATTAAATGAGGATTTTTAGATATTTTTCTATATTTTTAAAGCATCTCGAACTAGGTGTTCCCTAAAACTCCCTTTAAGCTTCGAACCGTTCTCGACTGGTCCGATTCGGACTCTAAACATTTAGGCCCAAATTTTGGGTGTTACAAAATCAATTTTGCAAGATGGGTTTTCGGAAGTGTACATTTTGGGCAGTGACCAAAATATAAAGATTTGAAATTTGGAAAAAATGTGTTTTTCAAGAAGAGCCAAAATCTTAGAATCTTTAGGGAGATACTTGGCAATTATGCTTTTTCCCGAATTTGGAATGTATTTTAAATGTTTATTAAATAATTAAAAAGGTTTTATTTAATTAATTAAGGAGAGTTAGTTAATTGGTTAACAAAATTATTGACGAGCTTTTCATTTCTCACTTTCACTTCAGCCAAACACTCTCCCTTTTCTCACAATTTTCCAGAAATCCTTTTCTCTCAAATCCTCTTTTGATTCCTATCTTTTCTTTATTGATTTCTTCCATTTTCCTTCAAGTTTCTTCAAGCAAATCTTGCCAAATTAGAGGAGAAACAAGGATTGGAGGTAATTTTTGTGCTAACCCTCTAATTTAGGTTCTTTAAAGAAATATGAAAGATATTTGACTCTTTAATACTGATTTTTATTGAGGTTTTGTTGTTAGATTGATAAACTCTTGAAATCTTGATTGAAAATGAATTTTAATGTGATTTTCTGAATTTGATTTAAATGGCTGGTTTGGATTGTTTCTAAATGAGTTTTGAAACGTTTTCGGTGTTGAAGTGGAGTCTTAATCATATAGATCTCAAAATTCTTGAGATCCTTGGGTTTTTAAGTGCTTTTGGGTGAGTTTTTGAGGTGTTCTTGAGGAATCCGAGTTGTTGGAGGTATAAGGATGGTTTTAGGTTGTTTTTTGGTGTTGATTAATGTCTAAAATGTGTTAGATGAGTTGGGTAATGGCTGGGCTGAGGTTAGAGGTTAATCGACTAAGTTTTCGGTTGTTTCGAATAGGTGTTTTGATGCTTTAAAGCAGGGCTACGGGATTTCTTTTGAATGCTGGTGTATTGGATGCATTTTAATGCATTGAACCTCTGTTTTGATGTGTTAGAAGCAGGGGATAATATTCCGGAATCAAACGAAGTGTTTTTTAGAGGCTTCGGACGATCGATAGTCGCTCGGCAAGTGTGATTTCACAAGTCGGTGAGTGGAACTTAGTTTTCCAGCGTGGAAACGTTTTAGAAAAGGTTTTTGGGAACTTAGTAAGACCTTGAAACGCTTTACTAAGTTCGGAAGTAAATAAAGTGAATTTCTCTCTCGGATTGTGCTATTGTGAATTTTGAATGCACTTGGTTTTTATTGCATTTACCTACTGTTTTAAAGCATGTTTTGAATAAGTGAAATGAGGTTGATGATGCCATGTGGTTTAAGGATGCACTAGGTAAGTGATCCTTGTATGCATGTGTTGATGCATGAGGTTTGAAGCATGGTTTAATGATTTATTTATGGCTTATCATGAATGCTTTGTAAAAATAGTGAGGTATGCATGTGATATGGATTATATTGGCAAGTAATGTTGTATAAAATGTTTTATAAATGAAATTGGATATAGTTAGCCGGCTATAGGATTGAGTGCACTATAAACAAGTCGCCTTGGATGTTGAGGGGTTGTGATTGTACCGAATACTCCATCCAAGTACCCTAACGATTGAGGATTGTTTAAGGTATCAACGGTTGAGGGTAGCTCCCATGTGCGAACCTTGTGTGTGTCACGTCTCTCGTTAGTGGGTTATACATCTACCAATAAGTGGGGTTGAGGGGTTTTGATTGTACCGAATACTCCACCACGGGTGTCACAACGATGGAGGGCCGCTCTCGTGTGTGTGCCTTGTAATGCCGGTAGAGTGTATGAAGGGTGTGGGATAACCCTTGGTAATCCATGTATCCGATATATGTTTATGAGATTGTTGTTTATCACTTGTGAGCCAATATAATGAAATGAAACATTGTGGAAAATGTTGTTAATGCATAATTTGAAAGATGCATGTTTGGGTTTAAGCTTAGCATAAAGGTGATTATGATTGGAAGGATTGTATTATGAATAGAAATGGTTTAATTGCTGGATTTATATGTATCATGTTACATGATGTTTATTACAATGGTTTTGAGAATAAAGTGCATGTTTTGTCAAAGGAAGCATGATGGTTTTGAAGAGAGTGAAAAATGGTTTTGTGCGTTGATGATGTTTTTAGTTTGAGCAATCCTCACTAAGCTTGTATGCTTATACTCTCTTGTTCATCAATGCAGTCAAATTAAGCTTTGGAGGCAGCACTTGCAAGGGGATCGATGGAAGATTTTGATTGAAGGTAAGCTTTGGTTTTGGACTAGTGTAACAAAGGCAATGAGGGTGTCCAGTGTTATGCATGTGGTTTTCTTGGTATTTTCTGGTTTTGTACAAGTTTGAGATGCATATTTCGACATGTTAGTGGCCTCTAAGTTGTGGTTTACGCACTAAATTGGATTTTGGCCTTTTTGGAGTTTTTAACTCTTAGGAAGCATGCCTCTAGTCTCATTGCTATTGAGAATGATGTTATGATGTTGTCTATGCTTCGTGTAAGTCGTCTTTGATGTGTATTTGAGTTGCCATCATGGTTGGGCATGTGTCAAGATAGTTTCGGTTGGTTTAAATCGAGTTTAAATAGTATTTTAAAACATTGAAGGCCCAGGTGTTTCGAAACACCATTTCCTATTTCGAAATGGTAGCCTAAAATGGCCTTGGTGTTTCGAAACGGTGAGGCATGTTTCAGAACATTTTGCCTCAGTGAACCATTGTACCGAAACGTGTCTTGGAGAGTTTCGAAACGAACCCACGTATCGAAACAGTCAGCTGTGTTTCAAAACGGCTGTTCCAATATGGGACTCTCCGGTCCGAATCATCCGACCGTTAATGCAGTTTTTTTGAATTACTCTAAGTTTTGTTTTCTTACGTTTTGGTCCGTGTTTGCCTTGTATGAAATTGGATGGGTTCTAGATGTCGTTTTGAGCTGTTATTTCACCAAGAAGCATGTGATGAACCTAATTAAAGGTTGGTAAACTAAATTTGCTAATAACCCTTATATTTTACCAAATTTACAAAATGGTCCCTAAACACTAGTTTAGTTGTAATCGAAGGGCGGTTGTGTTGTTGTTTCATCCGATGCTTGTGTGCGTATACATAGGAACCTAAGTTGTATCTAGACAAGATAAAAGAAAAAAAGGGTTCGTTTATTGAGGTAAACCTTCTCGGTTTACTTCAATATTCCCCGTGTGATTCGTTCGGTTTAGTCTATCGGCCAGGCCGGGTCGAGGGGGTTACATATGAGATTGTGGAGCGAGTTGGTCCTATTGCTTATCGGTTGAGGTTGCCTCCCGAGTTGGAAAGGATCCATGTTATGTTTCATGTTTCTATGTTGCGGAGGTATAGATCGGATCCATCTCATGTGATGTCAGTTGAGGAGATTGAGTTGAATCCGGATTTATCATATGATGAGGAACCGGTGAGAATTTTGGATTCGAGTAGTAAAGTTCTTCGTGGGAAGACGATTGAGCTTGTGAAGGTGTTGTGGCGACACCGAGGAGTTGAAGAGGCCACGTGAGAGAGCAAAGCGGACATGTTGAGGTAGTTTCCGCATATTTTTTTCCTTTAGGTAAAATTTCAAGGACAAAATTTCCTAAGTGGGGGAGAGTTGTAATGTCCAGGTTTTGGGCTAAGTGTTTTGCGAGTCAGGTTGGGCTGGTGGAACCGATAATCGGTTGTTCGAATCATTAAAGGGTGGTTTAGGGAAATCAAGGTTCGGGATGGGATAAAAATATAATAAAAATTCCTAAAATCCTCTAAAATGATATTTAAGAGGTTGGTTAAATCAATTTTGCAAAACGGGTTTTTGAAAGTATACATTTTGAGCAGTGACTAAAATGTAAAGTTTTAAAGTTGAGGATAAAGTGTGTTTTTCAAAAAGAGTCAAGATCATAGAATCTTTAGGGAGCTAATTGGAAATTAAGCCTTTTCTCTAATTCGGCATGTGTTTTAAATGGTTTAATAAATATTAAAATGACATTAATTAAATTAATTAACGAGTTAGTTATTTTGGTTAATAGATTTTTGACGATCTTTCCATTCTCTCCTTTTCACTTCAGCCAAACACTCTCCATTTGCTCTCAAATTCTAGATTTTCTTCACTCTCAAATTCTCTTTTGATTTTCATCTTCATCTTTGTGATTTCTCTCAAAATTATTCAAGATTCTTGAAAGCTAAACTAGCCAAATTAGAAGAGAAGCGAGGATTGGAGGTAAATTTCGTGCTAACCCTCTAATCAAGGTTCTTTAATGAAATTCCAAAGATATTTGGCTCTTTAATCATGTTTTTAATTGAGGTTTTGTTATTTTCTTGATAAAATGGTGAAATCTTGTTAGAAAAGATGGTTTTAATGTGATTTTCAAAGGAGTCTTGTTTTGATCTGTTTGAGATAGTTTCTAAATGAGTTTTGAAATGTTTATGATGTTGAAATAGAGTCTTAATCATGTTAATCCCGAAATCCTTGAGATCCTTAGTTTTTAAGGTGTTTATAGTTGGGTTTTTGGGGTGTAATGTGGAATCTGAGTTTCTGGAGGTATAAGGATGGTTTTAGGTTGCTTTTGGATGTTGATTGATGCTTAAAATGTGTTGGATGTGTTGGTAGATGGCTAGGCTGAGCTTAGAGATCAATTGATTGAGATTTCGGTTGTACCGATTGGGTAAATTGATGCTTTAGAGCAGGGCTGCGGGTTTCCTTTTGAGTGCTGGTGTTTTGGATGCATTTTAATGCATTGAACCTCTGTTTTAATGTGTTGAAAATAGGGGATAGTGTTTCGGAATCAAACGAGGTAACTTTGGAGGTTTCGGACAGTTGATTTGTGCGTCGGCGAGTGAGGTTTCGCAAGTCGGTGAGTGGAACTTGGTTTTCCAGCGTGGAAACATTTTAGAAAAGGTTTGGAGAACTTAGTAAGAGCTTGAAATGCTTTACTAAGTTCGGAAGTAAGTAAAGTGGATTTCTCTCCCAGATTGTGCTAGTTTGAGCCTTTGGTTCCACTTGATTTTAATTGCATTTACCTACTATTTTAAAGCATATTCCTGAGTATATGAATGTGTTTGATGATGCCATGTAGTTTAAGGATGCACTAGGTAAGTGATCCTTGTACGCATGTGTTGATGCATGAGTTTTGAAGCATGGTTTAATGGTTGAGTTATGGCTTATCATGAATGCTTTGCATAAACAGTGATGTATGCATGAAATCTGGGTTATATTGGCAAGTGATGTTGAATAAAGTGTTTTGTAAATGAAGTCGGATATAGTTAGCCGACTATAGGATTGAGTGCATTATAAACAAGTCGCCTTGGATGTTGAGGGGTTGTGATTGTACCGAAAACTCCATCTAAGTACCCTAACGATTGAGGATTGTTTAAGGTTGCAACGGTTGTGGGTAGTTCCCGGGTGCGAACCTTGTGTGTGTCCCGTCTCTCGTTAGTGGTATGTACATCTACCGATGAGTGGTGTTGAGGGGTTGTAATTGTACCGAATACTCCACCACGAGTGTCACGACTATGGAGGGTTGCTCTCTTGTGTGAGCCTTGAGATGGCTGTAGAGTGTATGAAGGGTTTGGGACAACCCTTGGTAATCCGTTTATCCAATATGTTTTTGAGAATGTTATTAATCACTTGTGAGCCAATATTATGGAATGAGATGTTATGGAAAATGTTGTTGATGCATATTATGAAAAATGCATGTTTTATTTTAAGCTTAGCATAATGGTGTTTATGCTTGGAAGGCTTGATATTTGTGTAGCAATGGATTAATTGCTGAAAAGTGAGTGGTTCATGTTGCATAATGATTAGCATGCTGATTTTGGTGATTAAGTGCATGGTTTTTCAAAGGAGGCATGATGGCTTTGAAAAGAGTGAAATATGGTATTGTGCATTGATGATGTTTTTGGTTTTGAGCAATCCTCACTAAGCTTGTATGCTTATGCTCTCTTTGTTCATCAATGCAGATAATTAGGAGTTTAGAGCTAGCAACAACAAAGGACCTTTCCAAGAGACTTCTTTAAAAGTATGTTGAGGTTTTGAACTAGTGTAATAAAGGCAATGGGGTGTCCAATGCTATGATTGTTGATTGTTTGGTTTTTTCTTGGTTTGGTGCAAGTTCGATATGCATATTTGGTTATGTAAATGGCCTTTAAGTTTTAGTTTATGCATGGAATTGAGTTTTGAACTTTTGGTGCTTAATCCTTTTAGGAAGATTGCCTTTAGTTCTCTTTGATATTGTTAATGATGCTTTGATGATGTCTTTGCCATGTACTCTTGATTGCTGAAGTGCATTGGGTTGCAAGCATGCTTAATTACATGT
Organism: Hibiscus tridactylites; assembly: GCA_958450335.1. Classification (NCBI taxonomy): domain Eukaryota; kingdom Viridiplantae; phylum Streptophyta; class Magnoliopsida; order Malvales; family Malvaceae; genus Hibiscus; species Hibiscus tridactylites. The sequence goes on from OY288290.1 coordinate 28,737,436, forward strand.
TGGGATGGTTTGAGAAGGGTCTTGAAGTGTTAAATTGCATTTTCGGCAGTTGTAGATTGAGGTGTATCGATACACTTTAAAGTGTATCGATACAGCCTTCATAAATGAGAGGGGCGTACCAATACACGGGGGCGTATTGATACCCTTTTTGGCCACTGGTCGATGGCGTATCAAAATGGTGCCCTAGCGTAGCGATACGGACTTGATCGAAACGGTGCCCTAGCGTACCGATACGGTCCTGTGATGTAGGGCCTGGGAAGCCTGATCGTCGAGGGTGTATCGATACCCTCCTTAAGGGTACCGATACGTTGTTCGTTAAAATGGTTTGAACTCACCATTGAAGGTTCTGAATCCTTGCGTAATAGCCCCTTGTTTCTTATGTATGCAATTAGATGAGTTCCAAAGGTAGTCTTGAGCTGAGTTTTTGTAGAGAAGCATGTAACGAACCTAATTAAAGGTTGGTAATCCTAATTTGGTAAAAACCCTTACTAAATGGTCCCTAAACCCGAAATTGGTGTCAATCGTTGAGCGTTCGTGTTGTTGTTTGATTTGCTGCTTTGATTGAACACATAGGAACCTAACTTGCTTCTAGACAAGATAAAAAGAAAAAATGTCGTTTATTGAGGTAAACTTTCCCGGCTTGCTTCAATATTCCCCGTGTGACATGTTCGGTTCTGTCTATCGACTAGGCCAGGTCGAGGGGGTTACAGAGCTTAGAGGTTTTAAAGGTGGTTTAGGGTTGGATGAATCTAGATTAGAGATCTAGGTCAGTTCGGAGTTGGTTCAGGGAAAACTCGGTTCGGGATGTGATAAAATTATGAGAAAAATTTATAAAATCCTCTTTAAATATATATTGAGGGAAAGTGAAGCAAATTTTGGAAAATGATTTTTGGAAATTCGACATTTCGGTTTGGTGACTAAAATGTAAAAATTGCAAGTTTCGTTTTAATGGCTAAATTGAAGAGATCCAAAACTTAGAATCCTTAGGGAGCTAATACACCAAGGTGTTATCAGCTATTCCCTTGATTTTTTGTTTTAAATGATTTAATTAATTGATTTAATAAGAGAGTTTTTTAAAAGAGATTTTAAAAGGCTAAACATTTTTTGCGTAACTACTTTTCTCCTAAACTTTTCTCTCAAATTTCTCAGCAACCAAACTATTTTTCTATCACTAAAATCACCAGAGATTTATCTCATTTCATCTACTTTTGATTCATAAATGATGCTCATGGATTTCTACAACAACTAGCTAAAGTTTTCTTGAAGGATTTCTTCAAAATCATTGCAAATCAAGGGAAAGCTTGTGTTAGAGGTTATCTTTCTTTTCTCTCCTCTAATCAAGGTTCTTTATTTAAATTCTCAAGTCTTTGGCTCTCTAATTTAGTTTAATAACAAGGTTTTGTAATTTAATTGATGAAAATTTCTAAATTGAGCTTTTAAGATGATTTTTCAAGATTTTCGTTATGGTATTGTTTTGATTGATTCGAGGCTGATTTTAATCATTATTTGGATGTTAAATGCTATGGAAATAAAGGTTTTATGAATGTAATCCCGAAATGAGTTGGATCTCTAATTGTTAGATTGTTAGATTTTGGGTTTTTGAGGTGTTAATGTGAAATCTGATTTTCCGAAGGTATAAGGATGTAATTAAGTTGATTTTGTATATTAGTTGATGTTTAATATTGGATGGAAGTGTTGGATCATGGATGGGCTGAGTTTAGAGAGTGATCGAAGGTGATTTCGGTTGGTTTTGGATGGGTGTTTTGGTTCGAGTAGCGAGTTTGTTAAGTTGCTGGTGATTTTAATGCATTATGATGCATTAATCCTCTGTTCTTGTGTGGTATAAATAGGGGGACACATCAGAAGCAATCGGTGAAATTCTGGGGGCTTCATACGCTTAATTTCGCGTCAGCGAATCTTGGTTTCACGAGTTGGTGAGTGAGAACGTGATTTCCAGCTTTGAAACACTTAAAAGGTGGTCTTGGGAACTTAGTGTAAGCTTGAAATGCTTTACTAAGTTTGGAAGTAAGTAAAATGATTTTCTCCCTCGAATTGTGCTATTATGAGTTTGTTGATGCATTTTATTTTAAATGCATATTACCTACTATTAAAGCATGATTTAAAGTAAGTGATTTACTGTTTTTGATGTTATATTGATGAAGGATGCACATGGTAAGTGATCATTGTAACTATATGCTTATACTTGTATTTTGAAGCATGGTTTGATGCTTGGAAATGTGGTATATTGGTAATGCTTTGAAAACAGTGAGGTTTATGCTAAATATGAATTATATTGGCAAGTGATGTTGTGAAATTGGTTTATAAATGAAATCGGATATAGTTAGTCGGCTATAGGATTGAGTGCACTATAAACAAGTCGCCTTGGATGTTGAGGGGTTTATACAGTGTACTGAATACTCCATCCAAGTACCCTGATGATTGAGGAAAATGTATATTGTCCTGTCTCTCGTTAGTGGGGTTATACATCTACCGATGAGTGGTGTTGAGGGGTTTATATGGTGTACTGAATACTCCACCATGGGTGTCAAAATGATGGAGGGTAGCTCCCGTGTGTGAACCTTGAGATGCTGGTGAGAATGTATGAAGTGTTGGGACAACACTTGAGAATTTGTGTATCCGATGTGGTTTTGAGAAATGAGCTTGTTAATGATCACTTGTGAGCCAATATAATTGATGATGTATTATGGTTTGGTCTATGATGCATAATGTGTAAAATGCATGTTTTACTCTTTAAGATTTGCATTTGTTGTCTATTCATGGAAAGGCTTAAATTGAGTGTTGAAAAAGAGGTTTTTATTTTTGAGATCATAATACATGTTGTTGAAGTTTATATGTTGATTTTTTTATTAAGGTAAGTTCATGGTTTTGAAGGCATGATGGTTTCAAATGATGTATTGAGACATTTGAAATGATATTTCAATGTGTTTTTGGAAAATGGTTTAAATGCATTAATGGTGTTTTGTTTTTTAGCACTCCTCACTAAGCCTTGTGTTCTTACACTCTACTTATGTCCATCAAAGCAGATAATTGAGGTTTGGAGGAAGCAAGAGGCAAGGGAATTCCAAGAGACTTCGCTTTAGAATGTATGTTTTGGTTTAGACTAAAGTAATAAGGGCAATGGGGGATCCGTTGTGTTTTTGGGAGATTTGTGTAAACTCCCTATTTGAGCATGTGTTTAATGTTGTTTTAGACTTTTAAATGGCCTTTGGTTATTGGTTTGTGACTTGTTATGCATTTTGGTATCTTGCTTGGTTTTTTGCTAGGTTGCATGCCTATAGTTTACCTTTAAAGCAAATTGCCGTGATTTAATGTTGAATATGCCATGAATGATTGGGGATTGATGTTAAATATGTTGTATGCATGTTGGAAGAATGTTGGAATGATTTAGTATGGATTAAAGTGTTAAAACCTAGAAAAAAAAAGTGTCATTACAGGCCCATGTGTTTCGGTACACTCGAGCCTGTACCGAAATAGTGAGCCTGAAATGGCCTAAGGGTTTCGAAACAGGGATGGTATGTTCCAATACGGGCTCATGTTTCGAGCTCTGTGAACCTGTTTCGGTACGCATGTTTCAATACAGGGCTAGCTTGTACCGAAACGGCAGGCTAGTAAGTTCTGATTCTTTGCGTTTTGGTCCTTGAATGTTATGTATGCAATTAAATGAGCATGAATGATTATTTTGAGCTGAGATTTAGCAGAAAAGCATTGTATATGTTTAACTAATGGTTGGTAACATAAAAATTTCATAAGTACCTATATTTTTGTAAAATTATAAAATGGTCCCCAAATTGTATTTGAATGCAATTGAGTTTCAATTTGTGTCTGATTGAGTTGCAAATTGTTCCGTTGCGATGTTAAACACTTAGGATCCTAATGAGCATCTAGATAAGATAAAAAGAAAAAAATAGTGTTTTTTATTGGAGTAAACTTCCCAGTTTACTTCAATATTCCCCGTGTGACCCATTCGGATCGGTCTACCGTCTAGGCCGGGTCGAGAGGGTTACAGATTGGAGAAGATTTCAATGAAATCTTACATGACAATGAAAAGCAAGGTGGGCGACGTAACTCTCGTAATCAAATAGAGAGCTTTCGTGATTGTCTTGTCTACAATGGCATGTTCGATTGTAAACCTTCTAAATGACGGTTTACTTGGACCAAGTTAGGCCCTCAGGTGACTCCCATCCAAGAACGCTTAGACTATTACGTTGTTGATAATGCTTGGTGTTCCGCGTTCCTTGACTTCCGAATCTTCTCGGTGTAACCCCCTCGACTAGGCCTGGCCGATAGACCGAACCGAACAGTTTACACGGGGAATATTGAAGTAAACCAAGAAGGTTTACCTCAATAAAAGACCTTTTTTCTATTTACTTGGTCTAGATGCAACTTAGATTCCTATGTGTACGTACACAAGCAGTGGATAAAACTTCATCACAATCGCCTATTAATTATAGTCAATTTAGTGTTATAGGGACCATTTTGTAAATTTGGCAAACTAGGAAGGCTATTACCAAATTCAGGTTACCAATCTTTAATTAGGTTCATTACATGCTTCTCGGTGAAATCTCAACTCAAAATTACCTTTAGAACCCATCCAATTTCATACAAGGCAACTAGGGACCAAAGCGTAAGAAACAAGAACTCAGAACAATTCAAAAACTACATTAACGGTCGGACGTTTCAAAATAGAGAGCCCCGTATCGAACGGCCATTTCGAAACACAGCCGACCGTTTTGATACGCGGGTTTGTTTCAAAACACTTTAAAACTCGTTTCGAAACGATGGTTCACAGAGGCAAAATGTTCCAAAACAGGCCTCACCGTTTCGAAACACCAAGGCCATTTCAAGCCACCGTTTCGAAACAACTGGGCTTGCAATGTTTTAATATATTGTTTAAACTTGATTCAAACCATCTGAAACCATCCCGATACGAGTCCACACATATTAGCAACTTAAATATACATCAAACACTAAACATACGAAGCGTAAGCATCATCATAGCATCGATCACAACATCAAGAGCACTAGAGGCATGCTTCCTAAGAATTAAAAACACCAAAAGGTCAAAATCCAATTTTAAGCATAAACCAATACCAAAAGGCCCTTTTACGCAACCAAAATATGCATATTAAACTTGCATCACAACAGAACATGCCAAGCAAACAACATTCATAACTTTGGACACCCCCATTACCTTTATTACACTAGTCCAAAACCAAAGCTTACCTTCAATCAAAGTCTTCCACCGATCCCCTTGCAAGTGTTGCCTCCAAAGCTTAAATTGACTGCATTGATGAACAAAGAGAGAATAAGCATACAAGCTTAGTGAGGATTGCTCAAACCAAAGACATCATCAATGCACAAAACCATTTTCACACTTTTCAAAACCATCATGCTTCCTTTGAAAAAAAAACATGCAGTTTATCCTCAAAACCATTGTAATAAACATCATGTAACATGATACATATAAATCCAGCAATTAAACCATTGCTACACATAATACAAGCCTTCCAAGTATAATCACCTTTATGCTAAGCTTAAACCAAAACATGCATCTTTCAAAATGTGCATTAACAACATTTTCCACAATGTTTCATTTCATTATATTAGCTCACAAGTGACAATAATATTCTCAAAAACATATCGGATGAACAGATTACCAAGGGTTGTCCCAAACCCTTCATACACCCTACCGACATCTCAACGCTCATACACGGGAGTGACCCTCCACCGTTGTGACACCCGTGGTGGAGTATTCGCTACAATCACAACCCCTCAACACCACTCATCGGTAGTTGTATAACCCACTAACGAGAGACGGGACACACACAAGGTTCGGACACGGGAGCTACCCTCAACCATTGCAACCTTAAACAAACCTCAATCATTAGGGTACTTGGATGGAGTTTTCGGTACAATCACAACCCCTCAACATCCACGGCGACTTATTTATAGTGCACTCAATCCTATAGCCGGCTAACTATATCCAATTTCATTTATAAAACACTTTATTCAACATCACTTGCCAATATAATCCATATTTCATGCATACCTCACTGTTTTTACAAAGCGTTCATGATAAGCCATAAATCAAGCATTAAACCATACTTCAAACCTCATGTATCAACACATTCATACAAGGATCACCTACCTAGTGCATCCTTAAACCACATGGCATCATCAACCATATTGCATATACTCAAAAACATGCTTTAAAAACATTAGGTTAACACAATTAAAACAAGTGCATTCAAAGTCTCACAATAGCACAATCCGAGAGAGATTCACTTTACTTACTTCTGAACTTAGTAAAGCGTATCAAGCTCTTACTAAGTTCCCCAAATCTTTTCTAAAATGTTTCCACGCTAGAAAACCAAGTTCCACTCACCGACTTGCGAAACCATGCTTTCCGACGCAACTATCGATCGTTTGAAGGCTCCAAAATCACTTCATTTGATTCTGGACTATTATCCCATTTTTCCAACACATTAAAATAGAGGTTTCATGCATTAAAATGCATCCAAAACACCAGCACTCAAAAGAATTCCTGCAGCCCTGCTCTAAAGCACCAAAACACCTATCTGAAGCAACTGAAAACTCAATTGATTGACCTCTAACCTCATCCCAGCCATTACACAACACCTCCAACACATTTTAGGCATTAATCAACATCCAAAAACAACCTAAACCATCCTTATACCTCCAGAAACTCGGATTTCTCAAGAACACCCCAAAAACCCAACCAAAAACACTTCAAAAATCAAGAAACTCAAGGATTTCGGGATCTCTATGATTAAGACTCTACTTCAACGCCAAAGACCTTTCAAAACTCATTTAGAAACAATCTCAAACTAGCCAAATCAATCAAACTCCAAAAATCACATTAAAATCCATTTTCTATCAAGATTTCAATAGTTTATCAAACTAACAACAAAACCTCAATTCAAATCATTAATAAAGAGTCAAATATCTTTGGAATTTCATTAAAGAACATAGATTAGAGGGTTAGCACGAAATTTACCTCCAATCCTGCTTCTCCTCTAATTTGGTAAGATTTGCTTGAAAGAAACTTTGAGAAAATGAAAGAAATCAACAAGGAAAAGATAAAAATTAAAAGAGGATTCAAGAGTGAAGAAATTCTGGAAAATTGAGAGAAAATAGAGAGTGTTTGGCTGAAGTGAAAGAAAGAAATGAAAGCTCGTCAAAATTTTTGTTAACCAATTAACTAACTTTCTCATTTAATAAATCAAAAGCCTTTTTATTTTTTAAAAAACATTTAAAACACATGCCAAATTAGGGAAAAGGCATAATTGCCAAGTAGCTCCCTAAAGATTCTAAGATTTTGACTCTTCTTGAAAAACACATTTTCCCAACTTTTAAATCTTTATATTTTGGTCACTACCCAAAATGTACACTTTCAAAAACTCATTTTGCAAAACTAATTTAACCAACCTCTTAAATATAATTTTAGAGGATTTTAGAAATTTTTGTCATATTTTTATCCCATCTCGAACCTTGATTTCCCTAAACCATCTTTAAACTATTCGAACAACCGATACCAGTTCCACCGGCCCAACCCGACTTGCAAAACACCTAGGCTCAAAATCGGGACGTTACACTCGGAATACAGTGCTAACTTCGACCACTGCTTCAGCATTTTGGACACTATTTAGAATCGACCACCACTTGGGCCTAGCGCCCGAAGGGATTTCTTCTGCTTCGAATCTTGTTGGGTGCAAGAAGAGGGTTGTGTTTCTACGGTCCATGTTACTTGGCGACACACGGCATGTTCGTCTATCAACAAGCTTGTTGCGGTGGGTGATGCTCTTAAGTCGTGGCAACATGATCATCGGGACATTTCCTGGAAAGGAATTAAGGATCTTCAAGCTCAGATCAATTCATGCCTGAGCCATCGACTTTTTGACTCTGAAATGGAAGTCTTTCTAGCTGCCAAATGTGAGTTATGTCACTTGTTGGACCAACATGAGGCTTACTAGGCCCAACGCTCGAGGGTAACGTGGCTTGCCTAGTGGGACCAAAACACCTCCTATTTTCTATGCTAGAGAATCTAGTCACCGACGGAAGAATTTTATCCAAGGCCTGTTCAATGCGGATGGACAATGGCAAGATGATGTCAAAGGTATTACGGATGTGGTTTCAAGATATTTCTGTTCCCTCTTTGCATCCTCTTCACTATTGACGGATTCGCGGCTTTTGGACAATGTCTCCATTATGTTCCTCCAGATATGAACGACAAGCTATCTATGGATTTCACTACCGAAGAGGTGATTGTTGCCTTTCGAGATATTAGCCCTTTTAAGGCCCCCAATATTGATGGTTTGCCTAGTGGCTTCTTTAGGCAACATTGGGACACTATTGGGTCTGATTTTGTTGATTTATGCCTTGACCTCCTTTGCAGCGATGCTGACATGGCCTCTGTCAACAAAACTGTCATTGCTCTCATCCTGGAGGTTCCTACCCCGACGACCATGAAGTAGCTTCGGTCCATCAGCCTTTGCACTGTCATCTATAAAACGGTGGCGAAGGTACTTGTTAATCGTATGAAGCCTATTCTTCCTCTCTGTATCAATGAGACACAAGCCACCTTTATTAAAGGACGCTCAATTTTGGATAATATCCTAGTTGTGCACGAACTTGTTCGCTCCTTACAAGGCCCGCGCTTCGCTTCTTTTAGGGGTGCTGCTCTTAAGCTTGACATGGAAAAAGCCTTTGACTAGGTCGAATGGTCGTTTTTACGTGCAGTTACGCTCAAGCTGGACTTTGCTCCGACTTGGGTCGACATCATCATGAGATGTCTTTCGTCAATTACATTCTACGCCCGAGTTATAAAGCCTTTGACAAGTCCACCATCTTTTCAGTTCGAGCACTCCCCCAGCATATAAAGTTGTTGTGCATGATATTCTTGGAGTTCGAGAAGTAGATGACTCGAGCATCTACCTGGGCATCCCCCTCCTTATCGGACGGAATAGGTTAGAAGCTTTGGGCTCATGCGTGATAAAGTGGGCTCTCGTTTCAATAGCTGGACTAAGCATATTCTTTCATACAGTGGATGGGAGATATTTCTTAAGACTGACGCCCAGGCCCTTCCACAATATGTTATGTCCTGCAATCTCTTGCCCCAGAACCTAGTGGATGACATGGCTCGATCTATGCGTTGTTACTGGTGGTTTGGCCTGAACAATAAGCGCATATGGCCATTTGTCTCATGGGCCAACATGCGCACTCCAAAGTTAGTATGACGAATAGGATTTCGAGATATTCACCTTTTTAATGTTGCCCTTCTACAAAAGCAGCTGTGGCGCTTCATCTCGGAGTTGGATACTCTTCTCTCTTATGACTTCAAGGCCAGATAATTCTCTTTAGGGAATATCTTTGATGCATCCTCCCCAGGACTTCTTCCTTCGATTGGAATGGGCTTTACAAAGCTTTGTCCCTGTTAAGAGAATGTTTTTACTATACCTTGGGTATTGACAGTTCGGTTTGGATGCATCAGGAACGTTGGGGTGGGCCCTACCCTGTCTCTCTCATGGACACTGTTGAGATGATCAATCGATGGAAAATGGCCAAAAGGGGGTGAATTGGTAATTAAAATTTTGGAGGGAAGCAAAGTGTAAAGATAAAAATTTATGGACAAGAGATTTGGAGTGGTTCAATCTTCTAACAAGCTCTACATCCACTACCTTAGCTCCCCACTTAGGATTTTAAAAAATTGACTAAAGGAATTGGTCCCCTTTTCTAGGCTTAGAAGGAAACTATTGCAAACAGATTAAGATTTCTACCTAAAGCTTAATCAAACTCACTCTTTTACAATAAGTGTTGGCAAATGAAAAATAGCCTCTCAATAGGTGAATAATTTTCCCAATTACAAGTGCACTCTTCCCAAACTTGAAATAAAGGATTACAATGAAGATTATACAAGTTTGGTACAAGGGTTTGACTCTAAAGACTCAAATAGATTGGATTTTTGCTTGAATGTTTTTCACTTGATCATTAGTTGTTGATGTAGATTTGGAGACTTGATTGTATACCCCTTCATTGATTTCTAAACATTTTGGGTGGTTGAGGTCATCAATAAAGCTGTTGGGGGCTCTTTTTCTCGCAATAAATGTTGTTTGGTAGGCAAGCGTATCGGTACACGAAGAGCCGTATCAGTACCTACCAAAAGAAGAAAGAGAGGTTGTGCAAATAAAAGCAGATGCGTATCGATATAGTATATTCGTATCAGTACGGATTTTGCTCACTAGAATTTGATAGCAAAGTTGTTGATTCCAATAACTGATAAGGCAGCGGTTGTTTAAATAAATGCAAGATTTGAAAATCTTTAAGACTCTGTATCGATAAGGTGAAGGCCGTATCAGTACGCTAAAGCATAAACTTAAACCCAAATTAATGTCGTATAGAAACAAGCATTGTTGTATCGATACGCTAAAGCTTAAATACAAACCCATATGAAGGTCGTATCAAAACGGGCTAAGCTGTATCGAAACGGTATGTTCAATTAAAATTCCAGTAGTGAAAATTCATATCGAAACGCCTAAGGCGTATCGATACGGTTGGGTGTATTTGAAGAATTTGGCTTTGAAAACACTTAGAAAATTTATTTGGGTTTAGGTTTTAGACTTAGAAAATTTTCCTTGTCGATTTGTGAGACTTTTGAATGCTTAAAAATTTATTTTCTTTTACAATTTAGTCCCTTAAACAATTTGTTATATCAAAATTGAAATGAGTTTTACAATCTCCCCATTTTTGATATAACAAAACCAAACTAAAATTTTAAGTAGTTTTGAAAAATGCCCCCCCCCCCCCTTACTTGAAGCTTAAAAAGGCTCTTAACTTTGGAAAAACTTAAAAACAGTTTGGGTTCATATTCTTCTCCCCCTTTTTGTTAGATAAAAATCAATAAGATAAACTCAAGGCAATATATAAACATTTAAGCATAGACAAATCATTAATTAAAGCAACATAATGATTATTAAAACTGAAATCATAATCCAAAGAAACATAATTCAAATCCAACCTTAATCCTAAAACAAAACATAAATCAAAGCATAGGTTCATAAGCAAATAACATAGGTGCATAAAATAGAAATCATAATATGATATTACATCAGATGCAATGAAAGAACTAGGGAGCGTCTTCATCATCTTCATCCTCATCCTCATTATCATTTGCATTTGTTCCATGAGGTTGACGTCATTCGCCATGAAAAGCGGTAAGAGATATGTCCATCGAAGCTTGGCGGTTTTCAATGGCAAGAATTCTCTCCTCCAAAGAAGTAAAGCGAGTGTCAATCGCGGCAAACCCAGAGGTTGTGGTTGTATCAAACGAAGCAATATTAATGCCCAAGGAAGTGAATCGATCATTGAGATAAGCCATGAGAGCTTCCATGGAAGGTTGATCAACCGGTGCTTAAGGAACTTGAGGAGCCGCTTGAGGAGTGGGTTGAGCGCCTTGAAGAAGATCGGCCATCTGGATCCATTCTCCACCAAAATATGTAAAATTGGCACGGTGGAGAGAGCGCTCATCAATTGTCTCGGTGAGAGGCTCAGCAAGATCATGAGAGCAATCGATCTCCAATTTGTGGAACAAGTGGCTTAGGGTGGTGCCATAGGCGAAAGATGATACAAGGGTGGTGTGGCGATGTTGCACAATGTACACAATTTCCGCAAATATGATTTGAGCTAGGTTTGGACGCTTACCCTCACGAAAGCATCGGATCCAAAAGTCATCAACTTGACGGATCGAAGAGAACTTCCCACCAGATGGTCGAAACCACAAACTGCTCAATAGGTGAATGTCTTGAGCGTCAAAAACAGTTACGAAGCCACTAAGGACATGTCCCAACGAATTCTCATCATCAATCCCAATATCCTCAAACCCAAAAACATTAGCTAAAGTTGTTGAATCAATTTGAAATTCTTTTCCCATAAGGTATGATTGGTTCGCAACAACCTTAGATTTCACTTGGTTTAAAACACAACGAGCATTTGAATAAAAAGAAATGACAAGATTTTTGTAGAAAAACTCGGGTAAGCCCAGCATAAACTTCCATTTGTGCATAAGTTCAAGATATTTAAAATGAAATCTATCGAAAGATAAAAACGAGATTGAAACGACGCGCTCACATCGGATTTTATAACTTTGAAAGATTTTAAAATGATATATGCCTTTTGCATATTTTGGGTTATCAAAGCACTTTTGAAGAATATGGGTTAAATTTGGTTCGTTACCAATGGTTTCAAAATTGGGATTTTGAGGATTGGAACTAGAGGCAATTTCTTTTCTTTCACGTTTCTTAGGACCCATAATCAAAACCTGAAACCAAAGTCAAACCACAAAAACAAATGTATGCATAAATCATCACATTCAATCCAAAAATTAATCCAATGGTCAAGGTATGATTAAAAAAATTATATTGTATAGTTGAAAAACACATACAAGTATAAAACGAATTTTTGGTAAAATAAAGTTCGAAAACAGTGGTGAAAAATATATCGTATAATTTTATATTCGAATAAAAAATTCAATTTGAAAAAAATTACAAAAAGTTTGAAAAACGTGTTATATAAATATTAAATATATATATTTGAAACAAAATCAGTGTATAAATAATAATGAAATTAGAAAATAAAGAAGTTAGGGTTTATAACTTGAATGAGGATTATAGAAGAATGAAAAGATGATGATGCACCAAATTTGATGATTTCACTAGGTTTTGATGAATAACCCAAAAGCCCTTAAAGATTTTGAATATTTGTGTGGAAAAATAGAGGGATTTGAGAGAATTTTATAGGGATTTTCAGTTCTAGGGTTTTGAAGAAAAGTTATATTTTGAATTAAAGTTAGAAACTCTCTTTTAATAAGATGTAAAGACTCCAACGGCTACGTGTACCGACACGCCACGTGGCACATCGAAACTACTATTATTCGTTTCGATGCGCAACACCATATTGATACAGGTCAAACTGTACCGAAACGCGTTCAAGAACTCGCATCGATACGCGAAACACCGTATCGATACGCTTGTGCCAGAAATGTCATTTTTAGCAACAAGAAGCTCAAAAATTCGATTTTACTCGAATCGAAATGCATGTGTATGATGTATGAACATTATGAATGATCAAAAACAGATACATAATCCCCCTAGAAGCAAGCATAGATGTGTAGAGGAGCAAAATCACAAAAGCATAGCAATCAATTAAATTCAAGCAATTATTGCACCAAAAAGGCTCTAAAGGGTCAAGAAAGACTAGTTAAACCTAAATCTCTCCTAAGAGACCAAAAACTCTCTTTATCTAATGATTTGTTAAAGATGTTCGCTAATTGTTCAAGGTGTCTACATATTCTAGAACAATATCGTTTTTCAAGACATGATCTCTAATGAAATGATGTCTAATTTCTATGTGCTTGGTTCTAGAATGTTGAATGGGATTCTTAGTGAGACATATGGCACTAGTGTTGTCACCCTTAAGAGGGATGGTACCTACATAAATTCCATAATCTAAAAGTTGTTGTTTCATCCATAGGACTTGAGTACAACAACTTCCAGTCGATATGTATTCTGCTTCGGTGGTAGATAAGGCTACACTATTTTGTTTCTTAGAGAACCAAAATATGAGCATACTACCTGTGAATTGAAAAGTACTAGAGGTACTTTTTCTATGTATCTTACAACCTCCAAAATCCACATTCGAGAAAGCATGTAAATCAAAAGAGGAATTGATAGGATACCAAAGGCCTAATCAAGGTGTGTCTCTAGGGTATCTAAAGATTCTCTTAACGGATATAAGGTGTGATTCTCTAGGACTAGCTTGAAACCTAGCAAACAAGCTAACACTACATAATTCAGGTCTACTTGCGGTAAGATAAAGCAAAGATCTAATCATAGAGCGATAAAGCTTTAAATCAACACACTTACCTCCTTCATCTTTTTCAAGCTTTGTAGAAGAGCTTATTGGTGTGGGTTGAGGTTTCACATTCTCCAAGCCAAACTTCTAGAGCATATCCTTGATGTACTTAGCTTGATTGATGAAGATGACATCCTTCCTTTGTTTGATTTGGAGCCCCAAAAAGAATGAAAGCTCCTCCATCATGCTCATCTCAAATTCATTTTGCATCAACTTAGCAAATTCTTGGCAAAGTAATTCATTAGTAGAACCAAAAATAATATCAACAACATAAATTTGGACTACTAAAATATATTTGTCTTTTCTTTTAATGAAGAGTGTAGTTTCTACCTTTCCTTTTTCAAAACCTTTTTCAATTAAAAAAACTAGGCAGTATTTCATACCAAGCTCTAGGAGCTTGATTCAAACCATATAAAACTTTTGAAAGTTAAAAAACATGGTTTGGATATTTTGGATCCTCAAAATCGGGTGGTTGTTGTACATACAGTTCTTTATTAATAAAACTATTTAAAAATGCACTTTTAACATCCATTTGAAAAAGTTTGAATTCATGAAAGCTTGCAAATGCAAGAAGCTTCCTAATAGCTTCCATCCTAGCTACCGGTGCATAGGTTTCATCAAAATTGATTCCCTCTTCTTGAGTGTAAACTTAAGCAACAAGCCTAGCCTTGTTTCTCACTATGTTACCACTATCATCTAGCTTGTTTCTAAAAACTCATTTAGTTCCTATTGTAGACTTATTACTAGGCATGTCAACTAATGTCCAAACTTGACTTCTATCAAATTGATTTGGTTCCTCTTGCATGGCCAATATCCAATAATCATCTTTTAATGCTTCTTTGATATTTTTAGGCTCAATGTAGGATATAAAAGCAACATTACTAACATGTCTAAGAGAAGATCTAGTGGTTACCCCTTTGAATGGATCACCCAAAATCTTACCACCTTTGACATAGTTGAACTTCCTTGGGTAGGTGACCTCCTTTTCCTCTAGAGAAATGTCCTTTAATGCTTCTAGAGGTGGATCTTGTGCTTCTTCTTCTTTGGTTGGAACCTCATCAACCTTTGATGATTTCCCATCATCATTAGCTTCAAAAATCCCTACATCATCATCATCATCACAAGAATCCTTCCTCGAAAGGAGATTATCATCGAAAACTACATGTATAGACTCTTCAACAACTAAAGTTCTTTTATTAAATACTCGATAGGCTTTAGAGTTTAAAGAGTACCCTAAGAAAATAGCTTCATCACTTTTAGCATCAAATTTGCCTAAATTTTCTTTTCCATTATTTAAAACAAAACACATGCATCCAAAAGGATGGAAATAGCTAATGTTAGGCCTTTTAGATTTCAAAATCTCTTAAGGAGTTTTCTTTAAAATTGGCATAATCATTACTCAATTTATAATGTAACAAGCGGTATTTATGGCTTCCGCCCAAAAATACTTAGGCAAATTATTTTCTCAAAGCATGGTTCTAGCCATTTCTTATAAAGTTCGGTTTTTCCTCTCAACCACCTCATTTTGTTGAGGAGTGCGAGGAGCGGAAAAATTATGGCTTATATCATTTGAGTTACAAAAATTCTCAAAACCAAGATTTTGAAATTTGGTACCATGGTCACTTCTAATATGAGCAATTGATTGACCAAGATCATATTGAGTAATTTTTGAAAATGTGATGAACGTTTCTAAAGCCTTATCCTTAGTACTTAAGAATAGAACCCCAAATGTATCTAGGATAATCATCTACTAATACAAATGCATATGATTTACCACCCAAGCTCATAGTTCTAATAGGACCAAAGAGATCCATATGGATCAATTGTAATGCTCTACTAGTAGAAACATCATTAATAGGTTTAAAAGAGACTCTTTTGTGTTTACCTTTTGCACATGCATCACAAATTTATCAAGTGAAAACTTTATTTTAGGCAAACCTCTAACTAGATCTTTTGAAAATATTTTTTCTAAAACAATCATGCTTGCATTTCCTAGTTTTCTATGTCATAGCCATGAGTCATGTCCATCTTTGGCAACAAAGCATGCATTAGAAATATGTATGTCATCTAAATGCACCATGTAAATGTTTCCTATGTGATGACCAGTGAGCATTATTTTGTCTGTTTCAATGTTAAAAATTTTACAACCACTTACATCAAAGAGAACATTAAAACTTTTACCACAAAATTGACTAATGCTCAATAAATTGTGTTTTAGATTGTTGACATACAAAACATTATCAATAAGTATGGAAGAGTGATTACAATTGTAAAAAATTCCTTCAATGTGGCCTTTAGAGTTGTCACCAATTCTCACTACTACTCCACTTTTTGGCTTTAGCTCCAAGAATCTACTCTTGTCACCGGTCATGTGTCTTGAGCATCCACTACCAAGGTACCATGAGTTTGCACATATAGCTTTGGCCTTGTAGCAATGCTCCCCCTACAAACAAAGAATTAAGCCTTGGTTTTTGGTACCCAAATCATTTTGGGTCCATGAGTATTATCTCCCAAAAACTTGGTTACCTTAGGAATCCAAAAAGCAGTGGCATGAATATTATTAGAAGCAACTAGTTCCTTAGGAACCTATACACTTCTAATCCTTTTACCTCTGAAGGGCCTTTGGAAGCTTTTTTTGTGGTTGCCAAAGTTTCCTTTTGCATAGTTGGGTTTTGAAGATTCACCTTTCTCAAACCTAGATTTCCTAACTTTGTTCAAAGAAGCTTTGAGATCGTTCACCTCCTTGTGGTGATGATCATGAAACTCGGAAAGAATGGTGTTTAAATCAACATTTTCTTTTTCAAAATACTTTAGATTGTCTTGTAAATCACAAACCTTCTTTTCAAGTTCGGAGTTGGTTTTGGATAAAGAATCGTTTTGATTTTTCAAATCAGAAATCATTTTCTTGTTTTTCAAAATCGATTCCTTAAACTTCCCCACCAACTCGTCATAAACCTCTTGTAAATTATCATAAGCTTCTTGAAGCTCTTCAAAAGAAAAATGGAATGTAGATGAGTTAGAGGTTACCTTAGGATCCTCTTCAAACGCCATGAGGTAAAGGTTGGAAACTTTTTGCTCCTCTCCATCGAATGATTCCTCATCATTCCAAGTAGCAACGTTTTCCTTGAGCTTCTTCTTCTTCTCGAAGCTCTTCATTTTGAGTTGGGGACATTTGGTCCTTATATGCCCCAGCTTCTTGCACTCATAGCATATGAGTTGATCATTCTCCTCATCCTTGTTCTTGTTCTTAAAGTCTCCTCTTCGGTGGAACTTTCTTCCTCTATTGAACTTTATGAATCGGGTGAATCATTTGGCTAGCATGGCCATCTCTTCATCTTGCTCCTCACTTGAATCGTTCTCTTCTTGTCAAGCTTTGAGAGCAATTCCAATTTTCTTCTTTTCTACCTCTTTCTTCTCCATCTTCTTATCTTCTCTTCTCTTCGTTTTTCTTTTATTCTCTTCTCTTTTCTTCTTCTCTACCTTGCTTCATGATCTCATGAGTAAGAAGAGAACCCATAAGAGCATCGAGCTTCAAAGTCTTCAAATCCTTTGCCTCGATGATGACGGTTCTCTTCCCATCCCATGACTCGGTAAGAGAATAGAGGAGTTTTCGGACAAGCTTGTCTTCGAGGATGACTTCTCCAAAGCCTTTGAGTCCATTAACGATGATGGAGAAACGATCGAACATCTTTGTGACGTTCTCATCGAGCTCCATCTTGAAATTCTCGTAGCTCAAGTTAAAGAGTCCAATCTTGGTTTCCTTTACGTCGTTGGTTCCCTCATAAGTGGTCTCGACTGTGTCCCACACCTCTATAGAGCGTTTGGGTGTTCTTTAAATATGAGCGCAAGTGCACACACCTGTTAAGTTATAGTATAAAAGATATTGTCTTCCACAGGGATTGGACAGCTTACTCGAATTGTAATTAATGCACAAGAAAATTAAATGCACAAGTAAGTTTAGTTTGAGAAAGAATTAGAAGTAAATAAAACATAAGTATTTAAAGAAATGATCAGGGTGATAGGATGGATCAGATTATGTTCCTCCCTAGTGTGACATTGCGTTGAATAGGTTAAGATGCTTTGCGCTGCCAGACTTTGCTGCCTCGGCGGAGGATGGCAAATTGTCTACTTTGACGCTTTCGCTACCTCGGCAGTGGAATGGATGATTGGCTCGGAGGCATACTCGGCATACCTTCAAGGCGCGGCAAAATGCTTCGATATTGATCTCGCTTATTTCTAAGTCAGAATACTATTGTTGCCCACTGCAGATGATACTCGTCACAGCGTGAATCTTTCAAAGACAACAACCTTGGTTCGTCCTATTTTAGGCGCCTTAAACTCGCACCTATGTTTAGGCCGAATTTATCAACACTTGATTAGGATGAGGATCGTACTTATCCCTTTCATGAGTTTGACTCTCTCGATACCGAACAAATAGATAGTTGGCAACTAATCTTTCAAACTTAATTGAAAACTATGAAGAGCATGGAATAAGCAAACCTTGAAGTTTTATTTCAAAAACAAACTTAATTCCTAAGCAACCGTTCTCACACTAGTTTACAACATAACCCAAACCCAAGAAAGAATTTAGAACATAATGGCGGACGGAAAAACCTAAAATATGCCCAAAGAAAAACCTAAGTTGTCTACAATTACAAAATATGTCAAGTATATATAGGCATTAGCTGGGTCATGTCCTCCTTGGAGTATATATAGGCATTAGCTAGGTCATAATGTTATATGTTTGGAAACCTCAAAGCAGTGCAAAATTTTCAGACCATTTAGGATATACAATTATGTAACGGAGGAGGAGGGTTTCGATGAAATGCTGGAACTTAAGATTGGCAAGTTTCACCGTGAAGGTGCAGCGCAGGGGGCTTGTAATTTACTTAAAATGGTGAAAGGAGCCGTGAAAAGTTGGTCAGCTTCGAAGAAGCTACGCTCGCCCGGGAATTTGATCGAACTGGAAAAGCAAATTGCCACCATTGAGTCTAAAATTCTTACGGGTTCGGCAACTAATGAGGATAAATCGGAATTGGTTTCTTTGAAGGACAATCTATGGCGATCCTTGCGTAGAGAGGAGAGCATTTGGCTTCAACACTCCCGTCTTAGGTGGTTCAGGGAAGGAGATCGTAATACGAGGTTCTTTCACTCGGTTGCTTCAATGAGACACAAGTCGAATTCCATTCTTTCGCTGGAACATAACGGGGTGAGGATTTCTAAGGCTGCATAGATAAATAACATTATTCACAAACACTTTTCAGAGACCTTCAATTCTAGCAATACACTGGAAGTAGAGGATTGGGATATTCATTTTAAGAAGTTGAGCGAAGTTCAGGCGTCCTCCCTTGAAGTGGATTTCTCCGAAGAGGAAGTTTGGTCTGCTGTGTCATCGTTCGATGGTTCTCGAGCACCGGGGCCGGATGGTATAAACATGAGTTTCTTTCAGAAATATTGGAAGCTACTGAAGATGGATATAATGCAATTTTTTTAGGATTTTTTTTAGGGTAAGCAGTGGGAAAAAGAGGTTAATCATTCTTTTATAGCTCTCATTCCCAAGAAGAGCAATCCGACATCCATTGAGGATTTTCGTCCGATCAGTTTGGTCGGGGGCCTTTATAAGATTTTATCGAAGGTCTTGTCCATCAGACTCAGAGGTGTAGTGGACTCTATTATTAGCAAATCTCAATTCGCTTTTATTCCCGGGCGATACATTATGGATTGCTCCTTTATTGCTAACGAAGGGATAGAGTATATGAGGAAGTTGGGTTTGAAAGGTGCTATGTTCAAAATCGACTTTCAAAGGGTGTATGATTCGGTGGATTGGTCGTTTTTGATGAAAGTCCTTAAATATATGGGTTTTGGTGAGGTGTGGTGTAGATGGATTTTGCAGTGCGTCTCAACCGCGACTATTTCAGTTCTGATAAACGGGTCTCCTAGTCTGCTTTTCTCGGTGAAAAAAGGCTTGCGACAGGGTTGTTCCCTATCACCTTTATTATTCAATATTGTTGGAGAAGCGCTTCATCGAATGATAGAAAAAGGTGAATCTTCGGGGCTGTTTTCGGGTTGGAAAATTGGAAGAGGTGAGCATTTCTTTAATCTGAGTCATCTGCAATTCGCGGGTGATTTGACCATTTTTTGTGGCCCTTCTCTTAGAGAAGTCGAGAATGTTAAAAGAATCCTTAGAGTTTTTGAGCTTGCTTCGGGTCTCAGGCTTAATATGAAGAAGAGTAGCTTATTTGGTGTTCATTTAGACGACCAACTTCTATCATCATGGGCTGGGAAGATCAAGTGTGCGAAAGGTGTGTTCCCAACTGTCTATTTGGGTTTACCATTGGGCGCCAAGAATAATTCAGCCGCTCTTTGGGATCCTATCATCGATAAATTATTCGTCCACCTCGCTTCTTGGAAGTCTAAGCAATTATCTTTCAACGGGCGCCTAATTCTAATAAGGTCAGTCTTATCGTCACTCCCTGTGTACTTTATGTCTTTGTATCGAATGCCGGCGGGAGTTATCAGAAAGATTAATAGTATCATGGCTGGTTTTTTGTGGGGAGATGAGGGAGATAAAAAGAAGTTGCATTGGGTTAATTGGAATTCGACGTGCTTGCCGGTCGAAAGGGGGGCCTAAATATTAGGAATATTGAACTGCGGAATAGGGCGTTACTAGGTAAATGGATTTGGAAGCTTGCTTCGGATGTAGATAGTCCTTGGAAAGAAATTATTTGTTGCAAATATAACATCGATGTTGGCTCTCTATTCGTGGATGACAAACCACATCGATTAGCCTCTTGGCAGTGGAGAGGCATCGTGAATTTGGCCGGGGCTAAGGATGTGTGTGGGGAAACAATGAGGAATAACATGATGCTTTAGGTTGGCGATGGTTCAAAGATTCTTTTTTGGTCGGACACGTGGATTGGCGAAGCCCCATTACAAACATCTTTTCCGCGTATCTTTGTGATGGCAAGAAATAGGAATGGGACAATTTCTGAATTCGGGAGGAGAATCAACTCTAAATGGAGTTGGGAGGTGCAACTCCGTAGAAATCTCTATGATTGGGAGATTGATCAATGGGAGTCATTTTCTAATACACTTAATAGCTTCCATTCGAGTGGCTTTCATCGGGATTGTGTAGTGTGGAGAGGATCGAGCGATGGTGTGTTTTCTGTAAGCTCTTATTATAAATTATATCAATCTCCGCTTCCTAGTGATAATTTCTGGAAAACGTGCGTTTGGAATGGCTTGGCTCCCCCAAGGGTGGAGTTCTTTGTTTGGCAGGCTGCTTTAGGGAGAATTGCTGTGAAATGCGAATTGGCGAAGCGCAAGGTGGGTGGGTTACAGGATGTTCTTTGTCCTATGTGTGCGGCGTTTCCAGAGACGGTGGTTCATCTCCTTGTCGAGTGCAAGGTGGCTGCGGATATATGGGAAAAGGCAGCAAGATGGTGGGGTGTTGACATCACCTTACCTGGGAATGTAAAAGAGGTACTGAAATTGTGGTTTCTCAAGCCCCCTATAAATCAGAGGCATTCTATCTGGTTTTACATACCAGCTGCAGTCATGTGGTCACTGTGGTTGTTTCGCAACGAAATCGTCTTTAGGGGATGCAAGGTCGATACATCCCAAATCATGTTCATTTTCAAGAATCGGTTGGTCTTTTGGTTATTGGCAAAACATCCGAATCTGCAGGTATCTAGAGATGCTATTTTCAGTGATCTCAGGGTGGCGGATGGACTCTTGGAGCGGAAGCAAATCAAGTGTGTTGAAGGGGGATGGTGTCCTCCACCGTTTGGTTTCATTAAATTAAACGTGGATGGGGCTATGTCGATGGATCGGAGCAAGGGGGCATAGGTGGTCTGGCCCGTGGATAGTCGGGGACAGTCATTTTCAGTTTCTCGGAGCAAGGTATCTAGCTAATGGCCATTCGCAGGGGGTTTAGGCTTTTCATTGACAATTCTGATTGTAGAGTGGGACGTCCGATCGTCGAATGTGATTGCTCAACGGCACTAGCATGGATTAATAACGAGCCTTCCTGTCCATCTTTGTTTCAAACGATGGTGCAGGAGATTAAGGCGCTGGGAAACTCAAGGGGATGCATGTTTTCCTTTATCCCTCGGGTGAGAAATTTGGACGCGGACAAACTAGCCAAGGAGGGCATAGGCTGATTCGGATACGTGGTCTTTAATTCTAATATTTCGTCATGCAATGGTGACGTATCTGGTTTGGTTGTACTAATCTTTTTTTGTAAGTTAACTTTTTAAAAATGAATAAACTGGCACTTTTTTCCCCCTTCCGCTGTCTCAAGGTCGATCTGCGCCTTAAGATACGAGGGGGGTTTTTAACGAGGCCACATATTTATCAAAAAAAAAACTAAAACAACATCTTTTCCTTACCAAATAAAAGATAATCAATAAAATCATGGAAAAGTAAAGAATAATGTAAATATGCAATGCATGAACCTAAATATGCCTTAAATGTACTTAAGAATAGCAATAATATGAGATGGAATGCATATAAAATATAGGACTATTGAGCACTTTACAGTTGTTGTTGAGGCAGCATAAGTAAGCACATGTATTTAATCATGGCAATAAGGGCTTCATCTCATCACAACTACTCTTCTAGGTCTGAAATTAAGATAGGAGCAAACTACAAAACCCCGAACCCATTGAGTAGAGTCATCTCGTGCAGACTTTCATTCACTCATGCTAATTTGTCTGCCACTTCAAGGATTTTCATATTCATAGACTTTGATAGCAGCGGAGTGTCCTTGTACATGATTCTTCCTAGAGCCGATTTCAGGTACCTCTAGGGAAAGACAACATAAGATTTTCTTTCCTGTCGTGGCAGTGCTTTTCTTTTTCTGTTTGTTGCCTGCCGCAGTAGCTTACTACAACCAGTGTTAGAATTTTACAAATAATTCAAGCAGGCAATGTTTACCAGAAATTTTAACAAATTCAGCAAATAACAATAGTGTTTTTATTTTTTGGCATTTATAGAAAAATTCTAAGTTTACTTCATGCTTTCCCCAAATTTAAAGTCTTTTTAATTGGTGCGAAAATTTAAAGTCGGCTATCCTATCATAGGCACAAGTTCTAACAAAATTTTTCTTTTGATTAATTTTTAAGGCAAATAAATTATGCAACCTAATATGCACTAGTTATGCCTAAACAACATGAGTGCTAACCCCCCCCCCCAACTCGAGATGGGCATTGCCCTCAATGCACAAAATAAATTACAAAAGAAAAACAGAAAAATTAAATACAAGTAAGATAATTAAAATATAAAAATAAGCCAGAAAATAAAGAAAAGAAAAGGAGTCACGCTAGAAGTTGGCGGGGGGCTGAGAAGAAGCTGGGGTCTTATCGGCAGAGGAGGAAGATGATGAAGACTAGATGACAAGGCGGCGGTTGGTATGTATCCAGGTGGCAGACTTGGCAGGTGATATCTTTGTTATCCGCGGTGGCTGGACTCTCTTAGGAGTGGGGCGAGGAGCTACACTTTGGTCTGGTTCTGATTTAGACTCCTCTTCCTCTGGCTCGGTGGAGATGATGTGTTGCTTTCTCTTTCTGGTTGCTTCTGCCATGGGTTCTACCGGTGGATCCTCTGTCTCCATGGTTTCTGCTGTTGCTATCGTCTGCTGCTCTACCGTTGTGAGGATAGGAGAGCAATGTTGTTGATGCCTCTCTAGAGTGTCTACCACCGTGTTGGAAGCGAAGGTGGCAGAGTAGCATGGGTAATGCATTGGAGAGGGCATCTGGCGGCAAAAGGCGGCGTGGCAAGCAGCTACTTTTGATGGTGTTCCTTCTCTGGGCGCGGCTGCGATGGCTAGATCTACAGGGAAGGTAGGCAAGGTGGGGTCGTCATTTGGAAATTTCTGAAGAAGATAGGCCACAAAGGCCTCTTGGACCTCTCTCACATACTTCATGAAGGACAATTATCGCCGCTCTATGCGTTTGTTGTTGTCGATAAGAGTGTGCAGCAGGGCAATGACTTCATTGTTCTGGGCAGCGTCAGTACTGCCTGGGCTGCCGAATTAGCTGGCTGGGCGGCGGAAGGCTAGCTTGGAGTGATTGGTTCTGTCTCTTGGGCCTGCATCATCTGCGGGCGGACTTTTTTGGTCCAGCCCTCTTTGGCGGCTGTCATCTCATCGTTTGGATCTGAGGGAACATTGAAGTTGGCACATATGCATGTGATGAAAGAGGGGAAGTACAGTCGACCCTTTGATTTCCGGAAGCAGTTGTGAATTTCCTTGAAAATTATTTCTCCAACATTTATTGGTATGTTCACCATGATGGAGTGGATGAAAGCAAGGCGCGGCCGATCTACGGTGGAGTTAGGGGAGGTGGGGAGCAAACGCCTTTTTATGAAGGTGTTCCACAGCATTGGTTCGGACACCAGTCGGCGGCGTTGCACTGAGCCACAATGTTTTCCTGCCAACCAAGGAGTGTTGGGTTCGCGCAGTTGGGCCTTGATTCTGTCATAGTCGGCAGCGGTCAGTGACTGCCTCCATTCTTCGTGAGGGTTGCCTTCCATCTCTAGCCCATAGAAGCTGTTGATCACTGCCGCGTTGAGCTTGACTGGTTCCCCTCGAACAAACATGAACGGCAGCTCAAGGCGGGGGTGGTGGGCATAGAATTCTCTTACCATCGTGATGTTTGCTGCCTCCGGCTGCCGTGCAAATATTTCCCAATCCTTGTTGTGGATCTTCTCGAATAGTGCGGGCTCAAGGCCGAGGTCCCCTGTCTGTTGGGAGTAATGGAACCCTTGTTCCTCCCATATAGCTTGCTTTGCGAACTGAGTTCTATACCGTTTTGCATCTTCATGAGAGAAGAAGCGTTGGGAGGTGGGTTTGGCTTGTGATGTTGATGCCATGGGTGAGACGATTTTTGTAATCTGAAACTAAAATAAGAAAATGAGAAAGAGAACAGTGGATTCAAGAATAGGATAACAAGGAGATGAAAGTAAAGTAAATGAATGGGAGAAGTGGGGTTTATATAGATGGTGCCGAGAGATGTCGTGGCTGCATTAAATGTCCAACGGGCAGATTAATTCGCGCACGTTACAGGATTTCTGCCCGTTATTTTTGTAGTCGTTGGCGGTCAACTAGCCGTTACGCTGTTTATGTGCTTGACTGCCCTCAACTGTCTTGGCGGGATGGTGGGCAGGTTCCTTGTTGGGCCTTCTTCTCTATCCGGCTCTTTTATTCCTAAATCCTGAAATAAAAATAAAAATAATTAAATACTAAAATTAAAATAAATTCTGAAAATAAAAAAATGTGGAGAATAATTTTAACTTAATTTAAAATCTAATCCTAGAAAATAAATTCCAATAAATTAAATTATATTCCTAAAACAAGAAAATAAATAAAATAAAAATAATAAAATTAACTACGTTATGTTGGGAGTGCATTGGGGTGCATCACCCAGACTTAACCACCTCTTGAGGTAATATGTTGTTCTCCCTCCTAGGGGGTCTTCTTGTTCTTTGGGGTTCTTCTGTTTGTGTTGTTGTCTGCCCTAGCGACTATTGTTTTGCCCTGTCGTAGTGTTGACCTTAAAAACATGTGCATCTAGGCACCCTACGTTTTCCTTTGCTGAGGGCTGTAAAACATTCAGCTTAATGCTTTGATTGTCGACCCTCATTATCAGTTCCCCATGCTCCACATCTATTAACGTTCTGCATGTGGCAAAGAAGGGTCGATCAAGGATGATAGGGGCATTTTCATCGGCCTCACAGTCTAGGATGAGGAAGTCTGCTGGAAAAATAAGGCTATCCACTCGAACTAAGATGTCTTCGATCTTACCCTCCAGTTGTACGAATGAGTGATCAGCAAATTTCAGCATAATGGAGGTAGGTTTGGCTTGCCCAATACCTAGCTTGTCAAAAACTGCCTTGGGCATCAGGTTGATGATGGCTTCTAAGTCGCACAGGGTTCTCGTTGCATGGTTGCTGCCGATTTTTCATGGTATAACAAAACTGCCCGGATTTGTTTGCTTTGGTGGCAGCTTGTTGTGTAACATTGCCATACATTCCTCTGTGACAACAACTGTTTCGAACTCCCCAATTCTCTTCCTCTTAGAAACTATGTCCCTTAGGTATTTTGCATAGTTGGGCATGTTCTGGATGGCTTCGATGAGAGGGATATTTATGTGCACCTGTTTCAAAATATCCAAGAATTTTCAGAACTGGTGCTCTTGCTTCTGTTGTTTGAGACTCTAGGGGAAAGGTGGCGGCAGGCGGATGTCCTCTATACGCTTCTTAAATGGGAACTTGATCTGTGGAGGATCACCTGCCTCAAGGTTGCTGTCAGTCTCATCTGCCGGGGCAGCTGGTATTGATTCTATCGCGGTAGGCAGTTCTTTTTGTGTTGGTTGTTCATCTACTGGCCTTTCCATTTTGGGTTCATTCAACTGTTTCTCACTTCTGGTTGATATGGCTTTGCACTGTTCATAAGTGGGTTTGACTGCTACCTATGTGCTGCTAGACGTTGCACCCTTTGTCATGTTGCTTATGATCTTCGTGAATTGCACAAACCGGGTCTCCATGTTCTTTATTGGAGCCTCCTAATTGTTCATCCTCATCTCAGTCATGTCCATAAACGACTCAGTGTTATCAATAAATTTGTTGGTACGAACAATAAAATCACTATTTCGAGGCATGAAAGTATGTAAAGTATTTTCAAATGAGTTATTTCTCGTATTCTGTTGTTGCTGAGGCGGCTGTCTTGACAGGTTCTGTTGGTATCCTCCTGGTTGCTGAGTTAGGTTGGTTGATGTGTTTGGATTACTCCATGAGATGTTCGGATGCTTCTTCCAGCCATGGTTGTAAGTGTTGGTGTTGGGCCTGCTATTCCTCTTATAGGTTCCCATGAAGTTCGCAGATTCACTACATTCATTAGAATCGTTGTTTCCCCCACACTCATCACAAAAAGGCTCTACATGTAACGCCCCAATTATGGGCTTAGAAGTTTTGGGTTTGGACCGGTTCGGTCAAAGTGCGGTTCGAATATAAAAAGGTGAAATTAGGAAAGCCTAGTTCGGGTTGCATTAAAAATATGGGAAAATGTCTTAAAATCCTCTTTTATTATATATAAGAGTGGGTGAAATCAATTTTACAAAATAAGGTTTGGAAGTGTGACATTTTGGTTAGTGACCAAAATGTAATTTTTGAAAACTGTGTGACTGTTTTAAAAAGGATTGAAACTTTGAATCTTTAAGGAGCTATTTACCCAATGGGAGTTTCTCCAGATTTTTCCTAAATATTAAAGATTTAATTAATGGTTTTAAAATAAAGGAAAAGGGAGGGAAGATATTTTCCTAAATTTCCAACTAACTTTTCCATTTTCCATTTTCATTTTCTCTCATCTTTTCTCTCAAACCAAACACATTTCTCCAGAGCTTTTCCCTCTGATTTTGTCACCTAAATAACTCATTTCAATCCTCTTTTGATCTTCAATCATCTCTTCAACAAAACCTTTGCATTTGCTAAGTGGATTTTCAAGAATTTGGTTCCAAAAAGGGAGAAAACTCAAGTTTGGAGGTAAGAACGTCCTTCTCCTCTAAACTCTCAGTTCTTTACTGAAACTCATAAGTTCTCAATCCTTAATTTGTGTTTTATAAAAGGTTTTATAGATGTGTTCATGATCTTGGCTTTAAAATGCAAGATTTGGTTGATTTTTGGTAAAATTCGTATGATCTGTTTAAGTAGTGATTTGAGGTGTCTTTTTGATGTTAAATGAATGTTAAATTGATGAGGAATTGAGGTTTAATCAATGCAAACCCGAATAGGTTGATTTTCCTAAGTTTTGCTTGAGTTCTTGGTTGTTTTTGGAGTGATCTTGATGATCTGTTATAGCTGGAGGTATAAGGACGTGGTTAGATCCTTTTTGGATGTTATTTGATGTTTAAGGATGATTAGATTTGATGGATCATGGCTGAGTAGTGTTGTGGAGTTGTTTGGATGCATTTTCGGTTGTGTTTGGTAGCCGAAAATGGAGTGTGGATGAGAGCAGTGAGTTTAGGTGCTTTCATTGAAGATATTAATGCATGATGATGCATTAATCCTCTGCTTTGATGTGTTTAAAACAGGGGAGTCATCTTTGGATCCAAGTGGTGGTGATCCGGAAGCTTGATTGGTGTTTCGGCAAGTGGCGAAACGGAATCGGTGAGTGGATTTTGGTTTTCAGCTTTGAAACCAATGTTTTGAAGGTTTGGGAGCTTAGTTTAAGTCTAAGCAACTTAGCTAAGCTCAAGAGTAAGTTTTCGGAAAAACTCTCTTGATGATGAACCATGGATTGGTTGTATGCAATGTGGTTGTTTGCATGTTTTAAATTCTGTTTTGAAAGCATATTTTGGCATGTTAGTTGCTGATTTTATAAGCCATGTGTTGAAGAATGCTCAAGGTAAGAGATTCTTGTTTTTGAACATTGTTAAATGTGGTTTTGGTGCATAATTGATGCATGATGTTTATGGCTTTGTTAAATGCTTTAAAACAGTGGAATATTGTGGTTCATGATGCATATTGGCAAGTGATGGTTAAGGTCACAAAGGTGGTTAAAAGTCCTTGTGTGAGCCTTGTTATTTAAGAACAACATGGTGGTTAAAAGTCCATGGTTGGTTCTTGGTTAAGATCACCAAGATGGTTAAAATTCCTTGGGTGAGTCTTGTGTATTTAAGAACAACATGGTGTTTAAAAGTCCATGGTTGGTTCTTGGTTAAGGTTACAAAGGTGGTTAAAATTCCTTGTGTAAGCCTTGTTTACTTAAGAACTCCAAGGTGTTTAAAAGTCCTTGGGAGATTCTTGTTAAGGACACAAAGGTGTTTAAAAGTCCTTGTGTGGTCCTTGTCATGGTGTTTAAAAGTCCATGGATGATTCTTGTTAAGGACACAATGGTGTTTAAAAGTCCATGTGTGGTCCTTGGAAATTATAAGATCACAATGGTGTTTAAAAGTCCATGTGTGAGTCTTATGTTGAATGTATCACTTGTGGCCAATATGACATGTTATGAACTTGAAGCATGAGATGCTTGTTTTAATGCTTATGTGCATGTACAAATGATGTTGAACTAAGGTTTATACATGTGTTTTATAAGTGCATTATTGTGTGGTTTTAATGAGCATTCCTCACTAAGCTTTTGCTTACGCTCTCTCTTTTCTTAAACTAATAATGCAGAGCATTGAAGTGCATTTTGGGGCAACAAGGAAGTCAAGCATCCAAGTGAAGGTTTAAGCTCATGTATGGTGAACATTTTCCTAAAACTATTAGCTTTTGGGTACTTGGCAATGGGGGACCTATGTTGTTGTTTTGGGAGATGTTTTGGACTCCCTAAGTTGGTTTAATGTTGTTGATAATGTTGGTACTTGTAATTGGCCTTTGTGATGTGGTTTTTAGTATATTGATGCTTGAATGGTTTCTAAGTAGGAAGCATGCCTATAGATTTGGGGATTTTCTTAATTGATGCCATGTTGATGTTTGGTTGATGCAATTATGTTCCTTGAATGTTTAATGACTTGCTGGTACAATTTGGTGGCTTTTGGAGCATGTTTGATAGGTCAATTAAGTGATAAACCAGCAAATTTTCTGCAATCTGGGCAGGCCGTATCGAAACGGGTGCTACCGTTTCGGAACAGGGGCCTGAAATGGCCTAGGCGTTCCGAAACGGGAGGAACCGTTCCGGAACGGAAATGCCACTGCCAAGCCTCGTTTCGGAACCAGTTTCGGAACGGTCCCGCGTTTCGGAACAGCTCCTCCCTGTTTCGGAACACTCGACCGTTGGGCTCTGAATTTGATAGTTATATGTTTTGAAATGTTTGCGTTTTGGTCTTGAATCTTGTTATTGCAATTGGATGAGTTTGAGATCTCCGTTTGAGCTGAAATTTGGCAGGGAAGCATGAAAGATGATTAATTTCATATTGGTAACTTAAATTTGGGCTAAGTCCTTATAATTGTCAGAATTTACAATTTGGTCCCTAAAGTTGTAATTTGTGCAATTGAGTCCCTGAATGTTCTCTGATTGTTATGATCTTTGAATATGATGATCTTGTGAATATATCTAGGGATATTGTGCATCTAGACAAGTTTTAAAAAGAAAAAAAAAGGTCGTTAATCAAGATTGACTTTCGGGTTGACTTTGTTTTTCCCCGTGTAAACTTCTTAATTCGGGTCAACCGTCTAGGCCGGGTTAAGGGGGTTACACTACAGCCTTGTCCTCATACGTCTTTCCTTTGGCCATGTTCATCACCAACTCTGTCAGCTTATCCAGACGGGCATTAATAGATTCCGTGGCCTCTACCTCGTTCACCACAGCTGGATGCCTTATGCCACCACGGTGGGCTGTATGGAACTTGTAGTCGTTCTTAGCAATCTTGTTTAGAATCTGTAGTGCCTCCTTAGGTGGTTGGTCGAGGATTATCCCATTGGCGGACGCGTCGAGCATCATTCAAGTTGGGTAGTTCACCCTATTGTAAAACATTGACACCTGCGTCTAGGCCGGAAAACCATGAAGCGGGAAGTTATTAAGCATATGTTGGTACCACTCCCATGCTTCATACATTGGCTCGTCATCCCCTTTGTCGGAAATTTGTGATCTCATTTCATAGCCTATATGTGACATTAGATGGGCTGAAACGATCCAAGAAGTCTTTACACAACTCCGTCCATGTGCTGAATGAACCTGCCAGCTGGTTGTTCAACCACTGTTTCACCCTATCCCTCAGTGAATAGGGGAATAACCTCAGCTTTAACACATCTTGGTGAACTCCGTGTATCTTGAATGCTCTGCATATATCTAGGAATCTTCTCAAGTGCTGTCGAGCATCTTCTGTGGCAGTTCCTCCAAATTGCCCCAATGTGTGGATCATGTTGAACATCACGGGCTTTAACTCAAAGTGGTACGCTTCAATTGCAGGCTCTGCAACAGTTGGGTCAAATCCCCTGAAGTTATGCTCCAAGTAGTCCCTGGTGGTTCGTTCATACTATTGCTGCCTGGGCAGAATTGGGGGTTGCTGTCTAGGTGGGACTTGTTGCTGTTGTCTGGGCGGGTTGATCTTTCTGCCCATCCCTGTCGATACGGGCATCGATGGCGGGGTTATCGTCTTGGTCGTTAACCATTGTTTCTTTTGCTTTTCTCTCTTCCTTTGCTTTTCCTAGGGCTTCTCTGACTTCTTTCTTAAGTTCTCTTGATCTTCGTTTGATGTCGTCAAAGAAAACGATTTTGCCCTTTGGATTTGCTCTGGTCATGCACTAGCAAAGAAAACTGTAAAATTTTTTTTTTCTGAATAAAATAAAAAAAAACTAAAAATTAAATGCAAATAAAAATAAAAATAAAAATGCAGAAATATAAAAACGAATTTACTGTTGCCAATCTCCGGCAACGGCGCCAAAAACTTGTAGTTCCTGCACTAGCATTTGGGTGTTCTCTAAATATGAGCGCAAGTGCACACTCCTGTCAAGTTATAGTATAAAAGATATCGTCTCCCACAATGATTGGACAACTTACTCGAATTGTAATTCCTGCACAAGAAAATTAAATGCACAAGTAAGTTTAGTTTAAGAAAGAATTAGAAGTAAATAAAACACAAGTATTTGAAGAAAGATCATGGTGATAGAATGGGTCAGATTATGTTGCTCCCTAGTGTGACACTGCGTTGATAAGATGATTTGCGCTGCCAGACTTTGCCGCCTCGGCGGAGGATGGCAGATTAGCTACTTTGACGCTTTCGCTGCCTCGGTAGTGGAACAGATGATTGGCTCGGCGGCAAACTCGGTAGACCTTCAAGGCTCGGCAGAACGCTTCGATATTGATCTCGTTTATGTCTAAGTTTGAATACTTGTTGTTGCCCACTGCATATGATACTCGTCACGGCGTGAATCTTGCAAAGACAGCAACCTTGGTTCGTCCTCTTTTAGCCGCCTTAAACTCGCACCTATGTCTAGGCTGAATTGATCAACACCTGATTAGGATGAGGATCGTACTTATCTCTTTCATGAGATCGGCTCTCTCGATACCGAACAAATAGATAGTTGACAACTAATCTTTCGAACTTAATTAAAAACTATGAAGAGCATGGAATAAGCAAACCTTGAAGTTTTATTGCAAATACAAACTTAATTCCTAAACAACCGTTCTCACACTAGTTTACAACATAACCCAAACCCAAGAAAGAATTTAGAACATAATGGCTGCAAGAAAACCTAAACTATGCCCAAAGAAAAACCTAAGTTTTCTACAATTACAAAATATGTCAAGTATATATAGGCATTAGCTAGGTCAAGTCCTCCTTGGAGTAGAAGTCTTCAAAGTAGCTTCTGCATTAAATGCAACCTTTAATTCTGACTTCTTTGAGTTTAATGTGGACTTCTTCTCGTTGCCTTGCACCGTAAGTTATCTCGATTTCCTCCTTCGGTGGCTCTGCTCGCTACTCCAGGCGTCAAAAAATTGAGTGGATGGCATCGTTGGAATCAGGATTTTTTGCTCTACAGATCGCACTCCAATTCTCCAATTCCTCATCTTGCTGCCTTGGGCGGCAGGTACAGCAACGACTTTCTCTGTTTGGAACTGCATTAGTACAGCTCCCTGGTCTGTTACCTCAGCATCCTCTCCTCTGGTTTGTCTTCCTCCTGACAACTCCTAGCCCTGAATTGCAAACTAAACTAAAATAGTATCTTTTCCTTACCAAATAAAAGATAATCAATAAAACCATGGTAAAGTAAAGAATATTGTAAATATGCAATGCATGAACCTAAATATGCCTAAAATGTACTTAAGAACAACAATAATATGAGATGGAGTGCATATAAAATATAGGACTAATGAGCACTTTACAACCTTCTTTGCACTTGTACACGAAGACATCTTCGAGTACATATCCGGTCCAAGTGCACAAAAGAGCATGTGCAAGGCCTTGTCGTTCACTTTTAGCTTCCTTCTTTCTTCATCTGTCATTTCTTGCTTAGCCTTGGGAACTTGCCTGTCTCCTTCTTGCTTCATTGGAATGGATGGCCCGTCTTCAATTACGTCCCAAAGGAGATGATCGTTGGATTTGATGAATAGGCTCATCCAGTTCTTCCAATATGGATTGTTGTCCCCATTAAAGAATGGTGGTTTGGTGGTCGATTGAGACTCGTATAGGTTTTGGTTGGAGGTAGACGTTATGGCTTGAATGAAGATTGATGTATCTCTCTTAGAATTGACTCAAGATGGTGTTAATCCTTCCAATGAGTGTAACTCTGATACCAATTGTTGAGATGATCAATCGATGGCAAATGGTCAAGAGGGGGTGAATTGGCAATTAAAACTTTGGAGGGAAGCAAAGTGTAAAGATAAAAATTTATGGAAAAGAGATTTAGAGTGGTTCAAGATTCTAACAAGATCTACATACACTACCTTAGATCCCCACTAAGGATTTTAAACAATTCACTAAAGGAATTCGTCCCCTTTTCTAGGCTTAGAAGGAAACTGTTACAAACCGATTAAGCTTTCTACCCAAATCTTAATCTAACTCACTTTTTTACAGGAAGTGTTTGGCAAATGAAAAATAGCCTCTCAATAGGTGAATAATTTGCCCAATTACAAGTGCATTCTTCCCAAACTTGAATAAAGGATTACAATGAAGATTACACAAGTTGGGTACAAGGGTTTGACTCTAAAGGCTCAAATAGATTGGATTTTTGCTTGAATGCTTTTCACTTGATCATTAGTTGCTGATGTAGCTTTGGAGATTTGATTTTATACTCCTTCATTGATTTCTAATCGTTTGGGTGGTTGAGGTCATCAATAGATCCGTTGAGGACTCTTTTTCTCGCAATAAATGTTGTTTGGTAAGTAGGTGTTAGGATATTTGTTTTGATATAATAATTGAAAATTATTTTTTAACTAAGTTGAAAAGACTTCTAAAATGATTTTAAGTCTAAACAACTTGAAAATATGTTTGAGGAGTTTTCAAAAGGTTTTGGAAGAGCTTGAAATGTTTTAAAGTAGCAAAACTCAAGTTTTCAACAAGATCGTATTGATACAACCTTCACCGTATCGATACACCTAAGGGTTTCAGCTACAGTATTTTTACCACTGCCAAAACATGTATCGATACAAGCAAGACCGTATCGATACATTGGTCAAGCATTTCGATACACCTCTTAGTGTTTAGATACGCCTACATGTTACACCCCCAACAGTTATTTTCAAACTAGGTCATACTGATACACCTTCAAGTGTATCAATACGCCTTCATTTTTTAGGTCTAACAGCTCTTTTCCAAAGAGGTCGTATTGATATGGGTACCCTACATATCGATACACCTTGCATCAGATTGGGAAATCTACATGAAAATCAGCCCCAAACGGCTCCAAATCAATCCCAACAGTCATCAGCGGCTAGAAACTTATTTGGGAAGATAAAAGAGACCACCAAGCATCTATGGAAGTCAAATAATCCTCAAGTCAACATTCATATGATCAAGAAATGTCTTAGTACTCAATTTGTCAAATTTCTTGTATAGACAACACTTGTAAGCTTAATTATAAATGTATGCTCAAGTGTATTATCATTTGGGTGAGTGCTTAAGAGTGCAAACAAACACCTTGTAGAGGGATTTCAGTTTGCTAATTATTCTTTTGTTTAAGAGTGTTCCCAAAGTTCGATTTGTGAGCTTTGGATGATAGGCTTGGTGAGTGAGTCTAGGTTGTAAAGGGTTGCCTCCTAATCCTTGAAAAGGGGAAGAATTCTTAGTGAATGGTTGAAATCCTTGGTGGGGAGCTAAGGTAGTGGATGTAGGCTTTGGTTAGAAAGCTGAACCACTCTTAATCTTGTGTTAAATTTTTTCATTTTTGCTTCCACCACAATCACTCAAAAATACCATTTCTCCACCACTTAGAAAGCATTTCAGTTGAAGATATCGGGTTCCACAACAGGCGTATTGGTACACAAAGAATCGTATCGGTACTTGCCAAAAAAGAAAGAGTTGTTGTGCAAATAAAAGCATATGCGTATCGATACGAGTGATAGCGAATCGAAACGAACTTAGTGTAAAACTAGGGGCGTATCGATACGGTATATCCGTATCGATACGAATTTTGCTCACTAGAATCTATTTGCAAAAAAACATATGTACACCTCTAGGGCGTATCGGTACGGGTAAACTAATTTTTCAAAGTTGTTGATTTCAATAACTGACAAGGCAACGGTCGTTTTAATAAATGCAAGATTTGAAAATCTTTAAGACCTCGTATGGATACGGTGAAGGTCGTATCGGTACGCTAAAGCATAAACTTAAACCCATATGAATGTCGTATCGAAACGAGCATTGTCGTATCGATATGCTAAAGCTTAAATACAAACCCAGATGAAGGCTGTATCGAAACGAGCTAAGTCGTATCGAAATGGTATGTTCAATTAAAATTTCAATAGTAAAAAAATTTGTATCGAAATGCGTAAGGCGTATCGATATACCTGGGCGTATTTGAAGAATTTGGCTTTGAAAGCACTTAGAAATTTATTTTGGTTTAGGTGACTTAGAAAATTTTTCTTGTCGATTTGTGAGACTTTTGAATGCTTAAAAATTTATTTTGTTTTACAATTTAGTCCCTTAAACAATTTGTTGTATCAAAATCGAAATGGGTTTTTACACACTTATATGGATAATGAAGAACTACCAATTTGGTGTTGTGATTTCATGATTCCGGGCCAGCCTTTGTGGAATGACCGACTTGTTCATGAGGTTTTCCAGCCTGATTACACAGATGCGATCCTTCGGGTCCCTATTTCTGCCACCCGGCCGGACACTCTCCTCTGGGGCAACCATGACTCAAGGATTTACACTGTTAGGTCGGACTATTTATACCTACAACAGCCGGCTCCCTCTACTAACAGGCCCTCTCGTATATGGAAGCTCTTCTCAGAATTACCAGTCATTCCTAAGGTACGTACTTTCGGCTGGCGCCTTGAGCGGGATGCCCTCCCCACCGGCTATCGACTTCATGATGCAGGTCTTTCCCCTGGCACATATCCCATTTGTTCGCATGCCACAGAAACTGCTCTCCACACTCTTTGTGATTTTCCAACATCGGTCGAAGGCTTCTTGCAGGCTTCCCACGTTCCCTTGTCACCAGTTCAGCGCCCACGCCGATTGCTTGGTTGGAGGAAGCAGTTGTCTCTCTTTCCTTGGACTCTTTTGCTCTTCGTCTCTTTGTCCTATGGTATCTCTGGCGTCGGCGGAATGATTGGGTCCATGAGCAGTTTCTGAAGGTTGTTTGGATCTTTCTTTCTACCGCCCTGTCTTCATCGTGACCACCATGCTACGATTTCCCTCCGGTGCGCTCGACTTCTCCCACTGCCCACTCGAAACCAAGTTGGCACCCTTTTTGCATATTTTATTAAGGTCAACGTTGATGGGGCTTTTGATCCCCCTTCACGTTCTGCTGCCATTGGCGTCATCGCTCGGGACGAGCTTGGCTCGGTGGTGGGCGGCCTTGCTGCGCAAATTTTGGGCTGCTCCGACGCCTCTCTGGTAGAAGCTCATGCTCTTACGGCTGGCATACGCTTTGCCCATGATAAAGGTTGGACTCATGTCTCTTTGGAATCCGACGCGGCGGTGATTGTCAATATGCTTTTTCGGACCTCGAAGGATATCTCCATTCTTGGAGATCAGACCTTCTAGGCCTCTATGGTAGAAATTTCAAGATTACTTATGTTCAGCGTTCTGCGAACGCTACTGCGCATAGTTTAGCTTCTTGGGCCCTCAAGTCCTCCCCCTTGTATTTCAACTCGATTTATTCCGAGATTTTTTCTAATGTTGTACGTGATGACTTGTCATCTTTTTCTTAGTAATACATCTCTAGACCCTATTTTTTCCCTCTGGACCCTATTTTTTCCCTCTTAGGTACTAGCATCATCTTCAAACGGTACTTAGTTTAGTGGGATTTTTTTAATGAGGTCCGTCCTATTCTTTAAAAAGAATTGTAGGTATTCAATGACACTCTTCTGCCGAGTAAGGATGTGTGTATTGATACAAGTAACTGCTCCCTTTAAAAAATGCACTCATGCGATTCATGTATACATAATTTGACATGTCTCTATTACACTATGAATATGATTAAAACTTGTCTCTGTTACAATGCAACCTGGGCTTGTCTTGGCCATGGCTCAGTCTCTATTCATATGAATAAATAAAATTTGCATTACACTTCAAAAAAGATATTACATCAGTTGCAATGTCTAGTATATATATATGATATACACCTAGCAATCCTGAAAAAAAATGATCATGGCACAAGGCAGCGCACACGCAATGTCGAAAAATTAAGTTTCTACCAATCAATCTGAGCTGATTATGTAGTTCCTGGTTCATTGCAGGTGCACACATCGCTGATCCTATAAGATGATTGATATTTCAACCATATGGCTCTCCATTGACTTTCAGCCCATCCACAACTTCAACACCCTATCCTTACCCCCAGAGGCAACTTTCTCACCATCTGGACTCCAATCAACGGCAAAAACCTGTCCGAAAGGGGAGAAAGATCAGTCACCAGTATGTCAGCAAGCCAACATCGATGATTCTATGACTGTTATTGCTTGCAGCATGGATAGCTTACCTCATCTGCATGCCCTGGAAGGTCTTGTTTCAACTTTTTTGTCCGAATATCCCAAACCTTGTAACAAGAATAACAAGCTTTTAAAAAACACTAGCATTCAACTAATGAATCGGGACTTTTAGGGGAGGACTGGCGATTGGGATTGACGGCACAGGGAGAGGAGGGAATCTAAGGGAGAGTAAGGCAAGAAGGACATATACGTAGCAGAGGCTGAAGAAGAGAAGGATAATGATATAACAATGAGGCCATGGCAGAACAATTACAGTTAACTGAGTCAGAGAGTACAAATAAAATCTAACTTTAACTTGGTTCCTTTCTACACCACATCAAAACTAGAGCATGTGAGTACGTTTAGAAAAGAATGCCCAAAGATTAATCTCAACAATTTCTGAGGACCTTCGAATACCGAAGAAGGCGAAGAAATCTATAAAGTTCCTAGGACTTACCTTTAAGGTGGAGTCTTTGCTTCCACTTAAAAGAAGCCTACTATCTGCAGACCAGCTGAAGGGCAACATGCAAGATAATTATTAATCCTGAGAAACAATAGAAAAGATGCATGGAAAGAAATTATAGAAACAGCTCAAACCTGATTTGATATACAGGCCCAACATGACCTCGGAATGCAGCAACAAATTCTCCGGTAGCTCCATTCCATAGCTTGACTGACTTATCAAACGATGCACTAGCCACCCATAGCCCATCAGGTGAGAAATAAACATGGTTTACAAGCTGCAAACAACCAAAAAAACATACAACTTAATTTTAAGAACAAGGAAATCAACAACTGAGATTGCAATCATACAGAGTTGCAGCAGTATACGTTGTACCTGTTGATGACCAGTCATGCGAACTTTGTGATGTTTGCTGACAGCAGGTTCCCATAGGAACATGGTAAAATCATCAGATCCTGATACCAATCTCTCAGGGGCATTACCTTTCATTTTGTTGTACCTTTCTAGAGCAACCTAAATTATACAAGGAAATCGAATTACTTTTCTACAGAAGAGAGAGAGAGAGTAGGAAACTTGAATATATCCATGGAAAAGAAGCAATAATAGTTCTTGTAAAGAGAGAATAGAAGAATTAAAAAGATGTGTTTCATTTATAGAAGAAATTATAACACTACCTTCTTCATTTCTTCAGGAGACGAATATTGTTTACCAGTATGATCAAAAGCTCCAGTGCGAAGAACATATTCTGTGCTCAATGCAAGGGAGTTAACCCAATGCCCATGACCCTAACACAAGTAGCACAAGCAAATGAATGTAATATAAAAATTCAGAGCATATACAGTAGCAATCGGTGCATAGATATGCAAAAGGGCAGTTTAATGTGTACAAGACAGAGATGTTCTACAAAATGCAAGAAATCACCTTCAATTCACGAATTAGCTTCCCTTGTGAAGTTTCCCATACTTTTATAGTACAATCCTGGGATCTTCAGCCAGTTTGACAAAAGATCATTAGTACTAAGCAGTTACGGTTTAAGAACAGACTGTTAATAAACGATATGAGTACAAAGTGCTTATTGTTCCTATGCCATTTCTAGGTAAAAAATAAATTCCACTTTCATGGAACAGAGTGATATGCCGATAGAAAATCTGATCAGAATCCTAGAAACAGAACAAAATTGTACCCTGTATATATGACTCCATCTCCACCCCATTTCACACAAGTTACAGCAAGTGTGTGGCCACTGAGACAAATAACACATTTCTTTAAGGAAATATCCCATATCCGGGCATCGCCATCTTTGCTAGAACTTACAAAGCGACGGCATGGAGCATTTAGATGGACAGGTTCCCACGAGATACCAGTGATCCATTTCTTGTGGCCCTATAGCAGAATCCAAGTATTAGCACCATGCTTTATACGAAGAAGGCAATTGACTGAACAGAATGTATTCCATTGCTTTTTATCAATCAATGGTGTAAGTTTAGTCGAACTAGAATTGTAAGTCTAGTCGAACTAGAATAGTTATTGTAATCGAACTATGCTGTATAAGTTTAGTTAAAGTCAAACTCCTAAGACTAGAGTTAGAAGTTAAAAAATAGTAGGACTCCTAATGTAACTAAAAGTCCTAGTCTATAAAAGTCTGTAAACCTTTGTAAGTTTATTCATTATTCAATCGAAAGAAACAAAAACACATTCTGTTTTTCTTCAAATGGGACAGAGTTTCAGTTAAAGAGGTCAAGAAACTATACTAACTTATTAAAAAATAGTTATTCAAGAATAAAGGCTTTACAGTCAGTGGATTGCCGGCAGGCTTTCCTGTTTGTGGGTCCCAACATAGTAGTTCTCCAGACTTGCTTCCACTGACAAGATGTTTACCATCAGGTGACCATGCGATACAAAGAACCCAGTTTTTGTGTCCTGGAAAAAAATCAGAAGATAAATGATTAACATAAAGAAGAAAAAAAAAGCAATGGGTGCAAAGTATTACAATAACATGAATTAAATGTTACATGACATCTCTTTTTTCTAACTCCATCTGTAGGCTTAAATACTTCTATGTTGCTCAAACAACTTTTCAGTCAAACTGATCAAGAAAACAAATATAAAATTTCCTAACCTGTGCATGTAAACATCGGTGTCTGAGTATTTAGGTCCCATAGTCGGACAGTGGTATCACCTGAGCCACTTGCCAACTGTCGTCCATCAGGACTAAAGGCAACAGAAAGTACTGCTTCGGTATGACCTATTGTGAAAAAACAACAACAAAGATTTAGGATAAACAATCCAATTATGCTAAGGGAATGCTAGTAAAAATGTCACACCTAATTGATCCATATAAAGAATAAAATAGAATATGTTAATGAAAGTTCTTTTTTTTTGACAATAAAATTATGTGAGCCTGAACCCGACAAAAATAATTCCTTTAAAATGTTTAATAATATCATCATATCAAGCGGCCATGCAAGATGCAACAGGCAATTTGTTTCTTTCATGAAGAATAGCATACAAAGTAACAATTTCGACATTCATACAATTATGTTTTTGATAACAAAAATAAAGCAATCCCATACCAGCAATTGTAGCTGAACACCTATTAATTGCACGAATCCTGAAAACTGCCTGAGGTTGATAAACTATGGATAGTGTTTTCTCCATGGAAACTGAAAAATTGTCGATCCAAATTAACCATCCAATACAAGGTGAAGCATATTGAGAAATGTAAATAGAACAGTCACATATTTGACTTTCATCAGTTCTCCAACTGACCTTTATTTTTCTCCAAGTAATTTCCAAGTGGCACAAGAAGCTCTTGGTTAGATATATAAAATGCATATGGTAGTTTCTCCTCCTGAAGAAACCCACATAGCAAAGTTTCTCAGTTTTATCAGTCTCTAGAAGCATTCTATTATCATGAAAAACTAAATCACATTTGCAAGTAAAACGAGCACACAGGTTTGCATGAAACCTCGAATAAAAATTCATCAAATCTAAACCAAACGGAGGGAAAAAAACCAAAATTAACAACTTGGAACTAATCAATGAAGCAGAACAAGAAAAATAAAAGGTTACATTCTTCAGAAGCGTATTGACGATCTGTTGAAGCTGAAGAGGGCCGATGTTCTGGGGAAGGTACATGGTGCCTCCCAGAGTGGTCCCTTCCGGGTCTGTTAATACGCACATTACGCTTTTCCCCGTCTCTGCTTGCTCTCTTTCCACCTCCATTTTCTCTTTTCCTTTTCGTGTGCTGCTGTGATAAAAATTGAGACTTCAGAAGGGGATTAATTGGTTTTAGCAGGTTTAGGGTTTTTGGTTGCTGCCGAATCGAAAATGGATGGAAATTTTAGGGTTGAGGGTTTTACTGTCGGGGGTTAAACGTAAACGGCATCGGATAATCTTAGGGTTAGAAAATTACATAATGGTCAAGAGTTTGTTTTAAAATTTTAATTTTAATGTCTACTGTATATTTTAATTTGGGTTAACTATTGGAATAGTCACTTATGTTTTTCTCTAGTACAGAGTTAGTCACCGATTTTGAAAAACGACCGTTAAGGTGACTTACGTTTTCGAGGCGTAAATTTTTGGTCACTTACGTTTTCGGGGCATAAATTTTTTGTCACTCAGTTGTTTGTTGCCGTTAAACACTGACGAATTGCTGACCTTGCAACGAAAAAAATAAGAGTAAATTACTGCAATGGCCATTAAAGTTTATCTCATATACATTTTTGCTCCAAAATTTAAAAAAATAAACATTATAGTCACTAAAGAAAATGTTTTTTTATAATTTCACCCTTCAATTTTTAAAAATTCATTTTTCAACCCTAAAACTTTACAATCAATTAGTACAATAATATTATAAAGGCTTAAATGAAAAATATGTGCCCAAAGTATACCTTTTTAAATTTAGGTGCTCAAATTGCTCCTATTTAATAACTAAACTTTCAAATTGTTCCTATTTTTTCCACTCTGGATTGTTTTTAATATTACTGTAACATGACATGACATTTTTTATTATTGTTAAATTAAAAATAATTTTTTAAAAAATAAAATAATTTTTTATTATTAAATTTAAAATATTAGTAAAAAATATTACTTCTTAAAATAATTTAGGTGTTTAAAGTATTTTTGCAAAAATAAGTGCCCAAATTTACCATAGTTACAATTTTAGGTGCTCGGCTGTTAAATGGGTGTTAAAAAATTGTCAACCAATCGGTACTTGACACGTGGCATTAATTTTATTAATTTTTAATGGAAAATACTTAGAACTTTTAATTTATTATAAAATCTCAGAATTTTACAAGCTTCACAAAACAGTCTCTAAATCTCTAAAAATTTTCAAACTTTCGTTGTCGATTGTCGCCGCTTCCGCCGCCAGTTTTCGTCTCTGACCGCACCCACTTGGTCTTCGGACCAAGGCGATCATTTTTCCCAACAACGTCATCAGAAACGCCCAACGGTGTGCAGCCAAACGTCAAACACGAAATCGACGTTCGGTTGCACGTCGTTGGGTGTTTCCGGCGACGTTGTGTTAGGGGAAATTGTCACCTTGATCTGGAGACCAAGTGGGTGTGGTCAGCGACGATGACCGGCGGTGAAAGCGGCGACAGTCGGCGATGAAAGTTTGGGAATTTTTAAGGATTTAAGGACTGTTTTGTGAAGCTTGTAAAATTTTAAGATTTTATAATAATTTGAAAATTCTTAGTATTTTCCTTTAAAAAATTAAAAAATAAAATTAATGTCACGTGTCAAGCACCGATTGGTTGACAATTTTTTAACAACTGAGCACCTAAAATTGTAACTGTAGAAACTTTGGGCACCAATTTTTACAAAAAAAATGTTGTAGACACCTAAATTATTTTAAAAACTAGTATATTTTTTTAAAATATTTTAAATTTAATATTAATAAAAATAATTTCATTTTTAAATTATTTTTAATTTAAAAATAATAAAAATGATATGACATATAATAATA
Source organism: Hibiscus tridactylites (assembly GCA_958450335.1). Lineage (NCBI taxonomy): Eukaryota > Viridiplantae > Streptophyta > Magnoliopsida > Malvales > Malvaceae > Hibiscus > Hibiscus tridactylites. The sequence continues at coordinate 28,780,396 of OY288290.1, forward strand.
ATAATAATAATAATAATAATAATAATAATAGTAATAATAATAATAATAATAATCTAGAGTGAAAAAATAAAGGCAATTTGAAAGTTTAGTTATAAAATAGGAGCAATTTGGGCACCTAAGTTTGAAAAGGGTATACTTTGGGTGTCTATTTTTCATTTAAGCATTTGTAAAATTATTGTACTAATTGATTGTAAAGTTTTAGGGTTGAAAAATAAATTTTTAAAAATCTAAGGGTGAAATTATAAAGAAACATTTTTATTAGTGACTATAATGTTTATTTTTTAAAATTGGGGAGCAAAAATGTACATGAGATAAACTTTAATGGCCATTGCAGTAATTTACCCTTATTTTTCGTTGCCAGGTCAGCAATCTGTCAGTGTTTAACGGCAATAAACGGCTGAGTGACCAAAAGTTTACGCCCTGAAAACGTAAGTGACCTTACTGGTCGTTTTTCAAAATCGGTGACCAACTTTGTACTGGGAGAAAACATAAGTGACTATTCCAGTAGTTAACATTTTAATTTTACTATAGGTAAAATATTTTTTGGAATATCTACCCTAATATTACTTTTGACTTTTTTATTTTCAGAAATAGGGATGCCTAAAAATTATTTACAGTATTAGGGATGTTTACTGTTGAAATTCAGAAGGCAGCCAGCCCACCCCCCGTTTTTGAACAGTGTTTTCCAAGCTGGAACACTGTTCAAAATCGGACTGCTTCCCCCCCCCCCCCTTGAAGAGATCACGCTGCCACGTGGTGCAAGATGGGAGACTCGGGCACTGTTCAAAATCGGACTGCCTACCCCCGATTTCAAACAGTGCACCGGATAATGGTGCGGGTGGCAGGCTCACGGGTGTGGTGGGGTGGCAGCTTTAATTTTTTTTATTGGTTGATTGGAGGTGTAATTTTTGTGGTTGAAATTGAAATGAGGTGACGATAAATAGGGGTTGTGTTGAAGGTTGAAGGTTGAAGAAAGAAGGTTGAAGAAAGAAGAGAAAGATTTTGAAGAAAATTTGTGAGTATTTATATTTTATTTGAGAAAATTATGTTAAATTTATATTTGTAATGTATGTATTTTTTTTTTTTGAAGAAGATTTTGAAGTTGATGTTTGAAATATTGAAATTTTTGTGTTAAATAGGTTGTTGAAGAGGAGAAGAAGATATTTTGTGAAGAGTTTGAGAAATAGAGATTTGAAGAATTATAATAAGTATAATGCAAATTTAATTTGGTGGTTAAATTTTATAAATTTATGAAGAGTTTAATTTCTTGTTTTTTACAATTTTGGAGTTGATATTTGAAAATTTTAATTTTTGAATATTTCTATTGTTGTTAATTTTATGTTAGAATTTATAACATTAATTTTATTTTAGAATTTATAAAAACAATGTTTAATACTTTACGAAATGGTCACTAAATAGTGAAAAACGTAGTAAATGAATTTGAAACGTTCTAAAATTTTGTATGCTATTAGAAATATTGTTTTTAAGGTTTTTGTTAAAATTTGGTAATTTTTGGAAATCGTTTGGTACATGAATTCCAATAAAAACAGTTTTTAATACTTTATGAAATGGTCACTAAATAGTTAAAAACATATTAAATGACTTTGAAACGTTCTAAAATTTTTTATTCTATTAGAAATATTGTTTTTAAGGTTTCAGTTAAAATTTGGTAATTTTTGGAAATCGTTTGGTACATGAATTCGAATAAAAACAATTTTTAATACTTTACGAAATGGTCACTAAATAGTTAAAAACGTAGTAAATGAATTTGAAACGTTCTAAAATTTTGTATGCTATTAGAAATATTGTTTTTAAGGTTTATGTTAAATTTTGGTAATTTGTGGAAATCTTTTGGTACATGCATTCGAATAAAAACTATTTTTAATACTTTACGAAATGGTCACTAAATAGTGGAAAACGTAGTAAATGAATTTGAAATGTTCTAAAATTTTGTATGCTATTAGAAATATTATATTTAAGGTTTCTGTTAAAATTTGGTAATTTTTGGAAATCGTTTGGTACATGAATTCGAATAAAAATTGTTTTTAATACTTTACGAAATGGTCACTAAATAGTTTTTAATTTATAATATCTAGTATTATTTTTAATTTGGTAAAATTCAACGAAATTCAAATTCTAAGCATTTATTTAGTTATTTAGTAGTAGTAGTGTAATAAATGTATTAGAATGAAAATTTTAATTGCGTAGAATTTTACAAAATTGAGTGTCGGGTTATAATATATTCATACTTATCATGTAGGATGGCTGAGCAAGCTCCTCTGTTGAGATTTCAGAATGAACACATTAGTAGTTTGCCGGTTCCTGAGATGGTACAATTTTGTTAATAATTGATTTATTAGAAATTCAATTCAATTATGTTAATAATATTTTGTTTGGTTTATCCCTTTATTTATTGATGTGTTAATTACAGGATTTTGAGGATACATTTAAACATCACCTAACCATGGCAAAAAATCCTCCGCACGATTGAATCACTGAATGGTTGCAACAATCTGGATTTTACTATGCGACATTCCTTCGAGGGTACAAGTTGGTGCTCGGGTTGATTGCTGCTCTGATTGAGCGTTGGAGGCCGGAAACTCATACATTCCATATGCCGTGTGGGGAATGCACGATCACACTTGAAGACGTGGTCATGCTTATTGGGGTGCCGGTAAACGGGGCACCATTGATCGGGGCACCATTGACCGGAGAACCTTCGATCGACCAGACTGAAGTTAGACCTGGAGCACTTTGCGGTTATTTTCTCGGGAAGGTGCCGGACAAATCAAATTTGTCAGGAAGTCGCGTGAAACTGAGTTGGTTGCAAAAAGAATTCAATCTCAATGAATATAGTTCGATTGATGCGGTTTATAATGCCAGTCGAGCTTATATTCTGCAGCTCATTGGCGGTATATTGATGCCGGATAAATCTGGCAATCTTGTACATACACGGTATCTACGTTTTTTGAGGTACCCGTGGGAAGCTGCTCAATATAGTTGGGGATCGGCCATATTAGCGTTCTTGTATCGTGAGTTGTGCAAGGGTGCTAAAATAGATAATGGTCGTAAGGTTCGAGGTATTGGTGGATGTTTGTTATTGCTGCAAGCATGGGCTTGGCAGCGACTTCCGTTCTGGACACCGATTACTCGAACACCGGTACAGTTTCCTCTTGTCGCAAGGTAATTATCTTGATTGTAAGTTTAATTTTTTGTTAATATTAAATTATTTTTTATTAATTAAAACATTAATTGTGAATTGTATGCAGATGGTGCGAGAAAAAAACGCACACAGGATTGGCGAACAACAACTTGAAGGTGTTTAGAGCGGAAATTGATTTGTATTGTCAGGAGCGGGTATGTGGTTAACTATATTTTTAACAATTTAGTAAGATATATATTAATTAATAGTTTTTTTACATTATAGTTAGGTCTGATAATAATAATCATTATTTTTGCAGTTTATTTGGATGGCATACTACGATGATCGCATATTTGTACCAGATGAACTGTTGAAGGATTCTGACATGTTGTGTACGGTTACACCATTGATCCACTTTGCGATTGTTGAGTTCCACTTTGCCGATAGGGTGCTTAGGCAATTTGGCTTCCACCAGCCTATTCCGTTTCCACACACTCAGCATGATTATTTGCACAATTATGATGGACGCGGCAGGGCAGATGTTCCGTGGGAAGTCATACACGCTGAATACGTTACGATGTGGAACAACAGAAATTCAACGATACCATTTCGCGCCGAAATCGAAGAGGACGATTTTGATTTTCAGAGGTCAGAGTACCTGATTTTTTTTAATAATGGAAAGCCTTACCTAACTTCGGTCGAAGAACGGGAACAATGTAAAACATTTAAGAAAAAATATGGCGGTAAAGCTGAGTCTTCCAAGACAGCAGCGGCGGACGCATCTCAAAATCCCGTTTGGTCTCAAAATTCTGAAGGTTGGCCAACAACTTAGGAACATCCAGTGCGCTCGCCAGTTCTTTGGGAAAAAGAACCGACCCAAACACATCATGCATGAGAAGTGGGCCAGAGCTCCTCCGATACTCACGAGTTTGCTGATGTTGATTTATACACACCCAAGTTTATTCCTCAACATTTACCTCGTTACTCAAACTTTGAACGGAGCATGGATTTTTAGGAAATACAAGATTTCCTGAATTCACCAGAGTTTTTACCTCGTTACTCCACGGGTTGCGTGGACACGTACAGAACACCGCCTCCTATGCCCTCGGTGAATGAGGAGGATGCTGGAGAGGTGGATGCTGAAGAGGTTCTTGAGGAAGAATTGAGGCCACAACGTAAGAGGACCAAAAAACACACATATTTTTCGACCATATCCGCTCATTGTCAAAAATTACGTAAGCGGATGCAAAAGAAAAAAATGATGTTATCTTTATTTGTGTAATAACTTAGAGTACTGATTGAATTTGAATATTTAATTTTCACTATGTGTTTTGTTTTTTTATTTATTATTATTCGTTCGTTGTTTGGTTAAAATATGATATAAATGGTATATTTTCGGTAAAATAGTGAAAACGTAGTAAATGAATTTGAAACGTTCTAAAATTTTGTATTCTATTAGAAATATTATTTTTAAGGTTTCTTTTAAAATTTGGTAATTTTTGGAAATCGTTTGGTACATGAATTCGAGTAAAAACAGATTTTAATACTTTATGAAATGGTCACTAAATAGTTAAAAACGTAGTAAATGAATTTGAAACGTTCTAAAATTTTGTATGCTATTAGAAATATTATTTTTAAGGTTTCTGTTAAAATTTGGTAATTTTTGGAAATCGTTTGGTACATGAATTTGAATAAAAACAGTTTTTAATACTTTACGAAATGGTCACTAAATAGTTAAAAACGTAGTAAATGAATTTGAAACATTCTAAAATTTTGTATGCTATTAGAAATATTATTTTTAAGGTTTCTGTTAAAATTTGGTAATTTTTGGAAATCGTTTGGTACATGAATTCGAATAAAAACTATTTTTAATACTTTACGAAATGGTCACTAAATAGTGAAAAGCGTAGTAAATCAATTCAGACAATATTTTAAATGCAAACATTATATTTCCTGAATTCAAGTACAATCCGCAAATAATCATTGAGGCATGGCCACATATCTTGGTTCATTGGGACATTTTGATTTCGAATGACCTTCACCCCTACATATGCTGCATCTCTTGCGTTGGCCTTTCTCTCTGTCAGGAAGATCCATACTCGTGTAGATCCGAGTCGATCTAGGTCGCCCAGTTGGCTTTCTACGTAGTGTCGGATCCGGTAACCATTTATCATGCTCCACTGGCGGCCAATACATAGAATTCGGGATATGTGGGAACTCAATTTTGTAAATTTCTAATATCTGGCTGAGTCTGAAGCATGTGTCAACAAATGTGTACGGGTCAACGTTGACGAACAAACATGCTGCAACTGCATGAGCACATGGATATCGCCACACTTGGAACTCGCCACAGTCACACCAGTTACGTCTGAAATCTACTCGAAATACGTTCGAGTGGGGGGCTCCGTGTCGGGATCTGGAAGCAACAACATCGAAAGTCTGATAATGGCGATCGAATGCGTGAACCACCAACGTCGTTGCCCTCGTCACATTTGCATCCATTTTTTCAACCATTTTCTCCGGAAATAGTTGTCCACTATTTATTAATGACTGCACCTTCTTCCCTTTGACGGCCCAAACCTTAGCCAAACGGTAGTATGTCTCGGTTACCAAGCTGGCTATTGGAAGATGACGCGACTTTTTGAGTACTCCATTAATGCATTCCACAAGGTTGGTAGTCATTTGCCCGTATCGTCTACCACCTTCATCATATGATTGGGCCCATCTCTCTCTCTCGATGCTGTTGGCCCAACTCCAAACACGCTCGCCATATTTCATTAACCCCGCCATCTTCCTTTCAAATTCTGGCCGTAATAATTGATACCCCGTGCCATAATTATTGTTTGACTTAGCATCGACATAAATCAAAACACATCACTGCATATACATATATAACTTAATTTGAAAGAATGATACTTACCCATCGTCATAATCTCACTGCGAAGGTACTGATTTTTGAATTTTTCAACGGAATTCTTTCCGATGTGATGAACACAGTATGCAGGGTATGCATAGGGAGGTGTCCAACGACTTCCCTCTCAATTAATTGCTGCTTTGATACCCGTCCCTCGATCAGAGATAATACAAACCCCGTCTTAGCGGACCACATGCTCACGCAAATTTGTCAAAAAGAAATCCCAAGCTTCAACAGTTTCCCCTTCAACAATTGCGAATGCAATCGGAATGGCATTATTCTCACCATCTTGCATAACGGCAACCAGTAGTATGTGAGAGTATTTCCCGTAAAGCCACGTTCCATCCACTTGGATCATACGCTTACAATACGGAAAGCCGTCAATGCATGGCTTGAAAGCCCAGAGCAGTCGATGGAAAAATTTATACCCTTGAAGCAATTGCCCTTGTCGGTTGTACGCATCTTTTGTTTGATACCTGACTATGGTGCCTGGGATGAACTGTGTCATTGCCATCAACAACACTGGTAACTCATTATACGATCTGTCATAATCACCGTACACTGAATTCAATGCCTTTTCCCTTGCACGCCACCCCTTCATGTATTGTATTTGATATTGAAATAGTTGTGCAACGGTTGCTTGAATGGTTGAAACTGGAACCCTTGGATTTGCTTCGACCAACTTCATCACGTGATGGCTTATTACGCTGGAGTCCAATTTCTTGTGGTCTTGGTCGATGGCTGTTCGTAAACATGTGTGACCGCCATTGTACTTCGTGACCTCCCAACGACCACTCTTCTTAAGCTTCGTTACACGAATCTTCCAGTTGCACCCTGCTCCGTACTTCACACACTTCGCAAGGAAAGTTTTTGTGTTGGATTCAGCAACCGCATAATCTATATGTTGTCTGATATTATACTCTTTAATTGCCAACATAGCTTCGTCCTTTGCCTTAAATTCCAGCCCCTTAGCCAAGTCGCCATTCTGACTAGAACTTATTTGGGGCATATCTGGAAATTGTGGCGCCCTCATCGCATCAAAATTCACCGAGTGCATATGAGCAGGAGCTTCGTATAATGTAATGTCGCCCCCGATCGGAACAAATTCTCCAACACCGAAGTCAGGGGCTTGACCATCGTTATTCGGGAACAAATCAAGATCCCCAATATCTTCATCTTCGCTGGAATCTTCTAATGATTCTCCCCACCGGCCACGTCCAAGTGCAATATTAGCATCAACATCAACAGTCGGTCCGTACGATGGATCATATGTTGACGGCCCACCTTCATGAAATCCACTAGATGTCCCAGTTGCCAACATTGCAACAAAACTGCCTCCGGACATATCAATTTCGTTACCGACACCCATTTGACTAGATTCCCCGGTTGCATTTCTAGAGGGGCCGGGAATATCAAGCATCGTGGCAAACATCCCGACATTTCGAATTCCCATTGACTCATGCTCTGCGATCATAACTTCCACATCTTCATTATCTTCGAGAGCAATCGCGAAATATATGACTGGATTCGAACATGCCATCCACCGGTACTGCAAACTATGAATCGGAGCTCCAATTTTTTCCGATATCTCCTCTTTCAATACTCGAAGTGTGATTTCTTTGTTAATTCTCATCTTCGTAGGCCTCTCCGAATGAAATACGACACCAACATCAGATTTTACCATTTGTCCGTTGTAATGGACAGTCACAAAACAACTGTTGTTGCTCATTTTCTCTGCATATTCGAAAAAATATTTTACAATTAATTTTCAAATAACATAAAAAATATACAGATAAAAAAATATTTCAAAACAACTTACATTTTTTTCTTCCAACTTTCTTCTTCTTCTTTTTCTTCTTCTTCTTCTTCTTCTTCTTCTTCTTCTTCTTCTTCTTCTTCTTCTTCTTCTTCTTCTTCTCTCTCTTTACTCAAATATAACTTAAACGGTTTTCTATCAAACTACATTCTTCAACACTAAATGAACCTATTTAAAATAAAATCCAACTTGAATATTTTCCTATAGTACCCCTACACGAAATTTAATATTCACTAACAGATTTACAATAAAAAACTACACTACCCCTACATAATTTAAAATTATTTAACAATTAATTTTTTTACTAACATACACCTGCACCTACACCACCATTATTTCACATCACTGAAACCTACACCTGCACCTATATCACATCACTGAAACCCTACACCTGCACCTACATCACTATTATTTCACATCACTCAAACCTACATCTGCACCTATATCACATCACTGAAACCCTACACCTGCACCTACACCACTATTATTTCACATCACTGAAACCTACATCTGCACCTACACCTGCACCTCTATCACATCACTGAAACCCTATACCTGCACCTACACCACTATTATTTCACATCACTGAAACCCTACACCTGCACTACACCACTATTATTTCACATCACTAAAACCCTACACCTGCACCTATATCAATTAGAAATATTTTAAATCATATTAAAAAATATTAATTAAAATAATTATTCGAATATTTTTTTCAGTCTAAAAAGATTGATCACTAGATTAAAAATTAAGTTATATTTTAGTACATAATTAGTGTAAAATATTTTTTCAAATATAAATAAAAATTATGATACCATATTTATAATATTTAATATTCAAATAATAATTACTTATTATTTTATATTCGATCCAAAATTAAAATAAAAAAATATCACCTCTTATTCATCCAATCAAACCCCCAAATTCAGTCAACCCATGCACCTATACCTACACCTACACCTCCCATTCACCCAATTAATAAAAATCAGATTCAAACTTAAAAGCCTGCACACCCAATTAAAAAAAATCAGATTCGATTTATAATCACCTATATTAATTTATACTTGGATATTTCATTATTTTTTTAATCACCTATATTCGATTTATAAACAAATTAATTTTAGTCACCTCCCAATCAACCAATAAAAAAACACAAATAAAAAAAACAATTAAAGCTGCCCCTGCCACCCAATCAACCAATAAAAATAAAAAATAAAAAAAACTTTATAGCTGCCACCCCACCACACTCGTGAGCCTGCCACTCGCACCATTATTCGGTGCACTGTTTGAAATCGGAGGGTGGGCAGTCCGATTTTGAACAGTGCTCGAGTCTCCCATCTTGCGCCACGTGGCAGTGTGGTCTCTTCAAAAGGGGGGGGGGGAAGCAGTCCGGTTTTGAACAGTGTTCCAGCTTGGAAAACACTGTTCAGAAACGGAGGGTGGGCTAGCTGCCTTCTGAATTTCAACAGTAAACATCCCTAATACTGTAAATAATTTTTAGGCATCCCTATTTCTGAAAATAAAAAAGTTAAAAGTAATATTAGGGTAAATATTCCATATTTTTTTATTCTTCTACACTTACAATTTTGTTATTTTAACTTTTAAAATGGTAGACATAAATGATTGTAAAGTTATATTGGATAAAGTTCATAAATGGTCACCGAACTTTAGTAAATTATGTAATTTAGTAATCAAATTTTCAATTGCGTCAAAGTAGGCATTCAACTTTCAGCTTTACTTCAAATTGGTCGCCGAGTCGTTAAGGGCAGTTAAAGGGGTGACGTTGCAGTTAACAAAATCTGTATAATAACACATTTAGTCCTCCAAATTTATATATTCAAATAATTTAGTCATAATTTAAAAAAAATAACCCTCATTATTTATACATTCATTCAATTTGATCATATTTTTTCCTTTTTATTTCAATTCTCAAAGGTTCCAATTTTCAACAGGAGGTTAACATTGCTAAGAAGCAAAGTACCATTGTCTTCCTCCGTTTCACCGCATCAAAGTAAACGAAATTTTTTCTAGGGTAAACTATACGAAATGTCACTAAATTTTAGCCTTTGTATCGATTATACTATTGAATTATAAAATGATACACGAAATGCCATTGAACTTTGTTTTTTGTTCAATCCAAGCACTCGACCGTTAAACTGTAACGGCCCGTTAAATTCAAAACAGCGTCATTTTAGTATAGTTGCTTTGATGCCTAAGATAGGCCAAAACGACATCGTTTTGTTAGTAAAAAAATTAAGAAAACACTACTTTTGAAAGGGATTGAACTAAGGACCTCTAAGATGAAAAGTTTACACCAAACTACCAAGCCAACTTAAATATTTAATATAATCTTAACAAAAATAGTATATAAATAATACTACAGATGAACTTAATTTTATTTATCTCATGCTATAGTTTTATAATATTTATAATATAATTTTATAAATATATTAACTTTATAAATAAATATTATTTATAATTTATATTACAAAACTAAAATATTATTTATAATATATACAACTAAACCATAAACTATGCATGTAACTGACTAAACTACAAATCCGAAACCCTAAATATATATAATTAAATCTAAAATCTCAAACCCTAAATATATATAATTAAATCATAAATTTAAAACTATAAACTCTAAAATTAAAATATTATTTATAATATATATTAGGATTTGTAATATAAATTATAAATAATATTTTAGTTTTACGGTTTATGATTTAAGATTTAGTTATATATAGGGTTTAGGTTTAAGGTTTAGTCACATATATATAGGGTTTATGATTGAGGATTTATTTATATATATGTTTAGTTACATTTATGGTTTAGGGTTTGGGTTTAAACCCTAATTATATATATTGTAAATAATATTTTAGTTTTATAATATAAATTATAAATAATATTTATTTATAAAGTTAATATATTTATAAAATTATATTATAAATATTATAAAATTATATCATGGGATAAATGAAATTAAGTTCAACTTCAGTATTATTTATATATTATTTTCGTTAGGATTATATCAAATATTTAAGTTGGCTTGGTGTAATTTTTTCATCTTAAAGCTCCTTGGTTAAATCCCCTTCAAATGCATTCAAATGCAGTGTTTTCTTAATTTTTTTACTAACAAAACGACGTCGTTTTGGCCTATCTTAGGCATCAAAACAACTATACCAAAACGGCGCCGTTTTGAATTTAACGACTTGTTACAGTCTAACGGCCGAGTGCTTGAATTGAACAAAAAATAAAGTTTAGTGGTATTTCGTGTATCATTTTATAGTTCAATGGTATAATCGACACAAAAATTACAATTCAGTGGTATTTCGTGTAGTTTACCGTATTTTAAATGTAGCAGCGTCATATTTAATGTTAATTGAACGTTGCTTATCAACTAACACTTAATGGCCTTCTTCTTTGAATATGTAGGCTCTCCTTCCTCCTTTTTGTCTTTGCTTTCTTTCTTTCTTTTGTGGGGTAGGAATTAGGATTCATTGGTTAAAATTAAGATTATAAATCTTTCTTATCTATTTGCACTGTTGTTTTTGTGTTTGATTTATTACGGTTTCTTCTGGGCACGAATGGTCTTTAGTATATCTGAATTCTGAAGTACTAACAAAGATTTGCTTCTTTTAAATGTTGTTTGAGTACTGCTGGAAATCTATGTCGACCATGTCCACGAGATAAATATGAAAAATGCAGGACTTAATGGTTAAATTTGCTGCTAAACAAGGCAATTGTTTTTTTTTGAAACAAGGCTACTGTTTTTGTCTGTTAAAATAAACTCTAATTTTATGTTCATATTAAGGATGGAAATCCTTTGCCTCTTTTCGGTGCCCCTACTTATGTCTAACGCTTAAAATTAGGTTTAAAATTTAAGGTTTAGGGTTTATAGTTAGGGTTTAGGGACTTTAGGGTAGGGTGTAACACCCAAAAATTACGCCAAAATTGTAAACTCTAGATTCGTAAAATCTTTAATTTTAAAACCCTAATTTTGAAATTCTTAATTAAAAACTCTAACAATTGAGAATTTTAATTCAAAACTCTAATTTTCTATAAGGGACTAAATAAGAACTTTTATGAAACTTGAAAGTTAATATGAAATTTCTTGAAAAGTCTAAGGACTAGTTCCATAAATAACATTTTTTATGAAATGAAATTCTAATTCAATTGCTTTCTGTCGCCCGTCTCTTCCTCTGTTTATTAATTATTATTATAATTATTAATCATAGTCGTATAATATATATATATATAGTAATTCTAAACCTAGTCAATTACAAATAACTTACCACCGCCCAATTCTCTCAATATATATAGTTATAGTTACGCAACAAAGAAATTAGAATATATATATATATATATATATCATTGCTGCAAAAATCCCTTCAACCCAAGTTTAGTTTAGTGTTGATACAGATGGGTCTAATACTTTTGATCATGGAAAATTATATCATTCAGTGGGTTGAGTTTGCTTTGGCTAAGGTGTGTTTTCTTCCGGTGCTATAAATAAATTATATATTATTTTTTTATGTGTTGGTGTTTTACCCCTTATGTGATTATCTATATGTATTATGTTTTGTATGGTTGACATCACATGCATACGATTTCATAATGTGTTTTAATTATGATTTATAAAATATTTGATTTATGGAACATCAGATTTACGAAACTATGATTTATGGATTTATGGATTTATGGACTATGATTTATGAATTATGTTTATGGAATATCAGATTTATGGAATTGGTTTTTATGAAACTTGAATTTTAAACAGCATATATGTATGAGCTTGAGTTGAGGTTTGTAAGGAGGAAGTTCAGTGGTTTCACCATTCGAGCTGAATTTCACTTCGGATGGCGGAAGTAAGGAGGAGGTTATGGGAAACTTCCTCATTTTTGGCAGACGTAGTTGAGTGCATTGCATTACGCTTGCGATATTGTATCATTTGTTTTATGTTTTAAAGAATTTCAAGAAAATAATACTATGTTTTATGATTATGGTTTTTCTTGCACTTTAGAGACACACTAAGCTCTTTAACTTACTCCCCATAGTTTCCTCTTACAGATATCTTTAGACTTTAGGGGACGTGGTACTTGGAGGATCTCACATTTTAGTCGGTTATTTTATTATTTAGTACGAAACCATTTTTAATTATTCAGATTATTAATTTATTATTTTGAAACATTAATGTAATTTCATACTTGGGAGACTATTTATGTTTTCCGGATTATTCAAGCATTATTTTACTATGATTTCATTTCACAGATTTTATGTAAATATTCGAATAATTATTATGATATTTATGTTTTTATTTAATATAAAATATTTATTAAATTAATTTTATTTTATTTTAAATTAAAGTATATTTTTTAAAAATTAGTTTTCTTGAGGGTTAAGTTTTCAATTGTAAATTTCTAAATTTGGCATTTTCTTCTAGGTTGAGTTTAGGGGTTACATTTAGTGGTATCAGAGCTAAGTTCAAAGCCTCGGACTGCGAGGCTCACATAAATTTTTAAGCCAAAAAATAATTTTTGCATGCATATTAAATGTTTTGGGAAAAATGAGATTTTTGATAAATTTATCATTTTAAAGAATTAAATGTAGTATATGTTTTGAATACAAACTCCAAGTATCAACTCTAAATCTAGGTTAATTCCTTTCATAGATAGACTATTATGTCATCTCGTAGGAGCTCTAGATTAGAGATCGATCGTGATCATACTCGTTCCTATAAATCTAAGTTTAAAGTCTATCTGAAAACTTTGTGTTGTCATTCGTAACCTAATTCAAAATGCTCTTTTTAAACTTTTATCTAAAGTCTGAAAATTTTGAGGAAAAATTTTCTTTTAAGGGTGAGATATTGTAACACCCCCAAAATTACGTCCAAATTGTAAACCCTAGATTCGTAAAATCACTAATTTTAAAACCCTAATTTTAAACTCTAACAATTGAGAATTTTAATTCAAAACCCTAATTTTCTCTGAGGGGATAAATAAGAATTTTTATGAAACTTAGAAGTTAATATGAAATTTCTTGAAAAGTCTAAGGACTGACTCCACAAATAACCTTTTTATGAAGGCCTTGTTTGGCAATTAGCGGATAGCTGATAGCGGATTACATTAGTTGATAGCTGATTGCATTAGCTGATTTGACTAGCGGATTGTATTAGCTGATTGTATAAAAGTGTTTGGTAAAATTAACTAATAGCGGATAGCTGTTAGATTATTTAAACTAATAAAATGGCATATAAGGACATGATTATATTCAATACTTGTTTGAATAGTTTATTAGTTATCAATATTTTGTACCTAATTATTATTAATTAGATCTATAGAATTATTTTTAATATAATTTTTCTAAACATATTCAAATGATTTATATATTAATTTATTATTTTAATATAATTTAATTAATTAATAAATTTAAATACACATATAAATATATGATAATTAAAAAATAAATATGATTAGCTTATAAATAGGGTAAGAAAATATTTAATTTAAGTTATTTTGAGACTTTTGGTAACTGGTAAGGGTAAAAGAGTCTTTACAACTCTAATATCAAACCTCTAATATCAGAAAGCTCATATTATGAACTTTTTTCAAAATTAGCGGTTTCACCCCAATCCGCTCTTTCAATCCGCTGTTTACCAAACAACAATATTAGCGGATTTAACTAGTCAAACCTCTAATTATGCCTCAAACTTCTAATTTTTGCCCAAACCTCTCTTTACCAAACATTGCCAAAATAAAATTCTAATTCAATTGGTTTATGTCGCTCGTCTCTTCCTCTGTTTTTTAATTATTATTATTATAATTATTAATCATAGTCGTATAATATATATATATATATATAGTAATTCTAAACCTAATCAATTACTAATAACCTACCATCACCCAATTCTCTCTCTCTATATAGTTATAGTTATGCAACAAAGAAATTAGAGAAATATATATATATATATATATATATATATATATATATATATATAAGTGCCGCAAAAATCCCTTTAACCCAAGTTTAGTCCAGTACCGATACAATTGGATCTAATACTTTTAATCATGAAAAATCAAATCATTCAGTGGGTTGAGTTTGCTTTGGCTAAGGTGTGTTTTCTTCTGGTGCTATAAATAAATTATATGTTATTTTTTTATGTGTTGGTGTTTTACCCCTTATGTGATTATCTATATGTATTATGTTTTGTATGGTTGACATCACATGCATACGATTTCATAATGTGTTTTAATCATGATTTATAAAATATTTGATTTATGGAACATCAGATTTACGGAACTATGATTTATGAATTTATGGATTTATGGACTATGATTTATAAATTATGTTTATGGAATATCATATTTATGGAATTAGTTTTTATGAAACTTGAATTTTAAACATCATATATGTATGAGCATGTGTTGAGATTTGTAAGGAGGAAGTTCAGTGGTTTCACCCTTTGGGCTGAATTCCACTTTGGATGGCGGACGTAGAGAGGAGGTTATGGGAACCTTCCTCATTTTTTGCGGACGTAGTCAGGTGCATTGCATTACGCTTGTGATATTGTATCGTTTGTTTTATGTTTTAAAGAATTTCAAGAAAATAATACTATGTTTTATGATTATGGTTTTTCTTTCACTTTAGAGACACATTAAGCTCTTTAGCTTACTCCCCTATAGTTTTCTCTTACATATATCTTTGGACTTTAGGCGACGTGGTACTTGAAGAATCTCACATTTTATTCGGTTATTTTATTATTTAGTACGAAACTATTTTTAATTATTCAGATTATTAATTTATTATTTTGAAACATTGATGTAATTTCATACTTGGGAGACTATTTATGTTTTTCGGATTATTTAAGCATTCTTTTACTATGATTTCATTTCACATATTTTATGTAAACATTCAAATAATTATTATGATATTTATATTTTTATTTAATATAAAATATTTATTAAATTACTGTTGTTTTATTTTAAATTAAAGTATATTTTTTAAAAATTAGTTTTCTTGTGGGTTAAGTTTTCAATCGTAGCTTCCTAAATTCGCTCTTTTCTTCTAGGCCGAGTTTAAGGGGTTATATAGGCTGTATTTTTAGGGTATATGGTGTAGGGTTTAGGATTTAGAATTTAGGGTTAAGGCTTGAAATTTAACTTTGTAGTATTTTTTAGTTTTTTTGCATAAATAAAAGCACCGAAAAGGGGCAAAAGATTTTTGTCCCCATATTAAGCTTGGGTCATGCCGTACTGGGTTTCCACATAAAAGAGCAAATAGTTTTTGAGGAAACACAAACTTGAATTTATATGGTTTCATGTTGTTTGAGTACTGGAATATTGTTATGTTGATTGATCTTGTTTATTGTTATGTTGGTAAATTATGGGGAAATGTGTTGAGTTGTAAGGAACTCGATTCGTTCAACCCATATGACTCACCAAGTGGTGGAGAGATGGATTTTTGGGTGGAAGGGTTGTAGAAGCTAAAAAGATAATTGACACAATGATTTATAGTGGTTCAACCTTCTAACCAAGGTCTACATCCACTACCTTAGCTCCCCACTAAGGATTTCCAATCAATCTATATTGATTCGTCCCCTTTTCTAGGCTTAGGAGGAAACCCTTATACACCGATCAAGCTTTCTACCCAAAGCCTTGATCAAACCCTCTTTTACAAAGAGATAAATAAAGCAAACACAAATCCCTCTAATAGGTGTTTGTTTGCACAATTAAAGCACTCGCCCAAAACCTAAAACACTTGAGCAAATTTGACAATTTTGGCTCACTAGTGTTTGTCTATACAAGAATTGACAATTTAAGTACAAAGACACTTTTTGATCATTTGTTGATTGACAATATTAGCATTAACCATATCTTGATTCTTGAAGGTCCCTTTTATAGTCCTTGATGAGTTTATGGCCATTACTAGCCGTTGGAGTTGAATTGGAGCCGTTGAGGACTTTAATTCCTACCATAAATGCAGTTCTGCAGCTCACCGTTTCGAAACACTCGAACCCGTTTCGAAACACCCTTTAAGTAGAAAGAGCCGTTGCAGTCTGACAAGGCACAAGTATCGGAACGCCCCTGGTCGTTTCGGAACACGTATCGAAACGCCTAGACCCGTATCGAAACGCCCTGCATTTAAATGTTAGTTGGGAAATAGCCGTTGGGGTTTATGACCGTTGTGGTCGAAGCCACGTTGGGGTTACCCTGTTTTGTTTCCTTTACATTTTAGTCACCAATTACTTGTATTTTGACTCTTGAAATTTCAATTTCATTCAATTTAGTTCTCTTTCAGTTTTAATTAATTTATTTAATTACTTAATTATTTGTATGGCTTTTTGAATGTTTTTAATTGAACATGTAATTCCATGTTATAGACAATTAAATCACCTAATTAATGCTAGTCAATTAGAGCCTTTTTAGGATTAGCCTCTCTAATTAGATTTAAATAATTTGAATAGAGATAGATCATTGTCGCAAATAAATGAATATTTGAAATAAAATTAGAATATTCAAGATTGGTTAGTATCACATTGTAGAGTGATGTTAATAAATGAATATTTCAATGAAGATTTCAATGTTTCATTTTAACCTAGAAAATTGAAATAATTCACAATTAGATTAATTAAAATTAAAATAGGACAATTAATTAGAATCACTCTAATTAGCGAATATTATTACTTTTGGACCCATTAAAGATAGTGTCTAATATTATTTTGGATGTTATCATTTATGCCCAAAAATTAATAATATTCTTAGAATTTTAAATTAATAATTTGACATGCATTAAACTTTTTGTGTTGACATACATCTTGAATATAAATTAGTGTCCTAATGTATTTGGACGTTTCAAGACTTATATTCATCCAAAATGGATTTTCTTATAAAAGGATATTCCCATTCGAAATGGAATCTATTTACAATTAAAAGATTTAACTAAATTCAGATTAATGTTCAAAATGTCAAAATGCCACTGTAATTAATGAGGTACCAATAACGGGTGTTTGTAGGGGTGCTAACCCTTCCCTATACGTAACCGACTCCCGAACCCGAACTTTTCAAAAAATAATCTCCGGTATATTTTTATGGTGTCCGGCTTACCATTGTGGCCGGTGGCGACTCCAAAATGATTTTTATGCAAATAATGAAAATTTAATTTAAAATGGAAAATTCACTAATTACATGACTAAATTAAATAAAAAAACCTCGATTTTCCAAAATTTCAATCGTCAGACTGTTTTTCCAAATATAAAAAGCGGGTTTTCGAAAAACGGCCGCGACAGCTTGGCGACTCCGCTGGGAATGAAATTGAGAGTCATGTCTATTAATTAATTACACGTGGTATTTTGGCATTCCGAACATTAATTTGAATTTAATTTTTTCTAAAGAATTGTTCGATGGATTTTCAGGAAGAATGAGGGTAGTTTTTGTATATGCTATATCTGTCATTCATGCATAAACCCCAAACCCGAGTTTTTTACCCTTAAGTGGGAGTAAAAAATATCCGACGTGATGCTTTCCAGCTCCAAGCTCGAATTTTTGTCTTCTTCCGGTATACTAACCTTATACGTCGTGGGGCCCATGCCTCCGTTATAAGGAACCTATACTACCGAATTAATGTCTTACTGTCGTAGTAGACAATAACGACAGTTTGGGAACCAAGAGTCTAGAACAAAGCCCACATTCTGTTTTTAGAAGCCCATTCCGGTAGAGCCAGACATGGACCTAGGACTGGTACTGCCGATTTAAATACTTTTCTCTGGTTATTTTCTTGCTCAATTAAATTGTTTTATTTACCAGCTATATATTTTTTCTTACACAATTAATTTACCATACTGACTCGTTTCTTTTGTTTTCATTTATTTTTGTTTTTCATTTTGCACCGCATCATCATTGCATAGTGGTATTGATTCAAAAAGTGGTTATCAATAGAAGATAATCATGACAAATGAAGGGAATCGTAATCCGATAAAAGAGACTACAAATATGAGGCAGTATCCGGGACGAGTCACGGGAAAAATGAAGAGTAGTTCATCCAAGGGTCATACACCTGATTATGTTAGTGACAATACTAACAAGAACGAGATGCAAGAACTGAAAAGACAAATGGCTGAAATGATGACTATGATGACAACTATGACCAAGGAAAATGGCATACTAAACTGAAAGGAGACTTGAACAAAAATCAGAACATGTATAAACGACCAGGTTTGAGCACCATTACAATCTGCATTAATAAACCAACTGAAGGTAAAAGTAGGATAAATTCTGAAAATGTAATGATGGGTCTGGAAAAAGCCCGATTAAAAGGAAATGAAGAGCTTTTTAATTCAACCTCGATGACATATGCAAATTTACTCCCGCTTCTGGTAGAAAAGAAACTTGTGAGCCCAGTCTGATCCAAGCCCAAAGAATTTTCTTATTCAGGAGATTACAACGATAATGCAATGTGTGATTATCATCATGACAGTTCAGACCACACTACTGAGAATTGTGAAGCTTTGAAGAACAAGGTTGAAAATCTAATCAGGATAGGCCTATTGAGTTTTGAAGACGGAAAGCCCAAATTTCCAGGAAGCTTGACAATTAATAGAATGCTTGGAGATGCAAAGATGAAAGAAAATTTGAATCCATCAGAATCAATTCAGTGTTCAGGACAAAATTCGAACTTTAGTATCCCTTCAGCAGATTACTAAAAGACAATAGATTACAAGTTTCATTTTGATCCAATCCCTATTTCATACAAAGAATTATATCCTCAGTTGCTGAAAGCCCGATTAGTGACCCCACAATTTGTCACACCTTTGCAACCTCCGTATCCAAAATGGTATGACGCCAAGGCTCATTGTGAATATCATGATAGAACCCAGAGGCATTCTATTGAAAATTGCATCGCCTTCAAACACCGGGTTCAAGTTCTTTTGGAGTATGGAAAATAGAAATTCGAGATAAAAAACCTTCATGATTTGATGACTAAGTGGGAGACACACGATCAAAGGACCCAAAAAGAGGGGCATCTGTACGAATATGAGGTTCAAATAAAAAATTTAAGGCATGAGATGGATAATCTTGATAAAGAACCAAAAAGTTTACAATTCGATTATCAAGAAATTTGTTCGATGCTCAAGAATGCTGATTTGGGTGTGACCCTGGAACAGTCAAAGAGAAAAATTAAAAATCTAAAGTGTGAAGCTGAGTATTGGAAGAAGAACTGACGCTAAAGAAGAAGGTAGATGAGTACCTTAACATCACACTAAAGTGCAAGGATCTTACGGAGGGCATTAAGAAAGACTGTCAGGAAAGTGAGGAGAAACAACATGTCCAACTTCAGAGATCGAGAATGAAGATACAAGAAAGAGACAATGACATGAAAGATGTCGTAACCCAAGCATGGGAAGTGGCTCAACAAGTAGAATACTTGGTTGACATAGCAATGGCATTGAGTCAGAACGTTGAACCGACATTAGATCACGTAGGGAAGCTGACTTGGCTCTTAGAGGAAGCAAGGAAGTTGGGAGTTAGAGCTCACCAATATTTGTAGAATCTAATATCAAATGAAACAAATTCTTTTATCTCAGTGAAAGTGGTTCTATGATGACCACCTTGCAGAATCAATACCTCTTGCATTCTTTCATTCATGCATTCTTACATTCATGTATATTGCATATATCTCATATTTCATGATTATCATACATGTTGTTGATGGGGAAGAATTTGCATCCTTGAAGGAAGAAGTTAGTCTGAATCCAAGAAAATGATTTCTTTTCAGTATAACTTTGGAAGCATGAATGATTTGATGGCTAGAGTGGACAAGCTTGAAGAATGCCAAGAACAGTTAATTTAGATCCAGAAAGAAACGATGGAGTATATTAGGAATTTCCAAGATGAAACAAGGGGCAAATTAATGAGTTGATGAGTATGGTAATTACCATAACCAAAGGAAAGGGTTTGGCAGAAGATTCTTTCATGTAAAAAGACATTGGAAATACAAGTGACAGTTGGAACAACAACTTCGTAGCAGAAGAGACTTTAACTGATGAAGACCAAGCTATCATCAGTCAATATGAGATAACTCGCACTGGCTCAGAATGTCCTACTGAACTGGAATTGGATAAAACTAAGGATTTTCCCTTGAAAATCTACTCTTCCACTGTTAACAAAGATTTGGATAAAATGGAGCGGCAAGTTGGGGAAAATGAAGAATGCAACAAGAAGATGAAGATGACAGTTGCTTTGAAGCCCGAATCGTCACCTTACTCAACACAAGATAATCATTTGATGTCGACAATTTCAAAACCTCATCAGTTACCGATTGATCGAGCTTTTGGTTCTCAAAAGAAGGAGAAATTGAAGGACCTCCAATTTAGTCCTACTCCATTCACTTATCAAGAATTATTTTCCAAGCTGCTACAAGCTCGGTTGGTTGCACCATACTTCGTCAAACCACCATCACCTCCGTACACGAAATGGTTCAAGGAGGAAGATCATTGTGACTTTCACGCTAGCATTCAGGGTCATTCCATTGAGAAATGTAT
This sequence comes from Hibiscus tridactylites, assembly GCA_958450335.1. Taxonomy (NCBI): domain Eukaryota; kingdom Viridiplantae; phylum Streptophyta; class Magnoliopsida; order Malvales; family Malvaceae; genus Hibiscus; species Hibiscus tridactylites. The sequence goes on from OY288290.1 coordinate 28,801,811, forward strand.
AAGTTTTAGATGCAAAATTTAGCATCTCTTGGATCTCAAGGTAATGGAGTTTGAGATGGCAGTTCTGGGTCTGGAGATCAATTGTCCAGTTATAATTAGCCCCGTGAAATCAAACAATGATCAAAAGAACGAGGACAAGATGAGGATGAATCTTCCCAACGGGGTCAGTGAGATGACAATTCCAGGTTTGAAAGTCAATTATCCTGCTATAGTCAGTCCTATGAAGGTAGACAAGGATCAAAGTAATAAGAACAAAGAAAAGACGAGTCTTTCCAAGGGGCCAGACGTAGAGCAAGATTAGCTGAAAGGAAGCGCTTACAACAAGAAAAGCTTCAGGAGGAAACACATCTCAAAGTTTTCCAGGAGTCTATCTCAAATTTACTTCCCTATCCGATACATGGGCAATACCTCGTCCCTAAGCCGATGGAGGAAATGTCAGATCCATTGCTTTTCAATCACAATCTAGATAGTGTTTGTGATTTTCATATGGAACATCAGGGCACCCTACTAGAAGATGTTGGGCTTTAAAGGAGTAAATAGAGAAGATGGTTGCTAACGGAACATTGACGCAAAAAAATGGTGAAGCAAAGGATTGAAAAACGATCAGGCGAGCTGCGGCAACCGTTGAAGAGTCAGAAAAGATGAATTTGTATTTCTAGGATGGTCTGAATTTTGGATGCACGAGTCTTTCTCCCTACCCAGGTCCTCCATGTTAAAAGTTGATTGGTTCAATTTTTCTCGCATTCTAAGTTTTCTTCTAGAAACGATACATGGAAATAATTCTGCTACTTTTTGCCCAAAGTAGTAGAGATCATTTTCTAGGGGCATATGTCATGTTTGATGGTTTTCATTTCAATGAAGGGATGTTTTAATCAATGAATATATTTATATTCTCTTCTTTCCCTTGTAGTCCCATGGATGCCAATTGCAAGGTATGATACTGATTCTGGTACGAAGAACGATTGGATGTTGTGAAGACAATGAAGTGGGATTTATTTCTTCATCTACTCAGTTAGAAAAGTAAGAAAAAAGCCATATTACATCACTTTTGATGATGTTTGATGACAAATCCTTGAAATTCATAAATAGTGAAGCAAACTAGGCGATTTTAACCAAGTAGAGTTGTTTGAAATTGAAGTTCTAAGTGTATTCTTCTATACCTTAAAAGACACAATAAGAGCAAGAAAGAAAAAGAGAGGAAAAAGAAAAAGTAAAAAAAAGAAAAAAAGTGAAAAAAGAAGAAAAAGTGGGAAAAGAAAAATGAAAAGAAAAAAGTGAAAAAGGAGAAAAAAGAAAGAAAGAAAAAGAGAAAAAGAAAGAAAAAGAAAAGGAAAAAATAAGAGTGGAAAAGAAGAAGAAAAATGAAAGAAAAAGGGGAGGAGTGAGGCAATGAACTATTGAATAAATAAGTCTTGGAACATCCTGATGGAGCTGTGGGGGATGTCGACAAATCTAATAAGGAGCTACGCTCCACCTATCCAATACCCAAGCGTCAGAGATGTATCTTTGAAGGCATGTGTATAACAATATAATAATAAGTACTAATAACAGTAAGAAGCACACACATACACTTATAGAACTCTATTTTTAGAATGATATTTTTGCACTCTATTGGTTAAACAAGTCCAAAAAGCTTGAACACATTTATGAATGGAAAAGGATGAAGAGAACAGGTAAAAGTTAATTTCTGGCTGGATCGAGCAACGCTGTAATCATAGGGTGTGAACCAAGTGATTTGGAAGAAATTTCATAACCTCAGACGTTGCCACAACATTCATGAGTTATGCTACCATGGGAAGGTCGAATCTAAAACGCTCTTGCACTTGATATCCAGTGCATCCTATTATGTCTTCTTTCTTTATTAAGATCATGATTTTCAAGGCCTAATAAGGCGCCCTCTATTGAAATGACGATCAACAAACCTGCATTTTAAAATAAAGAGATTTTCTTGTATTGCTTCGAAGATAAATTTTAGCATGCAAGATCATGAGTACAAATGGTCATCTGGATACGGTAAAGATATGGATGAGTACAAGACGCTCATTTGTTCGATAGTTTTCTAGTCAAAGTGAAGATCATTCATCAAGGGTCATGGAGAGGACAATGACAATAATTCAGATATCAGAAAGATAAAGGATCTAAATTATGTTTCCACCTTGGATTTTTGGAATAAGTTTACAGAATGAATTTGAAGAAAGTTCAGGGACTGAAAAAGTTTGGGGACTTGAAGCATTTGTTCGCCCTAAATGATGAAAGATGGGGCAAAGATCTACATGATGTGTCAAGAAATAAAGAGATCAGGGGCATTATTGACCGTGAAGATGAGATTCTTAGGGCATGAGAATCCAAGTTTGAATAGATCATAAATGATGCAGAACTTGACAGAATTCGGTCACCAAAGAAGTCATGATTTGCTCAGGAAGAAAATGATCCCGACAACAAAATTTTAGGGCAAATGTTGACAAAGCCTGAAGATAGTGAGAGCTTTAGAAGGGAAAATTGATCAAGATTTGACGAGAACAATTTAAAGAGATAAGAAGAAGAAAAGGAGCTTAACGACGAAAACTCTGGGGCAAAGTTTCCCAGAACAAGAAGCGCAAAATCTTAAAGTTTGCCAGAACAAGAAGATAATAGGAGCTGCAGATGAAATTAAAGAAGAACCAAGCTAAGTCAAATTTGAAAAGAGCAGTCTAAAGAGATGAAGTACCGCAGCAGAAACAGAAAGTTCAACAAAGATGGAAAGAAGATCAGAGCCCATCCAACTGGTTTTTAGTTAACACTACCCATGCATCATATAGCTAGGCATCCATAAGATAGGAGCATTCTAATACATGCATTCAAAGCATTTTTATACATTTTTGCAGGAATTTACAAGAATCAACAAAACGTAAACCATATTTCAATCTACACTTTCAAGATTTGGGAAGAAGATTTAACAAGGAATTGTAAAGATCACAACAAAGATTTCAACCCGTTTGAAGAGACGGATCATTAAAGATTTCAACCCGTTTGAAGAGACGAGTTTCAGCAAAATCCATTTGAAGAGGCATATTTTAACAAAGTTTACCAGTTTGTTTGAAGAGGCGGACTTTAGCAATTTTTTTGATTGTATGTATAAGATAGATAGTGCATTACAATCTTAAATCCTTCAGGTCATCACCCTCGGGAGTGATGTGGTCGTTTGCACAATAAGGAAGTGCTTTACAAATCTAAATCCTTCGAGTCATCAATAAGTCCTTCGGGCATGATGGTAAGTCCTTCGAGCCATCTCTTTTGAAAGTGATGTGGTTGTCTACACAGGAAAGGAAGTGCATCACAAATCTAAATCTTTCAGGTCATCAATAAGTCCTTCAGGCATGATGGAAAGTCCTTCGGGCCATCGCCTTCGGGAGTGATGTAGTTGTTTGCACAGGAAATGAAGTGCATTACAAATCTAAATCCTTCGGTTTGTCAATAAGTCCTTCGGGCATGATGTTAAGTCCTTTTAGACCGACACTTTCGGAAATGATGAGAACTTTTTGGATAGTGTCACAATAAGACAGTTGGACAGCCGGATAGTTGAGGCATGTTATTGACAAAGATATTAATCTTATGGGGTCTCGGTTTAAAACAAGAAAAAGGGAGAGAAAAGAAAGAAAAAACAAAAAGATTCATGCTACCAGGAGAAGCACAAGAAAGATCAACCTTAGGATCAAATAAGAAAGATGCACAGTTTAATTGTTCAAAAGTTTCAGAGTTTCTCGTTGAAGCACTTAAAGTCAAATATAGTAGAAAGAGTTGGACTTATATAGAAAGAAACAATAGACTTGATATGAATTTCAGATTGAAAGATGAAGATACCTTTGTCAGAAAGCAGTGACTCTAAAGATCTCAGTGCTTCAAAATGAGAATTGAATATGTTCATATTATTCCAATTCGAATTCTTATTAACTGATAATATTTCTATTTGCAGGTTTTGGTTCTCCTTCCTAGAGACAGACGCTCCATTTATAGAGACGGGCCTCAAGTCATTCCATTTACAGAGGCGAATTCCAAGGTATTCTGTTTACAAAGATGGATCTCAAGTCATTCCGTGTATAGAGGCAGATCCCAAGATATTCCGTTTACAGAGACGGATCCCAAGTCATTCCGTTTACAGAGGCGGATCTTAGGACATTCCATTTACAAGAGACGGGCCTTAAATCATTCCGTTCACAGAAGCGGACCCCAAGGCACTTAGTTTACAGAGGCAGAGACGTTTCGTTTACAGAGACGAACCTCGACAAAGATTTCAACATATTTGAAGAAAAGAATCTTAACAATCCGTTTGGAGATGTCATACAACTCCCAAGTGTAGAAAGAGATAGACCAATAAAGAAAGCAACAAGAGACATGCTGCGAGTTTTAGATTGAAGATCAAGACACCATAAACAGATAATCAATGACTTTAAAGATTTCAGTGCTTCAAGCGGAAAATTGAAGATATCTCATATTACACCAAGAAAAATACTTATTAATTGAAGATGTTTCTTTTTGCAGGAATGGTGAGCTCCTAATAAGAAGAGTTCGCCAGAAAAGAAGGATTCATAATGAGAAGAGTCCACCCAGCGAAGAAGGATTCATAATGAGAAGAATTCGTCCAGCAAAGAAGAACTCCTAATGAGAAGCGTTCGTCCAACAAAGATAGAACTCCTAATGACAAGAGTTTGCCCAGCAAAGAAGGATTCATAATGAGAAGAGTCTACCCCATCAAAGATAGAGCTCCTAATGAGAAGAGTTCGCCCAGCAAAGAAGGATTCATAATGAGAAGAATCCGCCCCAGCAAAGATAGAGCTCCTAATGAGAAGAGTTCGCCCAGAGAAAAAGAGCTCCTAATGAGAAGAGTCCACCATTTGATGAATGAAGTTCTTAAAGATAAGAACTTGCTTATTCGATGCCTTTACAGAAATGTGGACCAACAAAGAGTGAGGAATGAAGAATTTCATAATAAGAAGAACAAATTCAAACCTCAGAAGATGAAGAATTTCAAGGAGTAATACTAGACCTTAGAAGACGAAGAATTTCATAATGAGAAGAACAACTTCAGACTCTATGGTTTGGCGGAAGATTGAAGAATTTCATAATCAGAAGAACAACTTTAAGATTCCATGAAATGGATGGTTCGGACAAAATCCGTGTCTTTTTAGTCTTTGCCTTATTCATGTTCTGCAACAATGAGCAAAGAGGGGCAACTGTAGAACCAATATTTTGTCCGGGGTAGGTATTATATACGATATAAACTAATAATAAATAATAAATCTAAAATATAATACAAGCCCATAAATAATACCCAAATAGTCCAAATGTCCATTACATATGTAAAAATGTCTCTTTCACAATTCAAAAGCCCAAATCAGATGTACAAGGCCCAAGTACAATTGTTTTCCACTCTCTATAATACAAAGAGTAAAAAAACACACACAAAGAAACACAAAATTCCAGTTTCTTGCCCAAACCAGTACATGTGGCATTATCTCATTGGATCCAAGGAGATCACATGGATCTGTGTTTTCTCTTCTAATAGCTGGCGTTAGCTAGCTTGCGACGTTATCCCAATGACATCATCCTCGGCGTCATCTTTGACTCTCCTATAAACAGGATGAGAGAGAAATGCCAGAACAATAATTACCATATTGATTACTACCATAAATACTAATAATAATAAAATAATAATTAAGGAGGGAGAATCTCGAAAGTCGAACCAACCTTTGGAGTTGAGAAGTTGTCGGAGCAACTGAAACATCATCGGAAGGGTCACCGAACGTTGCCAGAGTTACAACAACGCCGTTGGAATCGCCGCATTACCGCCGTGAAGGTAATTTTCTTCCTTATTCGTTTTTCCTGCAAGAAATACCATAAAAAATACTTTAGATCAAATGAAAATAGTAAAAAACACAGTAGAAAAAAAACAAGCTTCGAAAGGTGCTTTTTTTGCTAACGACGACCGGAGTAGGTTTTGGAGATCTTCGGAGTTGAAAATGATAGTTGAGGTTTTGGGAATGGGTAGATCTAAGTTAGGAATGAGGAAGACATGCTGATTCTATTGAATCTGGGTAGATATAGTTTTCGGTGAAAAAATCGCGAAGAAATGGTGTTTTGGGTTCTGATGAACGGTGGCTGAAAATCGCCTCAAGGTGGTGGACGGTGGCCGGAGCAGTGAAGGAGACGAACATAAGTTGGTCGGAGTTGCAGCGGTGATCGGATGATGATCGGAGGTTTTGGTTCGGTCGGTAGGGATGACCGGTGACCAGCATCGTCTCTGGCGGTCGGCGATCAGATCAAGTTGATCAAAAGTGATGGCGATGGATCAAACGTGTAAAAATGAAGAACACAAACCGTGTTCTTGAGAAAAAGTGGAGTTTGATCTTCACAAACACAAAAATGAGGGTAATTTGAAGTTTGTGTGGATCAAATGAAAGAAGTGAAGAAGAACACGGGTGGAATCCTTGGGAAATATGAGTTTGATCGAAAATAACAAGATTTGGAGGAGGTTTTGGTGTTTGTTCGGATCAACCGAAAGAAATATGAAGAACGAGAGAAGAACATGAGATAAAAGGGGGGGTTTGATCTAAAAATAAAGGGAATTCCTGGTTTTTTGTGTTTATTAGAGAGAGGGAAGAGAATATGAGTAATTAGAGAGAGGGGGCTGAGAATGAATGAAAATAAGAGGGGAACAATTTAGAAAAAAAGGGTTTAAATACCCATATCAAAATACAGAGTTTTGGGCAAAGGGGGATGACCTGCGTGTCGACCCGGTAGGGTCCGCGCGTTGCCGACGGGTCTGGCTTGACCCGCACCCTGCTCCTCATATTTCATACTTCGGGTTACCCTCTTTTGTTTCCTTTACATTTTAGTCACCAATTACTTGTATTTTGACTCTTTAAATTTCAATTTCATTCAATTTAGTTCTCTTTCAGTTTTAATTAATTTGTTTAATTGCTTAATTATTTGTATGGCTATTTGTATGTTTTAAATTGAACAAGTAATTTCATGTTTTAGACAATTAAATCACCTAATTAATTCTAGTCAATTAGGATTAACCACTTTAATTAGATTTAAATAATTTGAATAGTGATAGATTATTGTAGCAAATAATTGAATATTTGAAATAAAATTAGAATATTCAAGATTGGTTAGTATCACATTGTAGAGTGATGTTAATCAATGAATATTCTGATAAAGATTTCAATGTTTCATTTTAACCTAGAAAATGGAAATAATTCACAATTAGATTAATTAAAATTAGAATAGGACAATTAATTAGAATCACTCTACTTAGAGAATATTATTACTTTTGGACCCATTAAAGATAGTTTCCAATATTATTTTGGATGTTATCATTTATGCCCAAAAATTAATAATATTCTTAGAATTTTAAATTAACTAAATTGACGGTGCCTAATTAGGGTTTACTTAAAAATGACAAGACAAGAATTTGGCATGCATTAAACCTTTTGTGTTGAGATACATTTTGAATATAAATTGAAGTGTCCTAATGTATTTGGACGTTTCAAGACTTATATTCTTCCAAAATGGATTTTCTTACAAAATGATATTCCCATTCGAAATGGAATCCATTTTACAATTAAAAGATTTAATTAAATTCAGATTAATGTTCAAAATGCCAAAATGCCACATGTAATTAATGAGGTACCGATAACGAGCATTTGTAGGGGTGCTAAACCTTCTCTACACGTAACCTGTAATGCCCTGGTTTTGGTCTTAGGAGTTTTCGGTGATGGTTTTAGAGTTGGCCGAATCTATTTTTGGAGTTTAGGTAGTTTGGGGTGAGTTCAGGGAAAACCGCCCTAAAGTGTTCTTAAAAACGTGGCAATAATTTCTAAAATCCTTATATTATATGTCGCGTGCGAAATCAATTTTGGAAAATGAGTTTCGGAATTAGGACATTTTGGTCTAGTGACTAAAATGCGAATTTTCAAAAACTGTTTTAGTGACTGTTTTGTAAAAGAATCAAAACATTGAATCTTTAAGGAGCTAATTAGCCAAGTCTAATTTCAGACTTTTCCCTTATTTATTTTATTCCTAAAAGTGATTTTAAAAAAGGGTTTTAAATCATATTTTAAAAAGGGTTTTATATCATTTCAAGATTTGACGTTAAAACTTCAAAAAGGCTTTTCTTCATTCTCTTTTCAATCAAACACCATTTTAGCAGTAAGTTTTCAAAGGTAAACTTCTTTTTAAGTGGATTTCTAATCATCAAAGTATTTCCTTATAATTTTCTTCTAAAACCCAATTGTTTTCTCTTAGATTTCTTAAGCTTTTCTTGAAAATCAAGGGGAAACTCTACCATTAGAGCAAGCTGCATTTTTCTCCTCTAATGTAAGGTTCTTTACTGATATTCCCATGTTATTGATTCTTTTATTATCTTAGATTAAAGGTTTTACAAAGATAATTATGAAAAAGTGAGAAATCAAGCTAAAAATGGTTGTTTAGTGAGTTTCTTTGTTGGATCAGGTTTTGCTGGGTTTTAGATTGTTGTGGGCAATGTTTTTGATGTTGAAATATGTTGAGATAATGGGTTAATCAAAAGAATCCCGAATTTGGTTAAGTTGGTAAAGTTTCAGATTGATATTTTTGGGTTTTTGGATTGGATTTGTGAGAAATCAGTAGCCGGTGATTATTTGATGATGGTTTAATGTTTTTGGATGCAATTATATGTAGTTATAATGACAATTTTGCTGGGTTTTGGCTGGAGATCGCTTGGGTTGATTTATTTGATGTTTTCGGCTTATTTCAGATATGTTTTGATGTCCGATTGTTGTTAGATGATGAGTCTCTGTTTTCCAGCAAGTTTTTGGGTTGAAATAAAGTCTAATGTTCTGTTTTGTAATGGTTAGAAACAGGGGTTTTGGATTCGGAATCATTGGACGTGTTTTTGGGTGATCTGGAGACTTGAATCGGCATTTCGGCTTATGTTTATGGTTTTCTGGTGATTGGAAATGCTTTTAAAGCCTTAATGTGGTTAAGTACATGTTTTAAAGGGTTTGGATTGTGTTCAAGAGACCAATCTAATCTCAAGCGTAAGTTCGAGTGTTTCGCCCTTGTTTTTACCTTGTTTCCGATTGTTTTGGTTTAATTTGATGATGATGTGTATGCATAGATGGTTATGATAAATCCTACTATTTTCACGCGTAATGAGTTGTTTTAAATGTTTTTATTTGAAATCCCATGAGTTGATGTCATGATTTCAAGGTTATGAAATTATGTTGAGAAATGCCATGCATTGTATATGCTTTGGAATGAGATGTTGTTATCATGTTTATGCTTTGAAATTAGTGAATGATCTTAGAGGTAAATTGTATATTGGAAAGTGATGATTATGTATATATCGGATATGTTGATCGATCAAAAGGATGTGGAGAGCTCTATTATACAAAATTCGTGTGTGTGGTATCCTTCGGTTTCACAATAGGGGTAGTGCTATTGTGATGCGAGTGGTAGGGGTAGTACTATCTCCAACGGGCTCTACGGGTAGTAGCATCCTGGCCGAACTGAATTCTGTGCATCGGTAATACACGTGACTTGATGGGGGTAGTGCCATCAAGGTGTCCGTATACCCGATTTGAGAGTGATAGGGGTAGTGCTATCACCTTGGACTCCGCGGGTAGTGGCATCTCAGATCACTTGTGGCCAATATACATGTGTTTATTTGCATTATATTTATACTATGTCTTGGTATGGTATTGATCATGTGTTGGTAAGTTGAGTTTTGACATGCATCGGTAATGCATGGTTTGAACGAGTTTAGTAAGTTATGGTTAATATGCATCGGTAATGCATGAACTGTGATATTGTGGTTTTGACTTGAGGATATGCCTTGTGTTGTAAATCTAGCTCGTTCATGTCCTTTGTTGTAAGGAAATGATTTGAAGGAAGGTTTTGTTTTATGAGAAAATTATATGATTTTAAAACTGCATTGTTGTTGCTTTGGTTTTGAGCACCGCTCACTAAGCTCTCTAGCTTACGCTCTCTTTTCCAACAATGCAGATCGTTAGACCTTTCAGGGCAGCAAGGGAGCAAGGAAGGTGTCCAAGAGTTCCAATCTTAGCTCAAGTGTGGTTTATCTCAATTGTAGTGTAGTAGCAATGGGGGCAAGACCTTTATGAGTGTTGGGAGCGTGTGTTGAACTCTCTTTTTGTTGAGACAAGTTTGTTATGATCTTTTGAAGTTGTTTGAGGGTTGGTTTCATTGTTTTAAAGCTTAACATGTGTTTTGACCTCTTATGCAAATGTGGTTCTTCGTATGTTTCGTTCTTGTTCTATCGATGCGTTGTAATGCTCTTGTTTGATGTTGTTAAGTTCATTTATCTGAGAAATGCATGTTTTGTTGACCCCTTGTTGTTGGTATGTTGTTGGGATGGTTTTGGTAAACTTCGGAAATGCCTAAGACTCATTTCGAACCAAACTATGCACAAGGGTTCCGAAACGGGCTCGACCGTATTGAAACGTGCATGAATTATGCCTAGCTGTTTCAAAACTCCCCTTGGTGTTTTAGAACATTTTGCATCTGGAAAATCTGGTTTTGGAAACCTGTTTCGAAACGGGCAATGGTGTTTCGAAACACCTAGCAGTTAAGTTAGTTGAGGGCATCTCCTAAGTTCTATTTTCTTGTGTTTTGGTCCCCGGTTGATGTGTTATCAATTGGATGAGTTTGGATGGTTGTTTCGTGTTGTATTTTGGCATATATGTATGAAACTGATTAATTGCAAGACAGTAACATTAAATTCATGTTAGGTCCCTGTTTTATGATAGAATTGCATTTTGGTCCCTGTATGCTTGTTTGTCGGTTTGAGGTTCGTTTTATCGTGTTTTCTTCCGCTACGAGTGTTATCACCTAGGTTTTAAAAAGAGCATCTAGAAAAGATAACTTTAAAAGTTTGTTCCTCTTTTAGGGTTGCTAATCGAAGAAAAATCTTCGAGTCGTTCTTCGGTTAGTCCCGTGTGACCATCTCTGGTCGGTTTGGTGGTTAGGCCGGGCTGAGGGGGTTACATAACCGACTCCCGAACCCGAACTTTTCGAAAAAGAATCTCTGGTATGTTTTTATGGTGTTTGGCCTACCATAGTGGCCGGTGGCGACTCCAAAACAATTTTTATGCAAATAATGTAAATTTAATTAAAAATGGAAAATTCACTAATTACAAGACTAAATTAAATAAAAAAACCTCAATTTTCAAAAATTTCAATCGTCAGGCTATTTTTCCAAACATAAAAAGTGGGTTATCAAAAAACGGTCGCGACACAACTCAGACTCTCACAAATAAAAAAAACCCTTAAAGAAAATATGAACCGTCGGAATCCATGAGTTCTTGGAAGAGAAAGAAATCAAAACTACTCAGAAAACCTATAATCACAAAATCCATTGTCTTCAACTTCCCTTAAATATGAGCATTGTAACAAGCTTTGAAATTATTGAAACGTTAAAGTGAAAACTGAAAACCCATTGGAAGCGAAACGTTTCCCCCTGAAATTGGTAGGTTTCCCCCTTAATCTATATACTTTTATCAGTTTATTTGTATTGTTTTTAAACTTATTTATAGTTTGTGGGTAAAGATTTATTTGTGAGTATTTTTTTGGTTTCTTAGTGGTTGCTCTTGAGATAGCGTTGAAAGCTTATCTGAAGGAAATATTTGAGAAGATATAAAGTTGTTGAAGGTATATTGTTTAATAACATATTGTCTCTTTCTAGTTTATTGTTTAATAGTATATTCAAATAGTAAAGTAAAAAGGTGTTAACTCATTGTGATGAGTCTTGTCTTTTTTAGTTTAATGTTTCTGATAGTTTGAATATGTTTAGAGCATTGACTGATTTCAATATTACAGTAGTATTCACATGGTGCAACTATTTTGCGGAATGGGTGAGTCAATCTATGTGCTACGATATTTTCATGGTGGAATATTTAGGACTACTCCAAAGTTTGAATATATTAATGGGTCTACTAAAAAGTTTCAGGTAGATCCAGACAGACTTCGTATATAGGATATATTGGAAAATGCAAAACTATTAGGATATGATCAACACAAATTTATGTATTATAGAGATCTTAGCTTAGATTTTAATTGTGATGGGTTAGTGTTGATTCACAATGATGAAATAATAAGACAAGTAATTTAATTGTTGACCACAAAGGGTATTGTTGATATATATGTTGACCACAAAATTAATAAAGATGGCAGTCTAAAAATTAATGATGGTTGTCAAGAAGTAAATGAAGTTGTTGAGGGTATTGAGGGTCTAGAAGTAAATGTGAAAGGACCTAGTATTGAGGGTTCCTATGACTTGAGGGCTGATATTGAGGGTTAGAATCTATTTGAGAAGAATTAAAGGCTACCATAGATGGACTTGAAGATGTTGTGTTAGGGCTTAGTATTGATGGTGGGTCAATAGAGGCTACTGATGGGTTTGAGCCTAACTGCAATAATGGGTCAAAAGGGGTTGTTGATGCTGGTGGAGGGTCGAGTGATGTTGATGTCTTTGTGGGTGGGCCAAGTTCATAGGATGTTGTTGAAAATGCTGACTCAGAGGAAGAAAATGTTGACTGAGATTCAAGTACAGAGGAGGAAAACAATGAAGATCCTTTCTTATATAGCATAGAAATAACTTCTGATGTGGATGAAGAAGTTGTTAACATTAGAAAAAAACATGAAAATTTCGAAAACAAGGGCAAAAAGAGCGATTTTATCATAGTAGTGAGGATACTAATGATGATATGGAAGGGAATGATATTACAGAGGAAATTGAATCAAAAGAAAATGGTGGGAGGCTTGAGGGCCATGAGAGTGAGTACTTAGACTCTTCTGACCCATGAGAATATGGTGGCAGTGATAGTCAGAACTAGAAATTTGTGGGACATTTGTTGGGGACAAAACAATGGGACCTAGATATGATCCAAAATGTTCTATCCCTGCATGGAAACTTGGTATGAGATTCTAAGACAATCTTCAATTCAAAGAGGCAGTGAGAAAATATTTTGTGGCAAAAGGTGTAAAACTGAATTTTGTCAAAAATGAACTCGAAAGGACAAGAGTCTACTATATGGGGCAATGTCCTTGATTGATTTATGCTACTCGTGACAGTAGATACGATTGTTACATTCTTAAAACATACAATCCAATTCATAAGTGTTACATGAGTAATAAAAACACTATAATATCATGTAAAATGATTCAAAAGAAATTCAGGGATGGGATATTATTGGATCCAAAATTGAAAGTGAGTACACTGCAAGAAATGTGTACATATGAGTTGGGGTATATGTAACATATAATATGTGCCAAAGAGCTAGAAAGAACGTTCTGAAAGAGAAGAATGGTTTTTATGTAGAAGAGTTTGCAAGTCTCTTGGGTTTTGCTACAGAGTTGATACAATCTAACCCTGGAAGTACTATGACAATTCAACTCGATGGAGACAATCCTTGAATTGCAACATTTCATAGAATGTATATTTGTTTGGCTGTAGTAAAACATGGATGTAGAGAAGGTTGTAGGGCTTTCATTGAAGTTGATGGGCACTTTCTGAAAACTATTACAAAGGGAGTACTTCTTGTGGTTGTTGGAAGGGACAAAAACAATAAGAAGTTTCCAGATGCATGGGCAGTTGTCGAAGGGGAAGGAAGAGAATCGTGAAGATAGTTCCTACAAAAACTCATGGTTGATTTAAATCATCCTAATGGAGAAGGAATGACACTGATGTCTGACATGCAAAAGGTTATTTTTTTACTATTTTTATTGAAAGTATATTTAAATGCTTACTGTTTTCAAATTTATCTATAAGTTGCAGGGTCATTGATTGTTTTCATATTGATTGTATGTTTTCAAATTTATATGCAAAAGGTTGTTTTCATATACTATTTTGTCATTGGCTGCATGGTCTTATATCAGTCCTAAAGGGGTCATTCTTTGATTTGGACCATAGGATGTGCAAGACACATATATGCAAACTGGTATAAAAAATGGAAAGAGATGAACAGAAAAGTTCAATTCTGGAACTATGTTAGATCAACATTTGTTGAAGACTTTGACTTACGGATAAAAGGTTTAGAAGCTTTGGGCCCTAAATCATCAAATGACTTGTTAGAGACTCCCGTTCAACATTGGTCTAAGGCACATTTTAAGAGAACATCCAAATGTGATGTGGTGGACAACAACATGACATATGCCCAAAGACCAATCATGAGATGATTGTACTGATATACTTTATTTACCGTGTTTATTGAGTAAAGGCATTACCATTATTGTTTTTCAATTATACTTTTGTGTCTTAAATAAACTGAAAGATAATGAAGTTCATATAATAATATGATTGTTATTAAACGATTCTTAGCTGAGTATTATTACGGGATTGGACAATAATAATACATTCAAGGCTAACATGTAGTTGATTGATGGCAACGATTTGTCATTGGCATAGAGATGTCAAAATCGATATATGAGTATGTTGTTAGAGAAAAACATATTGGATTGACCCGCCATGAGCATATGTCTTGGATTATTATGTGAAGGTCACAACAGTGCTCATGGTGGTGACTATATGTATGATCCTAAAACTTGAGATCGTTACTATCTCAACATATGTTGTCGTATGTTTTGATACAGTTAAACATGTTTCGTAACTGGTTGCACTATAAAGACTAATGTTGAACCTATCATGATATATGTAGTGGGCTTTGAATGATCAAGATAAGATGTGTCCCTTCTACAATAGGAGTTATATCACAGGCCACTAGATTGAGTGAGACTAGAAATGTATGACCATGCTTGAACAAGTTGATATGAGATATCTTAAATTGTTCGTTTATTGTAGTCTACTCTAGATATCAAGAAATATTAGATGGGTTATACAAGTGTGACTCTTCCAGGACTTGTGCATATTCTAGATATAAAGAACAAAAGGATATAATACATAAAGAAGTTAGTCACGAAGATGTTATGTCGAATAATGACTTCTTGTAACTTAGATGACCATGATACATTGCTAGATGTCACTCATTGTTTGTAATATTAGAATGGTTCTAATAATTACTACTAATGTTACAGAAACCTACAGGGTCACACCCCAGGGTTGAATTGAGCAAATATCAAACGAGTTATAATTGTACAATTTTATTGTACATGAATGAAGTATACAATTAAAGTTAAAATATATGTTGGGCTTGATGGTCACTCAACCGTTGCTTGCCAAGTTGTGGAGGATTTTGTGTTTTGGGTGTTTTTGGTGGAAGCAAAAAGATAAACAAAAGACACAAGGATTTATAGTCTTTCGGCCTTCTAACAAGCACCTACATCCACTACCTTAGCTTCCACTAAGGATTTTCAACCAATATCCACTAGATATTCTTCCCCTTTTACCGGTTTAGGAGGCAACCGTTACAATCCTAGACTCAACCTAAGTCTAGCAACCAAAGCTCACAACCCGAGCTTTGGGAACACTCTTAAGCAAGAGAAAATCTAGAAAATTTGAAAACCCTCACAAGGTGGATAGTTTGCACTATTTAGCTCACTCACCCAAACCTAAACACTTGAGCAAATATGACAATTTAGGCTCACAAGTGTTGTCTATACAAAGAATGTACAATAAAGCACTAAGACAAATCTTTGATCATATTGTTATTGACAATTGAAGCATTAGTCTTCCATGGATGCTTGGAGGTCCCTTTTACACTCCCAATTGAGCTTCTAGCCATTGTAAACCATTGAGATTGAATTGGAGTCGTTGGGGTGCATTTTTCCAGCTTTCATTGCTGTTCTGGAGCTTAGCGTATCGATACGGTCCTCGTCAGGAACTAGCCGTTGAGATCTTCCAGGTAATGCGTATCGATACGCTTACGAGCGTATCGGTACAACCTGCATTTCAAATAGCTATTAGGAAAATGACCATTGGGAGTGGTTAAGGCATATCGTTATGCGATACAACCGTATTGATACGCGAACTAGGCATTAGGGAGTTTTAAAGCACTCCGTATCGAAACGAGAAAAGCATATCGGTACGAGTTTTGGCTACTTAAATTTCCCTGTAGCTGAAATCCTAAAGCGTATCGATACAATATATATCGTATCGGTACAATGACATTAAAATCATAGGTTTGGTTACTTTAAAAACATTTTAAGTTATTATAAAGCCTTGTAAAAACCCTTAAATATATTTTCAAGTTGTTTGGATTTACAAAACATTTTGAAATCTTTTTCAATTTATTCCAAATCAAATTTTCAATTATTATATCAAAACATATATCTTAACAATCTCCCCCTTTTGATATAATAAAACAACTTGAAAAATTATTTTGATTCTTCCCATTTGTAAAATAATTTTTGAATAAGAGACATAATTTTTAAAATTTGGAGCTCCCCCTTATTCTCACTTGAAAAATTAGTTTTAATTTTTCAAACCATTTCTCCCACTTTTTGTTATATAAAAAAATTCAAAAGATTTTAAGTTGAAAATAACATATGAAGTTAAATTTTTTGACACAAATAAGAATTTTGGTTTTAAAAATGGCTCCCCCTTACTCAAGCATCAATAAGTGTTAGTCCAACAAATATGATAATCTAGTTGAAATAAAAATAAATCAAATTAAACAAAAGAAAATCAACTAGATTTTACCACACTTGAACCTAAGGGAGGATGTGAAGCCTTCCTTCTTCAAATGTCTTTCCTTGTGTGTATGAAGCTCCCCCTCAATATTTGACTTGTTGATCATTCTCCATCACACCTAAAATAAGACAATCATGTAATTTTTTCTATACAAATTGCTTTGGATCCATAGACGTTAGAATCACATAAATTAGTCCCCTTAGGAATGCATTTTGCAATTTCATCCTTTTTAGTTGAAGTACTTAGTCCTTTTGGGACCCAAATACTTCTAAAAAAATTTCACTCAAAAATCTAGGGGCACTAGATGGTCTCACATAAAAAATTGAATTTTCCAAATTGTTTTTCTTTTGAAGTTCATTGGAAATCAAATCTGTTTCTTTCTTAAGATCATCAATTTCCTTTTGATGATCTTTATCAATTGTTTAAAGCAATTCTTGTAAATTAAAACTTTAAGTTCAAAATCTATGATTTTTGCTTTACACTCTAAATTGGTTTTAGAAAGCAAATCATTTTTGGTTTTTAACTTTGAAATCAATTTCTTGTTTTTCGAAATGAAGCTTTAAATTCAAAAACCAATTCATCATAAGCTTCTTGCAATTCATCAAAAGAATATGAATTAGAAGCTACCTTTCCCTCTTAGAGGGCCATGAAGCATAGGTGGGCTACCCCATCATTGATGGAGTCTTCATCACTCCAAGTGGCCACATATGCTTTCTTTGAAGATGATCTCTTTTTGTTGCTCTTGTGGGAATCCTTCATCTTCTTCTTCGATTCATGTTTGGATTTAGCCATCTCGCTCTTCATGAATCGTGTGAATTTCTTGAAGAGATGAACCATCTCTTCATCTTCACTTTCCTCCTCGCTTGATTCTTCATGTTGGCATTTGGAGGAATTGAGAGCAATGACATTAGTGTTAATGCCTAGCTCCATGATTTTCTTCTTTCCCATCTTCTTTATCTCTTCCTTCTTTTTCTCCTCTTCTTTTCCTTTCTTTATGATTTCATGAGTAAGAAGAGACCCTAAGAGTTCATCTAGCTTTAAAGTCTTGAGATTATTGGCTTCGATGATGGTGGTCTTCTTTGAGTCTCATGACTCGAGAAGAGAAGAGAGAAGCTTTCGGACAAGCTTGTCTTTCGGAGTGATTTCTCCATATCCTCTGAGACCATTTGTGATGATGGAGAATCTATTGAACATCTTCGTGATGTCTTCATCCGGCTCCATCTTGAAGTTCTCATACTTGAGGTTGAGAAGACCGATCTTGGTCTCCTTTACTTCATTGGTTTTTTGTATCTAACTTCAAGCTTGTCTCATACCTCCTTGACATCTTCACAAGAAGACATGTTCTCATAGATGTTGGGGGTTAAATGCACAAAAGAGAATGTGCAAAGCCTTGCAATTTAACTCCATCTTCTTGCAATCATCCGCATTTCATTCCACATTGCATCTTTGTGGCACGTATGAACCATCTTCAATAACGTCCCAAAGATTGTAATCTTTGGCCTTGATGAAGAACAACATTATTGTCTTCTAATAAGCATAATTGGTCATATCAAAGAAAGGTGGCTTGTCGATGGATTGCGCCATTTAACCGGTTGATTGAATTGATGTATCGAGCTTCCTGGATCACCTCAATAAGATGTTAATTGTAACACCCCAATTTTGGGCTTAGAAGTTTTGGGTTTGAATCAGACCGGTCGGATTTTCGGTTCGAATATAAAAGGTGGTTTTTAGGGAAAGCCTAGTTCGGGATGCATTAAAAATATGGAAAAATATCTAAAAATCCTATTTTATTATATATAAGAGAGTGGTGAAATCAATTTTACAAAATGGGGTTTGGAAATATGACATTTCAAGTTAGTGACTAAAATGTAATTTTTGAAAAGTTGGTGACTGTTTTAAAAGGATTGAAACTTTGAATCTTTAAGGAGCTAATTTACCCAAGGGAGGGTTTCTCCAGATTTTTCTTAGATTTTAAAGACTCATTTAATGTTATTTAATAAAAAGAAAAGAGGGAAAAGAGATATTTTGGATAACTAACTTTTTGCCAAAATTTTCCCATTTCATTTTCTCTCAATTTTCCCTCAGCCAAACACATTTCCACAGCCACTTTCCTTTGATTTTCACACCTAAAGTTGAGATTTCAATCTCTAAATGATTTCTAATCATTTCTACACCAAATCCTCATCATTTGCTTATTGAATTTTCAAGAATTTTGGCTCTAAACAAGGAGAAATCCACATTTAGAGGTATGAACGTCCTTCTCCTCTAAATACTCAGTTCTTTACTGAAATTCCCAAGTTCTCAATCCTTAAATTGAGTTTTATTAAAGGTTTTGATGTTGTGATCTTGATTTTGGCTTAAAATGCAAGAATTAGATTTAATTTTGAAGAAATTCGTATTAAATGATTGGGCTCTGTTTTGAGATGTCTTTTTGATGTATTTTGGATGTCTAAATGATGTGTAATTGAGGTTTAATCAATGAAATCCCGAATAGGTTGATTTTCCTAAGTTTTTACTTGAGTTAATGGTTGTTTTTGGGGGTGATTTTGATGTTCTTCTATAGCTGGAGGTATAAGGACGTGATTAGGTCCTTTTTGGATGTTAATTGATGTCTAAGAATGTTTGGAATTGATGGATCTTGGCTGGGTAATGTTGTAGAGGTGTTTGGATGTGATTTCGGTTGTGTTTGGTAGCCGAAATGTGAGTTTTGATGAGAGCAGCGAGTTTAGGTGTTTTGGCTGAAGATTTTAATGCATGATGATGCATTAATCCTCTGCTTTGATGTGTTTAAAACAGGGGAGACATCTTCGGATCCTTGATGTGTTGATCCGGAGGCTTGATCGGCGTTTCGGCAAGCTTGCGAAACAGAATCGGTGAGTGAAGTTTGGTTTTCAGCTTTGAAACCAATGTTTGAAGGTTATGGGAGCTTAGTTTAAGTCTAAACAACTTAGCTAAGCTCAAGAGTAAGTTTTCGGAGAAACTCTCTTTTTGATGAACCATGAGATGGTTGGATGCAATGTGTTTAATTTGCATGTTTAAATTCTGTTTTGAAAGCATATTTTAGCATGTTTAATGCTGGTTTTGTAAGCCATGTGTTGAAGGATGCTCAAGGTAAGAGATCCTTGTTTTGGACATTGATAAATGAGGTTTGATGCATAGTGATGCATGATTATTTAATGGCTTTGTTTGATGCTTAAAAACAGTGGATTAATGATGGTAAATGATGTATATTGGCAAGTGATGTGTTGGTTTAAAAGTACTTGAATCAAATATAGTTAGCCGGCTATAGGATTGGGTGCACCGTGAATAAAGTCGTCTTGGATGTTGAGGGGTTGTAATGGTACCGTAAACTCCATCCAAGAACACTAACGAGATGTCTAAGATCATAATGGTGGTTAAAATGCCATGTGAGGATCTTGTGTTGTGTGTCCCGTGTTCTCGTTAGTGATGTTATACAACTACCAATGAGTGATGTGGAGGGGTTGTAATTGTACCGTAGACTCCATCACGGGTGTTGAGGGGCTGTGATTGTACCGGTAAACTCCACCTTGAGTGTTTGGTAGTGTGTATGGAGCGTATGGGACAACGCTTGTAATCCGCGTATCCGATTGTGTTTTGAGTTGAAAAATGGTCATGGATTATCACTTGAAAGCCAATATGACATGTTGATGAATTGAAGCATGAGATGCTTGGTTTGTATGCATAAATGCATGATAAATGATGTTTTGAAATTAAAGGCCTTGGAAAGGTGTTTTTACAAAGTGCATTATTGTGTTGTTTAATTAGAGCATTTCTCACTAAGCATACGTGCTTACGCTCTCTCTTTCTTGAACCAATATTGCAGAGCATTGAGGTGCTTTAAGGGCAGCAAGGAGGTCAAGGATCCAAGTGAAAGTCTAAGCTCATGTATGGTGACTATTTTCACAACAATATTAGCTTTTGGTATTTGGCAATGGGAACCTAGATTGTGTTTTTGGGAGATGTTTTGGACTCCCTAAGTTTGGTTTAATGCCTATGGTGTTGGAACATGTAAAAGGCCATTTGGTATTTTGTTTTGGAGATTTGATGATTGCTTGATTTTCATTATAGGATGCATGCCTTTAGACTTGTGGTTTTTCTTATTTGGGGCCGTGATTGAGCTTTGATGATGCAAATATGTTCCTTTAATGTTTTATGACTTGTTGGTATGATATGGAGGTCATATGATTGTGTTTGGTGGGTCGAAAGAGTGTAAAACAGACTTTTCTGCTGTTTCTGGGCAGGGTGTTTCGAAACACCCTTGCCTGTTTCGAAACAGGTGTATATTTTGGCCTGGGTGTTTCGAAACGAGCAGAGGTGTTTCGAAACTCTTTGGCTACTGCCAAGGGGTGTTTCTGAACGGCCTAGACCCGTTCCAAAACACTTGACCGTTGGGCACTGATTTGAATGGTTTTGAGGTTTGCAAGCTTTACGTTTTAGTCCTGATTTTTGTATATGCAATTGATTGAGTTTGAGATGTCCGTTTGAGATGAAATTTGATAGAAAAGCATGAAACATGATTAATTTCATAATGGTAACTTTAAAAATGGGTAAAGTCCTCTTAATTTCCAGAAATTACAAATTGGTCCCTAAATCCGTATGTTGTGCAATTGAGTCCCTTATTGTTTTCCGATTGCTGTGATTTTTGAGTATGCTTATCCCAAGAGTACACCTAGGGTTAATATGCATTTAGACAAGGTTAAATAAAAAAAGGGTCGTTAATCAAGGTTGACTTTCGGGTTGACTTTGGTTTTCCCCGTGTAATCTTCGTAGTTCGGGTCAACCGTCTAGGCCGGGCTAAGGGGGTTACATTTGGTGGTATCCAAGCTGAGTTCTCGAGTATTTGGGAATTGTTATGTGGGTGATATGTGTATGATTGCTTGTATACTTGTTGAGTGAAAGTATGATGTATGAATTGTAAGAATGTTGCAATTGTGGTGTATGCTGTGGTGAAGCATGTTAGAGGGACCCATTGCCATATCAAAGCTAATGAAATGATTTGTTTTTAATTGGAAATGAGCTTGAGTACTTGGATTGCTTACCTTGCTGAGCCTGACTGTTTATTGCATTTGTGATTGCATTGTTTAGTGAATGGGACCTCGTAGAGAGACGAGGATTAATACGCGAGCTATGGCTCAAAATGAGAATGAAGAGAATGCTGAAAATGTGGTGGATTTACCTCCTCCACCCGGTGGTGGTGGTGCTGGGGGTGAGGGAGCCGGTGTTGGTGCTGGTGCTGGGGTCGCTGGACCTGAAGCTGGGCAGGGGCAAGCTACTCCTGACATGACAGTGCTAATTCAGGCTATTGCTGGAGCCTTTCAAGCGGCGGTAGCTGGAGCTCATGGAGCTGGGCATCAGGGAGATGCTAATGTTAGACTACCTCTGGAACGCTTGCGCAGTTTGGGAGGGACTGAGTTCAGGGGCTTGTCTGCTGAGGGTTCTGAGTCTTGGTTGGAAAGTACCAAGAGAATTTTGGGACAAATGAACTGCAATGAAGTGCAGAAGCTGGGCTGTGTAATATCGTTGTTGCATGACGATGTGTATACCTGGTGGACAACCACTATCTCCGGAATGGAGGATGCTGATGTGACTTGGACGTTCTTTCTGAAAACGTTCAAGAGGAGGTATCTGGGTGTGCGGTACCTGGATGAAAAGAAAAGGGAATTCATGTCTCTTACTCAAGGGAGCATGTCAGTGGCTGAGTATGAGGTTCAGTTTGTCCAAATCAGTCAGTACGCACCTGAGCTTATCCCTGATGAGCGGGAGAGGTGTGAACGTTTCCATTATGGTTTGGTGACGGAAGTGAAGACCTATATGCTGGCTGCTGAGTACACTGACTTTGATGTGCTGGTTGGTAGAGCAAAAGACATTGAGTTGAATTTGGGTTTATATTCTAGAGGAGTTGGTTCTAGTGCAGGCAAGCGAGCTGCTGAGTATAGTTCCGGTGGCGGACGGAACAAGAGAGGACGTGATCGGAAGTATCAGTCTTCAGCTAGGCGTGGTGGTGGAGGGCAAGGTGCGCCTATTCAGGGGGACAAGGCGAGAGCTGATCAGAACACATGTTGGGCATGTGGATCGCGTAATCATCTGAGGCGTGATTGTCCTCGAGCAGCGAGAGAGGTACAGGCTCCTATTGTGGTGACCGGTACTTCGTGCTGGAAATGTGGTTCGGTGGATCACATGAAGAGGGAGTGTCCTCTGTTGGCCGGTGGTGGTCAGGGACGTGCACCTGGAGTTGTTGCACCACAGAGAGGCCATGGGCGCAGCCGTGGTAACTTCCAACGCAGGGAGGATGGTGGAAGGAATGTGGCTCATGTGGTAGCAGTTCAGCCTAAGGGTGGTGGCCAGGCCAGAGTGTATGCTCAGAGGGAGGGAAGGAATGACACGGATGTAATCGCAGATACTTTCACTTTGCAATCCTTGTCATTACTTTCCTTGATTGATTCTGGATCTACACACTCATACATATTGCGTGAACATGCTCAATTTCTTGGTTTGCCTGTTGAGTCTTTGGATGTTGGTATGCGTGTAACTAGTTCTTTTGGTGAGACTGTTGTGACGCGAAAGCTTTATAGAAGATGTCCCTTGGTTGTGCAAGATCATGTTTTTCATGTTGATCTTATGGAATTGCCTTTCTATGGTTTTTATGTAATCCTTGGTATGGATTGGCTTGTTGAGCATCGAGCTGTAGTGGATTTTGAGAATAAGCGAGTTTCGTTGAAGCTTGCGGATGATTATGAGGTAGTGGTGGTTGGTGAGAATGTGAAGTTTCTTGCCAATGTGGTGTCTACGTTGGAAGCGAGCCGGATGCTGAGGCAAGGTTGTGAAGCTTACCTCGCCTTTGTGATGAATCCTAGCTCTAAGGAGTTACGAGTGCAAGATATCAGGACTGTACGAGAATTTCCTAGTGTGTTTCTGGAGGAGTTGCCTGGATTGCCTCCTAATCGCGAAGTGGAGTTTGGGATTGAGTTGTATGAAAACACAACTCCAGTGTCCATTACCCCTTATCGAATGGCACCTAAAGAGTTGAAAGAGCTGAAGACGCAACTTCAGGAGTTGCTTGATCGTGGTTTCATTCGGCCGAGTGTGTCACCTTGGGGTGCACCGGTCTTGTTTGTGAAGAAAAAGGATGGCACTATGAGAATGTGCATTGATTACCGTCAGCTTAACAAGTTGACTGTCAAGAATCGGTATCCATTGCCGAGAATTGATGATCTTTTTGATCAATTTCGGGGGGCGGCTGTGTTCTCTAAGATTGACTTAAGGTCGGGGTATTACCAGTTGAAGGTGAAGGATGTGGATGTGCCAAAGACAGCCTTCAGAACGAGGTATGGGCATTATGAGTTTCTTGTGATGCCGTTTGGTTTGATGAATGCTCCTGCAGCTTTCATGGACATGATGAATAGAGTGTTCCATGAATACTTGGATAAATTTGTTGTGGTGTTCATTGATGATATTCTCGTGTACTCTCGTACTGAGGAGGAGCATGAAGGGCATTTGAGAATTGTGTTACAGGATTTGTTGGAGAATCATCTTTATGCCAAGCTGAGCAAGTGTGAGATCTGGCTTAGAGAAGTTGTGTTTCTTGGTCATGTGGTTTCTGCTGAAGGGATTCGTGTTGATCCTCAAAAGATTGAGGCAGTGATGAATTGGAAGCCTCCTAAGTCTGTTCATGAAGTCTGTAGTTTCCTTGGGTTGGCAGGATACTATCGGAGGTTCGTGGATGGGTTTTCAAAGATTGCTGCACCTTTGATGAAGTTGTTGCAGAAGGATGTTAAGTATGAGTGGACGGAAGCGAGACAACAAGCTTTTGAGAAGCTTAAGGCAGCTTTGACGCAAGCTCCTATCTTGGTTCAACCTGAATCAGGGAAAGAGTTTGTGGTGTATAGTGATGCGTCCTATGTTGGTTTGGGATGTGTGTTGATGCAAGAGGGTAAGGTGGTGGCTTATGCATCGCGTCAGTTAAAGGTGCATGAGCGCAATTATCCTACGCATGACATTGAGTTAGCTGCGGTAGTTTTTGCTTTGAAAATTTGGAGACATTACTTGTATGGTGAGAAGTGTACTGTGTACACGGACCACAAGAGTTTGAAGTATCTGATGTCTCAGAAAGAGTTGAATCTTAGGCAACGACGTTGGGTGGAGTTGCTTAAGGATTACGATTTGACTATCGAGTACCATCCGGGTAAAGCTAATGTTGTAGCGGATGCCTTGAGTAGGAAGGTAGCTGTTGAGTTGAGGGCTATGTTTGCCAGTTTGAGCATTTCGCGTGATGGTGGTCTTGTGGCTGAGTTGCAAGTGAAACCATCCTTGATTCAGTTGATTAAGGAAAAGCAGTTGTTGGATGATTCCTTGGTGCCACATGTTCAGGATATTGCGGAGGATAGGCCATCGGATTTCTGCTTTAATGATGATGGAGTTTTATGCTATGGGAGTCGGATAGTAGTGCCCAATGATGCTGATTTGAGGCGTGCTATTTTGAGTGAAGCTCATAGTAGTCCTTTTGCTATGCACCCTGGTAGTACTAAGATGTACCGTGATCTTCGTGATGAGTACTATTGAGTGGGTTTAAAGAAAGATGTTGCTGAGTTTATAAGCAAGTGCATGGTATGTCAGCGAGTTAAGGCTGAGCATCAGTTTCCTTCAGGGTTGTTGCAACCGTTGAGGATTCCTGAGTGGAAGTGGGAAAGGATTACCATGGACTTCGTGTCTGGTTTGCCTTTGTCGCCATCGAAGAAGAATTCGGTGTGGGTGATTGTGGATCGCCTGACGAAGTGTGCGCATTTCTTGCCTGTGCATACTACGTACACTTTGGATAAGCTTGCGGAGCTGTACATTGCTGAGATTGTGCGGCTGCATGGTGTGCCAAAGTTGATTGTATCGGATAGAGATCCGAGGTTTACGTCGCGTTTCTGGCAATGTTTGCATCAGGCTTTGGGTACACGGTTGAATTTCAGTACATCTTATCATCCGCAGTCGGATGGACAGTCTGAGCGTGTTATCCAAGTGTTGGAGGATATGTTGAGGTGCTGTGTGATTGAGTTTCAGGGTTCTTGGGAGAAACATTTGCCTTTGGTGGAGTTTGCCTATAATAATAGTTATCAGGCAAGTATTCAAATGGCACCTTATGAAGCTTTGTACGGGAGGAAGTGTAGGACTCCTCTTTGTTGGGCTGAAACAGGTCATAAGTTGGTTTCGATGCCAGCTTTGTTGAAAGGAACCACTGAGAAGGTGAAGCTCATTTGTGAGCGATTGAAGGCAGCTTTTGATCGGCAAAAGTCTTACGCGGATTTGAAGCGTAAGGAGATTGTGTATGCGGTGGGTGACCGTGTGTTTTTGAAAGTTTCGCCTTGGAAAAAGGTGATGAGGTTTGGCCGAAAGGGTAAGTTGAGCCCTAGGTACATTGGACCATACGAGGTGATTGAGCGTGTGGGTCCTGTTGCGTACAAGTTGAGGTTACCGCAAGAGTTAGAAAAGATTCATGATGTGTTTCATGTTTCTATGCTTCGGAAGTATAGATCGGATCCTTCTCATGTGATGCCTGTGGAGGAAGTGGAGTTGAATCCGGATTTGACCTATGATGAGGAACCGGTGGAGATTCTGGATTCGGACAGTAAAGTTCTTCGAGGCAAGACCATTGATTTGGTAAAGGTGCTGTGGAAGCATCGTGGTGCTGAGGAAGCCACGTGGGAACGGATGGATGACATGTTGAAGCAGTTTCCGTACCTTTTTCCTTCAGGTAAATTTCGAGGATGAAATTTCTTAAGGGGGGAGAGTTGTAACACCCTAATTTTGGGCTTAGAAGTTTTGGGTTTGAATCAGACCGGTCGGATTTTCGGTTCGAATATAAAAGGTGGTTTTTAGGGAAAGCCTAGTTCGGGATGCATTAAAAATATGGGAAAATATCTAAAAATCCTCTTTTATTATATATAAGAGAGTGGTGAAATCAATTTTACAAAATGGGGTTTGGAAATATGACATTTCAAGTTAGTGACTAAAATGTAATTTTTGAAAAGTTGGTGACTGTTTTAAAAGGATTGAAACTTTGAATCTTTAAGAAGCTAATTTACCCAAGGGAGGGTTTCTCCAGATTTTTCTTAGATTTTAAAGACTCATTTAATGTTATTTAATAAAAAGAAAAGAGGGAAAAGAGATATTTTGGTTTCATAACTAACTTTTTGCCAAAATTTTCCCATTTCATTTTCTCTCAATTTTCCCTCAGCCAAACACATTTCCACAGCCACTTTTCCTTTGATTTTCACAACTAAAGTTGAGATTTCAATCTCTAAATGATTTCTAATCATTTCTACACCAAATCCTCACCATTTGCTTATTGAATTTTCAAGAATTTTGGCTCTAAACAAGGAGAAATCCACATTTAGAGGTATGAACGTCATTCTCCTCTAAATACTCAGTTCTTTACTAAAATTCCCAAGTTCTCAATCCTTAAATTGTGTTTTATTAAAGGTTTTGATGTTGTGATCTTGATTTTGGCTTAAAATGCAAGATTTGGATTTAATTTTGAAGAAATTCGTATTAAATGATTGGGCTCTGTTTTGAGATGTCTTTTTGATGTATTTTGGATGTCTAAATGATATGTAATTGAGGTTTAATCAATGCAATCCCGAATAGGTTGATTTTCCTAAGTTTTTACTTGAGTTAATGGTTGTTTTTGGGGTGATTTTGATGTTCTGCTATAGTTGGAGGTATAAGGACGTGATTAGGTCCTTTTTGGATGTTAATTGATGTCTAAGAATGTTTGGAATTTATGGATCTTGGCTGGGTAATGTTGTAGAGGTGTTTGGATGTGATTTCGGTTGTGTTTGGTAGCTGAAATGTGAGTTTTGATGAGAGCAGCGAGTTTAGGTGTTTTGGCTGAAGATTTTAATGCATGATGATGCATTAATCCTCTGCTTTGATGTGTTTAAAACAGGGGAGACATCTTCGGATCCTTGTGGTGTTGATCTGGAGGCTTGATCGGCGTTTCGGCAAGCTTGCGAAACGGAATCGATGAGTGAAGTTTGGTTTTCAGCTTTGAAACCAATGTTTGAAGGTTATGGGAGCTTAGTTTAAGTCTAAACAACTTAGCTAAGCTCAAGAGTAAGTTTTCGGAGAAACTCTCTTTTTGATGAACCATGAGATGGTTGGATGCAATGTGTTTAATTTGCATGTTTAAATTCTGTTTTGAAAGCATATTTTAGCATGTTTAATGCTGGTTTTGTAAGCCATGTGTTGAAGGATGCTCAAGGTAAGAGATCCTTGTTTTGGACATTGATAAATGAGGTTTGATGCATATTGATGCATGATTATTTAATGGCTTTGTTTGATGCTTAAAAACAGTGGATTAATGATGATAAATGATGTATATTGGCAAGTGATGTGTTGGTTTAAAAGTACTTGAATCGGATATAGTTAGCCGGCTATAGGATTGGGTGCACCGTGAATAAAGTCGCCTTGGATGTTGAGGGGTTGTAATGGTACCATAAACTCCATCCAAGAATACTAACGAGATGTCTAAGATCATAATGGTGGTTAAAATGCCATGTGAGGATCTTGAGTTGTATGTCCCGTGTTCTCGTTAGTGATGTTATACAACTACCAATGAGTGATGTGGAGGGGTTGTAATTGTACCGTAGACTCCATCACGGGTGTTGAGGGGTTGTGATTGTACCGGTAAACTCCACCTTGAGTGTTTGGTAGTGTGTATGGAGCGTATGGGACAACGCTTGTAATCCGCGTATCCGATTGTGTTTTGAGTTGAAAAATGGTTATGGATTATCACTTGAAAGCCAATATGACATGTTGATGAATTGAAGCATGAGATGCTTGGTTTGTATGCATAAATGCATGATAAATGATGTTTTGAAATTAAAGGCCTTGGAAAGGTGTTTTTACAAAGCGCGTTATTGTGTTGTTTAATTAGAGCATTTCTCACTAAGCATACGTGCTTACGCTCTCTCTTTCTTGAACCAATATTGCAGAGCATTGAGGTGCTTTAAGGGCAGCAAGGAGGTCAAGGATCCAAGTGAAAGTCTAAGCTCATGTATGGTGACTATTTTCACAACACTATTAGCTTTTGGTATTTGGCAATGGGAACCTAGATTGTGTTTTTGGGAGATGTTTTGGACTCCCTAAGTTTGGTTTAATGCCTATGGTTTTGGAACATGTAAATGGCCATTTGGTATTTTGTTTTGGAGATTTGATGATTGCTTGATTTTCATTATAGGATGCATGCCTTTAGACTTGTGGTTTTTCTTATTTGGGGTCGTGATTGAGCTTTGATGATGCAAATATGTTCCTTTAATGTTTGATGACTTGTTGGTATGATATGGAGGTCATATGATTATGTTTAGTGGGTCGAAAGAGTGTAAAACAGACTTTTCTGCTGTTTCTGGGAAGGGTGTTTCGAAACATCCTTGCCTGTTTCGAAACAGGTGCATATTTTGGCCTAGGTGTTTCGAAACGGGCAGAGGTGTTTCGAAAAACTTGACCGTTGGGCAATGATTTGAATGGTTTTAAGGTTTGCAAGCTTTACGTTTTAGTCCTGATTTTTGTATATGCAATTGATTGAGTTTGAGATGTCCGTTTGAGATGAAATTTGACAGAGAAACATGAAACATGATTAATTTCATAATGGTAACTTTAAAATTGGTAAAGTCCTCTTAATTTCCAGAATTTACAAATTGGTCCCTAAATTCGTATGTTGTGCAATTGAGTCCCTTATTGTTTTCCGATTGCTGTGATTTTTGAGTATGCTTATCCCAAGAGTACACCTAAGGTTAATATGCATTTAGACAAGGTTAAATAAAAAAAGGGTCGTTAATCAAGGTTGACTTTTGGGTTGACTTTGGTTTTCCCCGTGTAATCTTCGTAGTTCGGGTCAACCGTCTAGGCCGGGCTAAGTGGGTTACATTAATCCTCTTCAATTGAGCCTCGCTCTGATACCAATTGTTGGACTTGTTGATCACTCAACCATTGCTTGCCAAGTTGTGAAGAAGTTTGTGTTTTGGGTGTTTTTGATGGAAGCAAAAAGATAAACAAAAGACGCAAGGATTTATAGTGGTCCAGCCTTCTAACAAGCACCTACATCCACTACCTTAGCTCCCACTAAGGATTTTCAACCTATATCCACTAGATATTCTTCCCCTTTTACCGGTTTAGGAGGCAATCACTATAATTATAGACTCAATCTAAGTGTAGCAACCAAAGCTCACAACCCGAGCTTTGGGAACACTCTTAAGCAAGAGAAAATATAGAAAACTAAAAAACCCTCACAAGGTGGATAGTTTGCACTACTTAGCTCACTCACCCAAACCTAAACACTTGAGCAAATGTGACAATTTAGGCTCACAAGTGTTGTCTATACAAAGAATGCACAATAAAACACTAAGACAAATCTTTGATCATATTGTTGTTTACAATTGAAGCATTAGTCTTCCATGGATGCTTGGAGGTCCCTTTTATACTCTCAATTGAGCTTCTAGTCGTTGTAAATCGTTGGGATTGAATTGGAGCCATTAGAGTGCATTTTTCTAGCTTTCATTGTTGTTCTAGGAGCTTAGCGTATCGATACGGTCCTCGTCAGGAACTAGCCGTTGAACTCTTCCAGCTAATGTGTATCGATATGCTTACGAACGTATCGATACGGCCAACATTTCAAATAGCCGTTGGGAATATGACCGTTGGGAGCGGTTAAGGCGTATTGGTACGCGATGCAACTGTATCGGCACACGAACTAACCGTTAGAGAGTTTTAAAGCACTCTGCATCGATACGGCAAAAGTGTATCAGTACAGGTTTTGGCTACTAGAATTTCCTTGTAGCTGAAACCCTAAAGCGTATCTATACGATATATATCGCATCGGCACGGTGATATTAAAATCATAGGTTTGGCTACTTTAAAAACATGTTAAGTTATTCGAAAGTCTTGTAAAAATCCTTAAACATATTTTCAATTTGTTTGGACTTACAAAACATTTCGAAATCTTTTTTAATTTAGTCCAAATCAATTTTTCAATTATTATATCAAACCATATATCTTAACAATATATGATATATGTGTGTGTGTGTGTGTGTGTGTGTGTGTGTGTGTGTGTAATTTTAATTATCCTGGATTTGTTAAATAAATATTAAGAGAATGTAATTATGATTATAATTCTTTTAATAGATATAAAATTCGGATTAAATTACCTTAAGGGTTAGGGTAATTGTATATAAAAGGAGAAGTGTGGTCTAGCAGTCGTCTCTCTCCTTTAGACGAGATATTCTCACGAATAGTTTTTGAGAAAAGAAAATTTGCTCTCGATCGACCGGTTGAACTGAGTAGAGGCCGAGACTTTTCAGTGAAGGCTTGAGATTCGAACTAATCGTGACTGCATTGCCGATTTGTTGTTCTTTTAGGAACCCAAGGTAAATCACGCATCGTTTCCTCCTGTATTTGATTTTTCATACATGGATCCCTGGTGAGATCGTCGGAATATTTCTCTGCTGCACCATGGGGTGTACTGACGATCCTAACAGTAGAGGCCTTTAATGGGTGGATAGTTGAAGCAAGAGTCAAGCCAATCATTAGCATGCTTGAGCAAATTAAAATTATAGTAAGAAATTGACTTGCACTTGAAGAGAATGGGAACTCAGTGAAATTTCTTGTTGTCATGCCATTTGTGCAATGTTCCATGATAACAAATCACCTGAAGATTATGTTTTCGGATTGTACAGTAAGGACAAATACATGGAAAATTACAAACATGTTCTCCAACCCGTGAGAGGGAAAAAATTATGGCCCAAAGGTCTTGTTCCAACCCTACCACCTAAATTCAAAGTCCAACCAGGAAGGCCTAAGAAAAAAGAACAAAAGCTAAGGATGAGCCTAAGAAAATGAAAGTTGGGAAGTTCACCAAAGCATGGGCTAAAACGAGTTGTTCTAAATGTAAAAGAGTAGGCCATAACATTCAAAATTGTCCACAAAAATCTACCAATGTTACCTCAAGTCAGGTAAAGACAATTTTTATTATGTAATTTTGTAACGAATGATGTTAAACTGGTTATTAATTTTCACTAATGATGTAGGTACATACAAATGAAAATGTGAGATCATCTGCAACACATGATTCTATAGGCCAAACACATGGTACGAAGTCTATCACAATATCAAGTTCTTCCCAAAAGGTAATATACTAACAATTTGTCTCAATTGTATTGTGAAAGACACAATAGACGTTGTCTTTAATTTTAGTTATTTAATTTTGTTAGACTCAGCCCCATCGCCCAACAACTCGAAGCATTGACAACCAAAGAAATGAAGCTAACAACTCTATGCATGGTCAACCTTTCAAGAAAAGCAAAATGATGACTGGTATTGGTTTGTATACCAATCTAAAAACTGGCGAACAAATTTTTAGTGTGAGTCCCAAATATCTATGGATATAATGGTATTACCTTTATTCATATAGTTTAGTGTTTATGTTATATTTGTTTTGTTATAGTCTGGTCTGGGTTCTGAAAGGGTCGTTACACCCCCTACTACTACCCTAAAGAAGATTGGAGCTTCAACGTCCCAATTTGATTACACATGGAAAGATTCTAGGTTGAGCTAGAAATGGAAAAAGGCTTTCACTACTAGGCAACTTCAACAAGAACATTTTGATGCCAGAAGGAAGGATCCTCAAATAAGAATGACCCAATGAATGCAATATTCTATGCTTGGCTGCTAGTTTTTATTTTGTTGCAACTAAAGATGTTTTTTTTTTTGTTAATTTTAAGAGTTCTATAAATCCTTGAACTTTATTTTGAAATTAAGTTATACCTACAAACATATCTTTGGGAAATTGGCCTTTTGCCTTTAACATTGTGTTATTGGATGTTTATCTACTATGTAGTTTGGTAAAGCTTGTTTGCATCAACATCATGGTTCGTAAACCTTTTCTTTTGTGTTTAACCAATACTGTTCATAAATTAACAATCCTTAATACATACACTAAACAAGAAAATGCATATTGACTAGTTAAAAATACAAATATTCAAGAAATCAACATCATAGTTCATAAACGTCATTATTTTATATTTAACCAAGATTGTTCACAAACTTTAATCCATTCATTAAACCACAAAATACATATGAACTTGTGCAAAAACAACCAACTACCAACAAATTTAACATCTTTGTTCACAAACAACATGGTTTTCCATTAAACCAAACTCCTTACAACTCATAATCCATAGACTAATCTAAGACATAATCACTAATACAAGTACTACATATATTATCCAAGCAAATATCATCCCTACAAAATATAAATTATTCTTCTTCATAAATGTACGAGCGTGTTCGATAGCTAAAACTAATTGCTTTTGCACCAACCTTAATTCCAGCTTCATTTGTTAAACTTCCTCATTAGGTCGACTTACTTTCCTTAACTCACCATTTTCCTTTTTAAGTTAGTAGATAAGAAATTTTGCTCTATCAGACATATCTTCATCATACCATCTAAAAAAATCATAGTCGGTATTTTTATAATTTGGACAACGGAAGATCCTTCTTCCAACATTTTTTCTTTCCCATATTGTCCACATACGACATTTTAGACCATAATCATAAAACACAACTTCTCCTTCATTCGATGAACACGAAGAGATTGTCATCTTCAAAACATCTTCACTTCCCAAACAAAATATCATACTAGAAAAGAAACAATTTTACAACTCAAATACTTCAAATGATTTAAATATTTAGTTTCAATGAATTTCCAGTCATGGCGAGAGATGCGAGATGTGCGAGAGAGATGAAAGATTGTACATAGAAAAAAGAAACGAGATTTGAATACTCACCTATTTCAATGTTGCATTTAAGCCAGATGAATTTCATGATATGCAAGAGAGAAGAAGGAAAAGGGTTTTCCCTAAATTCTTCACAATTTTAGTTTCTCGATTTCAAGTTTTTGAAGGATATAGTGTTAGGGTTTCTAGATAAAAGGTTTTATTTTTTAATATCATTTTAATCCACATCAAACCATTTCCCACATCATTTTTTGGATAAAATATTTAATATATATAAGCAGTGATGTGGCATAGAAAACAAGCAAAGTTATCGATTTTAATGAAACTGTCAGGCATTGACGGATTCCATTAGTCAAAGGGTCAAATTGGTTAATTTTTGGGGTTTGAGGGTGACATTGAGTGCAAAAAACATTAAGGGCTTAATTGATTTTTTTTAAAGTCCAGGGGCCTCTGTAACCCTTAAGCCAACTTATTTTTGTTTAAAAATATGATCAAATTGAATGAATGTGTATATAATGAGAGTTAATTTATTAATAATAAGGGAGAAGCCTCAGTCCACTATCCTTTCCATCCCCTCCATTGTCCTCCTCCGTCTCCATCTCTGATGATTCCAATGATACCACTCTTTCCTACGAACTACCAACCCTACTCAGCTACCGCATGTACTCTGACCAGTTCCGAAGATGTTACGAGCACATGTGCAACCAGGAATTCATCATAGAAGAAAGGTTAGAGTTTACCCTCACCTACCGCTACAAGTTTGACACCGTCGTGCTCTCCGTCATAACCACACCGAGCTGGGAGGACTACGTCCGCCAACCAGGGCCTCTCAACATCAATTGGGTGCAGGAGTTCTACACTCATGGTGGCCAACTTGGGAACGGATGGGTGTACGTTCGAGGGAAAAAGGTGGAGTTCTCGGCGACCTTGATTGCTTGCAACTACCAATTTCCAGTTGTAGGAGGCAATCATCATGGATTTGTGGCTAACGCCACTAGAGAAACATATACCCATGTCCTGTGAGACCTTTGTGTCCCTTGAACGAAATGGGTAAGGACGACATTGAATGAAAAGGCGGTGTAATAGAAGCAGCTTAAGCCGGATTCTAAGTTCTGGATCCACTTCATCAACAACTACCTCCTGTCAACCAAAAATCACTCCACCGTCTCGTGCCGACAACTGATGCTTCTTTATTCTCTGGTTACAAGGTGCATCATTGACCTGTTTGAGCTAATCTACGTGCAACGCCCTGGATTTGGGCCTAGATGTTTTAGATGTTGAATCGGGCCGGTCGGGAACAGTTTGAACCCTTAAGGTTGGTTTAGGGAACACCTAGTTCGGGATGTTTTAAAAATATGGAAAATATCTAAAAATCCTCATTTATTATATAAATGATTATGGTGAAAACAATTTTACAAAAAGTGATTTGGAAATATTACATTTTGGTATAGTGACCAAAATGCAGTTTTTCCAAAATTTGACTAGTGACTATTTTGGAAAGGATTGAAAATTTGAATCTTTAAGGAGCTAATGTTACCAAATGTTTTATCAGATTTCTCTTTAAGTTGGGAGCTTTTAATAATGATAATTAAAGAAATAAAATAGAATTAAAAAGAAAATCAAAGTTGACTTCTTCATAACTACTTTCACGATAGTTTTCTCTTTTCATTTTCTCTCAAATTCTAATCAACCAAACACTTTTCTCTCATCAATTTTCATTGTGTTTGCTGAGATTTTAACTTCCAAAAGATTTCCTATCATCGTTTCAACAAATCCTTTTGATTTTTACTTTGGATTTCAAGAAAACTTGCCCAAATTGAAGAGATATCAGCCATTAGAGGTAAGCTTCGTCCTTCTCCTATAATGATCAGTTCTTTACTGAAATTCTCAAGTTATCAATCTCTTGGTAATAGTTTTTGAGTTGTTTTAATGTTATAAACATGAAATAGTTGTTAAATTCAAGATTCTTGATGAGATCTTGGTGATTTTCGTACTTCTATTTTAGGCTCTGTTTTGAGGTTGATTTCTAACATATTTTGGATGATATTTGATGTTGAGAATGAGGTTTTAACAAATAAATCCTGAATAGGTTTGAGTTCCTAAGTTTGAGATGCTAGATTTGTGGTTTTTGAGGTGTTTTTGATGATCTGTTGTTGCTGGAGGTATAAGGTCGTGTTTATGTTGCTTTTTGATGTTAATTGATGTTTAGAAAAGGTTAGAATTGATATATCTTGGCTGGGCTTTGTTTGGTGAATGTTTGGAGATGTTTCCGGTTATTTTGGATAGCTGAAATGCTTGTTTTGAGTAGAGCAGCGAGTTAGAGAGAGTGGTTGGTGATTTTAATGCATGGTGATGCATTAATCCTCTACTCTTATGTGCTAAAAATAGAGGAGAGTGATCCGAAAGCAATCGAGGTAGCGTTAGAGGTTTCAGACGCTTGGTTGGCTCGTCGGCTAGCGTAGTGTTGCGTATCAGTGAGTGAGAACGTGTTTTCCAGCTTTGGAATGATTTTTAAAAGAGGTTTGGAAACTTAAATTTAGGCTTGAAACGCCGGTTTAAGTTCGGAAATAAGTGAAGTAGATTTCTCTCTCGGTTTGTGCTATTATTGTTTTGAAAATATTAAATTGGGTTTTGATGTGCTTGGCTTGGCAATATGATTTGATTTGTTGTTTGAGCATGGTTTTTAAGCATGAGAGTTGGTTATCAAACTTGGTTTGACGAAGGAAGCATGAAATTAATGACCCTTGAGAGTATGTGGTGTTAATTTGTGTTATAAAGGCAAGGTTTAACATTTTGGCCTTGACGGTGTTGCATGCTTTGAAAACAGTAGATGTGTTAATGATTTTAATATGATATATTGGCGTAAGTGATAAGAAGATTACCGGATATAATTGGTCGACCAATAAAATGTAGAGTGCACTATAAACTAAAAATCCGTACGTGCTCTTGGGATTCGTTCCAAAGAGAGAGACTGATGATGTGCATTCTATCGGATAGGACTTGGTGAAATACCCAAGCTTAATGGCATTAAATGGAACCGCCATGAGAGACCGATGTTGTAAATTCCACCGGATAGGACTTGGTGAAAGACCCAAGCTTTATGGCATCGAATGTTATTGCCATGAGAAACTGATGATGTGCATTCCATCAGAGTAGGACTTGGTGAAATACCCAAGCTTTGTAAAGAGATAGAGCCTAGTGATGGAGATACCACCGGGGTAGGACTTGACCTCGAGTCAAGCTATCTGCATATCCGTGTAAAGTAGAATATGGAAATGCCAATATATGAGAAAGAATTGTGTTTTACATGTACCAATGTTTGTAGAATATGAAAATGCCAATATATAAGAATGAAGTGTGTTTCACATGTACCAATGCTTGAAATGTTTTTATGCTATGAGAAATGCATATGAGATTTTGAGTTTATGAAATGCTTTTGTATAACAAGCATGTGTGGCCTTGCCATGAGTTTTGCATTGGTTGAATGCATGAGATAGGTAGGTGGTACATGTGGTTTTCATATGGTAAATTGCTTCGAAATGATTTTCAAGCACGAGAAAGGAAGAGCGTGATGTAGAAATGATTTCCAAGATAAATGGTTTAAACTTTGCATGAAGCGTTTATGCAGGAGAAGGTTTAAATGGAAGAAATTACATGAAGGACATTTAAGATTGAGATGCATGTGGCATTTGGGTTTTAATGCTGATTTTATATGTTGAGCGATGCATGATTTAAGGCAATGATGTTTGCAAATGAAGTTTTCGAACAATACATTGGCTTATTGAAATGTGATTTCAATAAAGGGGTGTTTTATAGTTTTGCTGCATTGATGGTGTTTTGATTTTGAGCATTTCTCACTAAGCATTATGTGTTTACGCTCCTTTTTGTCCATCAATGCAGATAGTTGAATTTGGGACAACAAAAAGCAAGGGATTCAAGAAGAACTCCACTTGGGAAGTATGTTTTGTTTTATAGCTATAGATAATAAAGGCAATGGGGGAAATCCTTTACCTTGTTGTGTGATGAGGTTGATTACCTAGAACAAGTTTGGTTTATGGTTTGAGACTTGTTTATGACCATTATGTGGTGTTTGAATCCTCATTTTGTATCTTAGTATTACTATGCTTTATGGTTAAAAGTATGTTCATTCTAGTTGCATAATATAAATGAGTTGATGTGCTTAATGCTTGCAATGTGACTAGCTTTTGATGTAAATATGATAGAGTTGATGCTTAAACATGTTGTGAATATGCTGCAGTATAAGTTGGGACATGTTTAGGTGTGTTTGAATGTGAAAAGATGTGAAACACCAGAAAAATAAATAGTTGCAAGGCAGGGTGTATCGAAACACCCTTATTTGTTTCGGAACAGGGGCCTGAAATAGCCATAGTATTTAGGAACGAGTAAGAGTGTTTCGGAACACTTTAGCTAATGGAGAGCCATGTTCTGATACGGGTCTCGAAACGCTCCCGAGTACCGAAACAGTCAACTCCGTTTCGATACGACCGTTTCGATACAAGGGTCAACATTTCGAAACACCCGACCGTTGGTCTGCAATTTGAACTGTTTTAAGTTCTTGTTTCTTATATTTTAGTCCTTGATGAATATGGATGCAATTGGTTGGGTTTGGAATGTCAGATTAAGCTGATTTTTGATAGAGATGCATGAAATATGACTAATTGAATATTGGTAAGCTTAAAATCGACAAGGTCCTCGTAATTTACAAAATTTACGTTTGGTCCCTAAAAGTCCAATTCTTACAATTAAACCCCTAAATGAATTCCGATCACTGTGCCTTTCCTTCCTATGATCTTGAGTGATCACGTAGGTTTATTATTGCATCTAGAGAAGGTAAATGAAAAAGGGTCGTTAATCGAGGTTGACTCTAACGAGTTGGCTTCGGTTTTCCCTGTGTAATCCTCTTAGTTCGGGTCGGGTGTCTAGGCCGGGCTTAGGGGGTTTACACTACGAGAAAATTATGGCGAGGGTGGCTTCACGAAAAAAGTATAAGGACTTTCCCTACTATAACCTTATCATAGCCCTATGTCAGAGCGACCACATAGATGAATGGGGGAGGATACTGTCCTCGAAAATCTAATAGGATGGTTGCCATCTCGAGTGCTAGAATTGAAAGGCCTTGGTGGCCATGCTAGCACATCAGCCGCTCTAGCCCCAGCTCCAGACCCTAAACCCTCCATTCAGGGGTCTCTTGCCAGCTTTTTAGGGCCCTATTTTTTATATGTCCAAGAACGAGACATGGCCTTGCGATCTCTTTTCAACGAGATCGTTCCAACCTCAATGATAGAATTTCCAATGTTACCTTTTGTAGTCACTTATTTTGTCTGCCCATGTATATATATATGATACAAAAGCCCAAAAAGTATGTAAAATGTAAAAAATAAAAATTCATGTGTATTAGGCCTCATATGTGAAACTCTAGTTTTGCTTGGGCAACACTCATATCTAGTAAATTAGGTAGTAAAATCATAAAGATACTAGGGTTTTGCTAGGGTTTTATTTTTTTCCTTTTCCTCTTATGCCCTTGTAGTAGGCTATAAAAACGGCAAGCATTCACCAATTGTAAGACACACAAGCAATTGTAATACAAAAATTGAAGAGCAATACAAACAGTTTCTCTGAGGTGTTTTACTCAAATATTGTCTCCATATATTTTGTTTTTTTTCTTTTTGTTTTCTTGGGCATTTGGGTTCGAATAAAGAAGAAAATGGGGTACGAGTCCTCACAAATCGAAGCTTTTGGAGAGTTCTTTGTCGCCCAAGGGAAAATTCGGCGCCATCATTAGAGGAAGGGCAGCCACGGCATGCTGCCGGCGGCCAGCAGTGACCAACGACCAGTAGTGGCGACGCGCTATCAGCGTATAGTGACCAGCGACCGACGGTGGCAGCAGCGGTGGAGGTGTCGTTCAAGCTGTACCCCGTGTTTTCGAGTTCGCGTTTCGATCCATTGTATGCAATTTCTTTTCCTTCTCCACTTTTAATTCAGACCCTTTTATTTTTTTTAATATTTGATGCACTATAATTCATTATTTGATTCGTTCATATTCTCCATGTTCTTTAATTCATCTTCATGCAATTTAACTCAGTAAAAAATTAGGGTAAATAAATCATTTAATAATTAATACCTTTTAAAGAAAAATTATCAAATAATTTGTATAACTCTTTAAGTTAGTTCCCTTAATTAATAGTTTAGATCTTTTCTCTTGCAAGATTTAATTATCAACAATAAAGTTTAATTAAATATATAGATTTAAACTCCTAAAATAATGTAACTCTTAATAATAGATATCTTAAATATTTTCCACATCACTTTAATCGTAGATAATTAAATAAAACCCTTAGGGGTCGTTTGGTTCACAGAATGTAAGATTACCTTTGGGAATAAGATTACCGGAATGTTACATTACTTAACATATTACCCGGAATGTTGTATTACCTTGTTTGAATTGTTTGGCAGGAATGTAAGATTACATTATTTGGTTGAAGGAATATAAGATAGGAAAAATGCATATTTTACCAAATTGTCCTTGAAATATATTTTCTTTTTTAACCAACTGAAGTTTTAAGATTAAAGTCAAAATATTTACATAAAAGTTCATAGAAAATATAAAAAATATAATATGAAAACCTTTTTATGGAAATTGATCCTAAATAATAAATGTAATAAAACACATACCAATAATAAATTTTGAATGAAACACACATATAAAAAATTGAAATAAAATAAAAATCTGATATATTTTTATTTTGTATGCATCGTATTATTTTATAATAAGTATTAAAACCCTAAACCACTAAAAATAAAATAGATTTATACTTGTGTAATTATATACAAAAAGAAAAAATCATTTTAAAATAACTATACTTTTTAGGGGTATTTTTGTCCAAAGGGGAAGGAATTGTCTAATACCTAAGAAAAGGGAAGGAATGACATTCCTGGGAAAAGACCCAAAAATAGCTACTGTTGGGAATATTTTATTACCCCTAAGAGGGAATTGTAACCCCCTCGTCCCGGTCTGGCCGAATGACCGGTCCGAGTGGGCCACACGGGGAAAACCGAGTGAAACCCGTTAAGGTTCCCTTCGGTTAGCAACCCTATATTTTTTTTCCTTCATTTTAATCTTGACTAGAGGCGTGCTATATCCTAAGTGATGACGACAGCGGAAAACAATCAAAGGAAATCACATTCGAACCACGACCATGCATAAACAATCCATTTTAAGCTTATAAGGCAGGCCGTATCGATACACCAACCAAGGGTATCGATACGCCTTGACTTGGTCAACTCAAACAGTCAACTCGAAGAAGATCGTATCGATACAACCCTTGAGAGTATCGATACGCCCTCTTCAGTCAACATCTCGTGGTCAACGAGATAAACTCGTACCGATACGCCCCAACACCGTATCGATACCCCAAAAACTCCCCAATTTCTCAGAATTCCAGTGACTAAAAATCGTATCGATACACCCCTGTGTATCGATACGCCCAGCCTAAACTGAGCTCTACAGGCAAGAGCGTATCGATACGGCCCTTAGGTGTACCGATACGCCCTGCACTGCAACACCAGAATTTTCAACTTAACGACTCCCAACCCGACTCTAAATGCATTTCTCGACTCACCTAAGCGTACACAAACATGTAAGCAAACATACATGAGCCATAGGTAACAATCAAACATGTGACAAGTCATCCATACATAGCATCCCATCAAAAGAGCAATTTAGGCAATATTGTGCATACATAAAGGCTCAAATGGTCTTAAAGGGCACAAGTCATCATAAGAGGTTTGCACTCACACACAAGGCAACCTAAGCATCTAAGCATGCCATCACACACCAACATTCAACATAGTATCTCATGCTTTACAAACCATAATCAATCCAAAACATCATCATTTAAATGAGTCATACAAAGCTCATACAAAGACCCTTTGCCACATTGCTAGCTAATACAAAATTGATAACCGTACTTGAGCCACAAAACTTGGAAAGCCCTTGCCTTGCCTCGAGCTAACACCACGCTAATGATCTGCATTGTTGAACATTGAGAGCGTAAGCTATAAGCTTAGCGAGGGTGCTCTAAAACGAAAAACATCAACAATGCAGGGTTCAAGCATGTAACTCCTAATCTCACATACAACCTACAAAGGCATATAATCAAGTAGACCTAGCTAGTCTTTCAAGTGGCATAATATGGATTTCTCATGATCTACCAAGCTCAATCATCAATATCAACATCATATATCATCACCATATACCACATTCATATATCACAACACATGAACAAGTTTAATTGGCCACCATTAATTACCCCGATTGTGCGGATTTAAACCTCAAGAACACTTTACCTCGGTGGGATTACACTCATCACCGGACCTCGCATGTGCGGGATTCCACTCATCGCCACATGCCCTACGGATGGGATTCCACTCATCATCCCGTAGAAATATATATAAAAGCTTCCGGTGGAATATTACATCACCGTACTCCTCCTTGATGACTTAACACCATCAAGGCCACGTACGTTTTGACTCAATTTGTGTGCACACTAATCCTAATGATCGATCATTTACAACCGGTAATTATTTAGTGCCAATTTTCATTATCACATCACATATCATCAACCACAACTCATGCTCATCATATATATATATACATATCATTATATACATGCACTAATTAACCACAATCACAAGAGCATAGCTAAGTAAACACAATAGCATTTATGGAGAACAAAGGCTAAGTTAACAACTCGAATTAAATGGAAGTGGCCTACCAAGCACACTTTACACACACACACTACACATACTCGAACCAAACTTTAAAACAAGTTTGAGACCACTCACCGCCCTTCCTTAGCTACCAAGCGAAACTCCTACGAACCCGAATTCGGTCCCAAAGCTTCTTCGACGATCCCTCTTGCTTCTAGCCAACCAAAAACACAACCAATAGCCACAATCAATGCTAATATTCAATCAACACATAACCTTTGAATTCAAACCAACTTCATCCAAAATTTCCAACCACATTTAATCCCCAAATATGACAAATTCGTACTCCCTCAAACCTTGGCTGAAAACTCTACTTTCCAACACCCAAATGACTCCCAAAAGACCCCGAATCACCTTCCTAATATTCCTAAACCAACAGCCCTTCAATTTCAACCTTAAACCTCCCAAAAACCCAAGTTTTGTCACCTTAAAATTTGCTCTAAGACCCTACTTCGGATTTTCCACAAAACTCCATAACTTTAAAATCTAAGACCTTGGGTTGATAGGGAAGAAAGAGGAGAGTAAGAAAATGATTTTACCTCTTAAAATGGTGTTGAAATCAAGTTGCAAATCAATGGAATAATAGTTTGAAGTTTGAGAGAGTTTGGAGAAGGGGGAGGGGGTTTTCACGTGGGATTGTGGGATAAAGGGGAAGAAGATGACAACTTTGAAAGTTGTCTTCCTTTTTTTTAAAACTCTTGGGTAAAATTACAACATAGGTCCTTCCCTTTTTTACTAAAGCTCAATTAGATCCAATTTAGGTTGAATTGATTTTTAATTAAATTTTATTGACTCGAACTATAACCCGGCTAACTCCTAACCCCAAAACACGGGCGTTACAGGAATGCTCTTGAACCAAACGTGGGTATGTGATTCCGAAAAAGATTATTCCCCCTGGTAATGATCTTTTCCCCGAACCAAACGCCCCCTTAAGTTAATTTTTCTTAAAAGGTGAATAATTTACTAATTGTAAATGTTGGTAAATAAAAATTAACTTGGTAATTTTTTAATAAAAAGTAAATAATCTTAATTCTTATTTGTAAATAAAACTCTTTATGCAAATGTTGGAAAAGTAAATAATTCATCTTTACTAAATGTAAATAATTAGATAGAGCCTTTTTAGGATTAATGTCTTTAAACACAAGCTTTTAATAATAATAATAATAATAATAAATATTGGACATTAAAATTATCCATAAAATTAATAAAGGCCAATAAAACATCATTTAAAAAAGGGTTTTTATTGATCATGGAAAACGAGATATTTTCTCAATTAAGGTTAATTCGGTCTTCCCCTAGTCGTTGGGAACGATCGAAACTCCTATGCGAGATTATATTTTTGAATTTTAGGGATTAATACCTTAATCCGCTTGCGTCTAGATTGATTCGGGTTTTCTCAGCCATGAGCGAATTTGAGTCAATTATAGAACTTTATGGATTTTTGTATTAATCCTCGCACGCATTCATCTGGGTTATAAGGAAAATATTAGTGATCAAGTAAGTGTTGTTCTATGGGCGTGATGGGGTGCTAATCCTTCCCCACACGTAATCGTACCTCTAAACCCTCAATTTGGTTGGTTTTTAGGTTTTCGGTCCCCCTAATATAATAAAAGGGACCGGTGGCGACTCCGTTGTTACACCTTTGCACTGCCCCACTGCCTTTGCCGCACATCCTTTCTAACTTCGACATGAGCTAAATACTTTTTTTGGGTTAATTATTTTAGAGTATTATGTTTTAATTACTTGATTAATGATACAGTCTTTTCTTTTATCTATTCTATTCATTGTCCTTCATGCGTAGTTATTGTAAAAGCTAGCTAGAGAGGCCTTTTAACTATAGATCTGCGGCTTAATATCGAGAGAGTTAGGTTATACAAACGTGAACAAAGTAGCTTAAGTTGTCAACTTTGGTTCTAATCTGGCTTAAACATAAGTTTAAGATTTCAACGACAAATAAGGGGAACTTGAATAGATAATAAATATGTTAGGGTTTACGCAAACATGTATTGTCATAGCATCCTTGTTATCAACTTCTAAGTATCGAGAGAGTCAAGAAGTTAATTAGAAAAACTTGTCGAATAGGTAAAGATATAATTGATTAACGCAAACATGTATTACCAACTACTATAGCATTCGAAGAGTAATTAGCATAACTCCTAGGCAATAAACCCAGCTTCCATAACCATCTGAATATCTACTACATCATATGTTTGTCTCTGGTCATTGATACCTTTACTTTTATTGCAATTAGTTCTACAAACCATCTTCACACCATTATTTGCTTACTAACTTTTAAGTACAATTGCTTTGAAGTTATTGATCCAATCTCTATGGGTTCGACACTTTACTCTATCACTTTATTACTTGATCGACGAGTATACTTAGTCTAAATTGCATATCCATTTCGCAACCATTAT
This sequence comes from Hibiscus tridactylites, assembly GCA_958450335.1. Taxonomy (NCBI): domain Eukaryota; kingdom Viridiplantae; phylum Streptophyta; class Magnoliopsida; order Malvales; family Malvaceae; genus Hibiscus; species Hibiscus tridactylites. The sequence goes on from OY288290.1 coordinate 28,846,438, forward strand.
TGACACGACAGCCATCAAACATGTCTGACCCGCAATTTTTCCATATTACTAACTAGAGTATCATGATTTGTGATAAGCTTCGAAGATCATTGAATCCATATTACCATCCACTTAATTTTTCTTTTACTTTCTTATACCACATCTTTTTTTCTCTTAACTTTTTAGTTTTTAATAACTCTACCTTTATGGCACGTTTTCCTTTGTCTTTTGGCACGTTTCGGTCTTCTTTGTCGATCATTTGAATGTTCTTTTTGTTTCCTTTTTAATGTTGAATTTGATGTCGTCTCGACTGATCAAGATAACATTTTTGTTATCTTACCTATCTTCCTTTTGTGGTTCGTTTGCCAATGCAGTCAATCTGTTCGTATTTATCTTCTGTTTGAGTCTTTTGGTTAAGTTTTTAACCTTGTCCTTTTAGAGTCCTTGTATGATCTCAAGTGGCTAGTTTTTTGCGTCAATGATGATAAGAAAATATGTGTGTTTAATTTACGTTTATGTTATAAATTCTCATTGTAATTTTAGATATTTCTTCTTTTTAATACAACTAGCGGCTTATGTAAAAAAATAATTTATATAAAATTTGTATAAAAGTATAAAAAATGATAAAAGTATTAATATAATAATATCACTATCAATATTATTGTTAAAAAGAGGGTTTTTAGTATTTTTCCAATCAAATCAGTAACAGTTAACCGATGACATCAACTTAAGGTACACATAAAAGCAATTACTCGATTAAGTTGCACACGAAAAGAAATCTAAAAATAAAGGGGAAAAGTATTATATGCAAGTCATTGTGATAAATCAAATTGAACTTTGTCGAATAGACTTAATTTCTTATTAGTTTCAACAGAGAAAAGGTTACAAATAAATACACAAACCTAGGGCCTATCTTAGGTAACTTCTAAACTAGGTAAGGAACTAATTCTAGCAATAGAATACAAACCCTTAGAGCAAGGGATCCTAATCAAATAAAATATTTACAAATCTTTTAATTAAGGAAACAAATAACAAGGAAACATATGTCGGATCTCTAACACTCCCCCTCAAGCTGGTGCATGGATGTCCTCCATTCTCAGCTTGCCTACTAACTTCTTAAAGTCTTTACTAGGTAGTCCCTTGGTAAGTATTTCTGCAACTTGATTTCCAGTGGTTACATAGGGAGTACAAATTAAACCACTGTCAAGTTTCTCTTTTATGAAATGTCTATCCACTTCAACATGCTTTGTTCTGTCATGTTGAACTGGATTATGAGCTATGTTGATTGCAGACTTGTTATCACAATATAGCTTCATTGGTCCATCCAATTTCACCTTTAGGTCTTCTAAAATAATTTTCAGCCATAACAACTCACAAATTCCCAGTGCCATGGCTCGAAATTCAGCTTCTGCACTGGATCTAGCTACCACATTCTATTTTTTACTTCTCCAAGTAACCAAGTTTCCTCCAAAAAAGGTGCAGTAGCCTGAGGTTGATCTTCTATCAACTATTGATCCTGCATAGTCTGCATCTGTGTATGCTTCCAGAGTTAATTTCTCCCCTCTTTTAAACATAATCCCTTTGCCTGGTGTACCCTTCAAGTATTGCAAAATTTGAACTACAGCCCTTAGATGAGATTCCTTAGGGTTATGCATGAATTGACTCACAAACCCAACAGCATATGCTATATCAGGTCTGGTATGTGACAAATAGATGAGTCTTCCTACCAGTCTCTGAAATGAATTTCTGTCAACTACCATATCATCCTCCTTTGAGTCTCCAAGCTTGTGATTGATTTCTATGGGTGTTGCTGCTGGTTTACATCCCATTTTTCCAGTTTCCTTCAACAAATCCAAGGTATACTTCTGTTGAGATATAAAAATCCCTTGTTGTGAGTGTGCCACCTCAATACCAAGAAAGTATTTCAATCTGCCAAGTTCTTTCACTTCAAACTCTTTTACCAAGCATTTTTTCAAATCATCAATTCCTTTTGAATCATTACCTGTAACAATGATATCATCTACATACACCAACAATATAGTTACTCCCCCTGAAGAAGAGTGTTTCATAAACAGAGTATGATTGCCTTGGCTCTGTTTGAAGCCTTGTCCCAGCATTACCTTGGTAAATCTCCCAAACCAAGCTCTTGGTGACTGTTTTAGTCCATATAGAGCTTTCCTCAATTTACAAACATTCTGTCCAGTAGTATTCGAAACAAATCCAGGTGGAATATCCATGTACACTTCTTCTTCAAGGTCTCCATGTAAGAAGGCATTTTTGATGTCAAATTGTTGTATATTCCATCCTTGGATAGCTGATAAGGAAAGTAGGACCCTCACTGTGTTCATCTTTGCAACAGGTGCAAATGTTTCAAGATAGTCAATCCCATAGGTTTGAGAGTACCCTTTTGCCACCAATCTTGCTTTGTACCTTTCCAAAGTGCCATCTGACTTGTATTTTACAGTAAAAACCCACTTGCATCCTACTATTTTCTTCCCTTCTGGCAATCTCACTAAGTCCCAAGTTTTGTTTTTTTTCTAGTGCATCCATTTCTTCCTTCATAGCCATTTTCCAGTTCTCATTTTCTAATGCCTCTAAAGCTGTTTTAGGAATAGTGATGTCATTTAGGCTAGTAAGGAATGCTCTGTGACTTGGTGAAAGTTTTTTGTAGGTCATAAACAAATAGGAGGGATGTTTAGTGGTGCAGGTTCTTTTTCCTTTTCTAATGGCAATGGGAAATTCAAAATCAGAAACAGTGTTACCATGTTCAGAATCAGATATAGCACTGTCATTATCACTATGTTCAGAAGAAGTTTCAGAATGTACCTCAAATTGTATAGAAATAGGAGTAGGAGCAGGAGAAGGGGGTGATTGAATCTGCATATGCGCCTTCCTTCTTGAATAGGTCTTCAGGGGACAAGTTGTGTCTTGAATATTGGGCTATTATATTTAATGGTTGTTTGAGGAGTGTAAGGAGAAGATGGAGTAGGAATAGGTGGCTGTCTTGGATGTATTTCTGTAGTAGGAATAGATGACTGACCAGAATGTACATTTGTAGGAAGGGGCTGAAGTAAAAACTGACCAGAATGTACATTTGTAGGAAGGGGCTGAAGTAAAAAAAGGTCTGCTTCCTTATCTTCCCTAAAAGCTATCTCCCCCTGAAGATAAGGAATAGTAAAATAACTCTCATTTTCAACAAAAGTAACATTAGCAGAGGTATAAAATATTTTGGTAGGTGGGTGATAACATTTGTAGCCTTTTTGAGAGGAGGAATAGCCAATGAATATACATTTCAAAGCCCTTGGGTCAAGTTTACCTCGGTTTGGAGAGTGGATGTGAACAAAAGCAACACACCCGAATACCCTTGGTTGTAGATGAAGGGATGGACTAAAGTTGGGAAAGAATTTGACAAGGATTTGAAGAGGACTTTGGGATGAAAGGGTTTGAGAAGGCCTTCTGTTTATCAGTGAAGTAGCAGTTAAGGCAGCTTCCCCCCAATATTTTTTAGGAACATTGTTTTGAAACAAAAGTGCTCTAGTCATAGCAAGGAGGTGCCCATTCTTTCTTTCTGCTACCCCATTCTGTTGGGGAGTATGTACACAAGATGACTCATGTATAATACCTTTGTCTAGGAAATAAGGTGACAAGAATTGATTAAAGTAATCTCTAGCATTGTCAGATCTGACTTTCTTAATTTCAGCCCCAAATTGAGTCTTAATCATGGTATAGAAAGTTTTAAAGGTAGAGGCAACATCTGACTTTTGTTTCAGAAGATAAATCCAAGTAACCCTACTGCAATCATCTATAAAAGATACAAACCACCTAGCCCCAGTTATGTTAGGAATGGTAGAGGGCCCCCAAACATCACTGTGAATAAGAATAAAAGGATGGCTAGTTCTTTTATTACTTGCTGGAAAAGAGGCACGTTTATGTTTTGCAAGCTCACAAACTTCACAATGAAATTCATCTAAATTTATTGTTTTACATAAAGAAGGAAACATGGTTTTCAAAAGTCTAAAAGGTGGATGACCAAGGCGAAAGTGATGTAGCCACATCTGGTCTTTATTGGCTGTAGAATTGGACAAAAAAGACAAAGGTTGAGCATTCAAAACACTAGCTGGTCCACCAAGAACCTCAAGGTAGTATAGGCTTTTTATTTCCCTAGCACGCCCAATCATCCTCTTCGTTTCTTGCTCCTGAAAAATACAATGTGTTGGGTAAAACATAACACTGCAATTAGTATCTTTAACAAGCTTCGGTATAGAGACAAGACTAGTAAACAACTTGGGCACATGTAAAACATTTTTAAGTAGAAGAGTTTCACTAATAGCAATATCTCCTTGACCAGCAACTGTTACCATAGTACCATCTGCAACTGTAATTTTCTTGTTGCTAGGACAGGGTGTATAGGTGATGAAATTTAGAGAGGAATTGGTCATATGATCAGTGGCTCCTGAGTCTATTACCCAGGAGTTTTAGGTAGGTATGTGAGTGGATGCTTTCAAGGCATTAGAATTCTGAGAAGAGGAAGAGCATATACCTGAGAAGACTAGATTGCATGTACCTGTAGAGGATGGTTTCTCTAAAGATTCCAGAAGACTTTTCAATTTTTCCACTTCTTCTTGGTTGAACTCAACAGATTGTTCATCTGACTCTTTAGTCACTTGTCTGGTTGCAAAAGCCCTGTTCTATCCCCTTGTTGGTCCTCCTCTTTCTGTAAAATTTCTATTTGTTGATGGAGGCTTCCCATGTAGCCTCCAACATTTCTCTTTGGTGTGACGAGGCTTTTTTCAGTAAGTACACCATAAGGAGTCCTTGTTCACTGCTCTTTTCATTTTTGGTTTGTCTTCAATATTTTCCAGACCCTGAGGAACAATTTTGGTAACCAAGGCTGAGCTCTCAACTTGAATATTTCCAACCATCATCACTCCTCTTCTTCCTTCTTCAGTACGAATAGTAGCAATAACCTCATTTAATGAAGGCAGATCTTCCTTCCCCAAAATCTGAACTCTCACTGCATCAAATTCAATATTTAGTCCAGCAAGGAAATCATAAATTCTATCTTTTCCGACAAACCTCTTTAGAGTTGCTGCATCCTCACTGCATTTCATCTGAATGCATTGGTAGTGGTCCATTTTCTGCTAGAGATTTTGCAGCAGATTAGAATATTCTGTAATGGATTTGTTTCCTTGTTTGGTGGCTAAAATCTTGCTCTTGATTTCATAAATCTGGGCAACATCTCTAACTTTTAAATAAGTTTGTTTCACAGCCTCCCATATTTCCCTTGCTGTACTAAGGAACATGCAAGTGTCACTGATTTCGGGCACCATTGAATTCCACAACCAAGTCATGACTAATGAATCTTGTTCATCCCAAGCCTCAAATCTGAGATCTCCTTCCTTAGGACCAGTTCCAAGAAGGTGACTGAGTTTACCCCTTCCTTTGAGGAAAGTTCGCACCAATTGAGACCACTTAAGGTAATTTTTACCATTCAATCTATAGGGGGCTTGTATGTTTTGTAAATCACTCGTCGAATTAGAGTGACTTCCTTCACTCATAGTGTCTACTCGAGCAGTTTCAGTACTGCTTGAATTAGTCGTATCGACCATATTCTCTCAAGAGAAAAAAGGGTAAAAAATACTGTCCAACAAGAACAGTAAGGCCTAAGAAAAGAGTGGCGTTGATACCATGTCGAATAGACTTAATTTCTTATTAGTTTCAATAGAGAAAAGGTTACAAATAAATACACAAACCTAGGGCCTATCTTATGTAACTTCTAAACTAGGTAAGGAACTAATTCTAGCAATAGAATACAAACCCTTAGAGCAAGGGATCCTAATCAAATAAAATATTTACAAATCTCATAATTAAGGAAACAAATAACAAGGAAACATATCTCGGATCTCTAACAAACTTTAAGTTCGATTCGTAATTCAATATTCAAATTGAGTTAATTGAATATTATTTTATAAGATTGAGTCCGACATGAGAATTAAAATATTTCACTACATTTAAAAGTAATTGGGGATTGTGCTGCCGGACTGTTTCTCCACCGTTTCATTTTCTTTGCTTTGTTTTTTTGGACATTTGTCGGTTTGCATGTTCCTTTATCTTTTCATTTTCTTTGCCTTGTCCTTTGACATTTGTCGGTTTGCTTTTTTGTTTAATAAATGAATCAGCTGGCATTTATATTAAAAAAAAGTAATTTTTTGATGCACATGTAAAAAATTACACAAATATGCATATTTATTTTTAAAAAATATATATTTTAAATCTATAACTTTAACCTCAGCGATATGAACTCTCATCGGGTGGTGTCTCTGTACGTAGAGAATATTTCTCCGACGGTGCACTAGCAAGGTCTATGGCATTCTTTTGGGAGACGCGGTGAGATTGTTGATGCGTTCATAGCCAAAAAATTGAACAGAAGGGTAGACGTTTTGGTTTTATCCGGTTCACAACAAGAATAGATGCACTAAGAGCCATTAATAGATTAAATGATTTTGTTCTTTTTGGATACAAAATTGCAGTTCATTTGCTAAGTTTAATGTAAGAACATCCTTTTGGAGGCAATGTCGGATCCAAATGTAAGTTGTAACAGAAGAGTCATGACAAACAGGAAATGAAAGTTGAAAGATTGCATGAAAAAAGTGTAAAAGGGTTTTGGGCAGGGACGGAGTCAGGATTTGGGATTGGGGGGACAAATTATAAATATTTGAAATGGGTGACACATTTATAAATAAACTAATTTTTTTAAAAAAATTAAATAAAAAAATAAAGGTGAAAAAAATAATTTCTTTGAGGGTGGGGGAGGGGAGGCGATTGTCCCTCCCGAAGCCTTAATGACTCCGTCTCTGATTTCGAGTTATGTTGTAATGGGGGATTTGTGGAAGCTTCGCATGTGTTTGGTTGGGGAGATGACCACTATTTGCCGTGTTCGAAGTATAATTAGTAGGTTACGCGACTGGGGTCTAAGAAAAGTTAAAGTTCAAAGGATGGGTGGTAAGACTTTTTTGCTTTCCATTGAAGATGCAGATCTGTTCTTATTATTAGAGGAGCTCAATTGGTCATATTTGAAAGATATATTCGTGGAGATTAATCCTTGGAATGATTCGCGCACTACAAGAAATTTATAATATTGTAATAAAATTATTTATCACTAAAAATACTAAATTTGTCACCATATATTTGTTTTTAACAAATTTTGTTTGCCACTATGTTTGTTAGAACAACTCCATCATGTAAAGTATATTGTGACAAAATTGTGTTTGTTACAATTTTATATTATTTATCGTAACAATAAAATTTTGTTACTACAATTAACTTATCAAGACAAATATTTGTCACAATAAATTAACTATTTCATCACGAGAAGTGCGTTTTGTCACATCTAATATGTTTCTTAACATCAAATATAAAAGGTTTTTGTGACAAATACATATTGCAACAAAAATTAATTTCTCACTGCTTTTATTTCGTCCGTAAATGTAACTTACAGAGAAAATATTCGTTACAATAAAATATTTACTTCTTCACAAAAGTAAATTTTATCACAATTAACTTAAATTTTAGCATCGAACGAAAAATATTTTCGTGACAAAAATACATATTACAACAAAATTTAATTTTTCACTACCTTTATTTCGTCACTAAATGTTACTTATAAGGACAAAATATTTGTTAAAATAAAAATATTTATTTCATCACAAAAATTACATTTTGTTACAATTAACTTAGATTTTAACCTAAAAGAAATTACGAAAAAGTTTGCTTTCTCGCAATTTTTTCACAATAATTTAGTCAAAATAATATTTGTCAATGATTTTGTAGTCACAAATTTAATCCGGCCTTGTTTTTTTATTATTAGTATTATTTAATTGTATTTGTTTTAATAAATATTAAATAAATACAAAATATATGTATAAGCCAGGGTGCAGAATATACTAGTATTTAATTATTTTAATAAGCAAAGTAAAAAAAAATTATTACTAGAATTAAATACTTCAAGTCAATCAATTATTCAATTTAATTGGTACAATATAAGATCGAGAATTGAATAATATGAATTTAGCAATTAACCAAAATAATTTTTTAAGGATTAATCGAACCCGATTTCGGTACAAATTTTTAAAATAAATTATTTCGATTCGGTTACGCTTCACAGTTTTAAGCAAAATTGATTAACCGGTCTGATCTATTATATATAATATTTCTAAATTTTATGCATTACAATATCACATAGTTTAGTAATTTTGATACCTTTCTAATTTTTTTTTAAAAAAATTGGCTCTGGGTAGGGTTAATATGTGTAAACTTTTCATTTTTGACTTTCTAGTTGCTTTTACACTCTTATCACAACCGAACAATTATTAAATTTATCATATTGTCATATTTGATATTTTAATAAACAAAGAAAACAAAATCATTTCCAGAATCAAATATTTCGGTTAACTGGTTAATCGATTATCTGATTTAATTGATACAATATAAGATCAAGAATTGAATAATCTAAATTTACCAATTAACTAAAATATTTTTTAAGGATTAATCGAATTTTTCTATTTGTATAAACATGTCATTTGAGAGTGTCCAAAATATGAAGAATTCAAAAGTTAAGTTATTAAATTGAAAATTTTTAAACTCTAGTGACCGAAATATGAGTGAGAAGAAAGTTGAGTGATGATTGATGTAGTTTATCTATTTTTTATTAAGGAAAAATGAAAACTAACATAAGCTTTTAATCGAAGAAAACGAGAGAGACCATATTGAAAGCGAACTAAAAGTTCAGTGACTATATTAAAATTGAACTAAAAATTAGATAATTTTATCGAATATTTTACAAGTACAGTTATCAAATGAATTTGACTTAAAAGTTCGTGAACAATATGAGCTCTTCCACTATTTTTTTTTGGGGTAAACTACACAGATGACCACTGAACTATGGGTTTGGTGTCAAAATGACCACTATATTATTTTTTGCCGCAAATGCACCACACAACTATTTAAATGGTTTCATTTTAGCCACACGCCGTTAAAAAAAACGAAAAAGTTGACGGAACTGTTAAAAAAATTGGTATAATTACACATTTGGTCCTCTATATTTATACAATATATCAATTTAGTCCTAATTTTAATATAATAAAATAAATTAATTATTCAATAAGATGGTGACACGTGTCACCACCTTATTGGGAGATTTTAATTTTTTTATTTAACTAAATTAATTAATTAATTTCATCCAAAGAATTGCCCTTAGTAAAATAAAAATAATTAAAATCCCTCAATAAGGTGGTGACACGTGTCACCATCTTATTGAATAATTAATTTATTTTATTAGATTAAAATTAGGATTAAATTGATATATTGTATAAATATAGAGGACCAAATGTGTAATTATACCAATTTTTTTAACAGTGGTGCATTTACGGCAAAAATAATATAGTGGCCATTTTGACACCAAACTCATAGTTTAGTGGTATCTGTGTAGTTTATTTTTTTTTTTTGGTTCATTTAAGGTTTTAAGTTTGACTCAAATGGATGAATAATGAATGAATTAGAGGTAAAATTTAATCGCGTTTGGCGTTTAGTTAAATTAGTTTTAAGAGGAGAGGAAACAACAGAATGAGTGTTAAACAGGCGGCACGTACAAACATGAGGCTCGTGTCAGCTTCGACTGCTTACAGTTGGGATTCTCTTCCTCGTTTGTTTCACTACAACAAGTTCCTGGCGGTATAAACAAGGCTGCCACGGTGAAGGTCAAGCTCAAGCCTTGTTTCTTTTGGAAGCAATCGCATTTCTCAGTGCCAATCAGAGTTCTGAAGAATTCCCCCCCACAATGAAATTCATCATCGCCGATTGCCTTTTCCATGTAATATTCATCTTCTCCTTGTTTATATCTCGACTGCCGCTATCCTTTTCAACAACGGAAGCAATTCAGCCAATACTCAATCGGTTAGACTCCAAACGCGCTTCCCCATCGGTTCAGGAATCAGCTGCTAAAGCCGTTTTGGGAAGATTGCTCCCTACCCATTTTCACAGTTTTGGCTTTAAGATTGTCTCCAAGGTGCTTGTATCCTTTTTCTTTTAATCTAATTTGAAATGGGTTTGGTTTGCTAGTAACTGTGTTTATTTGTGTTTTTAGGAAGAACTGGTCTATTAGCTTCTTAAAGGGAAAACCAGTATAATTGCAATCTTACATATTGTTCTTGTTGTCACTGTTCTTCTCTTGCATATATCAGGATGTTTGTGGCGGACAAGGTTGCTTTTTGATAGAAAATCACAATGGCTCCAGCCAAAATGGACCTGAGATAATGTATGTACAAATCAGTTCTTGTTTTTGTTCATAATTGTTGAGTGTGGGCATGGATATCTTTTTTATGCCTATTTGTGTTGTTCTGGAACTTCTAGGATTTTAGTCAATTTGACTAATGATCATATCCTACATGTTATTCCTGATTCAAAGGATAATACAAAAGTTTTTGGGTTGTCTTCTTTTTTGCTTTAGTTTAAGAAAACAGTTAAAAGTGTTTACTTTTTTGACATTTTGTTTTTGTTATTTGCCAACTCCAGAATTAAAGGTACCACAGCAGTTGAAATTGCATCTGGCTTCCACTGGTATATTAAATATTTCTGTGGTGCTCATGTATCTTGGGACAAGACTGGTGGTGTGCAGTTAGTCTCTGTTCCCAAGACAGGGTTATTGCCCCGTGTAAAAGACGGTGGTGTGCTGGTTCAACGGCCTGTACCGTGGAACTATTACCAAAATGTAGTTACTTCTAGTTGTAAGTATATGGACCTTTGTTCCCGCCCTCACTCTTTCCAATCATCATGTTCATGTAGGTTTGCTTAACATACAATACTACAATAGTTTGAGCATTGCAGTCTTCTTAGGTTTGTGTTCCCCATTGAAAAGGAGGAATAAGATTGTATTGATTTTGGTTATTTTATAGTTGGACTGTAGTTCTTATCGTAATATAGAAGAAGATATTAACAACAGATATAGTTTTTAGACATTACATGATGTTGGTCAAATACTCCCTGCAATATCAAATCCTTGCCTGCAGATTCATATGTCTGGTGGGATTGGGAAAGATGGGAGAAAGAGATAGACTGGATGGCTCTCCAAGGAATCAACCTGCCCTTGGCATTTACGGGACAAGAAGCCATATGGAAAAAAGTTTTCACGGTGAAGAACTTTCAATGTTATTAAGCATATTGATTTGCCTGTACAGATCATTAATTTTTCAGTTTTCTCTTGTGCTAATGTTATCTGTGCTTGATGACTTATTCCCTTTTATATCTATTAAGAATTGGCTTCTAATTTCCCAGGGATTTAATATTACCAAGGGAGATTTGAATGATTTCTTCGGTGGACCAGCTTTCCTTGCTTGGGCTCGCATGGGAAATTTACACGGGTAGGTTAGATATGATTTTTTTAACTGTTATCCTATTTCTCCAACATAATGGCTGCAAAAAGAAGTTAAATATTGAAGTTGCCATTTCTATATTTCATAGTAGACAGAATTTCTATATTTCATATTAGAAGAATATATTGGATTTTATTTCACATTTTGGCATAGGAAATAGTCAGCCTAATGGGGCATTAAGTGTTTTAGTACAAGAAATGGTTTGAATGAAAATGTACACACAGTGGAACCTAAGGTATAAACCAACTCAGGCTGTCACCAAAAACAGGTTTATACAAAACAAATCTTCATATTGATTGGTGTTCTATCACCAAAAATGGATTATATACACAACAAATCTTCATACTGAGTGAGTGTTCTGTTTACCATCTCCCATTATGTTGAAATTGTGCACTAGACTATTACAAGACACGATCATGGTAATAATTGATACAAAATGCTCGTCATCACAAACAGAATCATAATATTTGGTGAACGGAAAATGCAGTGTTCTTCAGGTCTTCTGAATCATGGATTCATCATTTTGTATCAAGTCCTGCTATTGGTATACTGCTCTTCTGCTTTTGGGTTCTTGGACCTAAGGTTTTATTTTTTTGCCACAGGTGGGGTGGTCCATTATCAGAAAACTGGTTGAAACAGCAATTGGTTTTACAAAAGAAGATACTATCTCGGATGTTAGAGCTAGGCATGACTCCAGGTACAGTTAAATTTTCTGAGAGAAATTATTTTGTTTCCATTGCAATGTTAATGTCTATTTTTGTACATCTACAGCTCTATGCATCAATTATTGCATAAAATTATGTTTGAGCTAGTTTATACAACAGAGTTTTATTGTTGTTTTACAACCAATATAGCTGATAATTATATTGTCTTCCATTTTTTCCAGTGCTTCCGTCTTTCTCTGGGAATGTTCCAGCAGCTTTGAAGACAATTTTTCCTACAGCAAATATAACTAGACTAGGGGACTGGTACTTGATTTTCTTATTCTTGAGAACACATCATGAGTTACTGATGGCATTCCTTGTGGGTTTCACTTTAAGAAAACTATGAATTATTTTTGTTTTTAGTGTTTTGGAACACATACATAATGCATTGCAAGATTTATTTAATAAAAGCATGAGTTTACCGTTGTGATTTTTACCCCTTGTAGGAACACAGTGGAAGGTGATCCACGTTGGTGTTGTACTTATCTCCTGAATCCTTCCGATCCTCTATTTGTTGAGATTGGAGAGGCTTTTATCAGAATGCAAATCAAAGGTGTGCTCATCTAGAAGTGTTGATATCTATTTGCATTAGTAATGTTTTAGATAATATTCATGTAGAAATAGATGAAAACATAAGGCTCTTTCTATTATTCGATATCTCAAAAGATTACAACAAGAGACTCTTTTATAGAATCTTTTAGGAGTTCGACTAGGATAAGGATTCCTAGTACAAAATAACTTCTAACTCTATACTAGATTAGAGATAACTCTAGACTAATTCGGACTTTAATTCTAACCTCTTTACCTAATACAATAAATATAGATAAGTACTAACTCTTAGGAGATTTAATCCTAATCTATGTAAAAGCCGAAATATCTTACACCCCCTCTCAAGCTGGTGAGTATACGTTGTATAATCCCAGCTTGGATAAAAATTCATCAAAGACAGTTTTGGGTAAGGCTTTTGTGAGGATGTCTGCTAGTTGGCCTCCTGTTGGGATATATGATAATGTAGCTACCCCATTGACAATTTTTTCCGAAATAAAATGTTTGTCTATCTCAACATGTTTTGTTCTGTCACGTTGAACTGGATTCTTTGCAATCTGAATGGCTGATTGATTATCGCAAAGAATCTCAAATGTGTCTTCTTGGTCAGTGTGTAATTCCTTTATCAACTTGAGTAGCCAAATTCCTTCACACATTCCTAGTGCTAATGCTCGAAATTCTACTTCAACACTGCTTTTGGATACAACCAATTGCTTCTTGCTTCTCCAAGTCACAAGATTTCCCCAAACGAATGTGCAATATCCACTTGTTGATCTTCTTTCAGTAAGTTCTCCTGCCCAGCCTGAGTTTGTAAAGATTCTGACAGATCTGTCTTGTGTCTTTTCAAACAGTAAACCATGTCCAGGAGTTTTCTTTAAATACCTCAGGATTCTGTTTGTTGTTGTCATGTGTTCTTCATTTGGATTTGTCATATGCTAACTAATCACATTAACAGGAAACACAATGTCTGGTCTAGTTAAGAATAGATAGATTAGCTCTCCCACTAACCTTTGAAATCTCTCTTTGTCGACTAAAGTACCTGTTTCTTTGGTGAATTTCAATCCAGCTTCCATTGGTGTATCTGTTGGTTTGCATCCGAGCATTACTGCTTCGTTAAGTAAATCGAGAACATACTTCCTTTGATTAATCACTAGCCCTTTACTTGACCTTGCTACCTCCATACCAAGAAAGTATCGAAGGTGTCCCAAATCCTTTATTTTGAATTCTCTCTGTAGAAGGGTTTTTAAGCATCCAATTTCCTTATCATCATCTCTTGTCACAATTAAGATAACTCTTTTATTTTCCGAAGTTACCTTAATGAAGAGTGTATGATCAGCCAGTGATTGCTTGTATCCATCTTTCAGAAATTCTTTGGTGAACCTGTCAAACCAAGCTCGAGAAGACTGCTTAAGGCCATACAGTGATCTGTTGAGCTTACAAACTTTCTGATGACCTTCAATTGATCTCAAACCTGATGGGACTGTCATATAACTTCTTCCTCAGGTTTTCCATTCAGAAATGCATTCTTCACATCTAGTTGGTGTAGCTTCCAATCAAAGTTTACAGCAAGACTCAATAATACTCTAACAGTGTCGAGTTTAGCCACTGGAGCAAAAGTTTTTGTGTAGTCGATCTCATACGTCTGTATATAGCCTTTAGCCACAAGTCTTGCTTTGTATCTCTGGACACTACCATCAGAGTTATATTTTACAGTAAAAATCCACTTACAACCATGTTTTTTACCTTGGGGAAGGTCAGTTATTGTCCAGGTACCATTCTTCTCAAGCGCTCTAATTTGTTCTTCGACGGCCTTTCTCCACTTGGGATGCTTTAATGCTTCATCAATTGTGGAAGGAATCTGCTCTTCATCTAAGCTTGTTGTAAAGGCTTTAAAGGATGGCCTCAATGAACTGTAGCCAGCAAATTTTTGAATAGGATGTTATGTTTAGTGCACTTTCTAACCCCTTTTTTAATAGCAATAAGAAAATCATCAAGATTAGGGATAGTATGCTCACTGATTTTATTACCTTCCTCCTCCATATTGGCTAATGGACTCAAATCCAACTCTCAGCAAGTGTCAGATTGCAAGATTGCCTCAGGTATGGTTTTCCTTTTTCTTGTATAGGTCTGAAATTCATTCAGAGGTGGAGTAGGTGTTTTTGAGGAGTTTTGAGGAGGTATGGGAGTATGGGAAGAAGTAGGTGTTTTAGAAAAGGTTGGTAAAGGAGATGTAGGTTCAGATAACAAAGGTGAATTAGGGGATAAAAGCTCAGTTGGTATAGAAGTATTGGGAGCTATTACCTGTGGTTGAGGAGAAGATTAAAAAAGAGAAAGTTGAAAATCATCCCAATTCTCCCCCTGAATTGCAGCCTGAGAAAAGTTAGAATCTTGTTCAAAAAAGGTAAGATCCATAGTAACAAAAAATCTGGGAGAAGGAGGATGATAGCACTTGTAGCCTTTCTTGAGTGAAGAATACCCGACAAGAACACACTTCAAAGATCTGGGATCTAACTTGGACTTATTAGGTGTTGAATTATGGATAAAGACAGTACAACCAAATATTTTAAGAGGTAAAACAGAAGAGAGAGGCTTAAAATGAGGGTAACTCGTCAAGAAAATAGATTGAGGGGTTTGGAATTTCAAAACCTTACTCGGCATACAGTTGATTAAGTATGTGGCAGTTAGCAATGCCTCACCCCACAAGTATTTCGGGACCGAACTAGTGAATAGAAGAGAACGAGTTACTTCAAGAAGATGTCTGTTTTTTCTCTCGACAATTTCATTCTGTTGTGGAGTATCAACACAAGAATTTAGCAAAAAATTCACTCCCATTATCAGATTTGAGCTGTTGAATTTTAGTTTGAATTTGAGTAAGGACCATTGTATAGAATCTCTCAAAGAATTTCGCAGCTTCAGATTTTTCTTTCATCAAATAAGTCCAAGTAATCTTACTATGATCATCAATAAAAGTAATAAACAATTTACTACCGTCGACATTCTTCACCCTTGAAGGACCCCAAATATCACTATGGATCAAAGAAAAAAGATGAGAAGGTTTATAAGTAGATGGAAGATATGATGCTTTAGATTGTTTAGCAAGGGGACAAACATGGCATTTAAATAAACTTGGCTTTTTATTGATAAACAAAGATGAATATAATTTTGACAAATATTGAAAACTAGGGTGGCCTAACCTAAAATGCCATAATAAAACATCATCAAACTGTCCTAAAGCTGTAAAAGAGGAGGGAGAGATAGAGGTGCAATGTGATGGAGAGCTATGGAGAATATAGAGGCCATTTTGCAATCTAGCAGTGTCAATCGTCTTCTTCGAGTCCAAAGCCTGTAAAAATCAATCAGAATGAGTCAATAGCGTAGATCACTTCAAAGCTGTTGAAAGCTTACTAACAGAGATGAGATTGCAGGCAAGATTTGGTACAAATAAAACATTATCAAGTACCAAGCTTTGGTTAACAACAATAGAGCCAGAACCCGCAATTTGGGAGAGAGAACCATCGACAATTTTAACTGAGCTACCAGAAGAGTATGGTGAGTAATGGAGAAATAAATCTTTGTTACCAGTCATGTGGTCAGAAGCCCCAGAGTCGATGATCCAATATGGAATGGGTTGTGTAGATAAGAGAGCTTTAGGGAAGGATGTACCTTCAGGTTCTTTTATGACCAAATTCGTATCAGTAGGATTTGTCAGTTTTCCAAACAGCTTCTGAAGATCGGCAATTTGCTCTGGGGTAAAACTGGTGACACTTGAGGCAACCGCTAAATTTGATTGGGCATTGTGAGAAGATTTTGGCTTCCAATCAGCAGGTTTTCCATGAAGTTTCTAGCATTTTTCTTTGGAGTGGCCTGGTTTCTTACAGTGATCACATCAGGGTCTGCCCTTCTTAGTTGAACCATAATTGGTTTGAGTGAGTAGAACAAAACCTTCAGTAGGATTGGATTCAGAGAGCATGATTATGCGCCTACTTTCTTCTTTCTTGACTGTTAGAAAAAACTTCTCGGATGGAGGGAAGATGAGAGCTGCCAAGAATTTGACCACGAACTTCATCGAGTTCTTTATTCAATCCATGAAGGAATTGAAAGATCCTCCTCTGGGGGGTAATTTTCTTGTATAAAGCAGAATCGGCTGGTGTCTCCCAATCATTTTGTTCATAGAGATCGACTTGCTGCCAAAGAGCATTGAGAGTATTATAATAGAGAGTGACTGACATTCCTTCTTGTTTGAGAATCGAGGCTTGTCCTTCTATACCATACAACTCCGAGATGTTGTCCGTGCTTGAATATGTTTCTTGGACAACACACTAAATTACAGCTGCTGTTTGATAAAGCATAAAATTACATTAGGAGCCATAGAATTGAGGAGCCAAGACATGACATGGCTGTTTGCTTGCATCCAATTCGCATAGCCACCAACAACAACCTCTGGTTGTTTGAGAACTCCAGTAAGGTAGCCCAATTTACCTCGTCCCGACATAAAAATTTTGACAGATTGAGGCCATTCCAAATAATTATTACCTGTTAATCGATGACAAGTAATAGGGAGATTGGAAAAGTCATTGAGGTCGTCAGAACCAGAATTGAATCCTAGTGGAGAAGTGATGTCTGAGGTCGAAGAAGAAGAGGAAGAAGATGTAGCCATCGAGAAGGGATTTTTTATTTTTATTTTTGGGTGGTGGAAGACGATTTAGGGTTGAGAAACCGAAACCCCAACTGATACCATTTAGAAATAGATGAAAACAGAAGGCTCTTTCTATTATTCGATATCTCAAAAGATTACAACAAGAGACTATTTTATAGAGTCTTTTAGGAGTTCGACTAGGATAAGGATTCCTAGTACAAAATAACTTCTAACTCTATACTGGATTAGAGATAACTCTAGACTAATTAGGACTTTAATTCTAACCTCTTTACCTAATACAATAAATATAGATAAGTACTAACTCTTAGGAGATTTAATCCTAATCTATGTAAAAGCCGAAATATCCTACAATTTGGCATTTGCCTAATAAAGTTACTGGATAAGAATATCAAAAATCTAAATGTAATACTACATGATTCTATCTAGAAATGCTGAGGTAAAATAAGATTGGCATTAAGTATATACCAGATGAAATTTAGGTATATTACCTTTACTAAGAATTTATGTGTTTGTGCACACTGCTGATTATGCAAGTGAGCACATGAGCATGTAGATGTTGACATCATTTGTGCATAAGCAGGAAAAGTACAGTACTGGCAAGAAAAAGTAAGTCCCTTGTTACTGAACGGGTAAATATATTACCTAAACTTCTTGGTACCTAAACTCTTTTTTGTCCCGAACTTGGCTTCAAGGTGTAATTTGGTACTAAACTTTTTTTGTCCAATTAGGTAACTAAACTTGGATTTAAGGTCCAATTTGGCACCTAAAGTTTTTTTAGGTACCCAAACTCTACTCATTGAGTCAAATCGGTACTTGAACTTCACTTTTTCGTCCAAATTTGTATTTACGGTAAATGACTTATTTGAACCATTAAGCTAAGTTCAGGTACTAATTTGAACCTAAAAGTCAAGTTCAAGTAACTAATTGGAATAAAAAATGTTTGGGTACCAAATTGAACCTCCAGGCCAAGTAGGTACG
The DNA here is from genome assembly GCA_958450335.1 of Hibiscus tridactylites. Taxonomy (NCBI): domain Eukaryota; kingdom Viridiplantae; phylum Streptophyta; class Magnoliopsida; order Malvales; family Malvaceae; genus Hibiscus; species Hibiscus tridactylites. The sequence goes on from OY288290.1 coordinate 28,864,728, forward strand.
TAATTAGACCAAAATAAAGCTTAGGTACCAAATTGCACCTTGAAGCCAAGTTCAAATACTAAAATGTATATTTACCTTACTGAATTGATAACACATTTTAATTCTGCTAACATAATATATACTTTTAAAAGCTCTGAGGTTATATGAGCATTATACAATTCCATCTTCTCTACTTAATTTGTTGATTATTTCTTGTGGGTTCACACTGTCGTCATCTACTTCATCAGAATATGGTGATGTGACTGACATCTACAACTGGTAATTTTTCTCAGTCTATTTAATTACTCTATCTTACCATCATTTTCTTTTCTCCCAGAATTGTTTCAAGCTATAAGAACATAGAAGCACATCTCTTGTTATCGCTTTCTTTTTCTATTTTATGTTGTTTTTTCTCTGTACTAGTGACATGGAAGAAAATACATGTTACATGAATGCAGTGACACATTCAATGAAAATTCCCCGCCTACAAATGACCCAACATATATCTCTTCCCTTGGTGCTGCTGTGTACAAAGCAATGTCCAATGGTGACAAAGATGCTGTGTGGTTGATGCAAGTATGGTCGTTACTTCTACAACATTGACCCCTCTTTTATTCTATTTATTCTTTTGCGAACAATTTATGATATTTCCATGAAATGGCATGTGATGTAGATCCGACTTTGTTATACGATTGCCTTGCACAATAACATGGCCATATTTAAGTTGACTCCTATAATGTAGGTTTCTTTTATCAGTTAAATATTACTAGATTATTCTACCAATGTGCAGGGTTGGCTTTTCTACTCAGAGTCAACTTTCTGGAAGCCACCCCAAATGAAGGTATATACGAACCTAAGACAATAATCAGTAACTAGCATCTTTTGTTCTCAATTTGTTATTCTTATAAAAGTGTCTTCTTTAATAATCTAAACAATTCTGCTACTTGGGAAAAAACCATTGCATTATCCTTTTGTTGAAGTACTAAGCAATGGCCTACGCAAGCTGCTTTAAGAACTCTCAGTTGGGGTTTTAGGATTTGGATAACATTGGAACAAGGATGAATAGTTAAAAAACCTTAGAGTGCTTCAATAGACTTCAAATAAAGAAGTCATTTGTGTAGAAAGGTACTGAAAAGAGTCTCAGTTTGAGTACTCTAATTTTTGTCATTTATTTGATAAAGAAAGACCATATTTATAGATTACAAGAGAAAGCCTAAACTAGGAAAAAGAATTACAAATAAATTACAAGAATCTAATTCCTTATTTACAACTATTAACAAGATATTAGGAAGATAATTGCTAACTAATAGCAACTTGATATTAGGAAATTTACATCCCTAATTTTCTGCAATCACACAATCCACACTCCCCCTCAATTTGGAGAGTATATATTATATAATCTCAGCTTGCATGTAAACTCATCAAAGGTTACTCTAGGAAGTGCCTTGGTGAGTATGTCTGCAAGTTGATCTTTAGAAGAAACAAAATTCAGTTTTACCAAACCATTATTGACTTTCTCTGAAATTAATTGTCAATCAATTTCCACATGTTTAGTCCTATCATGAGGATATCATTAATATACACAATGAGGATTTCTTTCTTCTTTTCTGATCCTTCTTTGATGAACAAGGTGTGGTCGGTTTGACCTTGCTTGTACCCATTCTTCACAATAGCCTTTGCAAATCGATCAAACCAAGCCCTAGGAGACTGTTTCAATCCATACAGTGACTTCTCAAGTTTACAAACTTTCTGTTTGTCAGAATGATATCCCAACCCCTGTGGAATTTCCATATATACATCTTCTTCAAGATTGTCATTCAAAAAGGCATTCTTGATGTCAAGTTGATGTAATTTCCAGTCCTTGTTAACTGCCAAAGACAAAAGAACTCTCATTGTATTCAACTTTGCTGCTACTGGAGCAAATGTCTCCTGGTAGTCTATCCCATAGGACTGAGTAAACCCCTTGGCCACCAACCTTGCCTTATAACGTTCAATGCTCCCATCAGATCTATACTTGACAGTGAAAATCCACTTGCAACCCACTGGACTTTTTCCTGGTGGAAGATCAATGATTTTCTAGGTTTTATTGTCTTCTAGTGTCATTATCTCTTCTTCAACAACCTTCTTCCATCTTATGTCTTTCATTGCTTCCTCTATTGTTTTTGGAATGAAAGTGTTATCAACACTAGAAGTGAAGGCTTTAAAGGCAGGCTTTAGGTTTCCATATGCCACAAACTTCTGAATAAGATGTGTTGTACACTTCCTTACACCTTTTTTCTGTGCAATAGGCAAATCATCAATATCCACAGTCAGAGCAATACTTTGAGAATTTTTCATACCTTGTGGATACTCTGAGGCTGTAGGAGTAGTTTCCAGCTCTTGGAAGTTACCAGGTTGTATGTCGGTCTCTGTATTGGGCTTCTTCTCCTTTTATAGACACTGAGCTCTTTGGCCTCAAGTTACTCTAGTTAGGTTCTTTGTGGTGTGCGAGGTGTACCTGGAAGCTCCAAGACAGTAGTTTCAATAGAGTTAGGAATGATGGAAGGTTTATTGGTTTTAGTAATAACAATGGGTTCCAAGACAGTAGGTTCAATGGGGTTAGGAATGATGGAAGATGCATTGGTTTAATTAATAACAGTGGATTCATTTTCAAATGAAATAATAGTGGGAATTTTAGTGATAGGAAAAATGTCAAAAGCTTGGAATTCACTTAAGCGCTCCCCCTGAATTTCATGGTTGGTATAATATGGCTTTTGTTCAATGAAGGTGACATCCATTGAGGTATAAGTTCTTTTAGTTATGGGAGAGTAACATTTGTAGCCCTTCTTAGTAGAACAATAACCTAAGAAGATGCATTTTAAGGCTCTAGGATCTAACTTAGACCGAGAATGAGGACAAATGTGAACAAAGACAGTGCATCCAAAAACTTTTACTAGGATAGAGGAAGAGAGGCTGAAAATGAGGAAAGGATTGAAGAAATAGATTTCTAGGTGTTCTAAAATTAAGAGGTTTACTAGGCATCCTATTGATGAGGAAGGTTGTTGTAAGGATGGCTTTCCCCCAATAAAATTTAGGCACGTTAGTAGAGAACATAAGAGACCTAGCAACTTCTAACAGATGTCTATTTTTCCTCTCGGCAATACCATTTTATTGAGGAGAATCTACACAGGAAGTTATATGAACAATCCCTTTTTCCTGAAGAAAACCCCCCAAAGCTCTAGAAAAATATTCACTACCACTATTAGTATGAAGGATCTGAATTTTGCTTTGAAATTGAGTTTCAATTAGACTATGAAATCTCTTAAACACTTTTTCAGTTTCTGACTTTTCTCTCATAAGAAATGTCCAAGTGAGCCTAGTGTGATCATCGACAAAAATGATGAACCATCTAGAACCATCAATATTCTTAACTTGGGAAGGGCCCCAAATGTCACTGTGTATGGTGGAAAAAGGTTTAGAGGTTTTATATTTAGAGGGAGGATAAGTGTTCTTTGTATGCTTAGCAAGAGGACAAATTTCACAAGAAAAAGATTGAGGATTTTTACCGATAAACAATTGTGGTAACAATTTGGCAAGATATTGAAAACTAGGATGCCCTAATCTATAATGCCATAAAAGAACATTTTTTGAGGATTCTAATATATTAGAAAAACAAGGAAAAGGATAAATAGAGCTTGAGTGTGCTTGTCCACTTTGAGAAGGCTGCCCTTGAAGAATGTAGAGACCACCACACAACCTAGCACTGCCAATCACTTTTTCCGAGTCTAAAGCCTGTAATTTACAACCAAGAGGTGAAAAATTAGTTGTGCATTTTAGGTCAGCAGAAATTTCACTGACTGAGATGAGATTACAAGCTAATTTGGGAACATATAACACATGTTGCAGTATTAAATTTGGAGATATTTTAATACAGCCACTTCCTGATTTGGAGGAGAAAGAGCCGTCAACAATCTTTATTTTAGAGGAGACTGATGAAGGCTGAAATGTATGGAAAATGGAGGCATTGCCAGTCACATGATCTGAGGCCCCTGAATCCACAATCCACTCGAAACAATCAGTAGTGCTAGCCATGGACGCAAACAATGGACTACCTTATGGGATTATAGCAGCACTGTTCGATGCATATTTTTCTGGAATTTTTCTGGAAGTAATTTGGGTGGTGGAGATATCTGATGTGTCATCAAGAATTGGATTTTGTTCTATATCAGAACTGATTTTAGCAAAAGTAGAAGTATCAACCATGTTGAGAGTTGATAGGATCGAGAAATTAGAATGATACCATGTAGAAAGGTACTGAAAATAGTCTCAGTTTGAGTACTCTAATTTCTGTCATTTATTTGATAAAGAAAGACCATATTTATAGATTACAAGAGAGCCTAAACTAGGAAAAAGAATTACAAATAAATTACAAGAATCTAATTCCTTATTTACAGCTATTAACAAGATATTAGGAAGATAATTGCTAACTAATAGCAACTTAATATTAGGGAATTTACATCCCTAATTTTCTGCAATCACACAATCCACAATTTGGCATATTATTGCTTAGGAAATATTACTTTTTGGATCCGTATTCTAAGTGCCAGACATTTTGTAAGGTCATCTGATCATATAGATCTGGTAATATTCACAGGCACTTTTACATTCTGTTCCAGTAGGGAAAATGATAGTTCTTGATTTATTCGCCGATGTCAAACCGATATGGGCAACTTCCTCTCAATTTTATGGCACTCCTTATGTCTGGTAATTCTCTCATCATTGTCTCCTGAAATTTCATGTCATTCCATAACCATTAGCAAGATGTTTACTTTTTAAAATCCTTTTTTAATTCATTTTTTCTTGAACATATAATTTGATGTTTGTATTATGGAATTCACTGTTATGTTGAAAATACCTTTATCAGGTGTTTACTGCACAATTTTGGAGGAAATATTGAAATGTATGGAACACTGGATGCAATTTCTTCCGGTCCAGTGGATGCTCGCATCAGTATAAATTCAACCATGGTAGGCAGAGTGTTTCGTGTTTGAATATTTTCCAATCATTTCTAGAAATGAACAATTCAAATATTTAAAGCTTTTTAGGATTAGGATGTCTTAGGAAATTGTTTTCTACAATGCAACCTGATGGAATAGGTTAAAAGAGTCATTTAACTTCTGTGTCTAAACTTTATTTGTGCTGTCATCTTTCCCCCATTCTTTTTTACTTACTTTTTGCATTCAATGGTGTTAGCTGACTTATAAGTATAATACACACACACACGCCGAGCTTTTGGTATTTTCATGTTCTGACATGTCATTTATATGAGGCAGTTCCAACCATGGAACTTTTTATGATGTGTAGGTAGGTGTTGGCATGTGCATGGAAGGAATAGAGCAAAATCCAGTTGTTTACGAGTTAATGTCTGAAATGGCATTTCGAAAGGAAAAAGTTCAAGTTCTGGTAATTGACCTGTTTTAACATCTTTTCAATTGCCTGAAGGACGTATTATTTCAGAACTCGAATGTGATGAAACATACATTTCTTCCTCTTCTGTGTTCTTTGTTAAGATAATAGTCCATTACTCCATTATATTTCAAGTTATAACTGACAGACACAGAGACTATCACTTTGGAGGTATTAATTCTCTATTGTCAACCATCACCAACAATTAGGATTACGACATTACTGAGATGCATGCAATGATAGTGCTCTAGTGTGTGTGTTTTTCAAGTGCGTAGGCTGTTTGGCCAAAAGCTAACTTCTTGCTTTGTAGGAATGGCTGAAGACCTACACCCACAGACGGTATGGTAAATCAATTCAAAAAATTGAAGAAGCATGGGCAATATTGTATCACACAGTTTACAATTGTACAGATGGAATCGCTGTATGTTTCAATACACTAATGAACTGCTAATTCTTTTTTCGTGTTACTTCCCTGTAAAAGAAAGCCTTACTGGAACTACACCTAAATGCTAAATATGAAACCGTACTATAGAATTGTTTGATATGCTTCAGGAACATGTCTACCTGGAATAGATTTTCCAGATGCTAATTTTAACTTCTAAGTTTTGTATTATAGGACATTCTCACATTTAAATAGGAGCTATTGTTGCATCATCCTTTTGTGGCAGGATCATAACACAGATTTCATAGCCAAATTTCCAGATTGGGATCCATCAACAAATTCTGGATCTCAGCCATCAAAACTAAACAATATGCACACGTACGGCAGGAAAATTGGAACTAGAAGATTCTCATTTAAGGAGAGTAGCCCTGATTTGCCTCAAGCACATTTGTGGTATTCTACTCATGAGGCCGTCAATGCTTTAAAGCTCTTCCTTGCGGCTGGAGATGATTTAGCTCGCAGCCTCACATATAGGTTACTCATTTTTTATTTTCTTATTTCAATATATTATTATCAAAAGCATAAAATAAAAGCAGCTCCTACCCTAATACAGGAAGTAAAATATAAATAGGAGTTATATCCACTTATGCTGAGTTTTCTGACAGATATGATTTGGTCGACTTAACACGTCAAGTGTTGTCAAAGCTAGCAAACCAAGTCTATTTGGATGCAGTGAAAGCTTTCCGAAGGAAGGATGTCAAAGCTTTGAATGTTCATAGCCAGAAGTTTATTCAACTAATAAAGGATATTGATGTACTTCTTGCTTCTGATGACAACTTTCTGCTTGGAACATGGCTTGAAAGTGCAAAAATGTTGGCAGAAAATCCAAGCGAGACGAGACAGGTGTGTATAAAATATTTCCCTCATTGTTTTGTTAATTTAGAAAATCTCGAGTGATTCCTCGTCGATAATAGGGCACCTTCCCATTGGTCACATAGCAGAGCAGAGCTTTTCCTATATTAAGTTTATAGTACATTCCCCATCCATCCATCCATCCAATTTTACTGTTGTCTATTTTGGTTGGAATGCAATGAAGTTTTACATACTCTGTGTGGACAGTATGAATGGAACGCTAGAACACAAGTGACAATGTGGTTCGATACCACAGCAACCAATCAAAGCAAGCTTCATGATTATGGTAATGTTGAACAGGGTGCATCATCTGAATACAAAATCAAGCTTTACTACTGTGATCTAACATTAAATCTTTTGTTATGTTTATTAGCCAACAAATTTTGGAGTGGTCTGTTGGAAGGGTACTATCTGCCTCGAGCTTCAAGCTATTTTAACCATTTGTTAAAAAGCTTGGAGAGAAACGAGAGTTTCAAAATGGTGGAATGGAGGAAGCAATGGATATCGTTCTCGAATAAATGGCAAGCAGGGGTTGAGCTCTACCCAGTGAGGGCCAAAGGAGATTTCCTTACTATTGCCAAGGCACTATTCGAAAAATATCTAGCCTAATCTTGCTGCTTTCATTGAATTAAAGTACAATTAGAATACGCCATGTGATTTCATTTTCTTTATCTATCATTTCCCACTGCAACTGATACAGATCATGCAATGCAATACCCACTTTAGGCATATATTTTTCGTTCATTTCACCTCGTGGATTGTATCAAGCGGTCGATCCACATTTGGATCCAAACCATCCATGGATTCGGCAAAGTTCGGTCCATATAGTCATAAGATGGCTTCAGGGATGCTGAGCTTGCCGCTGAGATACAATTGTGTGGGGACATCACATTTGTGGAGACTTGAGACTGCCTCCGCCTGAGTTAAAGTTAATGCTAGCAAGGGCTCTAGTAGGAAATTTTGGTTCTGTCTTCCATCCTTTGTTATTTCTTCCAGTACGGTTTTGCCTGTGTCAATACCTGTAACAGTTGTTTAAAATCTTAAAACTGGGGGCAGTGCACAACAAGAACGTTTAAATACCCTCTATCCTTCCTTACCTGCAAGGTGTCCACCGTGCACATATCCATTGAATCTCTCACTTGTGTGTTCACCAGTAAAGAATATGCGTCCAACTGGGGCCTGAATGTACCAACCAAAATTTTTAAATATAAAAGAAAAGAAATTACAAGCTTCATGCATTACTTACTAACATAGCGGGAATTACCTTAATGTCATTAATGACTTGGTTATTAGAGATCATAGGGTAGTTGCTGTAGCTGCAACGCTGGAACCTGTTATTCCACCAACGGGGAACAAGTATATCTGTGGCATCGGGTATTTCGGCCCCAAACATGTCTCTAAGCACAACCATAGCTTCCTTCAACGTCTCTTCATCGGACTGAGATTCCACACGTTTCGATTCCTCATTCGTCAATGTTACGACCAAAATATTCGAACCAGGGTATGCATTCTCCATGTGCTGATGACATAGCAACAGATCAGCAGCCAGTTTGGATGAATACCATATGAATGCATGATACAATCTCTCATGGATATAATTTACAAGATAAAAGACAGTGCATGGGACCTCCGCTACGGGACATGTTAATCATTAAAAAAAAAAGGTTCAGTTTTCTTCAACGTCAAGCAAATACATTAATTAATTGGTAATCAAGCTGGTTATCAAAGGCCACAGAAAACAACTCAGATAGTGATTGGATCCAACAACGCAAGCAATTCACAGCTTAAGACAGTGACAAAATATCTATCAGACACGTCATTAAAGGAGCAACTATCTGATATTTCTCTTCTGGTGAGTTCTCTCAACAAGAAAAATAACTAATGTTTTTCATATATATAAGATACTTATACATAGCATTTAGCAGTGTGATTGTCATCTCTTCTACTCAAACCCGTATAGTATATAATATTAATTATCAAATTTAGACATGTCCCCTAACAGATAAAGACAACCAACAAAGTCAACGACCAACTTCATTAAAAAGATAAATATTATATATGCCAATAATTACTGTATCTGTATCTTAATCATTTAAGAAACATAACGTTGTCCTTTTCTGCAGAAAAAACGGGGTTCTTTATTACTACGTAATAAATAGAGCAGCCTAGGATCAAAGATATTTCCTTTATAGTAGTAAAAAAAAATCAAATTTTATAATACCAGGTTGCAAGAGGATTGGCCAGAGAAAAACATCAAAGTTAGCTAGCAACAATATTATAAAGGAAATAACCATTAAACCAACCTGCCAAAACGTGTAATAACCTCTTCTCTCGTGAGCATATATGAAGAACTCCTTTCCAGGCCCACAAGGCCAGAACTTATACGGAAACTTTAGGAAGATCTTTGTATACACCATCACATCACATTTCTCAATGGCTTCTGTTTTCCACCTCTGTTATCATTAACATTATCTTTAAATTAGTATTTTAGCCAGGGGACCACCATAAAATGTGGATTACAATAAGAAAAGTCATATTTCAAGACATCTCTAGATTTTTACTTGAAATTTCTTTGTATGTGGAAATTACAAATTCGGTTGTAGCAAATAGCAATGACAGTACCAACACCTGAACCCTACATATTTAATGAAGACATGAACTTCATTCTCATCCTCACCAACAGACCATAATACTTTTTCCGCAATATACGATGTCACTGGCTTCTAAGGGCTAGATCTAAACATGGTTTACCTGCTCAGAAAAATGGCATGACCTATAGCCCCCCTAAATAACTACGTTTTTAAGAAAGCCAACAATGAAGCAGAAAGGGACCGAGGAATAGCATGTTAATTATAACATTGCTAAAGATTTACATATTTAATTAATAATTGGTAATCATAGCACCGCTTTTATTTTCTTTTTATCCAAGTAGTACCATTCAAGAAAATGAAAGGCAGCTGTATAATATTTTTCTTTTTTGCAAATTATCAACCCCACAAAGTACACGTGTCGTGGTAAAAGAAAAAATCTCAACCCCAGAAAAGAACTAATCACATGAGCCTATGGGTTACAAAATCTGTGGATCATCGTGCAACCCATGGTATTTGTATATAATAAAGGCACCTCGAGAATATATATTCCTTCCATCACCCACCAGTAAACTCTATTTAATACAGCTAAGTGCTAGAAGCCTAGAACCATGAATTTTGACTCTTTCTAACTTTATGATATTTAATATTATGGCCCACAGCATAAAATACCAGTAAAACAAACTGGCAAACTAGCATCTATGGGGACCTATAGCATAGGGTTCTCATCCTATTTATTCAATGGTCAAGATCTTCAAAAATCACATTACTTTGATGGACAAGTGTTTATGGGAATGCAAGAAAAAGAGGATACTTACCGGCAAGGGTGGCCTGAAGGAAATGAGGTCGCTTTGGAGAACACCAATGCTAGCAGACAAAATCACGTAGTCAGCTTCGTAAACGCAGCCATCTTCTGTTTTCACCGTAACGCCGTTTCTCGAGTGCTGTAATCCCCTGACAACCTGCACCAAGTCAATGTACAAATAAGTAAAACATATTCAGCATCTTAATTACTACTATATAGTAAACAAGAACATATTAGTTAATTGAAAATTTCAGAGTAGGTGAACTCCAAGGTAACAGCCAAAACGTCTCATAAAACTCTGAGAAGTCAAAGCAAGAAAAACCATGCAGTTCAGATACCAGAAGCGGTCTGGCAGAAAGGGAAAGATTTATTGAAGGACGTACATGGAGCCCATGCACTCATTACCCACTTACGGGAGGTTTTTATAAGCCATCGTAAATAGTAGGAAAGAAAAAGGTAATTGATGTCTGATTTAGAGCAACGATAGTGAATACAACAGCATATTAAATGGAGAAACTGACAAGACTCTCCATTTGCGTGTCCCTATGTAAACTTGACAAGACATCTCAACTCCAGGGTGTTGTTCTCAGGTCATTGTGGACAGTGCAGATTGCATAATACTGAAAAATGGAGAATTCGGGCCACTAATAATGGATGATAACTTCAGTGAGGCTAAATGTTTTTTTTAAAAAAAAAGTTGTACAGTAACTAAAATGAAAAACTACAAGGTACTGTTTAAGAGTAACCCCGCTTTGCATCATTGAGATTGCTCATAGTTGGAACAGACCCAACATTTGAGGTTGACTTAACTATTTTCTTGCTATTGATAATGATCATTACAACGATGAAAAAAAAAAGACTTCAGCTTAAGAGACAAGAAAAGAAACAACCAAAAGAATCCAAAACTTCCAACGAGAAAAATACATTAGCTTTAGTACTAAAGACTAATATGCAGTGGTCTACGTCTCTACAATCATGATGATGACAGTATGAAAAAAGAAGATAAAAAGAGAGGAGCAATATAATTAATCAACAAAAGAAATTGAAAAATAGAAACTAAAAAAAAACAGTTGACCCTCCATAGTGAAGACGGGAGTAATAATAATACTAATCAAAGGTTAAAATAGCTTTTAGTAAACGTCATCACTACAAACTCCAAACTCCAAAAGGCAAAAGGTGAGTCATCAAGCTTAACAACAAAAGGATAACAGTGCATGCATATAAACCCTTTGTTTTCATCCCATGATTGAGTTATAAAAAAAACTAAACAATTATGTCATATGGACTAAATAATCGGATAAAATGAAGAGGGGGGAAAAAGCAAAAGCAAAAGAAATCAAAGTGTTGGATTCATACCTTGTTCAGTTTAAGGCGATTGTCCAGGATTTTACCCTCCGAGGTAAATAGAAATTCCTCAGCCATTTTATACAGTAAATACTCATAACCTCTTTCATCGGCCACCAAAAACTCTCTTTCCCCAAAATCTACGTATGTCGATATTGGCTCTACCTCTGTATGCTAAAACAACAAGCATCAGCCAAAAAGAACTAAAACATTTATGCAATTCAATGTGAAAGGTGGGAAATGACAAATTTTTGGAGCATATTTTTTACCAAGTAAAACTAAAAAACCAATTCAAAATTCCAAATGCATGAATGGAAAACTAAAATGCTTTCCTAAACATCCAAGCAGGGGAAAGCAAAAACGAGTAGTGCAACTTGCCTGCCATCTCAAAATCGTGCAAGATAAAGTCAATTGCGAGCTCTATTGGGGTCTTCGGTGTTCTAAACAAATCCACAAACGAAATGGAAAGATTAATCCAATGATAGCTAATAAGTAAATGAATAAATATGATACTATCATATGTTCGTACAAAGAAAAGTCGGTTCTATTGGTGGCATCTTCGACACTGTTTGACTCGACCACGCCCTTTAGTTTCTGAATCGCAGAGTCCACCGCTTTCTTGTACGAGTCGGCGGCGATTCCACTAGGAAATATCTTCCCGCTGCAATTCATTCATAAAAAGGAAGGATTCAGCTTTAATTCATCCAGACACAGAATTTCACTTCATTTTTTCCTTTCTCGAAAAACAGAGACTCAACCGAAAATAATAATAATTTTACGCAGGCGAATCGAAATGTCCATGCAGCTTTCTTTTTCACATATAGTAATTTTCAAATCTCAACTATTCACCGCCAAAGAAAATAGTTAAAAAAATTCAGATTCGGACCTCCGATCGTAGATATTATAGCGGGCATTGCTGTAGTCGGAGAGGCAGGTCCGGAGGCCTAATTTCGCGGCTATCTCCCAAACCGGGTTGGACTCTTTGCCACCTACACCGGCAATCCAACCCGCTCCCAGCTCCACCGAGACATCTCCGAACTTCTCTTTCCGGATCCTACCGCCAATTCTATCAGATGCTTCCAAGATCAACAAATCCCCAATTCCATTCTCAGCCAAGACCTTCGCCGCTGATAAACCTATCCAGAATTTTAAAAAATCATCAATTAAAAGAAAACAATCTCAATCTTTTTTTTTCCTTTCAAATTATCATCTCATAACAACATGTCTGTTCGTTTTTTTAATAAAAAAAGAACTAAATGTATTACAGACCGGAGACGCCGGCGCCGATGATGAGAACGGAGGTCCGAGGAGTGGATTCCATTAAAGAAAGTGAGGGAAAAGACAAAGAATAAAGATATGAAGAGAGAAAAGGGAAGGAACGTAGATTTTGCGTTTTGAGTATTGAGTAGTGTTGGCGAGAGACACAGAAATAGCGGGAGTCCGTTTATAAAGGAGTTTTTTCCCGTATTTTTTTAATTTCGTTTTTTTAAAATTCTACTACTTAATTATTAAATATATTGGGTTTATTCCAAATTTTCAAGTTGCACTGCTCATTGACGAGGATTTGACGCGCCATCTATAAAACAAATATTAAAAAAACATATATTTAGTTATTACGTGAACGATATGAATTTAAGTAAAGTAATTTAATAACAAAGTACGATATTATTGACAAAACTAGAGAAGAGGAGAAGCCGAAATTGAGCAAAGCATTTTTGGTTTTATTCCATCTATCCACGCAACTGCTTTGTAACTTCCTAGTCGACTCTCCATTAAATTTTTCGGTACTTCTAGTAGGATGAGACATTATATCTTTTTATGTAAAGTTGAGAGTTCAAATTTTGACAATGTAAATTCAAAAAAATAAATTAAGGGTCGCCCATATATTGAGCCTCTACAGAACTCGATTCGAATCAATCGTCCAATAAATCGAATGTCGGTAGTTAAACCCAAAAATAGGCTTAATATGCAACTTTACCCTATAGCAATCCCTAATCAATAATGTTGCCTATCATTTTTAATTGCATCAATTTACCATTTGTAGTCATTCAAAATCAATATTGTTACCCCTTCAGATTTAAAAAAAAAATTCTAATCTTTGAAGCCTTTGGCGACCAATCACTATTTTTTCCCGACGGTCAGCCTCCTACTTCATGTCGTCTCTTCATCTATTCTTCCCTTTCCTTCTTTTTTTGCTTACTGACTTTTTTTGTCTTTTTCTATGTTCGTTGAAAGCTTCTCTAGGCGACCTCCAATCTGCTTTGGGTCCATTTTGTGAGGTGGAATACATAAGAGGATGTGTAGGGAGTCCTTTCTTGTCGTTCTACTCTCTTTGGTCTCAGTGGTGCCCCGATTTATCTCAAAGGCGTTCTTGCCCTCTTGCTTTCAGCGAATGAAATATGCCTTTGAACCCTAGTCCAACTCCCTTTCAACTTCCGTCATTCATCATCATTTTAGATTTGTGTCATGATGGTGTTGATGAAACATCCTACTGCGTCACCTCTCAGGATTTAAACTCCGATGATCTCTGGTTAGACATGCAAAGAAGAATGAATCTGTTGGCTTTTGTTTCATTGCCCTCCCTTCTGTTGTTTTTGTTTGTGTTATTTGTTGTGCTTTGTTTTGTTTCCCCGGCCTTTGCTTCTAGTTTTCTTGTGTCGTTTGGTGCTTTGTTTCTAGTGTTATAGGTTGTTCCACCTTCCTCCCCTCCATTGTTTTCTTTCATTTGCTCGTGTATGTTTCTGTGTTTGTTCTATATTTTTATGAATGTCGACTTTTTCGTTCAAAAAAAATAATGTTGCCCTTTTATTTAAATTTTATAAATTTATCCATTGAATTTTTAAATTGTATCCATCTTGTCATTTGACGGTCGTTGACTGACAAAGCTGTTAAATTCTTTGCATGTGGGCCCTATCTACTTCCACATCAGTTGTTATCATCAATTTTCTTGTCATGTCGATGATGACGAGTTAATTTTAATGATGTGATAGTACGGATGAAAAGTTTTAAAATTACTACATAGAGAAAGTTACTTTTTTTAAAACAAAAAATATAATTAGATCATAATGATCATATATATAGTACACGTGGCATCAATAATGAAGAAAATGAGTTAAACTAGTAATAATAAACAAAGCTGTATAGGAAGTTGTCCAATGTTTTTCGAAGAGAAGAATATGTGTTCACTCTGAGTCCTTAGATATCAAATTTAGGGGAGAGTCAAGGGTCAAAGTTGATGATATGCAAGTGGGTCCAAGTGACCAACTACGGCCCCAGCTAAGGCCTATAATGGAATGGGAAGGGTATGTTAATGTATGAGCTGCCCACACATCTTAAAGCAGGGGATGTCACTGTGGGAACTCCAGATTGGCTACAGCCTGTAACTGTAATCACTCTAATAAATAAACCATGTTGTAATTAAAGATCACTATGCTGCGGTTTCGAATGGAAACTTGAAGATTTGTTCTTGATGATAATTGATGTAATTTTATGTCGACAAGTACACTATTAATATTCTTGAAGATTTTATATTAACGGGGGCGTTAGAACATCAAACAGAGAAGTAATACGAACAAGCATGGAGTGCGCACTGAACAAACGTTTCTCTACATTTTTTCACCTGATTTAGCGCTTAAACGGGTGTTCCGCCACAATTAAAAATTTTAAATTCTTTGCGATCCGTTGTTCCGTCACAACGGGTATAGGAGGATCCTGTTGAATAGGCCCTTAATCTAGAGGATGTGAAGAAAAAAAAGAATTGGCATTATCCACACTCACATGTGCATGTCCAGCCACCTCATTGAATGGGGTAATCTTAAAATTTGTTATTGGTAGGGTGGATGAATCATGATCATAGCCATAAGGCACACGGCAAAGGGCATAAGATATATGATTTGTTGGGGGGTTTTTGAATTTGACACGTGAAGCATAGGGTAAACGTGCATGTAAACCATCACAATTTGCAACCCTTTTTCTTATCACAAATGATGGGTTATGGGTCAAAAATTTATCATTGGAAGTTTTATCCACTGGCCGTCGTATGAAGTTACTTGGCTGGAATTT
The DNA here is from genome assembly GCA_958450335.1 of Hibiscus tridactylites. NCBI lineage: Eukaryota > Viridiplantae > Streptophyta > Magnoliopsida > Malvales > Malvaceae > Hibiscus > Hibiscus tridactylites. The sequence continues at coordinate 28,880,245 of OY288290.1, forward strand.
CATCTCATCTCCAAAGGAAAATTCGTTATTTTCCGTATGATCTTGGAATTTTACATGTTTTCCGCGTTCATTGGTATACTGAATCATGTTGCGGATGACAGCTATACTAGTAACAGCAAGAAGGAGACGGTTACCTTGCCGGAATTCATTACCCTATTGAATTTTTCTGGCCGTCTTTTATGTTTTCCGATTAGAAACATAAATTATTTCAATGAATTCAAAAATCTATGGATTTATTGTAACCAAAAATACAGAAATTGTTTCTGGCGGTTACCAATTTTGCATCTTCACGTTTCGTGTGGCAACGAACACGTCATTTTGGAGTTTTGTTTCACTTAACTGAATCGATTGTGGACTGGTTGTTAATGACCAATGAGATCGATTATGTTAATGTACAATTTCTCCAAGGTCATGCTTCATGTGGAAGCGAACACGTCATTTGGATTGTGATTCGTGTGTCCGTACAATTTACATCGTTGAATAATTTTTATCGATATGCTAAGAGGATCCCACACCGTAAGATCTGTGCGATTATTATTCGAAATGCAATGGTCTGGATTTTGTTGCGTACTGGTTAACAGAAGTTATTGGAGACGGACAGTTCTTAGGGAGTTATGGACAGTTTATTTGTGGAGATGTGGGGGAGTTAATGGAAAATGCCCACTTGCCGGTTATTTCTTTGGTGCCTATATATTTCGCACTAATTAATAGTACAAACTTTTCTGCATTTTCGCTGAATCAATTAATTCTGCACTCTCTACTTATCGAAATGGCTCTCAATCTTCACCAAATGATGGAGAATTTATGCTTTAGAAATGAAGAACAAGTTGCGTTGATTAATGTTTCTGATTCGCAAGACACATCCATGGCTGCCGATGTTGAATTTGGGTTAGTCAGTAAAGTTTTATTTCACCGTTTGATTAATGAAGTTACATTTATGCGGGTGTTTTCTAACATCTTGACTGATGAAAGAGTTGAGATTTTCCCTCTCAAGACTGGAATTTTTCTGTTCAAATTCCTGGCTGAAAGCAATGTATTTAAGAGAGGGCCTTGGATCTTCGATGGAGAGCCATTGGTGCTGGTCCAGTTTGTCCCTTCGAAGGCACTAGGGGAGTACGTGTTCGACAAAATGACTTGGTGAATCCGAGTGTATGGGCTGCCTTTTGACAAGATGGCATCGGATATGGCTTATAAGATTGGATCGTGTTTTGGGGAGCTTGATTCGATTGATGGCCGACAAATTTTAGGTAATCTTGGTGACTATTTCCGTTTGAAGGTAGAACTTTTCGTGCTTAAACTGTTGTTGAGATGTGTTATGATTGGGAATGATAAAGACACTAACCATTTTTGTCCAATTTAATATGAGAAGTTGAGACCAAGATGCCAGCACAAACTAGGCGTAGGGGCATTATTTGTGTTCGAGCTAGTTCAGTTCTTGGCCAGCCGAGAGGCTGTGACATGCCGCTCTTGCCCACACCAAGTGAGGTACCATCTTCGAGTACTGTTCAACCTCAAGAGGAAATACATGAGGGTACTGATTTTTCGGTTGCAAATGCCATAGGGGGCCTATCCGAGAAGGACCTCGATGACCTTGAAACTGTTGCATCGGAGCTTGGGGTGGACTTTGGCCAACACTCGGAGATGATAGACGAGCTGATCTCGTGTAACACTCTGTATGTGGTTGATGCTCCATCGGATGTTGCTGCAATGATGTGACCACGGGATTCAGCTGTGGAATTGGGACGATCTTCAATAGCACAACCTCATTTTGTGCCATCGGAGGATCGTGCCACCTTGCCTAAGGAGTTGCCTTTGAAAGAGCCGACTGTGAAGCTTGATGATGCGGGGAAAATTGCTAGATCAAGCATCCAAGGCAAAGGTATTGATGAGGGCCATGGGGGAGGGGGGACCGTGGTGATCGTATTGTGGGAAAGCCTTCAGATGATGATCACTTACCGATAGCACAAGTCATGAAAGGAGGGGCCGATGGTACTAAGAAGGGTGTCATGGATGTTGTTTCGAGCAGTGTTAATGGGGGAAAAAAGGGCCAGCCAAGTAGCATTGTAGTTGATGGATCCACACAGCGTGTGCCCAGTACGTTCCGACGCAGGTCATTGCCATGTCGTGTTGATGTTAACCAAGCTGTTGTTGCCGAGATTGAAGCGGATGAAGCTGAGTTTGGGGCTGACCATGCTAGGGAGGAATCGGGTTCGGCAGGCCGTGTGCACAAGCGTAAGGGCCATAGCAAGCATCACACTTCCACTACGACCAAACGGTCTCGCTCGGGGGCTGATTTGGCGACTTCTATTGCTAATCCGAGCGCACGTGGAATAGAATCGGCGGAGGCTGTTGGACAGCCCCGCCCGACACATTGAAGCTTCTAATTTGGAATTGTTAAGGGCTTGGGAACCCTTCGACAATTTGAGCGCTTGAGCGCTATATGGAAATTAAAGTTCCCGTTGTTGTTTTCCTTTGTGAAACTTGTATGAAAAAATCCCGTGTTGATCACATTAAACGGGTATTAGGACTAGATGGGTGTTTTATGTTGAAAATGGTCATTCATGTATTGGTTTGGCCCTACTATGGAATAATAATATTCAGTGTGTGCTTTCCTCTTATTCGAAGATTCATATTGATGTCACTATTACTTCTAATGATGTTACATTCCATTTCACCGGTGTACATGGCTATTGTGACGGAGAGCTTAAGTCTCGTACGTGGGAAATGCTTGAGCAATTGCATGCCCAATCCGATTTTCCTTTGTTAGTCGGAGGTGATTTTAATGAAATATTGACGGATAATGAAAAGCAAGAGGGTCGAAGACGACCTCGAATTGACATCCAACAATTACGGGACGTTTTAGATAGCACAAGCCTCTTTGATATTTGGCCGACAAGAGGTTGGTTTACTTGGCACAAGACGAGTTCACCAATCATGAGTGAACGTCTTGACCGGTTCCTTGCATCACCTTCTTGGCTTGAGCAATTTTGTAATCATTGAGTAACTATTGAATTTGTCGATGCATCGGATCATTATTTTCTTCTGACCGAGACAGATCATGATGTCCATTCCCCATCGTATCACCACTTTGGAGATTACTTTAAATTTGATGCGTGTTGGGTATTGGAGGAGGCATACCGAGAGCAAGTCATTCGTGGGTGGGTGGACCCTAATGGGTCGGACCTTTCTAAAATTGAAAAAGTGGGATGTGTGCTAGATAACTAGCAACGTGACCAGTGGTCACAATCTCATGCAAGAATTAAAGAGCTCCACAAGCGAATTACAACCATATTTCCAATGCTACGGATGCTGTAGAGTGGATCGAATGATCGAAATGAACCAAGAGGGGGGTGAATTGGATTTTTAAAGATCTTGGTGGTGGAAATTGCAAATTAAAAAGGTAGACAAGGAATTTTAGAGTGGTTCAAGTTCCAAATGAACTCTACATCCACCACCTTAGCTTCACTAAGGATTTGCAACAATTCCACTAATTGGTCTTCCCCTTTTCTAGGCTAAGGAGGTAACCCTTACAAATTTCGGTCAAATTTTCTACCCAAAATTTGACCCAATCCTCACACAAATAAAACAAAGAATTTGTTGGCTGAGCAAGTATCTCTCAATACAAATTGTAGCCCAATTACAAGCACTCAACCCAATTGAAATGATAAGAATGAAAAATACAATTGGGGTTTCTAGACAATAATGGGATTTAGGCACAAATGCTTGGATTTGTTGTTTGGATGTTTGCTTTAGGATCAATAGTTGTTGCTGAAGCTTTTAGAGGCCCCTTTTATACATTCTCATTGATTTCTAGCCGTTGTGGTTGTTGCATTCATCAATAGAGCCGTTGGGGGTGTTATCTCCCCTCCATAAATGCAGTCTGCAACCAACCGTTTCGAAACGCCCGACCCTGTTTCAAAACAGACCAAAATAGAAAGAGCCGTTGGGGTGCATTAAAGAGCCCGTATCTAAATGGTCTAACCTGTTTCGATACGCTAAGAGCCGTTTCGAAACTTGTTTCGAAACATTTTGCCACTATCAAGGGTCGTATCGAAACGGCTTGAAATCGTTTCGATATGCCTTAACGATTTGTTAAGATTCAGTTAAAACATTCAACGGTCATATTTTTCAAATCAATTTAAGAACCGTTTCGAAACACTGAATGTCGTTTCGATACGGTTTCTCTATGTTCTAAAGCCGTTTCGAAACTTGTTTCGAAACACGGGTTGGCAGTGTTGAAATGGTTTCGATACCCGTTTCGAAACACAGGTTCACAGTTTCAAAACTGTTTCGAAATGCCTTAGGCCGTTTCGAAATGGTGACTCGAAAATCACTATTTTGGCTTTAAGAACACTTAGAATATATTTGATAAACTTAGTTTTTAACTTAGGCATATTCTTTAAATCATATAGGGATGTTTGAGGACTTAAAAATTCGTTTTCACATTTTCTATTTAGTCCTTAGGTTCTTTAGTTATATCAAAATTAAAATATCGGTTTCACAATCTCCCTCTTTTTGATATAACAAAACCAAAGTTAGAATTTTTAAGAGTTTTGAAAATTTTGAATACATTCTAACTCCCCCTCAATTTAAGATAGGTTTTTAAAGTTTTAAAAGGATTTAAATTTTAAATTCAAGGTTTAAAACTTTAAAAACACTTTAAACATTTAAAACAAATTTTTGGCTCTTAGATTACTTCTCCCCTTTTTTGTTAGATCAAAAATAATAAACAAGGCTCATAGAGAAGAAATAGGGTTAATAGCAATAATCATTAAGCAATCAACAATAAGCAACAATAATATTAATTCATAAAATTAAAATATCCAAAACATAAATCTTCAACAATAAGTTCAAAGCATAATCCCAAATAAAATCAAAAGCATAGGTTCATAAAACATAATGGAAATAAAGATGCAAACTTAATTCTAAAATGCATAGCTAATATGATATGTCATGAGAAACCTAGGCCTCGTCGTCACCATCATCATCCGAGGACTCATCATCGCTCTTGACTTGAGATTGACGAAACTTCATCCATTAGCCATAAAAGGTGGAGAAGGACATGCCCATGGCCGAGTGTTGATTCTCAAGGGATTGGAGTCGATCCTCTACATTTTGCAAGCGTGTATTGATAGCACCAAAGCCTGAAGCCATGTTAGTGTCCATGGCGTTGAACCGCTCGGTAAGGAAAGCTGTGAGAGCTTCATTGTTCGCAACTTGAGTTTGTGGTTGAGGTTCAACGGGAGGAGGAGGATGAGGTGCTTCCCTATCAACACGTTCCCAATGTCCATTGTTTACATAGCGAAAACCGGACTTACGAAGAGAGGACTCACCAATTTTTGACTTGCGGGGTTCCGGAGAGTCGTAGGTGCAATCAAGATTAAGCTTGCTAAAGATGTGACTTAAAACCGTTCCATAAGTGAAGGATTTCAGTGCATCGGTGTCACGAAGCTTAAAATTGTTAACTATCTCGGCAAATATGATCTTAACAAGATTAGGGCGCTCACCACGACGGAAACACTCAAGCCAAAAATAGTCTACTTGACGAATGTGAGAATATTTACCTCCGGAGGGGCGAATGAACCATGAGACCATCAAATGGAGGAATCGATCGTGTGCATTCCAAAGTAAGCACCGAACCGGTGTGAGAACCAAAGTGACTCTCATTCTCAATTCCTTCATCCTTAAGAGAAAACGTAGACTCCAAGAGAGGGATGTTAACGACAATCCTTTTCCCCAAAATAAAAGACTCAAGGCCAACAACTTCGGAGTTGTCTTCATCATTGATAAATTGAGCATTAGAGTAACAGAGAAATACCATGTGTTTGTAGCAAATGTCCGTGATGCTCAAAAGACCAAGAAAACTCCATTCTCTCAAACGGTCGAGGTAGCGAAAAAGAAAGCGCTCGGAGTCAAGAAACTTGAGATCAATAACACGCTCACGACGAACTTCGTACTCCTTGACATAAGCGAACCGATCCCTCATCTCTTGAGTTCGAAGACTTTTTTGAAAAAGTTGAGTGAGATTAGGACGAATACTCGATTCACTTGCTTGACTGGTCTTACGCTTTTTGTTAACATTCTCCGTATCCATCCTAAAAACATTAAGCAAGCGATTTAAAACAAGTTTAAGTGTATGCATGGGATTTCGTAATTCAATCCAATAATAAATCCAACTTAGGTTTAAAAACAAGTTTTTAAAACAAATATTCAAAACAAAGCAAAAAAATTTAAGAGAAAAACAGTACAGAAAATACGAGTGAAAATTTATATATTCGAATCAAAAAATTGAAGATTTTGAAATTTTTTACAAGATTTGAAAAACCCAAGTATCAAAACATATAAACTATACAAAATTAAAAATTTCTAACCCAAGTGTAACACCCCAATTTTGGGCTTAGAAGTTTAGGGTCTGAACCAGACCAGTCTGATTTTCGGTTCGAATATAAAAGGAGGTTTTAGGGAAAGCCTAGTTCGGGATGCTTTAAAAATATGGAAAAATATCTAAAAATATCTAAAAATCCTATTTTAATATATATAAGAGAGTGGTGAAATAAATTTTACAAAATAAGGTTTGGAAATATAACATTTTGGAATAGTGACTAAAATGCGATTTTTGAAAAGTTCAGTGGTGACTGTTTTGTAAGGATTGAAACTTTGAATCTTTAAGGAGCTAATTTACCCAAAAATGATTTCTCCAGATTTTTCCTTAATTTAGATGATTCAATTAATGTTTAATTAATTAAGAGAAAAGGGAAACTACCTTTCGTTAAAATAAATACTACTTTTCCTAAATTTTTCACACCTCTTTTTCTCTCAAAATTCCATCATCCAAACACTTTTCTCCAGCAACTTTTCTATTGATTTTCACTCCAATTGATGAGATTTCAATCATCAATTAGTTTCTAATCCATCTTACATCAAATCCTTTTGATTTCCTCATTGGATTTTCAAGCAAATTGGCTCAAATCAAGGAGAAATCACCATTTAGAGGTAAGGTTGTTCTTCTTCTCTAAATACTCAGTTCTTTACTGAAATTCCCAAGTTATCAATCCTTAATTTAAGTTTTATAAATGGTTTTAATGATATGAACTTGATTTTGGCTTAAAACTCAAGATTTGGAGAAAATCTTGAAGAATTTCGTTGTGATTGTTTGGGTCTGTTTTGAGATGAATCTTAAATGTATTTTGGTTGTCTAATGATGTGTAAATGAGGTTTTATCAATGCAATCCCGAATAGGTTGTGTTTCCTATGTTTTTGCTTATGAAAATGGTGGTTTTTGGGGTGATCTTGGTGTTCTGTCATAGATGGAGGTATAAGGACGAGTTTAGGTCCATTTTGGATGTTAATTGATGTTTAGAAATTATTGGAAGTGATGGATCTTGGCTGATTTATGTTTTGGAAGAGTTTGGAGGCGATTTCGGTTGTGTTTGGTAGCCGAAATGTTGGATTTATGTAGAGCAGCGAGTTTGAGTGTGTTGGCTGAAGATTTCAATGTATGATGATGCATTAATCCTATGCTTTGATGTGCTTAAAACAAGGGAGACATCTTCGGATACTTGTGGTGTTGATTCGAAGGCTTGATCGACGTTTCGGCAAGCTTGCGAAACGGAATTGGTGAGTGAAGTTGGGTTTCCAGCTTTGAAACAAATGTTTGAAGGTTTTGGGATCTTAGTTTAAGTCTAAGCAACTTAACTAAGCTCAAGAGTAAGTTTTCGGAAAAACTCTCTTGGATGAGCCATGGAGTGGTTTGATGCATTGTTTATAATTTGCATATTTAAATTCTGTTTTGAGAGCATGTTTTAGCATGGTTAATGCTGGTTTTGAAAGCCATATGTTGAAGGATACTCAAGGTAAGAGATCTTTGGTTTGATATGTTGTAAATGTGGATTTGATGCATAGTGATGCATGAGGTTAAATGGCTTTGTGTAATGCTTTAAAACAGTGCGTTGTTGATGTTATATGATGCATATTGGCAAGTGATGTATTGGTTTTAAAGTACTTTAATCAGATATAGTTAGCCGGCTATAGGATTGGGTGCACCGTGAATAAAGTCGCCTTGGATGTTGAGGGGTTGTAATTGTACCGTAAACTCCATCCAAGTACACTAACGAGAAAGGTAAGATCACAACGGTGGTTAAAAGTCCGTGTGTGGATCTTGTGTTGTGTGTCTCGTGTTCTCGTTAGTGGAGTTATACAACTACCGATGAGTGATGTTGAGGGGTTGTGATTGTACCGTTAAACTCCATCACGGGTGTTGAGGGGTTGTGATTGTACCGGTAAACTCCACCTTGTGTGTTCGGCAGTGTGTATGAAGCGTATGGGACAACGCTTGTAATCCGCGTATTCGGTTGTGTTTTAAATTGTAAATGTTTATGGATTATCACTTGAAAGCCAATATGACATGTTGATTTTAATGAAGCATGAGATGCTTGTTATGTATGTAAGGCTGCATGAATAATGATGATTATGTGATGTAAGACTTTATTAAAAGTGTTTTATAAAAAACATTATTGTGTTGTTTCTTTAGAGCATGCCTCACTAAGCAATTGTGCTTACGCTCTTTCTCTTGAACCAATAATGCAGATAATTGAAGTGTTTGAGGGCAACAAGGAGGCTAAGGGTCCAAGGGAAAACTAAGCTCATGTATGGTGATGTTTTCATAACACTATTAGTTTTTGATATTTTGGCAATGGGAACCTATGATGTGTTTTGGGAGATGCATTGGACTCCCTAGTTGTGGCATGATGCCTATGATGATTTGGACTTGTAAATGGCCTTTTGATGCTTGATTTGTGGTTTTGTTGGTTGCATGGTTTTGGATATTAGGATGCATGCCTATACACTTGTGGAATTCCATGTTTGGTGCTATGAATGTGTTTTGAAGTTGCAAACATGTACCTTATATGTGTGATGACATGTTGGCATGATTAGGAAGTCATTAGGATCTGTTTGAGTGGTTTAATGTGTGTAAAACCAGCAAATTATGCAACTTCTGGGCAAGCCGTATCGGAACGGGAACTAGCATTTTGAAACGGGGGCCTGTAATGGCCTTCGTGTATCGAAACGGATAAGGGTCGTTCCGAAACGATTTGGCCACTGGAAGGCCCTGTTTCGAAACAAGTCTCGAAACGAACCCGTGTTTTGGAACGGTCAACACCGTTCGAAACAGGTGACCGTTGGGCACTGATTTGAATGGTATTGAGGTTTGCAAGCTTTACGTTTTAGTCCTGAAAATTGTATTTGCAATTGCATGAGTTTGTGAAGTCCGATTAAGGTGAAATTTGTTAGGGAAGCATGTAATATGATTAATTTAATAATGTTAACTTTAAAATCAGTTAAGTCCTCCTAATTTTCAAAATTTATATTTTGGTCCATAATATTTGTATTTTGTGCAATTGAGTTCCTTATTGATATCTGATCGCTGTGCTTTTCATATCAATGTTTCTCGAGAATATGCATAGGGTTAATGAGCATCTAGACAAGATTAAAAAGAAAAAAGGGTTGTTAATCAAGGTTGACTTCCAGGTTGACTTTGGTTTTCCCCGTGTAATCTTCGTAGTTCGGGTCAATCGTCTAGGCTGGGCTAAGGGGGTTACATTTGGTGGTATCAGAGCTGAGTTCTCGTGTAAATGGGAATGGTTATGTGGGTGATGTATGTGTATTTGCATGAAATGCCTATTGGGTGAAAGTATGTTGTATGAATTGTAAAGTATGTTGCAATTATGATGTTATGCTATGTTGAAGCATGTTAGAGGAACCCATTGCCATATCAAAACTAATGAAAGAAATTGTTTTTGGAAATGAGCTTGAGTGCTTGGATTACTTACCTTGTTGAGCCTAATTATGTTTATTGCATTTGTGTCAGTGCATTGTTTTTCTTGTAAATGGGGCCTCGTAGAGAGATGAGGATGAATACGAGAGCTATGGCTCAGAATGAGAACGAGGAAAACGTTGAGAATGTTGTGGATATACCTCCTCCCCCTGGTGGTGGACCACCCGGCGGTGGTGGTGCTGAAGGTGAAAATGCCGGAATTGGTACTGGTGCTGGGGTCGTTGGACCTGAAGCTGTGCAGGGGCAAGCTGCTCCTGACATGACTGTACTGATACATGCTATTGCTGGAGCCTTTCAGGCAGCAGTAGCTGGAGCTCACGGAGCTGTGCATTAGGGTGATGCTAACGTGAGATTACCTTTGGAACGTCTTTGCAGTCTGGGAGGGACTGAGTTCAGAGGTTTATCTCCTGAGGGTTTCGAATCTTGGTTGGAAAGTACCAAGAGGATTTTGGGACAAATGAACTGCAACAATGTGCAGAAGTTAGGTTGTGTGGTATCGCTGTTACATGATGATGCATATACTTGGTGGACGACCACTGTCTCTGGAATGGAGGAAGTTGATATGACTTGGACGTTCTTTCTGAACGCGTTCAAGCGAAAGTATCTAGGTGTGCGATACCTGGATGAGAAGATGAGAGAATTCATGTCTCTTGTGCAAGGAAGCTGACGGTGGCTGAGTATGAGATCCTGTTTTTCCGTCTTAGTCAGTACGCACCTGAGCTTATCCCTGATAAGCGGGAGAGGTGTGAATGTTTCCGATATGGTTTGGTGATGGACGTGAAGACCTTTATGCTTGCTGCTGAGTATATAAATTTTGATGTGCTGGTGAGTAGAGCGAAGGACATTGAGCAGAATTTGGGTTTGTCTTCCAAGAGTGTTAATTCTGGCTCGGGCAAAAGAGCTGCTGAGTATAGTTCCGGTGGTGGACGGAACAAGAGAGGACAAGATAAGAGGTATCAGTCTTCTGCTAGGCGTGGTAATGGAGGGTATGGTGCGCCTGTCCAGGGAGATAGGATGAGAGCTGATCAGAACACGTGCTGGACGTGTGGATCGCGTGGCCATTTGAGGCGTGATTGTCCTCGAGCATCGAGGGAGGTTCAGGCTCTTGTTGCAGTGACCGTAAATTCGTGCTGGAATTGTGATTCGGCAGACCACATGAGGAGGGAGTATCCTTTGTTGGCCGGTGGTGGTCAGGGACGTGCTCCTGGGGTTGTTGCACCACAGAGAGGTCGTGGGCGCGACCGTGGTAACTTCCAGCGTAGAGATAATGGTGGGAGGAATGTGGCGCATGTGGTGGTTGTTCAACCTGAGGGTGGTGGCCAGGCTCGAGTGTATGCTCAGCGAGAGGGGAGAAATGATACGGATGTGATCGCAAGTACCTTTACTTTGCAATCCTTGTCATTACTTTCCTTGATTGATTCTGGATCTACACACTCATACATATTGCGTGAACATGCTCAATTGCTTGGTTTACCTGTTGAGTCTTTGGATGTTGGTATACGTGTAACTAGTTCCTTTGGTGAGACCGTTGTGACACGGAAGTTGTATAGAAGATGTCCTTTGGTAGTGCAAAACCATGTTTTTCTTGTTGATCTCATGGAATTGCCATTCTATGGTTTTGATGTAATCCTTGGTATGGATTGGCTTGTTGAACATCGAGCTGTGGTGGATTTTGAGAACAAGCAGGTTTCGTTGAAACTTGTGGATGATTATGAGGTAGTGGTGGTTGGTGAGAATGTGAAGTTTCTTGCCAATGTGGTGTCTACATTGGAAGCAAGCCGTATGCTAAGGCAGAGTTGTGAGGCCTACCTAGCCTTTGTGATGAATCCTAGCTCTAAGGAGTTGCGAGTTCAAGATATCAGGACTGTGCGAGAGTTTCCTGGTGTGTTTCCGGAGGAGTTACCTGGATTGCCTCCTAGTCGAGAGGTGGAATTTGGAATTGAGCTGTATGAAAACACAACTCCATTGTCCATTACTCCTTACCGAATGGCACCTAAGGAGTTGAAGGAGCTGAAAACACAACTTCAAGAGTTGCTTGATCGTGGTTTTATTCGGCCTAATGTGTCACCTTGGGGTGCACCGGTCTTGTTTGTGAAGAAAAAGGATGGCACTATGAGAATGTGCATCGATTATCGTCAGCTGAACAAGTTGACTATCAAGAATCGGTATCCTTTGCCGAGGATTGATGATCTTTTTGATCAGTTTCAGGGAGCGGCTGTGTTCTCTAAGATTGACTTAAGGCCAGGTTATTACCAGCTCCAGGTGAAGGATGTGGATGTGTCGAAAACAGCCTTCAGAACGAGGTATGGGCATTATGAGTTCCTTGTGATGCCGTTTGGTTTGACGAATGCTCCTGCAGCTTTTATGGACATGATGAATAGAGTGTTCCATGAATACTTGGACAAGTTTGTTGTGGTGTTCATTGATGATATCCTTGTGTACTCTCGTACTTAGGAGGAGCACGATGGGCATTTGAGGATTGCGTTGCAGGCTTTGTTGGAGAATCAGCTTTATGCTAAGCTGAGCAAATGTGAATTCTGGATTAGGGAAGTTGTTTTCCTTGGTCATGTGGTTTCTGCTGAGGGGATTCGTGTTGATCCTCAGAAGATTGAGGCAGTGATGAATTGGAAGCCTCCTAAGTCTGTTCATGAAGTCCGTAGTTTCCTTGGTTTGGCAGGATACTATCGAAGGTTCGTGGATGGATTTTCAAAGATTGCTGCACCTTTGACGAAGTTGTTGCAGAAGGATGTCAAGTATGAGTGGAAAGAAGCGAGACAGTAGGCTTTTGAGAAGCTTAAGGCAGCTTTGACGCAAGCTCCTATCTTGGTTCAACCTGAATCAGGGAAAGAGTTTGTGGTGTACAGTGACGCATCCTATGTTGGTTTGGGGTGTGTGTTGATGCAAGAGGGTAAGATGGTGGCTTATGCATCGCGCCAGTTGAAGGTGCATGAGCGCAATTATCCTACGCATGATATTGAGTTAGCTGCGGTGGTGTTTTCTTTGAAGATTTGGAGACATTATCTGTATGGTGAGAAGTGTACTGTGTACACAGATCACAAGAGTTTGAAGTATCTGATGTCTCAGAAAGAGTTGAATCTTAGGGAACGACGTTGGGTGGAGTTGCTTAAAGATTACGATCTTACGATCGAGTACCATCCGGGAAAAGCTAATGTTGTAGCGGATGCCTTGAGTAGGAAAGTGGCAGTGGAGTTGAGGGCTATGTTTGCCAGCTTAAGCCTTTCGCGAGATGGAGGTCTTGTGGCTGAATTGCAAGTGAAACCATCTTTGGTTCAGTTGATAAAGGATAAGTAGCTGTTGGATGATTCCTTGGTGCCACATGTTCAGGATATTGCTGAGGATAGACCATCAGATTTCTGTTTTAATGATGATGGAGTTCTATGTTTTGGGAGTCGGATAGTAGTGCCAAATGATGTTGAGTTGAGGCGTGCTATTCTGACTGAAGCTCATAGTAGTCCTTTTTCTATGCACCCTGGTAGTACAAAAATGTATCGTCATCTTAAGGATGAGTACTATTGGGTGGGTTTAAAGAAAGATGTTGCTGAGTATGCGAGTAAGTGCATGGTTTGTCAGCGAGTTAAGGCTGAGCATCAGTTTCCTTCTGGGTTGTTGCAACAGTTGAGGATTCCTGAGTGGAAGTGGGAAAGGATTACCATGGAATTTCTGTCTGGTTTTCCTTTGTCGCCATCGAAAAAGAATTCGGCGTGGGTGATTGTGGATCGCCTTACGAAGTGTGCGCATTTCTTACCTGTGCATACTATGTATACCTTGGACAAGCTTGCAGAGTTGTACATTGCTGAGATTGTGCGACTGCATGGTGTGCCAAAGTCTATAGTGTCGGATAGAGATATGAGGTTTACATCGCGTTTCTGGGAATGTTTGCATCAAGCTTTGGGTACACGACTGAATTTCAGTACTTCTTGTCATCCACAGTCGGATGGACAGTCTGAGCGTGTTATCCAAGTGCTGGAAGATATGTTAAGGTGCTGTGTGCTTGAGTTTCAAGGCTCTTGGGAGAAGCATTTGCCTTTGGTGGAGTTTGCTTATAACAATAGCTACCAGGCAAGTATTCAAATGGCACCTTATGAAGCCTAGTACGGGAGAAAATGCAGAACTCCTCTTTGTTGGGCTGAAACAGGTCAGAAGTTGATTTCGATGCCAACTTTGTTGAAAGGAACCACCGAGAAGGTGAAGCTCATTTGTGAGCGATTGAAGGCAGCTTCTGATCGACAGAAGTCTTACGCGGATTTGAAGCGTAAGGAGATTGAGTTTGCGGTAGGTGACCGTGTGTTTTTGAAAGTTTCACCTTAGAAGAAGGTGATGAGGTTTGGCCGGAAGGGTAAGTTGAGCCCTAGGTACATTGGACCATACGAGGTGATTGAACGTGTGGGTCCTGTTGCGTACAAACTGAGGTTGCCGCAAGAGGTGGAAAAGATTCATGATGTGTTTCATGTTTCTACGCTTCGGAGGTATAGATCGGATCCTTTGCATGTTATGCCTGTGGAGGAAGTGGAGTTGAATCCAGACTTGACCTATGATGAGGAACCGGTTGAAATTCTGGATTCAGACAATAAAGTTCTTCGGGGCAAGACCATTGAATTGGTTAAGGTGTTGTGGAAGCATCGTGGTGTTGAGGAAGCCACGTGAGAACGAAAGGATGACATGAAGAAGCAGTTTCCGTACCTCTTTCCTCCAGGTAAATTTTGAGGACGAAATTTCTTAAGGGGGAGAGTTGTAACACCCCAATTTTGGGCTTAGAAGTTTAGGGTCTGAACCGGACCGGTCTGATTTTCGGTTCGAATATAAAAGGAGGTTTTAGGGAAAGCCTAGTTCGGGATGCTTTAAAAATATGGAAAAATATCTAAAAATCCTCTTTTAATATATATAAGAGAGTGGTGAAATCAATTTTACAAAATAAGGTTTGGAAATATAACATTTTGGAATAGTGACTAAAATGCGATTTTTGAATAGTTCAGTGGTGACTGTTTTGTAAGGATTGAAACTTTGAATCTTTAAGGAGCTAATTTACCCAAAAATGATTTCTCTAGATTTTTCCTTAATTTAGATGATTCAATTAATGTTTAATTAATTAAGAGAAAAGGGAAACTACCCTTTGTTAAAATCATAACTACTTTTCCTAAATTTTTCTCATCTCTTTTTCTCTCAAAATTCCATCATCCAAACACTTTTCTCCAGCAACTTTTCTATTTATTTTCACTCCAATTGATGAGATTTCAATCATCAATTAGTTTCTAATCCATCTTACATCAAATCCTTTTGATTTCCTCATTCGATTTTCAAGCAAATTGGCTCAAATGAAGGAGAAATCACCATTTAGAGGTAAGGTTGTTCTTCTCCTCTAAATACTCAATTCTTTACTGAAATTCCCAAGTTATCAATCCTTAATTTAAGTTTTATAAATGGTTTTAATGATATGAACTTGATTTTGGCTTAAAACTCAAGATTTGGAGGAAATCTTGAGGAATTTCGTTTTGATTGTTTGGGCTCTGTTTAGAGATGAATCTTAAATGTATTTTTGTTGTCTAATGATGTGTAAATGAGGTTTTATCAATGCAATCCCGAATAGGTTTTGTTTCCTATGTTTTTGCTTATGAAAATGGTGGTTTTTGGGGTGATCTTGGTGTTCTATCATAGCTGGAGGTATAAGGACGAGTTTAGGTCCATTTTGGATGTTAATTGATGTTTAGAAATGGTTTGAAGTGATGGATCTTGGCTGGGTTATGTTTTGGAAGAGTTTGGAGGTGATTTCGGTTGTGTTTGATAGCCAAAATGTTGGATTTATATAGAGCAACGAGTTTAAGTGTGTTGGCTGAAGATTTCAATGCAAGATGATGCATTAATCCTCTGCTTTGATGTGTTTAAAACATGGGAGACATCTTCGGATACTTGTGGTGTTGATCCGGAGGCTTGATCGACGTTTCGGCAAGCTTGCGAAATGGAATTGGTGAGTGAAGTTGGATTTCCAGCTTTGAAACAAATGTTTGAAGGTTTTGGGAGCTTAGTTTAAGTATAAGCAACTTAACTAAGCTCAAGAGTAAGTTTTCGGAAAAACTCTCTTGGATGAGCCATGGAGTGGTTTGATGCATTGTTTATAATTTGCATATTTAAATTCTATTTTGAGAGCATGTTTTAGCATGGTTAATGCTGGTTTTGAAAGCCATATGTTGAAGGATACTCAAGGTAAGAGATCCTTGGTTTGATATGTTGTAAATGTGGATTTGATGCATAGTGATGCATGAGGTTAAATGGCTTTGTGTAATGCTTTAAAACAATGAGTTGTTGATGTTATATGATGCATATTGGCAAGTGATGTATTGGTTTTAAAGTACTTGAATCGGATATAGTTAGCCAGCTATAGGATTGGGTGCACCGTGAATAAAGTCGCCTTGGATGTTGAGGGGTTGTAATTGTACCGTAAACTCCATCCAAGTACAATAACGAGAAAGGTAAGATCACAACGGTGGTTAAAAGTCTGTGTGTGGATCTTGTGTTGTGTGTCCCGTGTTCTCGTTAGTGGAGTTATACAACTACCGATGAGTGATGTTGAGGGGTTGTGATTGTACCGTTAAACTCCATCATGGGTGTTGTGGGGTTGTGATTGTACCGGTAAACTCCACCTTGTGTGTTCAGTAGTGTGTATGAAGCGTATGAGACAACGCTTGTAATCAGCGTATCCGGTTGTGTTTTGAGTTGTAAGTGTTTATGGATTATCACTTGAAAGCCAATATGACATGTTGATTTTAATGAAGCATGAGATGCTTGTTATGTATGCAAGGTTGCATGAATAATGATGATTATGTGATGGAAGACTTTATTAAAAGTGTTTTATAAAAACCATTATTGTGTTGTTTCTTTAGAGCATACCTCACTAAGAAATTGTGCTTACGCTCTTTCTCTTGAACCAATAATGCAGATAATTGAAGAGTTTGAGGGCAACAAGGAGGCTAAGGGTCCAAGGGAAAACTAAGCTCATGTACGGTGATGTTTTCATAACACTATTAGTTTTTGATATTTTGGCAATGGGAACCTAGGATGTGTTTTGGGAGATGTATTGGACTCCCTAGTTGTGGCATGATGCCTATGATGATTTGGACTTGTAAATGGCCTTTTGATGCTTGATTTGTGGTTTTGTTGGTTGCATGGTTTTGGATATTAGGATGCATGCCTATAGACTTGTGGAATTCCATGTTTGGTGCTATGAATGTGTTTTGAAGTTGCAAACATGTACCTTATTTGTGTGATGACACGTTGGCATGATTAGGAAGTCATTAGGATGTGTTTGAGTGGTTTAATGTGTGTAAAACCAGCAAATTATGCAACTTCTGGGCAAGCCGTATCGGAACGGGCACTAGTGTTTCGAAACGGGGGCCTGTAATGGCCTTCGTGTATCGAAACGGATAGAGGCCGTTCCGAAACGATTTGGCCACTAGAAGGCCCTATTTCGGAACAAGTCTCGAAACGAACCCGTGTTTCAGAACGGTCAACACCGTTTCGAAACAGGTGACTATTGGGCACTGATTTGAATGGTATTGAGGTTTGCAAGCTTTACGTTTTAGTCCCGAAAATTGTATTTGCAATTGCATGAGTTTGTGAAGTCTGATTAAGGTGAAATTTGTCAGGGAAGCATGTAATATGATTAATTTAATAATGGTAACTTTAAAATCAGTTAAGTCCTCCTAATTTCTAGAATTTACATTTTGGTCCCTAATATTTGTATTTTGTGCAATTGAGTTCCTTATTGATATCTGATCGCTGTGCTTTTCATATCAATGTTTCTCGAGAATACGCATAGGGTTAATGAGCATCTAGACAAGATTGAAAAGAAAAAAAAGGGTTGTTAATCAAGGTTGACTTTCAGGTTGACTTTGCTTTTCCTCGTGTAATCTTCATAGTTTGGGTCAACCGTCTAGGCCGGGCTAAGGGGGTTACACTAAGATTTGAATATAAATTGAAGGAAAAAGAAAAAGATGAAAATATACCTTAAATTGGGATTTTGGATGAATAGAGGAAAATCCTTGCACAAGATTGTGGAAGCTTGCTTAGACTTGTGTTTAAGAGAAAACCCCCTCAATATTTGGTGAAAAACAAAGAGGTTTAGAGGGTTTTTATAGGGAAAAATCGATTCTAGGGTTTTTAGGGTTTGGGAGAGTTTTAATTAAAGCATAACTTTATCATTAAAAGCCCTTTTTAAAACAGTCCGCGAACCCGTTTCGGGACGGTGTCGACCGTTTCGAAACGCGGGCACGAAAGTTTGACCGATTTTTCAACTCTAGATGACCATTTCGATACGGGTTTGACCGTATCGAATCTCCGTTGACTCGTATCGAAACCTGTTTCGATACACCCCTTGGCAGTAGCCAAAATGTTTCGAAACCCTTGGAAGGTGTATCGAAACACCCTTCTCTTAGATAGAAATTTAAAGCATCCGTATCGAAACATGTTGACCCGTTTCGATACACCTGGGCCTGGAAGTGCAGATGAGGCTCTAAAAGTGCAGAAAAATGAATTTTTCTAAGGCCTAACTTGCATGAATGACATGAATGAGCAGGAAAAACATATGCAAACATAAACATACTCCCCTAGCTATAGACATGGATGAAATTAGGAGTAAAAACACATAAACATGACATTTCACAAGATCAAGCAATTTTAAGCACAAAAGAGGTCCTAAAAGGTCAAGATAGGCTAGCTAGACCTAACTCTCTCCTAAGGGACCACAAACGCTCTTTGTCTAAAGGTTTTGTAAATATGTCCGCTAATTGATTTAGGGTGTCAACATACTCTATAACCACATCTTCTTTAAGGACATGATCTCTAATGAAATGATGCCTTATTTCTATGTGTTTGGTTCTAGAGTGTTGGATGAGATTTTTTGTCAAACATATAGCACTAGTGTTATCACATTTAAGGGGTATGGTTTCAACCTTAATACCATAATCTAAGAGTTGTTGCTTCATCCAAAGGACTTGAGCACAACAACTCCCTAAGGATATGTACTCGGCTTCGGTGGTAGATAGGGCTACACTATTTTGTTTCTTAGAGAACCAAGATATGAGCATACTACCTAGGAATTGACAAGTTCCCAAAGTACTCTTCCTATCGATTTTGCATCCCTCATAATCCGCATCCGAATAAGCATGAAGGTTGAAGGTGGAGTCTCTAAGGTACCAAAGACCTAAACAAGGAGTATCTCTGAGGTACCTAAAGATTCTCTTAACGGCTATAAGGTGAGACTCTCTAGGACTAGCTTGAAACCTAGCACACAAGAAAACACTAAACAAGATATCCGGTCTACTTGCGGTAAGGTAAAACAATGATCCAATCATAGAACGATAAAGCTTAGAGTCAACACACTTGCCTCCTTCATCTTTGTCAAGATTTGTAGATGAGCTCATAGGTGTGGCTTGAGGCTTTGCATTCTCCAAGCCAAACTTCTTGAGCATATCCTTTATGTACTTTGCTTGATTGATAAAGGTGCCATCCTTCTTTTGCTTAATTTGGAGTCCCAAAAAGAATGAGAGCTCCTCCATCATGCTCATCTCAAATTCACCTTGCATTATCTTAGCAAACTATTTGCAATGACATTCGTTAGTAGAACCAAAAATAATATCATCAACATAAATTTGTACTACTAAGATGTCATTTTTATACATTTTTATAAAAAGTGTAGTGTCCACCTTGCCTTTTTCAAAACCCTTTTCAATTAAAAAGTTTGAAAGCCTTTCATACCAAGCTCTAGGAGCTTGTTTTAAACCATAAAGAGCTTTAGTGAGTTTGAAAACTTGATTTGGAAATTTTGAGTCTTCAAAACCCGGTGGTTGTTCCACATACACTTCTTCATTTATAAAACCATTTAAAAACGCGCTTTTAACATCCATTTGAAAAAGCTTGAAATCATGATAACATGCATATGCGAGCAACATCCTAATGGCTTCAATTCTAGCTACGGGTGCATAGGTTTCATCAAAATCTATTCCCTCTTCTTGAGTGTAACCTTGTGCTACTAGTCTAGCTTTATTTCTCACAATGTTACCACTCTCATCTAGCTTGTTCCTAAAGACCCATTTAGTTCCTATGGTAGATTGATTACTAGGCCTGTCAACTAATGTCCAAACGTTACTTCTCTCAAATTGATTTAATTCTTCTTGCATAGCCATAATCCAAAAATAATCTTTCAATGCTTCTTTTATATTCTTAGGCTCTATGCATGAGATAAATGCAACATGATTCATTAATCTAAGAGAAGATCGAGTGGTTACCCCCTTGGATGGATCACCCAAGATTTCACCATCTTTGACATAGTTGAACTCTCTTGGGTAGCTCAATTCCTTTTCTTCAAGAGCCAAGTCCTTCAAGGCTTTAAGAGGTGGATCTTGTGTGTCCTCTTCTTTTGTTGGAATCTCATCCTCCTTTGAAGTTTGTCCTCCATCAAAGGCATTTATGATTCCTACATCATCATCATCATAAGAATCCTTCCTTGGAAGGAGGTTATCATCGAATACAACATGTATAGATTCTTCTACTACTAAAGTTCTCTTGTTAAATACTCGATAGGCTTTAGAGGTTAAAGAGTATCCTATGAAAATAGCTTCATCACTTTTTGCATCAAATTTACCAAAGTTGCCTTTTCCATTATTTAAAACAAAACACTTGCAATCAAAAGGGTGAAAATAGCTAATGTTAGGCTTTTTAGATTTTAAAATCTCATAAGATGTTTTCTTTAAAATTGGCCTAATCATTACTCGGTTAACAATATAGCAAGCGGTGTTTGTGGCTTCCGCCCAAAAATATTTAGGTAAATTATTTTCACAAAGCATGGTTCTAGCCATTTCTTGCAAAGTTCTATTTTTCCTCTCAACTACCCCATTTTGTTGAGGAGTTCGAGGAGCCGAAAAATTGTGGCTAATACCATTTTCATTCAAAAAATCTTCAAACCCTAAATTTTGAAACTCGGTTCCATGATCACTTCTAATATGTGAAATTCTAAGTTCAAGATCATTTTGGGTTAGTTTAGAAAATGTGATGAATTTTTCTAAAGCCTCATCTTTAGTACTTAAAAATAGAACCCATGTAAATCTAGAAAAATCATTAACAAGTACAAATGCATAAGATTTACAACCCAAGCTCATAGTCCTAATTGGCCCAAATAAATCCATATGGATAAGTTGTAAACATCTACTTGTAGAAACATCATTAATGGATTTAAAGGAAGACTTATGTTGTTTACTCTTAGAGCATGCATCATAAATTTTATCGTTTGAGAATTTAATCTTAGGTAAACCTCTAACTAGATCAAGGGAAACTAGTTTTTCTAAAACACTAATTCTAGCATGTCCTAGTTTCCTATGCCACAACCATGCATCATTTTCATTTTGTGCTACTAAGCATGCATGAGATGTATGTATGTCATCTAGATGCACAATGTATATGTTCCCTATGCGATGACCTATGAGCATAATATTATTAGATTTAATGTCAACAATTTTGCACCCATTTTTATCAAATAAAACATTAAATCCTTTATCACACAATTGACTTATGCTCAATAAGTTATGTTTAAGACCATCAACATACAAGGCATTTTCAATGAGAATAGTAGGGTGATTACCTATGGAGCCAATACCTTTAATGTGGCATTTGGAGTTGTCACCAAATGTCACCACTCCTCCACTTTTTGGCTTTAGATCCATGAATCTACTATTGTCTCCGGTCATATGCCTTGAGCATCCACTATCAAGGTACCATGCGTTTTGACTTTTTGCTTTGGCCTTGTAGCAACGCTCCCCCTACAAACAAAGATATTAAGCTTTTGTTTTTGGTACCCAAATCATTTTGGGTCCATGAGTGTTAGCTCCCAAAACCTTGGTTCCCTTAGGAATCCAAGATGACATAGCAACAATGTTATTAGATTTTACAAGTTCCTTAGGAACCCATACACTTGTAATCCTTTTAGTTCTACTATGTCCAGGAAAGCTACCTTGTTTGTAGTAATTAGTCTTTTTCTTAGGTTGGTTTGTTTTTGAAGATTGACCTATTTCATGTTTGACATTACCAACATTTTTAAAAGACTCTTTGAGCTTATTTAGCTCATCTAACACCTTTTGGTGTTCACTATTACATTGAGAGAAAAGATTATTAAGGTCAATATTTTCATCTTGAAAAAATTTTAGTTCAACTTTCAACCCTAATATCTTTTTCTCAAATTTTAAATTAGCTTGAGAGAGTGAGTCATTTTTATCATTTAGTTCCAAAATAATTTTCTTATTCCTAATGACCGACTCCTTGTATTTCTCAACTAATTCATCATAGACCTCTTGCAACTCATCATATGCATCATTTAATTCATCATATGTAAAATCTAAAGATGATGAGTTAGAGGTTACCATGGAGGAATCATCCTCAAGTGCCATGAGGCAAAGGTTGGCCACTTCTTGTTCATCATCCTCGGATGACTCCTCATCACTCCAAGTAGCAAGCTTGGCTTTGAGATTCTTCTTCTTCTCAAAGCCCTTCTTCTTGAGTTGAGGGCACTCCGAACATATCTGGCCGGGTTTATTGCACTCAAAGCAAATGATTTGATCCCTTGCTACTTCTTTGTTTTTACCTTTGAAGTCCACCTTCCTTTGAATTTTTCTTCCTCGGTTGGACCTCATAAAGTGTGAGAATCGTTTGGCTATCATAGCCAATTCTTCTAGCTCATCCTCCTCACTAGAAGAGCTCTCCTCAAGTAGTGAAGCTTTGAGAGCTATTCCCATTTTCTTCTTCTTTTCAACCTCTAGCTTTTCTACTCTCTTCTCTTCTTTCTTCTTCTCTTCTTCCCTTCCTTGCTTCATAATCTCATGAGTAAGGAGAGAACCCACAAGCTCATCAAGCTTTAAAGTCTTGAAATTTTTAGCTTCTATGATGGCAGTTCTCTTCCCATCCCAAGATTCGGGAAGTAAATAGAGTAGCTTCCGAACAAGCTTGTCTTCCGGTATTGTCTCTCCAAATCCTTTGAGCCCATTGACTATGGTGGAGAAACGATCAAACATCTTGGACACCATCTCATCGGGCTCCATCTTGAAATTTTCATAACTAAGATTGAGAATTCCAATCTTAGTTTCCTTGACATCATTGGTTCCCTCATAGGTAGTCTCAAGAGTGTCCCACACTTCTTTGGCACTCTCAATGGATGATACTTTGGAGTAGATGTCCGGACCAAATGAACAAAAGAGCATGTGGAGAGCTTTGTCATTTATTTGGATCTTTCTCCTTTCTTCTTCACTCATCTGCACTTGGGGTGGGAATTGTCGGGTACCCGGAAAACCGGGTACCCGGTTCATCCAGGTACCTCTTTAAACGGCCCGTGTCCCGGCCCATTATATTCGGGTACCCGTAAAATTCGGGTACCCGGGTAATCGGGTACCGGGTACCCGGTTCTTATTTTTTTATTTAAAAATTTAAAAAAATCACATGTTAAACACAAAAATATTTAAAAAAATTAAACTTAAAACTTAAAAGAATATAATACAAACATAGAAAAAATGTAGGGATTTAAGCTTACTTTTAGAGTGAAAATATTAAGAAACATAAAATAAAAATATAATTTTAAATATAAAAATATATATTAAATTTTATAGGGTTGGGTCGAGTACCCGGTAAGGGAAAACTTTCGGCCCATGTCCCGGCCCGGTCGGGTAATATTTTTTCGGGAATTACCCGGTATTTTAGTTTCGGGTCGTCGGGTTTTCGGGTCGGGTCAATCGGGTCGGGTATTTTCTCCCACCCCTAATCTCCACCTTTTTCTACAAAACCATCTTCCCTTCACTATCTTGCTTCAATGGAATGTAGGGGCCATCTTCAATTACATCCCAAACCAAGTAGTCATTGGACTTGATGAAGAGGCGCATTCTATTCTTCCAAAACGGATAGTTGTCACCATTGAAGAAGGGTGGTTTTTTAGTGGATTCAGACTCATACATTCTCGAACCGGAGGTAGAAGCCATCTCTTGATATTTGGATGATCACACTCTTCCTAGGAACTCCTCTTGTGGTTGTTAATCCTCAAAGAGGTAGGCTCTGATACCAATTGTTGAGTGGATCGAATGATCGAAATGAACCAAGAGGGGGGGTGAATTGGATTTTTAAAGATCTTGGTGGTGGAAATTGCAAATTAAAAAGGTAGACAAGGAATTTTATAGTGGTTCAAGTTCCAAATGAGCTCTACATCCACTACCTTAGCTTCACTAAGGATTTGCAACAATTCCACTAATTGCTCTTCCCCTTTTCTAGGCTAAGGAGGTAACCCTTACAATTTTCGGTCAAATTTTCTACCCAAAATTTGATCCAATCCTCACACAAATAAAACAAAGAATTTGTTGGCTAAGCAAGTATCTCTCAATACAAATTGTAGCCCAATTACAAGCACTCAACCCAATTGAAATGATAAGAATGAAAAATACAATTGGGGTTTCTAGACAATAATGGGATTTAGGCACAAATGCTTGGATTTGATGTTTGGATGTTTGCTTTAGGATCAATAGTTGTTGCTGAAGCTTTTAGAGGTCCCTTTTATACCTTCTCATTGATTTCTAGCCGTTGTGGTTGTTACATTCATCAATAGAGCCGTTAGGGGTGTTATCTCCCCTCCATAAATGCAGTCTGCAACCAACCGTTTCGAAACGCCCGACCCTGTTTCGAAACAGACCAAAATAGAAAGAGCTGTTGGGGTGCATTAAAGAGCCCGTATCGAAACAGTCTGACCTGTTTTGATACGCTAAGAGCCATTTCGAAACTTGTTTCAAAACATTTTGCCACTATCAAGGGTCGTATCAAAACGGCTTGAAATCGTTTCGATACGCCTTAACGGTTTGTTAAGAATCAGTTAAAAACATTCAACAGTCATATTTTCAAATCAATTTAAGAACCGTTTCGAAACACTGAATGTCGTTTCGATACAGTTTCTCTATGTTCTAAAGTCGTTTCGAAACACGGGTTGGCAGTGTTGAAATCGTTTCTATACCCGTTTCGAAACACAGGTTCACAGTTTCAAAACTGTTTCGAAACGCCTTAGGCCGTTTCGAAACGATAACTCGAAAATCAATGTTTGGGTTTAAGAACACTTAGAAAATATTTGATAAACTTAGTTTTTAACTTAGGCATATTTTTTAAATCATATAGGGTTGTTTGAGGACTTAAAAATTCGTTTTCACATTTTCAATTTAGTCCTTAGGTTCTTTATTTATATCAAAATTAAAATATCGGTTTCAGAGATGCTATCTCGTTGCGAGAGCTATCTAATGCAAAAGCGGAATTGAAAGCACTATTGGATAAAGATGAAGCCTATCCGTCTCAACACTCCCGTGTTCAATGACTAAATGATGGGGATCGTAACACTCGATTCTTCCATGCTCGTGCTACTAGGAGGAAAAAGAAAAACCATGTGCCTGGCCTTATAGGGCTGAATGGTGAGTGGTATGACCGTATGGATGTATGCTTGGCATTGCCCAGGATTACTTTGCAGGTCTTTATCACTTGGATAATTGCATCTCGTCCTCAGAGATTCTTGATTGTATTAAACCAACAATCACCACAACTATGAATGATGGTCTCCTTGCTCCTTTTACAAAATATGAGATACATCAAGCTATAATGCAGATACATCCTTATAAGGCTCCCGGAATTGATGGTCTACCACCTAGCTTCTATAGGAAGTATTGGGATATTGTTGGGGATGATATCTTTAACTTATGTCTCGATATTCTTCATAATCGTGTTAGTATGGCAGACATCAACAGGGCAGTTATTGTTTTGATTCCAAAGATTGATGATTCGGTGTCTATGCGGCAATATGGTCATATTAGCTTATGTACCGTTGTGTACTAAGCCATTTCTAATGTACTTGTCAACCGTTTAAGACCGTTGGTGCTGGTATGTATAGATGAAGAGCAAGCAGCTTTTGTCCCAGGGAGGCATATCTCAGACAATATCTTGATTGCTCATGAAATATTTCACTATATGCAATCATAAAAGAATGGTCCAAACAAGGGTGCGACCGTGAAGCTTGATATTGAAAAGGCATATGATCGGGTTGAGTGGAATTTCTTAGAGGCTGTGATGTTTAAATTAGGTTTTGCCTCTCAGTGGGTAAATCTAATCATGCATTGCATTACTACTGTCACTTATTAGGTCCGGTTGATTGGAGCTCTCTCAGAAATTATTGTGCCGACTCGGGGCATTCGACAAGGTGACCCATTATCACCTTTTCTATTCTTATTCATCAGACATGGATTGTCTGTATTACTTCATCACGCTAAAGGTCAAGGTTCAATTCGTGCCATTCGCACGAGCATGAATGGCCCTATAATCACTCACTTGTTATATGATGATGACAACCTATTATTTGTCAAAAATTCTATTACCGAAATCACCCTAGTGAAAGAAATATTAGATGTGTACTCTGCTTCATCGGGTCAGAAAATCAACTATGATAAGTTACTCATTTATTTCAGCCCATCCACTTCTCAATTGAGCAGGGATCGATTTTAGGTGGCTTTTCCGATCAATGAGGTGGATGACCTGGGTTATTACCTAGGCATGCCTTTAATAATTGGCAAAAATAAGTCCAACAAGATGGGGTTCTTAATTGACCGTGTAGAAAAGAGAGTCTGTGGATGGAGAAAGAATCTCCTTTCTTATGGTGGAAGAGAGGTGTTTCTCAAGGCAGTTGCACAAGCTTTGCCCACTTATGTCATGGCATGTTATCTATTACCAGATTGCCTTATCTCCCAGATTGTGACTATTATGCGTAATTATTGGTGGTCTAGGAGGATGTCAGGTAGAGGATGGCCAATGGTTGCTTGGGAGAAATTATGTGCTCCCAAACGTGCAGGAGGACTTGCATTCAGAGATCTCCATCAATTCAATATTGCTTTATTGGGTAAACAGGTTTGGAGATTATTGACTGACCCACATTGCCTTGTATCTCGTGTTCTATCTTGTATATACTTTGCAGGAAAGTATGTTCTTGAATCTAGACTTGGTGATAAGCCTTCTTATGCTTGGAGATCCATCTTCACTGCTATGCAAAAGCTTCAAGATGGTTTCTTTTGGCAAATGGGGATTGATAGTCAGATTTTGATATTCAAGGCAAATTGGGGAGGAGCAAAACGAGTTCAGTTGTCTGAGCAATATGTGGATAGCATGATTACTCCCATTACTTGTGGAGATTTCATGATTCCATCCTCTACGGAGTGGGATGTGTCCAAATTTCGCCAGGTTTTCCATCTTGCCGATGCTAATGAAATATTACAATGTGTGATTGCAAATACGACATCGAACACAGTGATTTGGGGCAACCATTCTAGTGGAACATAGTCCACAAGATCATGTTATGCATGGTTGATGCATCAATACTATGATCCATCTCCTCCACCCAAGCTTTAGTTTACTTTATCTAAACTTAAGGTACTACCGAAGATAAGGGTGTTTATTTGGCGTGTGGCACATGATGCATTGCCGGTTAATGGGCAAATTGGAGTTCTATGTTCGCCTAATGGTCTTTGTCCTCTTTGTCAATCGGAAATAGAAACATTGATTCATGCTATGAGGGCTTGTCCTGCTACTCGGGAAATACATCACCTTTTCAAGCTACCGGGCCGAGTCATATTAGATCAATCACCTTCTAGTTTTCTATGGTTGGAGCATTGTGCGACTATCCTCAATTCGGATATGTTTGCTAGCTTTGTGGCTATACTATAGAATATTTGGAATCGACGAAATACACTTGTGCATGACAAGAAACTGCAACTGGCTTTCCTTATTGTTGAAAATGCTCAGCACCTTCACAAGGAATTCAATGGAGCATCTATTACGCCATTGCCTTATGGAAATCCACATCAGAGAGTTTTAACGACTTGGTCTAAACCTCAACAAGGAACGATTTCATTAATGGTTGATGGTATGTTCCAATTGCAAACAGGTTCTTGAGCGATGGACCTTCTTGCTCGAGATCATAATGGCCTTGTGTAGGGCATGTAGGTGTTCCCTTTTTGGAAGAGCGCAAGTGCACACTCTTGTCAAGTTATAGTATAAAAGATGTTGAATCCCACGAGGATTGGACAACTTGTCTCGTCTTTGTAGTTCTTGTACAAGGTAAAATAAAGCACAAGTGACTAGTTTGGTTGAGATCGAAGAGTAAATAAAAAAACAAATAATAAATAAGAAGATAATCAGGTTGATAGAGCATGCAGGGTTATGCTACCACTTAGTGTGAAAATTGCGTTGTAATAGGTATGAGTTATTCTTTGCTGCCACGATATGCTGCCTCGGCGGGTATGGCAGGCGGTAAACTACGACCCTATCACACGGCGGTAGCAGGTCACTGCCACTGTAGGGGTGTGTACTGTCTCGACAGGTGGAATGGAAGGAAGTTCTGGCGGCAAGTCTGGCAGATACTTCACGTTCGGCAGGATAGTCGACAATGATCCTCTTATTTCTAGGTTAAGATGCTCGAGATTGATGACTTGAGGACTAGTGTTGAACCAAGGCAATCAACTCGTTTAGCGATCCATTTTAGCCGCTGAAACTTGTGGACTGGTGTGGTGTAACACCCCAAAATCCAATCTAGTCGAAATTCATTTCCGATGATCATAAATTCTACTTTGATGAAGCTTAAAGACTTCACCGACTAGTTAATTATTGTTATCGAACTCTAACTAGACTTTAAACATCAGATTTGAATCCTATTAAGTAATATTGCGCTTTCAGTGACTAAAATGGAAGAAAGGTAAGTTGGAAGGAAAAATTATGGTAGTATGAAAAGTGAGGGGCTAACCTTGCGATTAGCCCCCTTGAATTAAACTCTCCACTTACATGGAGTTACCTGATGAAATTCCTTCAAATGAAAGAAAGCTTTGAATTGAAAAATAGAAAACTAAGAATGTAAAGAAAGCTTACCCGAGATCATCTCTAAGCTAGCACCTCTCTCTCTTCATCATCTTCTTCACCTAAGCACACACCTCCATTGATGGAAATCCAAGCTTGTTATTTATTCAATTTAACGATATCGAAACGTTGTTATCGATTGGGTAAGCTATATTCCTCATTCAATTAATGGATTCCATGGATATTTTAGGTGTAATCTAAGCTAGGGTTTTGACTATCCATGGACATCTCCTTGTTGCCATCACTGTTGAAGTTGGATATTGATTTCGATATCCCTATGTTGATTTTGATGTCGAAACATCAATTCTAATAAGTTTCCTATTAATCTTTCTAGCTCAAGAAGGGGAGAAAGAGGTATCATCATCTCCATCAATAGTTAGGAATAAATGAATCACTATCTGAGAGCCTTGAAGCTTCGGATTTCTAAGGTGAGTGTAGTCGGAGTCTCGGGTTTAGGCGAAAGGACTTCCCGAATCATTAATTGTTGTCTTAAATCGTTTCGCTAACATTGTTGTTGAAGCGAATGTATTGGAAGTTAAATCGGACACTTGGGCAAGTGTTGGTAAGTTATCATTGAACATTGATTATGGCCATTGTGCATTAACATTGATATAAGCATTGTTAAGAGATCATTCCATTGAAATCATCGGACATTGATAATGTCACCAATTCATGAGATATTGATGTTGAGATATATGTGTATTAATCATTGACTATATCGAATTTATGGAATATTGGTATATCATGGATCATTGAAATGAATATGTACATTATGACCTTGGATTGGAATGGAGTCGGGATACAATTGGCATGCCATAGAATTCATGAGCTCAATGTACGGATGGACTACGGTCCTAAGGCTACGACCTATATTAATTTGGCAAGGTGGAGGGATGTGTATTGTTATTGGTCACTTTGGCGAGGCGGAGGGATTGGACCATTCATTATTTTGGCGAGGCGTAGGAATTCGCGTATCCATGATCTTAATTCAATCCAAGGAATTATGAATGAAAGAGATACATATGTATCGCTCACTGCATTGTTATATGGCATTTATTATGTTAACATGAAATTAAGTATCATTGTAGCTATGGCATTCCATCATTTAAGTTATTTGTGACTACCTCACTAGGAGAGGTGTGCCAAATGTGTTTTCCCTCATGCATTTTCAGGTTAAAGAGTAGTAAGTTGGAAGATCGGATCAGCCGCAAGGACAAGTCATTACTAAGCTACAAGTAATGTAATTATTACCTTAAACTCCTAGGAAGGTGGCAAAGTAGTTAAACTAGCAAAATATGCTCATTTTGTTGTGTTGGTGTTTTGTCTATCTTGTAATAAGGTCATTAGCCTTAAATAGCCCTTTTGGTCCTTTGGATATAGCCTTAATTATGCATGCTTTGCTTAAAAGGTAAAAACGAGGTAAACATATTCATATAGCTATGAAATTTGACATGTTAGTAGTTTATATCTTTGGAATGCTACGCATAAAGTTTCGTTGCAATTGGACATCATTCGGTAGGGTAATTTGTATAAAAACCAGACAAAATCTGTCATTACAGACATCCCCGTATCGAAACGGGTGATGACGTTTCGATACTGGTACCCTAACTTTGAACCTGAGATTAAGGGTGTTCCGGAACAAAGTGATGCCGTTTCAGAACATTTTTTCCTCTAGAGACCCCTATTTCGATACAGGTTTCGGAACGGTCAAGTCAAATTCAATGCTGGTCAACCCGTTCTGATACAGGTCAAGCCTGTATCGAAACAATCTGTGATGTTGGGTCAACAAGGTTGACTCTTGTACACCCGTTTCGATACAGTCTAGACTGTATCAAAACAGGGTTAGGTAAGTCTATTATCGCTCATTGGACAACTTTGATTATTTTACAATTTAGTCATTGATTCTTATAGAGTCAAGTGGATAGTGCTAATGGCTTCAGAATTGAAGGAAATTTTGGTAAGTATAACCCTTTAGTAATGAATTTCACTTTGGCAGGGTCTATTTGATAAGGGACCTCAAGTCTGTTAAAATTTACCAATTAGTCCTACATGCTTGTAATAATTGTAAAATGACCCTTGATTGATAATTGTGTATTCTCCTTGATAATATGGATTAAAGGATGCATTGGCTGTGTGTTGGACATTATCCATTGACCAATCATGAGTTTTTAATGAAATTTATAACACTGTTTGTCGCTTCGTTTTCTGGTAACACATTCCGACCCGATTCTTTACCAGACCGGGAAGGGGGTGTTACATTTGTGGTATCAGAGCTAGAGTTTAGTCGATTCTAGGACTAAACTGAAGTTCATTGTATTGTTATTGTTTTACTTTTCCATCTAGGAGTTTTATTTTATATATATTGTGACTTGTCGACTAATCCGATCTTTCATATAGTTATGTCTGCGAAAAATGAAGCTTATGTAGATGAGCATACTGCCGGCTCCTCGACACATGCCGAGGAGGTTAGGGGAGGAAATCCTTTAGATCCACCGCAACCATAGGACCCTCATGTTCAGGGTGTTGAGCTTGTTTCACCTAATGCTCAGGCTGAATGTTATCAGAATATAACCAACATGTTTAAGCAGTTTATGATTGCGATGCAAGCAACACCACTAGTTTAGCCTACTCCTCCTATTGCTCAGTGCGTCCGAGCCCCTATGGATAAACTGGCTTCACTCCGAGCCTATTCTTTCATTGGACAGGATGATGATAATCCTGAAATTGTTGAATACTGGCTGAATAATACCCTACGCATCTTGAACAAGCAGTTGCAGTGCTCCGATAAGCACAAGCTAGAGTGTGCTATTGCTTTGTTAACCGATGAAGCTCTGTTGTGGTGGGAGACTACTATCCTTACTGTTCCCGAAGAATCGGTCACTTGGGAATTCTTTCTAAAGGAATTTCGGAACAAGTACATCAACGAGTACTATCTCGCGGAAATGAGGAGCACTTTTCTTCATTTGAGACAAGGTGGGAGGTCTATCGAGCAGTACATCCATGATTTCTGCAAGTATTGCCGATATAGAGCCGAGTTTATAAAGAAAAAAGAAGACAAGTGCCGAATGTTTATTGTTGGGTTGAGCGATGAGCTACGAACTATGTTTACTGCCTAGGGTATCACCATTTCCAGGGTGAACCGAGTTAAAGCAACAGAAGCAACGTAGAGAGCTCAGAGAGGAAATATGTCTAACCGATCTGAGAAAAGAACATGGAGCGACTCCCGACCTCCCAAATGGAACAAGAAAGGCAAGTATCAAGGTTCGAAGCAAGCTTCTTTTTCACGGCCTTCCCGCACAGGGAACATTTAGAGACCACAGACTATCACCCATTCCTGGTCTAAGGCGGCCTCAGTAGAGAGTACTAGAGGTTTGAATCGGAGTGTTCAACATCCAGTCTGTAACTTTTGTCAGAAACGACATCCAACAAGGCAATGTCGCAAGCAGTCAGGAGCATGTTTCTTCTGTGGGGAACAAGGACATTTTATCAGGGATTGTCCTCAGAATCCCTCCAAATCAGTGGCTGTGCACGGAGACATCATTTCCCCCCGCTTAGTCCTTTCGAGGAAAAGGGCCAAGACAAGCACCTTTGGAAGCATCAGGTAGGCCAGGTAGGTTCGGGAAGCCGGGAAATAAGCAAGAATCGAAGGCCTCTGCCCAGATTTATCATGTGAGAGGCTGCGAGGAAGATGACGAGCCTGATGTTATTGTAGGTACCGTTATGTTATATGCACACTCATTGTATATATTGATTGATCCTGGATCCACACATTCTTTTATAAGCCTGGAATTGGTTAAAAGACATAGGATGCGTAGTGAACCTTTAGCAATGAAGGTCTCCGTGATAAATCCATTAGGTGATTGTGTCACTCTAAGTCTTGCATATAAGAATTGCCCAATCTTGATTCAAGGAATTCCGTTCCCTGCAGACTTCCTAGTTTTACCAATCCACGAGTTTGATGCGATTCTATGCATGGATTGGCTTAGTAACCATCAAGCGTGGGTAGACTGCAATAAGCGAAAATTGTATCTTCGAGGCCTTGGCATGGAAAGGATAACGTTGATGGAATCTCGAAAATCCATGTTGTGTGCATTGTCCACTGAATCCAAGAATGAACCTCAGATCCATGACATTGATACAGTAAATGAATTCACAAATGTTTTTCCTGACGAGCTTCCGGGATTGCCCCCAACTCGTGAAGTAGAATTTGGTATTGAGGTGCAACCTGGGACTGCTCCAGTTTCCATTGCACCATATCGGATGACGGTTGTGGAGTTGAAGGAATTAAAAACTCAAATTCAAGACCTTATGAACAAGGGTTTTATCCAACCGAGCTCTGCACCTTGGAAAGCCCCGGTTCTTGTTGTTAAAAAGAAGGATGGTTCGATGCGTTTGTGCATTGATTATAGACAACTGAACAAAGTCACCATTAAGAATAAGTATCCTTTGCCCAGGATAGACGACCTGTTCGATCAATTAAAAAATGCTTCTGTGTTCTCCAAAATTGATCTAAGGTCGGGTTACTATCAAATGAAAGTCAAGGAGTGTGATGTGCCCAAGACTGCCTTTCGTACAAGATATGGACACTACGAATTTTTAGTAATGCCTTTCAGGCTAACGAATGCACCGACAGCTTTTATGGATTTAATGAATCGGGTATTCAGGTCCTACCTTGATAAATTTGTTGTGGTGTTCATAGACGATATCTTAATTTATTCCAAGAATGAATCGGAACACCGAGATCACCTTCGTATTGTAATCTAGACTCTGAGAAACGGTTGTACGCGAAGTTTTCTAAGTGTGAATTCTGGCTCACTGAAGTGGCCTTTTTGGGGCATGTTGTATCAGCTTCGGGTATTCAGGTGGATCCGAAGAAAATTCAAGCTATTGTGGATTGGCATCCGCCAAAGAATGTTGGTGTGGTTAGAAGTTTTCTCGGGCTTGCTTGATATTGCCGTAGGTTCGTGAAAGGATTTTCAATGTTAGCCGCTCCTTTAATTAAACTGTTACGGAAGGAGACACCTTTTGTTTGGACCGGAGTCCAACAACGAAGCTTTGATCAGTTAAACAAGTCCTAACCCATGCACATGTCTTGACCCAACCTGAGTTTGGAAAAGACTATACAGTTTACAGTGATGCCTCACATCTTGTGTTAGGGCGCATATTGATGCAAGAAGGTAAGGTTATTGCTTACGCTTCGAGGCAACTTAAGCCACATCAGATGAACTATCCCACCCACGACCTAGAATTGGCAGTAGTTGTCTTTGCATTGAAAATCGAAAGGACTGAGCATGAGAGGCAACAGTAGTCGGTGTAATAGTAAATTTGGTTGCATTCAAAGGGCGGTCACGGATAAAGTGACCATGCTCACCACAGTAGTAACAAGCTCCAGTCTGCTTACGATGATGACCATATGGGTGCCTATTCTTACAATAATTGCAAACTAGATGTTGGTTGCCTCAATTTGAACCTTCAGTGCTATCAATAGACGATGCCTTAGCAAACGACCTTGATACCTCTCTTTCTTGTTCCATCTTAGAGGTCAAGAATCATCCCTAAACCTCTTTTTAGATATTTCAGACCCATCGGCTCATTGAGCCCTCTGTGCAGCTTCAGTGGCCTTAACTCGGTTTACCAAGTCTTGAAAATCAACAATACTCAGTGTAGTAAACATAGGGCGTAATTCATCATTGAGCCCTGTAGTGAACATCCGGCATTTCTCTGCCCCTTCTTTATATACTCAGCATCATATCTACTGTACTTGCAGTAATCGTGTATATACTGCTCAATTGGACATTCTCCTTGTTTGAGGTGGAGGAAGATACTTCGACTCTCAGCGAGATAAAACTCACTAATGTACTTCTTGCGGAATTCTTTGAGGAAGAACTCCCAAGTTACTGGGTTCTCGGAGACCGTCAATACAGTAGTCTCCCATCAGTGGAGTGCCTCGTCAGCTAGAAATGCGATGGCACACTCGAGTTTGTGCTCGTCTGAGCACTGTAACTACTTGTTCAGAATCCGTAGGGTGTTGTCCAACCAGTATTTGGCAACTTCAGGGTTGTCGTCATCTTGTCCAGTAAAAGTATAAGCTAGATATTGTGAGAGCTTATCGATAGGAGCTCGTGTGTGTTTGACAGTAGGAGCGAGGGGTTGCACAACTTGCTCCGCCCTCATAGTAGTCATAAACTGCTTGAACATGTCAATCATGTCCTTGTAACACTTAGCCTGAGCGGTAGGTGCTACAGTCTCGGTATTTTGAGCAGGAGGATCCTGTGAGTGCGGTGGATTCGGAGGATTTCCTCCTCTAATCTCCTCGTCGTGCATCGAGGATCCGGTAGCAAGCTCATTAATACGAGCTTCGTTAGTCTCAGACATATCTATATAAAAGATTAGATTAGTTAACAAGGTACAATATATAACTCCTAGGTGGCAAAGTAACACAATAACAATGCAACAAGCTTCAGTTTAGTCCTAGAATCGACTAAACTCTAGCTCTAATACCTCAAATGTAACACCCCTTCCCGATCTGGTCGAGAACCAGATCAGAATAGTCTACCGATGAACAATGCATCGATCGGTGCGATAAAATTTCATTTTATTATCCACATTTAAAACAAAATATACAATAACACATTACCACAATGCGTTTAGTCCAATTAGTCCTTACGAAGCTATAATTAATCATTTAGGACTAATTCTTAACTATTACAAGCTTTAGGGACCAAACTATAAATTTTGCAAACCGCCAGATTATGCCTTTTAACTAACTTAACTTACCCTATATCGAAACACATTAAGGCTATTTCGAAACGGGTGTACGATTGTCAAACTATGTTGACTTGTCCTTTAATCTGTATCGATACGGGTAAGCTCTGTATTGGTACGGGTTGAATCCCTTTTGTCCTTGACTTTGACCCGTTTCGATGCACTATAGACTCGTATCGAAACAGTGAATTCTAGTAGCAAAATGTTCCAATACGGTCTCAAACCGTATCGATACGCCATGTTCCTAGAGTCCAATTATGTTTAACCGTATCGTTACGCCATTACCTCTAACGATACGGCCTGACCTGTAATGACAGATTTTTGCTACTTTTTAACCGAATTGACTTACCAAACAGTGTTCAAATGCAATGAAACTTTACACACAATATTTAAATGCTATAAACTACTGGCATGCCAAATTTGGTAATCATTCGAATATGTTTACTAGGTTTTGATCTATGTGAGCCAAATATGTAAATTTTAACCATTTTTAGCCAAACCAAAAGTCGGTTGAGGGACTTTAACCATATTATAATGTACACACATTACAAACGTATCAAAATAAGCACAAGAGACTAGTTCAACTACTTTGTCACCTTCATAGGAGTTCATAAGGTCAATATACATTACTTTAGCTTATAGTGAGTTGTCTTGTTGCGACTTGTCCGATCCTTCGCAAGGGTTGATTCCTTAACCTAAAATGCATGAGATGAGAAACATTAGGTATACATTGACTAGTGAGGTAGTCATAAACAATATGAACAACAATGTATGAAGTATATATTTATATACGATCTCATGCTCATCAATGTCAATACTATGCATCCAAATACAATGTTTAACATAGTAATTTCACTTTCACCTTTGGATTGAATCAAGATAGTGGACACACGAATTCCTACGCTTCGCCAAATCAATGAATGGTCTAATCCCTCCGCCTCGCCAATATGACCATACCAATGACTATGTACGATGTTCAATACTAACTTACCGATGCTTACCAATGGATCCGACTATCAATCAGATGCAACTTCCTTGAAAGGAATGTTAGCTATTAAACCGAAATCAACAATAATAGATTTGGGAAGGCTCCTCGCATATTCCCGAGACTCTAACTACAATCACCGTAGAATTCGATGCTCTTACGGCTCTCGGATGACAATTCCCTTGTTCCTAGACTTTGGTGAATTTGATGGATACTCTTTTTTGTCATCTTAAGCTAGGAAATCAATATAGAGATTGTTAGGATCGATATTCCAATATCAAAATCAATATCTAGGTTTAGGATCATCATTATTATTGAAAACCTCCATAGATGTTAAACCTGGCTTGAGTTTACACCATCAAAACTCCATGGATTAACAAATAGTTTTAGAGAAATAAGCTTACCTAACCAAGAACAATGATTCGATAACAATAAGATGAAGAAAATCAAAGCCTAAAATCTCCTAAAATGGAGGTTCTTGCTTGATAGGAGAAAGGGAGGTGCTTGCTTAAGGTTTGTACCCGATAAGATCTCTTTCTTTCATCTTTTCTTTTTAATTACTTTGGCCGAATGGCCTTTCCTTCAAATGAAGGAACCCATCTTTATTGGATTATAGTACAGTGACTTAAATGAGGAGGGGCTAATCAAAAGATTAGTCCCTAAACTTCCAATTTTTC
Source organism: Hibiscus tridactylites (assembly GCA_958450335.1). Taxonomy (NCBI): domain Eukaryota; kingdom Viridiplantae; phylum Streptophyta; class Magnoliopsida; order Malvales; family Malvaceae; genus Hibiscus; species Hibiscus tridactylites. The sequence continues at coordinate 28,917,470 of OY288290.1, forward strand.
ACAATTTAGCCACTAAAAGTTTCTATCTTATTTGATAGGATATAATAACAAATATTTAAAACAATTAGAATCCAATATCAATAATTAGCTAGTCGATACTACTTTTAGACATTGTCGATGCGAAGTTTCAGATCATTGGGACCTAATTCTGACTAGACAGGATTTTGGGTGTTACAAATGCCTTTCGATCTCTATGGTGGCGACATATTTTGGCGGAGGATAGTGAAGGGTAGTGTTTTGAGACTCAAAACTTGATTGGATCTTTCCTCCTCCTACGCTGGCGAACGACCTCTCCAACAACAAATAAACCACCACCAATCGACTCATCTCAGATAGAGGGATCCAATGGTGCCAACGGTGTCAAAGTCGGACCATCAAATGACAACTAGTCGAAAGCAGGTTCAGGCTTGAGTTGTCCAAGGTGTGCCCAGTCGAAACCAGGACACACGGTTCACGGGTAGGTTTTGAACTGAGTTTTTCAAGCTAATGGGATCATGCTTGAACTTCTTTACTAATGTCCATCCACAAACCAACAGAAAGACTGAAAGAGTGAATGCACTCGTGGAGATCTATTTAATTCTTTATGTGATTGTCATACAATGCGACTGGCCGAAGTTGTTTGATGTGGCTCAATTTTCCTACAACTTGCAATGGAGCGAGACCACAAACCAAAGTCTGTTCGAGATCGTGACCGAGCAAGAACCTCTTACACCCAATGCGGTTATTACCAAGTATGAAGGGCCTAATCCAATAACACACAAGCTCTCCAAGGAGTGCCAATAACATCATTACTTATCCTAAGCTTGTTTGCACATGGTGGGGAAAAGGACAAGGAAATGGGCAGATCTCAAGTGTAGGGACGTGAACTTTCAAGTTGGTGACCTAGTCCTTGCAAAGTTGACCGGGATCTTGCGCAACCTGACCGTGCACAAAGTGCTTGTGTAAATTTATGAGGGTTCGTTCAGACTTGTGAAGCGAGTAGACACCATGGCCTAGAAATTGGAGTTTTCGTTGACCATCAAAGCCCATCCAATGTTCCATGTCAACCTACTTATGACATACCATCAAGATGAGAAGGACCCTGGTCGAGGGAAATCACACCGAACGCTAGTCGGAGTGAAGGTCTCCTAGGAGAATGAAGTGCAAGTGATCTAGGCAGTGAGAGTCATTCGAGGACCAAGTTACTGGTCGAGGCGCGAGTACTTTGTTCATTAGAATGTACTTCCCGATAGTGAGGGGAGTTGGGAACCAACAGGGGCCCAATGGCAATTCAGAAACCAAGTAGACCAACATCATTCTAGCCGCGCGATGAGGGAACCGCTAGATCCAATGATGGAGAATGTCACAGACCGTGGACCCGAGGCTAAGATCAATGGGAACCAGGCTGCCCATGAAGCTCTTTGCACCATCTTTGGCCTTTAACAATCCAATCGAGCTGGCTCTTTTCTTGGAGCTGAAGATCCTTGTACGATGAATATGGCAAGTAGACCACTTAGTTAAGCATATTCTATTTGATTTATTTCCATACTCGTTCTAATCTCCTATCTAAGGAATAATTGGGATAGACTGAAATAATTTCCTTAGATTAGGGGATATTGTAGATAGGAAGCAATCTCATCCATCGATGTAATTTGATCTTAGCTATTGGATGTAGAGAGCTTTAAGTATAAATATAGGCTTACCCCACTTCATTTCATCCCTTCTGTTTTGAGGAATATACAGAGCATTCACTCAAGCACTCTTGCTTTTTTTGTGAGTCTTTTATTTCTAATGTTCTCTTGCTTCCGCACATATTTATATATTAATTTATTATTTATATAATTATTTTAATATAATTTAATTAATTAATAAATTTAAATACACATATAAATATGTGATAATAAAAAAATTAAATAGGATAATTAGCTTATAAATAGCACGAGAAAATATTTAATTTAGGTTATTTTAAGATTCTTGGTAACTAGTAAGGGTAAAAGAGTCTTTACAACTCTAATATCAAACCTCTAATCTCAAAAAGCTCATATTATGAGCTTTTTCAAAATTAACGGTTTCACCCCAATTCGTTCTTTCAATCCGCTATTTACCAAACAACAATATTAGCGGATTTGACTGGTCAAACCTCTAATTATGCCTCAAACCTCTAATATTTCTCCAAACCTCTCTTTACCAAACATGGTCTTTGGAACTAGTATAGTTGTAGAGTGGCCGCTGAAGAGCGTTGCAAATAAGGATCGACTTTGGGTTGTTAGGGAGCGGTAGTACTCCTGATTTTTTTAAATTTTTATATAGTTAATTTTTTTATTTTCTACTGATGATCTAATTTTACATCCCATAAGTTTTGTAATTTTGCTCCCATAAATTTCTAATATAACTTCTTAAAAGTTCGCGATCCTAACATAAAATCTTATAACATGTGTATTTTTTACTTTTTTTTAACACTACTTACAACTTAGAGGAAGGAATATGAGAAAATGCTCAAGGTATTGAACCAGAACCTAGGGAGGGGAGGGAAATATCTACGCGAGGTTTAACTACTTGCTCCAACATTGGTTAACTTAACATCTGTAATTTTAATCACTATATATATATATAGACATGTTCTGCATAGATAAATAAAAATCTTATTGATTTATTCATTAACTTGCAGCAGAACAAAGACCAAAACGTTTCATCTTTAGTTTTTCGATAGATACATCTGTTTTACTTTCATGAATCATGCATACTTGTGTATCACTCTTCGCATTTGTTTAGGGTTCATCGTTTTTCCTCTTTGAAGGTGAAAAAAGGAAAACGCTGAATCAACCCAAAAACCTTTCACTACGTGCAAGTGAAATTATAAATCATGCCCCTTTTTGTATATACGTGCAGGTGAAAATAGAACAAAAATTCTCTTCCCCTGATCATGTTCTCTTCTATACCCTACACTAAAAAGTACTTAAAAATTAAATTATAAATCATAACCTTAATTTCAACATCCTAAACCTTAAACTCTAAAAAATATATTCTACCTCTAATTCCCTAAACCTTAACCACAATCCTTAACATTAAACATTAAACCCACATTTTTTTAAGTAAAGCACAAAAAAAAAAACATAATTTAGGGGCATATGATTTCCATTCGTGAAAATGCACTTACAACCAAATGCTGGGTACGGGCTTCAATGAGGCATCTATGCATAGAATCTTGTGCTTTTGACAAAGAGAGAAATAAAAGGGACTTTCAAATTGTTCGAAAATGGATTTCATATAACATCGTTTGGTTTAGTTCGGTCGAGTTTATCGTTGGTACAGCATTTTTTGATTTATGGATGGAGAGGTGTTTGAATAATATTACCATTGTATCGAGTTATATGTTAAAAAATTAACAAAACTGACTTCCCTGCAAAGTTTAATACGAATATATTGCGATCTATATTATTAGCGATTAATGTTGGCAAGATGAAAAGTATTTTAGTCGATCAAATCTTAATTGAGTTGGATCTGTTACTGGTTTAGTATTATTAAAGAGGATGCGAGGTCAAATGTGATTATCATCCAATTTATAGGTGGAGACTTTAAAATAAGGATGGCAAATGGGGAAGACGAGTGCGAATACCCTCCCTATATTTATACCCACTTAAAATTTTCATATTCATCACCTACTCATTATTCACGGCGAGTAAAAGTTTTAAATCTATACTCACTCATGCGGGTATATTCTCAAATCCACCCCGCATCCAGTACACAGTTGTGTATCCACCACCCAGACTGTACCCACTTCTACTACCTTAAAATAAATTCGCTTACTCATAATATATATCTCAAAACTTTGTTCTATTTGCTCCAAAAAAAAAAACTAGACTCAAATGTCTTACTAACCATATAAGGTGGTACTTCTAATTCAACTTTTTAAAGTCACTACCGAAACTAGTATTAGGAGTAATATGGTGCTATATTTTTCTGACCTCCGATCACTTACAAATTCGCGTATTTTAAAATACAGATCAAATTTAATCTTCGTTTGTTCTAAACAAAACTAGACTTAGTCACGGTTACAACGATGTATGGATCACTTCCTAATTACTTATATAAAATTTTTGGTGATATTTCAAACTCATTGCCTATTCATAAAATCCTAGATAAATTTCTTAAACTTAATTTTTAACTCATTAATCATCACAAAATTCTTATATACGCTTACAAACATATTTCTCATTAATAATAATAAAAATATTCATCCACCTAACACCACCTAATCTATATAATATAAATAAAATTGTATTTAATTTTCATTAAAATAACTTTATTTAAATGGTGGATAGTGGAACTGATGCATGGTGGGTAAGGTCTCAAAACCATCACTTACCCATTACTCACGGTGGGTAGGACCTTTAATATCCACACTTGCCCATTACCCACCAAACTCATACTCATATATGGTGAGGTGCGAAATCAGCGAAATTGTACCCGTCTGTCATCCCTACCTCAAAATTACCATTTTAATTTTTTTAATTCTATGAATTGTTAAAAATATTTTGAGCTAATTTCAGTTAATCTATAAAGATGAGAAATTTGTATAGATTATAAAGATTTATATTATATATATTCATAATTCTATATATTCTCTGAAATCAAATGATGATATAGTATTATAAAAACTGACATAGGATATAAGGATACTTTATTAACTTATGAAACGTAAATCGTATATAGTTTGTTGATACTGTTGGTAAGCTTTATGGAATCCACTATATACTTGATGTCTCATCAAGGGACATGACTCCAAATCATTGAATGATGAAGAAGACTTAGACAGATAGATAGATGTTTGCCCGAATCACAATTTGCGTGGTTGGAATTATTGCAGCCGCAAAGGCCAAATCGCTTTCAGACCCTCATTCAAAGGGGGTGAATCTGATGGAAAGGGATGGGTCTAGAACCATGTGTGTGGCAATTGGCAATTGGCAATTTACCAAACAACCGTCCTCGACCGTTGAATCGGTCAAGTTTTGCTGTTGTCAGGAACGTAATGGTGGTGGCCAATGCTTGCTCCATTGCAAGTACGAAGACCTGGCGATTCACTTCTCATGATATTGGTTTGGAACTTGTGCATTCTTTCTTGCATTATTCCTTTTCCTACTCATTTTCTTATGACCAGCCCGCAATTAAGCCGCAATACTGGAGGACCAAACCAATCCCCGTCTGAAACTTCACTGACTGACGACACGAGTGAATGACTTGTCGAAATTCAGCATTTTCAGCCATTCGTGGTTCATCTTTCCCCCTTCTAACGATAAATTTCAAATATGTAAGATTTGATACATAATCTTCAACTTACCCATCTTAATTGATTGAATCGCGAGTTAATTTAATAAAAGATTAATTGAAAATATTAAAATATAATTGTTTTTAAAGGGTAATAAATATTATGCACTTTTTATTGAATATAAGTTATATTGTATTATATAAATTCATTGGTAGTTCTCGACATGCGCTATAGAAACAAGCGCACAAACTTTAAGAAAATTAGAGCCCAAAATGAGTTAAGTTAAATTATTGTAAGGGAAAGAAAAATATTAGTTACAGACTAGCAATAAATCACATGGAGGAAGTAAAATGTTGTTGTATTTTATGGATTTTAAGTCCTGTTAGACTCTTTTTTTTTTAAAAAATCTACTACGTACACAACATGTCAACTAGAATTCATTTTTAGGCTTAACTACAAAATAAGTGCCCAAATTATGTCTCTTTTTTGCAATAGATGCCTAAAGTGTTTTTTGGTTGGCATAGTTGAGTAAAGTTTTATTTTGGCTAAAATAGGTGCCTAAAGTTTCATTTTTGGTTGAAATAGGTCCCAAAGTAGGCACCTCAGTTGACTTTAAAACAAGCAAAAAAAAATGAAACTTTAGATACCCATTTCAGCCAAAAAATACTTTAGGCACCCATTGCTAAAAAGAGATATAGTTTTGGCACTTATTTTATAGTTAAGCCTTTTTTAATCGAGGACCTTATTTTAATAAATTACAGATCGCCCCTTAGATCTTCAAACCATCATTGTATAAATTATATAAGTTATTTTGTTAATAGTCTTAAGGTGACACAAGGTAGTATCTGTTAATAATTTTCTCAACCATTTGATAACACACACACACACCTTGCAGACGAAGCTACACCAGCCCATGTCTCTTAGGATGAACATCATCCTCTTTTCCACTAGGAACACTAGTTGGATTCAATATATGCGTTGTTTAAATACAACAATATCTAGCTAATATAATTTTCCTTACACGTGTTGTAGCGACCCGGATTTCAGAATCTATGGGTCAATTTAAACCGAAACATGAGCCTTACTTGTTGGGTAGAGAGTTTGGGGCCTTTAGGTGCTCATGGAAGCCTTAGTGGGCTTCCTTTATGTTGTTGGGCTTGTGAGTTTGGGTTTGGGAAAAGATGGATGGGGCATTATGGTAAAATACTACTTTTTGAAGAGGAGAAGGTTAATTTCCTCTTAATTGTGTTGAAAAAACAAGAGATGGTGATATCACCTTGTCTCTTGTTTCCCACTCCTCTTTCATCTTCATCTTCCTCCCAAGAGCCAAAGTTAAAGATCAAATCTTTGTATTTTTGAGTTGAACTTTCGGAGTGCAAGTGATGGGTGAAGTTATCAACATCAAAGTGATCTATCTAACAAGGTAAGTATGGAAGAAAATGGTAGAGGATGGAGAAAAATGGATTTTTGTGGGGGTGAGGAAGAAGAACGGGAATTGAAGATTTAGCTCATTTCTTATTGTAAAACTCTTCCTTTTGTATACCTTAATCTTCCAGTAATTGTTGTAACTTGTTTTACACTATCTCCTTGTAGTGAAACAAGTTGGAGAAGCTTCCAAAGCTCAAGAGAGGAGGAAGGCTTAAAGCTTGGGCTAGGAGCTTCATTCGCAGAAGTTGGAGTAAAGTTAGTACACCTCTAACTCCTTTGTTTTCACAGACATCATAAAAATGATGCTTTGCATTTTATTTTGGTGATTTGTTTGCTTGAAGCCTTGAAAATGGTAAAATCCAGATTTGATGTTAACATAGTGTAAAAATTGTAGAAAATCACCTAAAATCACTCTCACAATATGTAGGTATCTTTTGTAGAAACGTCAAGTTTTATGAGGGGCATACCAATACAAGCTTCAACTAGTACCGGTACGAGATTCAATGGTGTACCGATACAGGTCATCTCGTATCGGTACCTCCCCAATGCCTTGGGATATTGGGATTCGAATAACCAAAATTAGTACCGGTACGTGCGAGGGCGTATTTGTATCCTCTAGTCCTTTGGGATTCTAGAGAACAATTTTTGTTTCGGTACGGGTCGACCTGTATCGGTACCCAATGTTGGTGTTCTAGCGTATCGATACCCACTGAGCATTCTGCCCGAAAACTTTTATTTTGAGTTCGGGGGCTGATAATTCGAGGACTATAGCCCAATGGGTTTCTAAGGTAGGGATGGTCATGGGTCGGGTTTTTGGTCGATCTGCACCAGACCAAAAAATTAACAACTACATCCAAACCCGACCCGACTCGAACTCGAATTTAGAATAAAAACATGAATTAAACCCGACCCAACCCGACATAAATTAAAATGATCATTTTTTCATTATTATTTGATAAAATGGAGAGCTAGTTGAAAAAATACAAATAAAGAGGGAGCATTATAATAATTATTCCATTTTTATTAGACAAAATAGGGAGATAATTGATATATATATATATATATATATATAAGGAGGGGCATTATAACAATTATACCTAAATATTTAGAATAAAATTAACTATTATTTCGGGTCAGGTCGGGTAGGGTATTTTCACCTTAAACCCAAACCCGACGCGACTTTATACTCAGAAAATCAAATCCGAACCCGAAAATTTCTTTTAAAAACCCGACCCTATAAGATCGATTCGGGTCGAAACCCATCAAGTATGGGTCAAATGGCAATCCATATTCTAAGGGGGTAAAATGAATTATAAAACTGAGAAACTGAGAAATCAACCTCTTATTCGACCATAATGTGTAATAAACTTGGTAATTCGCTTGAGTGCTTGGGTAATATAGAAACCATAGGGTTTTATTGTTTATATGATGTTGTTGCGTGCCATGAGGGCACTTGTTTGGTGGGATCTGGATACCTAGGTAAAGTGTTTCAACATAATGGTAAGTACCGGATGGAGTGTTCCCGATGCTTTGTGTCCCCGGGCCTCGTTCGAAGATACTCGAGGGGTAATTTCGTGTATGAGGCATGGAGTCTAATTGCTTTGTGTCCCTGGCCACCCTATGAGTGATTGTGTCCCGATGCTATGTATCCTCGGGCTTCACTCCAGGTTTGTGTGATGGATTGTTGATATTGCTTATATGTGATATTGGATGATTGACCTTTATTCCATGACATCATTTTAGATATATGCTTATATTTATGATTTCCACGAAGCATATTAGAGTGGTAGTGTACCCACTAAGCGTTGTTAGCTCAGTGTTCGAAATCGATGTTTCGTTTTGTAGGTTTCTAGGTTGGCACGTGCATTGGAGGAGCACCATCGATGTAGGTTTCAACACATCGCTTGTTCAGAGTACATCACTTAGGTCTTATTGGGCTATGTATTTGTAGGACCCTATTGTATTGTTGTAACTCTTATTTTGGGTTTGTATTAAGAAAGCGAATATTTTATTATCTTAAACTATTTAGAGCTCCATTTGTAAACGTTTTAAGAGATTATTAGTGTTTTAACTTTTGGATTTGAATGATTTATGGTATGGAACTCTTTTGGGCTAAACCATGTTGGAAATTTTAAAGTAATGAGTTGGGCTTAAGGTCCAAATGTGACATCCGAGTTTAGGGTGTTACATGTGTATTATTATGATATTTGTGCTACAGTAGAGCCTAATAACTTACATGTTAAATTATAATATATACAATGCAATAGTTATATGTTGATACATAATATGTGTAAAAAAAGTTACACAACTCTCCCTATTTTATTTGTTATATAAACAATGCAAGGAGAATTAGTAAAATCATAACCTAATTTTTCTCTGCCCTAATCCTAGTGTCACGACCTTCTTTTTTCATTTGTTTCCTTGGCCGCTGGTCGACAATTAGTGTTAGTATTGATTGTCGACCATCGAAATTCATTATTTTTTTGTTTTTTTTTCATATTTTATTAAGAATCTCTGCTTTTAGGCACACTTTCCCTCTACTTGTGTGGTATGTTTTCCTTCTGCCTTTGTGGCACACTTTTCTTTATTTTTTATGGTACATTTCATCTATTGTTTTAACATGACTTATGTATACCTTAGCGGTCGTTTGGTGCTCATACAAAGATCTTCATGGAGCTAGTTTCTAATTATGATTCTGTCTGCGTTCATAGAAACATAGATCCCCACTCGGTTAATGGTTGTTTACCGATGTAATCAGTCCTAGGTAGCGAAGCAATCTGCCTGATAGTTTGGTTCACTCGCCACTCTTTTTTAACCCCGTAAAGCGTCTCGTTTGGATAGAGACAAGGAGAATCAAGAAGGCTTCTTGATTTTGATGGTACGCTAATATCTATGAACGTATTACTTTTCTTTGCACCTTTAGGTTTTTGTATAAGATTTTGGTGGACTTGTCCATATTATTCTCCCTTCTTGATGTATTATATTTGTGATATCTTTCATAGATTTTTAATAAAATTCAGTCGTCATTGTAAAAAAATACAATCTAAAATCTAAGTCTATAATCTTAAAATTTAACACTAAATCCTTCTAAACCCTTAAATCATAAACTTTAAATTAAACCCTTAAACTTTAAATTTGACAATTCGTGTAAACTTTAGTTTACGCAAGCTTGTGTATTAAAGTTTTTCTCTTATACAATATACCATTACATAATAAGTAATTTTTTGACACACATGTTGCGTAAAAAATTACACCAACTGAACTTTAAAAAATCCCTAACTTTGAAATACAAACCCTAAACCTTCTATTCTAACCATAAACCTTAAATTATAAATCCTACAAACTAAGTTTGTAAACCCTAAACTAAATCTATAAATCAATTCATTTCAATCAATGATTAAGTGAAATTGTATTAAAGTTTTATTCTTACATGATATAACAATACTCATTAGAATATTGTACGCATAATATACATATAATTAATTATAATTCACATAATTTATTTTATTAAACGATTAAGTGAAATTGATCGATACTCATAAATTGGGGCCAATAAGTTTAATGTGATTATTTTCGTATTTACATTGATTTAATAATATTATTGAGTTATCAATCAATGAAAGTGACCAAGAGAGGGTGAATTGGCAATTTAAAAAAATAGTAGAAGCAAATTGCAAAAAGAAAAAAAATTTGTACAAGTGATTTAGAGTGGTTAAGCTTCTCAACAAGATCTACATCCACTAGCTTAGCTATCCACACTAAAGATTTCACAAATTCACTAATTTGTCTTTTCTTTTAGGCTAAAGGAGATAACCTCACAAATCCTAGATTTATACTCCAAAGTCTAGCAATTCCTTTCCTAAAATTTGAAACAAAGAAGTAATATGAATACCCTCTAAAGGAAGATTATTTGCACAATTTGAAGCTCATTAAAATCCCAACACTTGATGTAAAAATAAAATACAATTAACAAGACTCAAGTGTGTATAAAGAGCTCTAAAAAACTTGGATATTTGCTTGGATGCTTTAGAATGGTTATCTTGTTGTTGAAGAAGCTTTGAAGACTTATTTTTATACCCCTTCATTGATTTTTAGCCGTTTGGGTTGTTGGAAAATTGAATAGAGTCGTCGGGGACAAATTTTCCCACATTAAATACAGTCCACAACAATGGGTATCGGTACGCAGGCTTCCGTATCGGTACCTGCTCAAAGTAGAAATAGTCGTTACAAGAAAGGGGTACCGGTACGTGGGTTTGCGTATCGGTAAATGAGAATTATACAAAGGGTATCGGTAGTCTATGTACCGTACCGATACTGAATTTACTCACTGGAATCCTTGAATTTATTTGTGAATAAAGCGTATTGGTACGCTTATTATCATACCCGTACTCAGCTCAATATAAAATGAGTTTTGCTCCAAAACCAGACAAGTTTTTAAAAACTTTGAAGTTTGTACCGGTACGCCAAAGGCCATACTGGTTTTGGCGTACCAGTACTGAGTTTACCATTTGGTTATATAGTGAGGAAAGGTTGTATTGGTACGCGTATGGCCTTACTAGTACTTAGTTTCCATTTCGAATTAAATCAGATTCTATTGTCAAAAACCTGTACCGGTACGTATATAGCCGTACCGATACTCACTTACCAAAATGGCTTGTTTGAGTACCAAAACACTTAGAAAATATTTGTCTTTCAAAGATATAACTTATACAAAATATTTTATTCTAAAATAAGTTAAGTTTGTTCAAATGCTTGTCCTTTAGTGAGTAATTTCAAATACCTTAAAAATTTATTTATTTGTAATTAAGTCCTTGTTATGTCAAAACCAAAATATTGGTTTAACAATCTCCCCTTTTTAATATATCAAAACCAAATAAATTTTTAATTCACTCCCCTATTTTTAAGACTAAAAGGCTATAGGTTTTTAAATTTTTTTATAAACCCACTTTTCCCCCTTTTTGTTAAATCAAAATTGATAGGGTAAATCAAAATATAACAATAGATAATCAAAATAGATCAAAAAATATAAAATCCAAAGAATAATAATCCAACAATATCCAAATAAAAAACATAAAACCAACATAATAGTCAAGGTCATAGGAAATAACAAAACAACAAAGGTGCATAAAATCCAAATAAGTATATATGATATGAAAAAAAAATAAAAGGACTAAGCCGAAGTGTCATCATCATCAACACCATGAACATTACCATTCCACTCATGATGAAAGGTGGTAAGAGAGACGTCAATCGAAGAAACGCGATGATCTAAGGTAGACAACCTCGTATCCTTGGAAGTCAATCTCGTATCCAAGGTGGTGAACCTCGAATCCATGCTCGTGTCAAGAGCAAAAAACATCCCATCAAGATATGTCACAAAGGCATCAAAAGAAGGTGGTGCAACCAAAGCCACGGGAGGATCCTCGCCCGGAGCAGCATCCTCATCCACTTCATCTTGAGCATTTGAATCCCGAACCCATTCACCATTTATGAAGTGAAAATTGGCTTTACGAAGGGATCTAGCATCTATAGGCTTGATAAGAGGACACGCGAAATCATAGGAACAATCTATCTCTAGCCTATGGAAGATATGGCTCAAGATAGTTTCGTAGGTAAAGGACTTGATGATGGTGGTGTGACGGTGGTTGGCAATGTGAACCATCTCGGTGAATATGATTTGGGCTAGGTTAGGATCTTTACCCTCACGAAAGTAATAGAGCAATTGAAGGCTCGAATAGAGGACCACTTACAACCGGATGGGCGAAACCACCAAGTGATAAGGAGATGAAGGAAACGCTCATGAGCTTCAAGGATTTTAACTAAGGCACACGGATTATGAGAGGGGACAAAAGAGGTTTCATCATCTATACCTACATCATCCATACCTAGGTGGTCGGCTAAGGTTTTAGAGTCAAGATAAATCTTTTTGCCCATAACATAAGACTCAAGCTTGATAGTTTCTGTTTTGTCTTCATTTAAAATACACCTAGCATTCGAATAAAAAATTTAAAAAATTGTTTTATAAACAAGAACGAGGATTTGAAGAAAGTAGACAAATTTCCATTGACTTATCAAATTAAGATTATTTGAATTTAAATTCATAAAAAATGTAGACATAATCAATGTCTCACTCACGAAGGACATAAACGTTTTGAAATTGTTTAAAATATTCCATTTGGTGTGGGTTACCAACATCATTAAAACTTTAGGCATACATTTAGGTAAGATAAGGCTTGACACCGTTATTGGAATCAAAAGAGCTAGCATGATTGTTTCTAGGATGCTTATGGGGAGGCATGGTGAAAAGATTAGGGAGATTGTAGAAATATGTGTTTTGATATGGTAATTGAAAAATAGTTTTGGACTAAATTGAAAATATATCAAAATGTTTTTAAGTCCAAACAACTTGAAAGTATGTTTGAGGATGTTTAAAAAAGTTTTGGCAATGTTTGAAACGATTTTAAGTAGCCAAACCAGTGTTTTTAAGGTACTCATTTCGATATAGGGTTAATATGTATCGATACGACTTGAAACTGCCAAAACACATACCGAAACAAGGCTTGCCCGTTTCAATACAGTGTAGTTCTGTTTCGAAACACCCTTTTGTGTTTTGATACGGCTAAAGGTCAAAACTTCCCCAACGGTCATATTTTCCCAATGGTATTTTAGATGCAGCATAACAGTCACTCGTACTGAAATGGTTTGTAACCGTTTCGATACAGCTCAATACCGTTTCGATACGGCCAAAGGCGTTTCAATACGGCTTGTTGCATCAGTCTTTAACGGATAGTTCTGAAGAAGGTCGTTCCGATACGAGATTGTGTGTTCCGATACAGACAGCTCCAGAACAACATTTATTGCGTGAAATAAAGGCCCCAACGACTCCAAAACATCCTTAATGGCCAGCAACGGCCTAAGCTCAACTTGGACTATAAATTGAAGGCTGGAACACTTGAAGAAGTTTAGAGACAACATCCAAGCAACATGTTCAAGAGAAATTGAGTCAAATTATTATCTCTTCATTTCTCTTGTAAATAGTCTTTAAAGAGTGAACTTTATTGTAAATCCTTGTACTCTTGTGAGCTTAAATTTATGTAAACACCCATCTTGTGGGGTATGAAGTTTACCAAGCAAATCCCTTGTAAAAGGAGAGGTTCTAGTTTAGCATTGAGACAAAAACTAGAGTGGTTCTATCTTAGCCGTATAAAAGATAGGGTTGTAAAGGTTTCCTCCTAAGCCTTGAAAAGGGGACGAATTCTTAGTGAATTGGGAAATCCTTAGTGGTGTGCTAAGGTAGTGGATGTAGACTTAGTTGGGTAGTCGAACCACTATAAAATCCTTGTGCAAATTGTCCATCTTTATTTTGATTTTTAGCCAATTCATCTATGTAGCAAAATCAACCCTCTTGGAGGATTTCGATGATCGATTCTAGCGTGCAAAAAGCCTAACAATTGGTATCAGAGCATCATCTTCATCGAAGGACTAACATCCGGGAGTAAACGTAATTTGCTCGAAGTCTACCGTTCACGAAAATGGCAAGATTTGAAGAAGGTCGCTCTATCTCGTGTCATCCGCTTTTCGAAGAAGAAACATACATCCAATGGAGAAATGTCATGAAATATTTAATCAAATCTCTTAATTTGGAGATTTGGAATATCATCGAATATAGTTACTTGGAAGCTCCTAAGAAGAAGAAGAAGAAGCAAAGGAGCGCAAATGACAAGAAGGCTTAGATAAACGCATAGGTGATGCACACTCTTCTTTGTGGCCTCAATGAAGATGTTTCCAAGAAAGTCTCCACATGCAAAAGTGCCAAAGTTATATGGGAGAAACTTGAGAAGCTCTATGACAACAAGAAGGGAGAAAAGAAAGATGATGCCCAATTATGTGCAAACCTTCTCTCCAATCCAAAGGTAGATGGTGTTTTGGCTCTCGATGTGCCTAAGGTATCTTCTAACTCAAGTGAGCTTAATTCTTACTCTTTTGATGAGTTGCAAGATGCTTTCGATGAATTATTTTTGGAATTTGAGACCATGAATTCCAAATTTTAAGAAAATAATTTCAAAACTTGAATTTGAAAATGATTTTCATTTGGAAACAAAATTGGATTTTGAAAACCAAAATGAAATTTTGAAAAATGATTTAGAGTTTTCAAAAACAAGTAAAGATGTTTTAGAAAAAGAAAATCTTGATTTGAAAGTTATGTTTGAAAGTTTAACAAAAGAAAAAGAAATTGTTTTCAATAATTCATCTTTTCACATAATGGCAAAATGCTCACATTGCCATTATTATGGTCAATCCTCACATACTTGTCCTATAAAGAAGATAAAATATTATAGGATTAGACAAGTATGGGATCCTAAGGGAACTAAAGACATTGAAATTAACGTTAATGGATCCAAAGCAATTTGGATACCAAAATTCAAGTAAATGTCCTTTGTAGGTGTGTTGGAGCAAAGTCAAGCAAAACAAAATCAAATAATGCTCAAATCACACATGAGAAGAAGATTGGGTAACCTCTAAGCTTAATGCTTTCATTTTATACATTTGGTTATCTAACTTTTGTTTAAAGTCTTAGATAATTTTTTAAGCCTAATATTGATGCTTGAGTAAGGGGGAGCCAATTTTAAAACCAAAATTTTAATTGTGTCAAAAGTTTTTCCTAAGTTATTTTGAGACTAAAAGCCATTCAACTTCTTTTTGATATAACAAAAAGGGGGAGAAATAGTTTGAAAATTTGATTTTCCAAGAGAATAAGGGGGAGCTTTAATTTCATTTAAAAGTTTAAAATCTCTTATTCAAATTCTTAAATAGAAAGGGGGAGAATCCCAACAAATTATTTTTCAAGTTGGTTCATTATACCAAAAAGGGGGAGATTGTAGAAATATGTGTTTCGATATAATAATTGAAAAATAGTTTGGACTAAATTGAAAAGATATCAAAATGTTTTTAAGTCCAAACAACTTGAAATTATGTTTGAGGATGTTTAAAAAGGTTTTGGCAATGTTTGAAACGTTTTTAAGTAGCCAAACCAATGTTTTTAAGGTACCCATTTTGATATAGGGCCAATATGTATTTATACGATTTGAAACTGCCAAAACGTGTACCGAAATAGGGCTTGCCCGTTTCGATACCGTGTAGTTTTGTTTCAAAACACCCTTTTGTGTTTCGATAAGGCTAACGATCAAAACCTCCCCAACGGTCATATTTTCCCAACGGTCTTTTAAATGCAGCTCAACGGCCATTCGTACCGGAACAATTTTTAACCGTTTCGATACAACTCAATAATGTTTTGATACGACTAGAGGTTTTTCGATACAACTTGCTGCATCAGGCTTCAATGACTAGTTCTGAAAAAGGTCGTTCCGATACGGACAACTCCAGAACAACATTTATTGCGGGAAATAAAGGCCCCAACGGCTCCAAAACATCCCTAACGGCTAGCAACGACCACAAGCTCAATTGGGACTATAAATTGAAGGCTGGAACATTTAAAGAAGTTTAGAGACAACATCCAAGCAACATGTTCAAGAGAAATTGAGTCAAATTATTATCTCTTGGTTTCTCTTGTAAATAGTCTTTAGAGAGTGAGCTTTATTGTAAATCCGTTTACTCATGTGAGCTTAAATTTGTGTAAACACCCACCTTGTGAGGTATTAAGTTTACCAAACAAATCCCTTGTAAACGGAGAGGTTCTAGTTTAGCCTTGAGACAAAAAATAGAGTGGTTCTATCTTAACCGTATAAAAGATAGGGTTGTAAGGGTTTCCTCCTAAGCCTTGAGAAGAGGACGAATTCTTAGTGAATTGGGAAATCCTTAGTTGTGTGCTAAGGTAGTGGATGTAGATTCGGTTGGATAGTCGAACCACTCTATTTACAAGAATTCTTAGTGAATTGGGAAATCCTTGTGCAAATTGTCCATCTTTATTTCGATTTTTAGCCAATTCATCCAAGAAGAAAAATCAACCCTCTTGATGGATTTCGATTATTGATTCGAGCGTGGAAGACGCATAACACATACACGCGCGCGCGCGCGCGCACACACACACACACACACACACACACACACACACATATATATATATATATATATTTAGGGGTCAAGTACCAAAATGGTCACTAGACTTTGTTAAAAAAAGTAAAATGATAACCAAACTTTCAAATGTTACAAAACGGTAATTAAACTTTATGTTTTGTAACAAAATGGTAACTCGGCCGTTAAATACTTAACGTGACTGTTATGAAACTTTGTATAATAACACATTTAGTTCTTCATATTTACACATTCAATCAATTTAGTCCTAATTCAGAAAAATTCAATAAATTCAGCCATCATTATTCACACATTCTTTCAATTTGGTCATATTTATAATTGGAAATAGTATTCAATAAATTGATTCATTAAGAAATATCAACATCAATTATAATGGGGATGATTGTGCTTTTATAATCAAAATGAATCAATTTTTTATTTCTTTTAGCCATATCAATATGGGTAAATGGCCTCTGCTTCATGTGTGTGCTTAAAAAAACTATTTAGATTGCTTTCAGTGTGGGATATATAACTGGATTAATAAACTTGGGTGTTGTTTACACAAAAAAAGAATTACTTCTGGCTTGGACACCAAAAGAAATGTAGTTTGGAGATTGAAACTCGTTGGGAATTCAATCAAAATTTAGGAGAAATTTCCATCCACCAGGTAACAATAGTTGCTATAAAACTCTAAATATAACTTAGAGTTACCATTTATTTCCAATTATAAATATGTCCAAATTGAAAGAATGTGTAAATAATGAGGGTTAAGTATTATGATTTTTTTTCCGAATTAGGTCTAAATTGATTTAATGTGTAAATATGAAGGACTAAATGTGCTATTATGAAAAGTTTCATAATAGTCACGTTAAGTACTTAACGACCGAGTTACCATTTTGTACAAAACATAAAGTTTAATTGTCATTTTGTAACACTTGAAAGTTCGGTTCCATTTTATTTTTGAAGAACTAATGTTTTGATATAATAATTGAAAAATAGTTTTGGACTAAATTGAAAAGATTTCAAAAATGTCTTGAAGTCCAAATAACTTGAAAATAAGTTTGTGGCAGTCTTAAATGGTTTTCGGCAAGGTTTAAAATATTTTTAAATAACCAAAGTAGAATTTTTAAGGTACCCATTTCGAAACAGGGGGATCTGTATCGAAACAGTTTGGAACTACCAAAACCCGTACCGAAACAGTGCTAGCCTGTTTCGATACGGAAGGTCTTCGTTTTGAAACACCCCTTTCGTTTTTCGAAATGCCCAACGGTCAAAACCTCCCAACGGCTTTTTAAATTGAAACTCAACTATCACTGTTCCGAAATGGGGTTACTACCATTTCGATACGAATCAAAGGGCGTATCGAAACGACCAAAGGCATTTCGATATGGCTTGCTGCATTAGACTTCGACGGCTAGTTCTGAAGAAGGTCGTTTCGATACGGGGTCGATTGTTTCGAGACAGACGTATACATAACATCATTTATGGTGGGAAATTATGTCTCCAACGGCTCCAAAACTACCCCAACGATCCTATATGGCTACAAACTAAATTGGGAGTAGAAAAGGGACCTCCAAGCATCAAGAGAAGACTAATAATTCTATTGTCAACAACTATATGATGTCAAATTGTCTTAGAGCTTATTTGTACATTTTCTTACATAGACAACACTTGTGAGCTTCATTGTCAAATTTGCTCAAGTGTAAAGGTTTTGGATGAGAGCTTAAGATTGCAAACAAATACCTATTAGAGGGATTTCAAGTTTTCTTAGAATTTCTCTTGTAAGAGAGTGTTTGATTAAGCTATGGGTAGTTATCTTAATCGTTTTAACGGATTCCTCCTAAGCCGAGAAAAGGGGACAAAATTCTTAGTAAATTTTGTTGAAATCCTTAGTGGGAAGCTAAGGTAGTGGATATAGTTTCTTGTTAGAAGGCCGAACCACTATAAATCCTTGTATCCAATTATTATTCTTTACCTTCAACTAAAACACCCAAAAATCCAACTTCTCCACACTTGGCGAGCTAGAACAATTGAAGGAAATCGAGCACATAAAAACTCAACAATTGGTATCAGAGCTTGGCTCAATTGAAGAGGATTAACACCCTATTGAGGCGATCCAGCAAACTCGGTCAACATTTCAAATAACCGGCTCAATGGCGCAATCCATCGACATGCCACCTTTCTTCGACGGGACAAATTATGCATATTGGAAGACATGGATAGTGTTCTTTGTCAAATCCAAAGACTACAAGCTTTGGGATATTATTGTAGATTGCACGTTCGTACCAAAAGGAAGCAAGGCAGAGTAGAGTGCCGATGATCGTCAGAAGATGAAGCTAAATTGAAAGGCTTTGCACTTCTTTTTTGTGCACTTAGCCTCAACATATATGAGAAGATGTCTTCTTGCAAGAGTGCCAAGGAAGTTTGGGACAAGCTCAAAGTTGCATACGAGGGGACAAACGAAGTAAAGGATGCCAAGATCGGCCTCCTCAACCTAGAGTATGAAAACTTCAAAATGGATCTGGAAGAGGACATTGAGAAGTTGTTCCATCGATTCTCCACCATCCCCAATGGACTAAAGGGTTATGGAGAAGTCTTTCTGGAAGAAAAGCTTGTCCATAAGCTTATCTATTCTCGTCCCGAGTCATGGGACTTAAAGAATACCGCCACCATCGAAGCCAAAAATTTAAAGACCTTGAAGCTTGAAGAACTCATGGGGTCACTTCTCACTCACCAAATCATGAAGAAAGACAAAGAAGAGGAGAAGAAGAAGGAATAGATAAGAAAGATGGGGAAGAAGAAGTTCATGGAGCTAGGCATGAATGTGAGTTTCGTTGCTCTCAAATCCTCTATATGCCATCATGTGGAACTAAGTGAGGAGGAAAGTGAAGATGAAGAGATGGCCTATCTCTTCAAGAAATTCACCCGATTCATGAAGAGCGAGACAGACAAATCCAAGCATGAATTGAATAAGAAGATGAAGGATTCCCACAAGTCTAACAAAAAGGGATCATCTTCAAAGAAAGCATATGTGGAAACATGGAGTGATGAAGACTCCACCGATGATGAGGTAGCCCACCTATGCTTAATGGCCCTCAATAAGGAGGAGGTAACTTCTAACTCATCTATTTCAAATTCATATACATTTGATGAGTTACAAGATGCCTATGATGATTTGCTTTTGGAATTTAAGGCATCATTTTCAAAGAACAAAAAGTTAGTTTCAATATTGAAAAAGGAAAATGATTTGCTTTCCAAAACAAATCTATAGTTTGAAGCAAAACTTAAAGATTTTTAACTTAAAGTTTTAGATTTACAAAATTTGCTTCAAACAATGGAAAAAGATCACCAAAAATAAGTTGATGATCTAGTGCCCCTAGATTTTTGAAAGGTAGATGTTTTAAAAGTATTTGGGTCCCAAAAGGACTAAATACTTCAACTAAAAAGAATGAAATTGAAAAATGGATTACTAAGGGGACTAAACTTTGTGCAACTAACGTCTATAGATCCAAAGCAATCTGGATACCAAAAATTACTTGACTGTGTTGTTTAGGTGTAATGGAGAGTGATCAACAAGTCCAAATTTGAGGGGGAGCTCCATGCACACAAAGAGAGAACTTGAAGAAGGAAGGCTTCACATCCTCCATTGGATTCAACTATGGTAAAATTTAGTTGAATTCATTTGTCTTTCATTCGATTTATTTATTTTTAATTCAACTAGATTATCATATGTTGGACTAACATTCTTTGATGATGCTTTGAGTAAGGGGATGTCATTTTAAAAAAATAATTCTTATTTTTGTCATTTTTAACCTCCCAAATTATTTTTAACTTAAAGTTATTTAATTTTTTTGATATAACAAAAAGGGGGAGCGTTTGGTTTGAAAAATTGTATTTTCAAATGAATAAGAGGGAGATTTAATTACTTGTCAATTTTGAAATATTTTATTCAAATTTTTAAACTTGAATGGGGAGAATCCCAAACAAATTTTCAAGTTGGTTTTATTATATCAAGAAGGAGGAGATCGAAGAACTAATGTATTGATATAATAATTAAAAAATAGTTTTGGACTAAATTGAAAAGATATCAAAAATGTCTTTAAGTCAAAACAACTTGAAAATAAGTTTGTGGAAGTCTCAAATGGTTTTTGGCAACGTTTAAAACATTTTTAAGTAACCAAACTAGAGTTTTCAAGGTACCCGTTTCGAAACAGGGGGACCTGTATCGAAAAAGTTTGAAACTGCCAAAACTCGTACCGAAATAGGGTTAGCCCATTTCGATACGAAGGGTCTTCGTTTCGAAACACCCCTTTGGTGTTTCGATACGCCCAACGGTCAAAACCTCCCCAACGGCTATTTCCCCAACGGCCTTTTCAATTGTAGCTCAACTGTCACTGTTCTGAAATGGGGTTGCTACCGTTTCGATACGGATCAAAGAGCATTTCAAAACGGCCATATACGTTTCGATACAGCTTGCTGCATCAGACTTCAACAATTAGTTCTGAAGAAGGTTGTTTTGATACGGGGTCGATTGTTTCGAAATGAACGTCCAGAGAACAACATTTATGGTGGGAAATAAAGTCTCCAACGGCTCCAAAACAACCCCAACGATCCTCAACGGCTACAAACTCAATTGGGAGTATAAAAGGGACCTCCAAGCATCAAGGGAAGACTAATGCTTCTATTTTCAACAACTATATGATGTCAAAATCGTCTTAGAGCTCATTTGTACATTTTCTTGTATAGACAACAATTGTGAGCTTAATTGTAAATTTTTCTCAAGTGTATATGTTTTTGGTGAGAGCTTAAGATTGCAAACAAATACCTATTAGAGGGATTTCAAGTTTGCTTAGAATTTCTCTTGTAAGAGAGTGTTTGATTAAGCTAAGGGTAGTTAGCTTAATCGTTGTAACGATTTCCTCCTAAGCCGAGAAAAGGGGACGAAATTCTTTGTGAATTTGGTTGAATCCTTAGTGGGAAGCTAAGGTAATGGATGTAGATGCTTGTTAGAAGGTCGAACCACTATAAATCCTTATGTCCAATTCTTATTCTTTAGCTTCCACTAAAACGCCAAAAAATCCAATTTCTCCACGCTTGGCGAGCTAGAACGGTTGAAGGAAATCGAGCACATAAAAACTCAACAATTTTTCATAACAAAGTTCCGTGACCATTTTGGTACTTTACCCATTTTTCAGTTTTGAAAAATATTTTGAAAGTAGGGATTTAATATATCTTAAAAATACTAGAATCAAACATAAAAACTATACAAATATAAATAAATTAGAAATAAGTGTAAATATAGGGGTTTTACCTTGAATGATGGATGAATGAGGAGATGATTCGAAAAAATTTGATGTAGAAAGAGTTGGGTTTGATGTTGAAAACGAAATCTCCCAAGAAATTTGACGAGAGGTTGAGAGGTTTTGAGGGTTTTTTATAGATAGAAACGACTATGGTTTTTTTGAAGAAAAGTGGTTTTGTTTAATTGTGATTTCGAAATCCCATTTTAATGCCTCAAATATTTACGTACTAGTACAAAGATACGCGTACCAAAATGTCGTGTAACGGTAAAGAACTTGTCTGTACCAATCCTCGAGGCATATCGATACTGAGTTTTAAGTACCGAAATGCTACATTAAGAACTTGTACCATTACAGGATGCCCTATATTGGGACCATTTGCACAAAATGGATAATTTTGGTGGAAAGGACCCAAAAATTCGATTTTAATCGAATTGAAATGCATTTTTTTATTAATGAGCATACATGTAAAGACAATACAAGATAAATTGTCCCCCTAACTATTTGAATAGATGCAAATGAGGTTAAAATCACATAAACATGAATTCCAAACAAATTCAAGCAACATTTAAGAACAACCAAAGGCTCTAAGGTTCAAGAAAGGCTTGTAAGCCCTAGCTCTCTCCTAAGAGTCCAAAAATGCTCCTTACCCAAAGGTTTGGGAAAGATATCCGCTATCTGCTGCAAGGTATCTACATACTCAAGAAACACACCATCTTTTAAGACATGATCCCTAATGAAATGATGCCTTATTTCTTACATGCTTGGTTCTAGAATGTTAGATGACATTTTTAGTGAAACAAATAGCACTCGTATTATCACACTTAATGGTAATGGTACCTACATAAATTCCATAATCTAAGAGTTGTTGTTTCATCCATAGGACTTGAGCACATCAACTACCGGCTATTTTGTTTCTTAGAAAACTATGATATAAGCATGTTTCCTAGGAATTAAAAAGTACCGAAGGTACTCTTTTTATCTATCTTACAACCTCCACAATACGCATCCGAATAAGCATGCAAGCTAAAAGATGAGTCTCTAGGATACCAAAGAACCATAAACTCTAGAATACCAAAGACATAAATTAGGTGTATCTCTAAGGTATCTAAAGATTCTCTTAACGGTTTGTAAATGTGATTCTCTAAGAGTAGCTTGAAATATAACACACAAGAAAACAATAAACATAATATCCGATCTACTTGCGGTAATATAAATCAAAGAACCTATCATAGATCTATAAAACTTAAGATCGACATATTTACCTCCTTCATCTTTGTCAAGCTTTGTAAATGAGCTCATTTGAGTGACTTGAGGCTTCACATTCTATAAGCCAAACTTCTTGAGCATACCCTTGATGTACGTTGCTTGATTGATGAAGATTTCATCCTTCATTTGTTTGATTTAGAGTCCAAAGAAAAAAGAGAGCTTCCTCATCATGCTTATTTCAAACTCACCTTGCATTAACTTAGCAAACTCTTGGCAAGGAGATTTATTAGTAGAACCAAAAATAATATTATCGAGATATATTTGAACTGCTAAAATATCTTTGCCTTTTCTTTTGATAAAAAGTGTAGTATCAACCTTTCACGTTTCAAAACCTTTTCCAACATGAAAATTTGAAAATCTTTCATACCAAGCTCCAGGAGCTTGTTTCAAACCATATAAAGCTTTTGAAAGTTTGAAAACATGGTTTGGATATTTTGGATCTTCAAAACAGGGAGATTGTTCAACATACACTTCCTCATTTATAAAACCATTTAGAAAAGCAGTTTTAACATTGATGAATGTGTAGATAACCTATTTTATTTACCCTTTTTATATAACTTTTGCATGTGTTTAGGCTCATATAGTTGCATTTAGGAGTAGTTTTCATGTAGTTTGCATATAGTTAGGGAGTTATGGTGCTCGCGCTTAATTATTTATATTTTGATGCGTTTAATAGGGAAGGTAGTACGTTTTAGTGGTGCTTGTGCAGGAAGCTGTTGAGGTAGATGAGTGCTAGGGCAGTAGAGTGGCATCCCTCTCGCGTTGAGCATATAAGGCAGAAGAGTTGGAGATGAATCAGACTTTGGCACATGTAGATTGTCACCGGATACGGAAATCATTGAATGAAGCAGGAAATAAAGATCCCTTTTAAGTGGCCTCATGCGCTTTAGGGTTACAAAACCCTAGTTTTTCGCCTATATAAAGAAGACTTGGGCAAAAAAGGAAGAATGATCATATACCACAACCCTTAGCCTTCAGCTATTAGAAAACCACTAGATTCGAAGGTCTAGAGGATTCTTCACACAACGAGAGCCACAGAGAGAAGCTTGGGGAGTGCAGGACCTACAACACAGTTAGAGAACTTGGAAGAGAATGACAAAGACACTTGATTCTTTCTTTTCCATTGCTTGATAAACTGTCATGTTCTTTAATACTTTTATTATGAATGTTTAAGGCTCAAATATTAGCAAAATACTTTTTTGGGGTTTATTGTTTTTCAAATATTATATTTTGATTAACTATTTAATGTTATAGCCTTTTCTTTTATCTATTATGTTCATCGTTCTTCATGCATAGTTACTGTAAGAGCTTTCGAGAGAGATCTTTTAGCTATTGATCCATGGCTTAATTTTGAGAGAGTTGGGTTATACAAACGTGAATAGTGGAGCTTAAGCTGTCAACTTAGGTTCTAATATGGCTTAGACATAAGTTTAGGGTTTTAGCGACCAATAAGGGGAACTTGAATAGATAATAGAGTTGTTAGGGTTTACATAGACATGTATTGCCTTAGCTTCGTGTTATCAACTTCGAGGTATTGAGAGAGTCTAGGAGTTCATTAGAAAATCCTTTCAAATAGGTAGACATAATTGGTTTATGCAAACATGTATTGTCAACCGCTATATCATTCAAATAAGTAATCAACATAATTCTTATGCAATAAACCCAATTTCCATAATCATCAAAATATCTATTTCAACATCTGCTTTTCTTGATCATTACTATCTTTACTTTTATTGCATTTAGTTTTGATAATCACCATCTAATCATTACTTGCTCACAAACTCCTAAGTACAATCACTTCGTATTTCTTAATACAATCCTTGTGGGTTCGACACTCTACTCTATCACTTTATTACTTGATCAACGAATATACTTGCTCTAATTTGCATACCTATTTTGCAAGCATCAACTTTTTGGCACCGTTGTCGGGGATTGAGAATTGATAATTACGTAGTAATTGCGCTTAGATTTGTTTTGTTTTGTTTAATTTTAATTTTTGTTTGTCTTTGTTATTAATTAAGGTGAGTTATAGTGCATGATCAGATGCAATAATCAAGAGAAACCCATTATTCCATATAATCCAGAGATCGACAAATACTTGAGAACCCTACGCAGAGAACACATGATAATGGCGGAACCGATTGGAAATAACAACTTCAATGACTCATGAGTTGGCGATGATCCACTATTTGGCGTAGGAGTAATTGTTACTGATGCAAAAGCTGATAGAGCATGGGAGGGGCAGCTGGTTGTTCAACTACCAACCCGACCTCGACGACCCATTCGAGACAACTTTGCACCTATCCTTAATGATCTCAACCTATCAATCGTTGTGCCAGAAATAAGGGCATCTAACTTTGAGCCGAAGCTCGTTATGTTAAACATGCTCAACTCCATTGGACAATTGTTCCATGCAAAAGTGATGTGCAAATTACGTGCAAGTATACACGGTGCCAAGTTATAGTATTTAAGATATCGTCTCCACAAGGATTGTGAAAACCTTTCGGAATTCACTTTTCTACACATGTAAAAGTAAAAACACAAATATTGAGAGTTTGTTTGATTAAAGCCAAGATTACAGCAAATAAAATAAATTGTGAAATCAGAGTGAGAGAATGCGCCGGTATTGGAATGCTTCTTAGTGTGGAGATTGAATGCACTGTCTCGGCACAATTTTGCATATCGACTTAACAACTTTTGGTAGCCACCCACGAGTATGCCTCGACAGATGCCCACCTCGACAAAGACCAATGTGGCTGCCTGGGTAGTTAAGCAATGATTCAAGGTTCATCAAGGCTCCCTTCAATGACTTCCTTTTATCCCTAAGCTCGAAGTACTATTGGCGAACATGTTTTGGATGATACCTCTAGGCATGAATCTATGGGTGAACACCAACTGATTATGAAGCCTCTGTTAGCCGCAGAACTTCTAACTTATCCCTAACTTGAAGTAGCTTTACCCTATGGTTGGATAAAACCGTGTTTACTCGTTTCATGAGTCCAACTCTTTCGATATTAAACAAATAGATTGCTTCCCTCTTCTCTCCCGATAAAGATTGCAACAATGAAGAACCAAGAGTAAACAAACCTTGAATTGTATTACAAAAATTGAAAACCTAAACAAATACAAGCAAAACTCTCACAACTACTCCACAACCAACCCTTAGCCCTAAGGAAGGTTTAGAACATAATGGAGGTTGGTGACACTATGTTTTTTCCACAAGGAGTTTTCTCTCTATTCTCTCTTTTTCTCTTCTCCTTCAAGTTAATTACATATATATAAGGGAGGAGCCTAGGTCTAAGTCGTTTTAGGGCAGAAATCCTAGTTAGAATATAATTACAACTCATTAAAAGAACAAATCTAACAATAAATCTTCCTAGATTCCCGTTTAACTTTTTCCATCTTGACTTTGACCATGGCTTTTTTTCCCTTCTGGGCTCTAATGCACGTGCATGTGGTCTCCAAAAATCGGGCTTGATGGACTCTTTTAGTCACATACCACTTTGCATATTTCCATCCTTCCTCGAGTTATTGCCTCGACAACACACTGTTGACTGCCTCGGCAGAGGTCTGGGTTGGTGTGCAAGAATTAGCACAGCTCTTCATTATGGGCCTCTCCTCCTCGATCAGCTCTCCAGTTGGTGCAACAACTTCTTTCATCAGTTTCCATCTTCTCCTCTTTGACCTTCTTTGCTACCTCGGCGATGTCTGCTTGGGCGGGTAGCTGCGCACATAAAGAAAACACACTTAAGCCGTATCTTTTGTATAAAAGCAGTTTAAGTTCATCATATAAGGTAGAATGTCTAATCTATGTAGTTTTGTGTATGTTTTCCTAATAAATGCAACTAAACTATACTTAAGAACAACAATAATTGAGCTAAACTTGGGCATAAATATATGACTTGTTCACACTTAACACACCCCCAAACTCGAACTATTACTTGTCCTCAAGCAATGCAATCTAACAATAACATGCCAAAACTTCAAATCATATGTAAACTTATTAGAGAGAGCACCTTGAGAAACCTTTACATACCATGTAGATTTACGCCTAATTGGCAACCTTTTGAATGACAATGGACTTACTCAAAACCGAACTGTGTATCTCGTGAGTGTGTGCGGTCCTTATGATAAGAATGATTCTTCGGCTTTCTAAGTAAACCTTGATAAACACCTTAATTCACTTAGGTTTCCCTCTAGTTTCTTTTGCAGTTCAATCACTAGAAAGGCATCTCTAATGATTTTATTTTTTTACTTTTTTTTCTAGAGCCAATTTCGGGCACCTCTAGCTTATTCTAGAGCAAGTTTCGGGCACCTCTAGGACATATCTCTTTTTTTCTCTTTAAACAAACTTCAAGTTCTACTCAAGTTTACTAGATGAAATACCTAATTTTCCTAGAAGTCCTAAAATCAAACTAGTCACAAAGAGTGTTTTCTTTAAGTTCAGATCATAGTAGGATTCTAAGTAAATCTAGAGTCATGCTATGGTTGCCGCCTGGGCGGGCCATCCGCCGCGACATGTAAAAACTACTCAAGGATTTTCCTCAAACTAAGAGTTCATTAGATTTTAAATAAAGGAATGTTACATTAGAACCTAAATGCAACTACAAAAAAAAACAAAACAGAAAAATAAAACAGAAATAAAAAAAACAAAAGAAAAAAATTTAGAGGACTAATTCCCCCCAAAACTCGAGAGGAGCATTGTCTTCAATGCATGCATATATACACAAAATTTAGCACAGATTAGACAAAAATAAAATAGAAGAAGAGAGAAGATTAGATTGATGGTGTCTCGGAAGAGGTGTCGTCGGCGGCGGCTATGATCACCCTCTTTCGAGATGCCATTTTGAAGCATTTGGCCGCTCTCGACGGCTACGGGCGGGAAGGTGGACTTGGTTGTTCCTTTTGCGTGACTTCTCGTTCACCGCGTTCTTCACTGTCTGGGCAAACTTCGGTGGCATAATGTTTTCTCTTTGCACCTAGGGAGAGTGATGGCTCGAGTTTCCTAGTGATGGATCAGACCGATTCTTGCCATATTGAGTATGATGATAATGAGTTGAGGTAGGATGTGTCGGATGGTCCTGGTGCGTCGGCTGCCGCCTATGATGTCTACCCTTGTTCTCTGATTGATGTGGCCGTTGTGTCTCCTTGGTTGTCGGAGATGGAGAGGAGTTCGGTGGCCGTGGATTTGGGGAGGCTAGAGGATGGATTGAGATAGGGGCGGTTAGGGTTGCGGAGGCAGAAGGCGCAACAGACGTTTCTGGTGCTGCCGGGGCAAAGATCTCAATAGGGTACTCTTGAAATTGGGCCGCTGGGAACTTCTCCTTGATTTTAGTGACGGTGGCATTGTTGAAGTCTCTGGCGTAAGCCATGAAGGTCAGTTGGCGTCGTTCCATTCTATCTAGATGTGCTTCTAAACCGTCTATGGTGGTTGCCGGGGCAGGCTGTTGGAATTGTTGCTCGCTGCCCATCTCCGATTCCTGGCCATGGTTTTTCGGAGTGGCCGCTGTAATCTCCATTTTTCGAAGGATGATCTCTCGTCTACCCGGTTTTTTCCAGCGTCAGTCGGTTGGGGCAGCAGTAATGTAAGCCATTTCGCACAACGCCGTGATGAGGCTGTGGAAGTAGAGTTGCCCCTTCGATTTCTGCCTACTCTAAAAAATCTCATTAGCTATAACCACACCCACATTAATATACCTTTTGTTGATGATGAAGTGGATGGGTGCCAAGCGTGGTTTGTCGACGGTGGAGTTGTGGGACGTGGGCAACAACTGTCTCTTCATGAATGTGTTCCACAATTTTGCCTCGGGTAGTAAGTTCCGCCAATTGACAGTGCCCCTATTTTCCCCATATTCCAGATTGTCCCTGAAATGCAAAGCTCTTCTTTCATCACCTCGTAATTGCCTGTCGTGAGGAAGGCGAGGAACTTTGCGTGTTGATCTTCTCGAATGTGAAGGTCGTAGTAGAGGGTGATCTTGTCTTCGTCGATCAACACTGGCCGGCCATAGACATTCACCGTCGGCACTTCCTCTATTGGCCCTTGGGCATAGTATTCGCACACCATTGTTTGATTTGCCGGTTTTGGTTGTTGGGCAAAAATATGCCATCTTTGACGTGCGATCTTGTTGAAGATAAACTGCTCAACCCCTAAGTTCCTCTTCCCCGTCTCATAGTAGAAACCTTGCTCTTCCCACCCTAATCTTTCTTTGAATTTTTCATTGTGTCGGGCTTTGGTTTATGCTGTAGCAAAGCGATTGAGGGATTCTTTGGATTCTGCTTGGGCAGTGTGACGGCGTGGGGTTCTTGCCATTCTTGATATTGGATTTTAGGGTTTTTATGTGGAGAGGGTTGTGAGAGTTGAGAATCTGTAGAAAAGGAAAGAAATCTGAAAGCAAGAGAAATCTGCGAAACAATATGCAAGAGAGAGTAAAGAAGAGTGAAAAGTAAAAAAAATGAGGGGGGTTTAAATAGGAGTGAAGAGGTCTGTCGCTTCATTTGCCGAGGCAGCCGTTGCCTCGGCGGGCTGGAATAGGTGATGGATTTGGCTTTTGCTTCTTCTCTCTTCTCTTGGGCTATTGTTCCTCCTAAAATAAAATAAAACAGAAATAAAAATTATTAGTAAATAAATGCTGAAATTAAATCTATTTCCTAAGAACTGAATAAAAATGAAAGAAATTAAAATCTAAGTCCTAAAACAAAAAATAAAAGAAAAAGAGTTTAAGTTATGTTGGGAATGCATTCAGATGCTTTTTTCAAAGATTGCAAGACATTCAACTTAATTTTCTCTATTTGCTTGTCTTAATCTGCATGCAGTACGTTCAGGCTCTGGGTCGTAGTCTCGTAAGGGTGATTTTTGGTTCGCTCTTGTCATAAACCAAAGAAAACCAGGGGGTTAAACAAGAAAAATAAAAACAAAAAGTTGTACGCCAATCCCTGACAACGGCGCCAAGAAAATTGTCTACACAAATAAAAGTAAAAACACAAATATTAAGAGTTGGTTTGATAAAAACTAAGATTAAAGAAAATAAAATAAATTGCAAAATCAGAGTGAGAGAATGGGCCGGTATTGGAATGCTTCATAGTGTGTTGATTGAAAGCACTGTCTTGGCATAGTTTTGAAGATCGACTTAATAACTTTTGGTAGGCGCACACGAGTATGCCCGGCTGATGCCCGCCTCGACAAAGACCAATGTGACTACCTGGGCAGCTAAGCGATGATTCAAGGTTCGCCAAGGCCCCCTTCAATGACTTCCTCTTATCCCTAAGCTTGAAGTACAATTGGCGAACACGTCTTGGATTGTACCTCCCAGCGTGAATCTAAGGGTGAACACCAACCGATTATGAAGCCTCTATTAGCTACTGTACATCTAACTTATCCCTAAGCCGAATTAGCTTTACCCTATAGTTGGATAAATCCATGTTTACTCATTTCGTGAGTCCAACTCTCCTAATATTGAACAAATAGATTGTTGCCATGTTCGTTCCCGATAAAGATTGCAACAATGAAGAACCAAGAGTAAAAAAAACCTTAAATTTTATTGCAAATATTGAAAACCTAAACAAATACAAGCAAAACTCTCACAACTACTCCACAGCCATCTCTTAGCCCTAGGAAAGGTTTAGAACATAATGGAGGTTGGCGGCATTAGGGTTTTTCGACAAGAAGAAGTTTTCTCTCTAATATCTCTTGTTCTCTTCTCCTTCAAGTCAATTGCATATATATAGGGGTGGAGCCTATGTCAAAGTTGCTTTAGGGCAGGAATCCTAGTTAGAATATAATTACAACTCATTAAAAGAACAAATATAACATTAAATCTTCCTAGATTCCCGTTTTACTTTTTCCATCTTGACTTTGACCATGGCTTTTCTTTGTCTGTTGGGCTCCAATGCACATGCAAGTGGTCTCCAAAAATCGGGCTTGATGGGCTCTTTCAGTCGCATACCACTTTGCATATTTCCATCCTTCCTTGAGTTGCTGCCTCAGCTGCACACTGTTGACTGCCTCAGCATAGGTCTTGGTTGGTGTGCATGGGTTGGCACGACTCTTCATTCTGGGCCTCTCCTCCTCAATCAGCTCTCTAGTTGGTTCAACAGCTTCTTCCATCAGTTTCCAGCTTCTCCTCTTCTGCCTTATTTGTTGCCTCGGTGGCGTCTGCCTGGGCGGGTACCTACGCACATAAAGAGAACACACCTAAGCAGTATCTTTTGTAAAAAAACAGTTTATGTTAATCAAATAAGGCAGAATATCTAATCTATGCAGTTTTGTGTATGTTTTCCTAATAAATACAACTAAACTATACTTAAGAACAACAGTAATTGAGCTAAACTAGGGGCATAAATATATGACTTTTTCACATTTTATAACAATTCAATGGATTTGCAAGGGATGATGCTCGAGAGCACTTTCAAGCTTTCATGGAAATCTGTGACTGTTTTAACAAACAAAGAGTTCCTGGTGATGTGTTGAGTCTTAAATTGTTCACTTATTCCTTGCTCGATCGAGCCCGAGCATGATTGTAGACCATATCCTCAAGATCTATTACATCCTAAGATGACTTGTGTAGAAGCTTTCTGCACCGATACGATTCGTCGAACATGCATGTTTGCGTGTGTAGTGTACTATAAATGATACGCAAATCTGGTGCAAGTATATACGTCGAACGAGTAATAAAGTGATGAGTGAGTATCGTCTCTATAGGGATTGGAGGTATTCACGGTTTGCTGTAACAATAAAGATTGAACTTTTTGCAGATGAAAATGCTATAGTAAAAGAGATGATATATAATAACGCTGAAGCAAAACAGTGCAGAGAAAGATAAGATAGCAATATGATGAACAGATCCCCTTTCGTATGCGAAAGTCACTACGAAATTACTGGCTGGGAATGATGGAAAACCTAAACTAAGTTTCCAAATGATACTAAGGCTCATCAGCTATCTTCTATGCTAGGCTGGATTTGCTAAAATTGCTCCTAAATTATCTCAATCCAGAAAACTGGGAGTTGGAAATGCTACAACAATACCTCTCGGCGTAAACTCTTAACACTCCCCTACCCTTCACAAAATATCTCTTTTAGCCCTTAAAACATATCACTTATCTCTAAGGTAGGCTAGAGACTTCCTCTCAACAACCACTCCCTTGCTTATGGGGGTTCTAAGGCTAGCTCTCTCGATTACTAACCCCAACAAACACTTAAAGAATGACCAACTCTCGAGGGCTCTTACAACTATAAGGAAATAAAATGCGTAAGCAAAGCATAAAACTTGATAAACACTGAAAAAGCTATAGCATGCATTAAAAAGTACTCAAAATAAAAACATCCATCAAACCCAAGCCACCTAAAACAGTTCGTGGCTGGGCAATATCATCTAACGTATCAATGCGATAACATCACCAAAGATAAAGATATGAAAAGGAAATGCTATAGCGACAGAAAGAAAGGTGAACTCCCTCTCCTCCATGGACCACCCGACTGTCTTAGGCCCACCGCCTCTCTCGAGGACAGTGAGGTCACTTCTTGGAGCTTCAACGATGGTGGACACCAAGTGGTGAAGATGAATATGAAAACTTTTCTCTCATTTTCTCTCTCTAGCTCTCTCCAGCCTCTTTCTCGCGTGTGTATTCCAAGCTTCTCTTCCTCTTTATATACTGGAGGCTCTAGGGTTTTGTGCCCTAACGATTCCTTGAAAATCCCAAGGAATATCCATCGACAAGGTCCGCCATGAAGGGACAAGAAGGACAGTCTGCAGGTGGGTACCAACTGCTGCACATGTCAGGTCATCCTTTTCTGCATGTTCACGTGCTTCTGCAACTCATGTGCTGGCCAATATCCACTTCCACCATGCTATAGCAATTTCTGGCACTAGCTTTCTCTCTTGACTCCTTTGCTGCGCATCATCAAACCCAAAACCAACCTTCCGAGCAGTACCCCTCAATATGGACCAATAACCAACAAAGATAAAGATGCACTCAAAAGAAGAAAATGCAACCTAAATGCAGTCTAAATGCTATGGTATGAACTCAAGAATAGGCAATTTCTATAGCAAAAAGGTATGAAAACAAGGATATTTATGCAGTTATCACACTCTAAAACTTAAGCTATTGCTTGTCCTCTAGCAATGAGTAGAACAGAACAAAAAAATTACAATGGCAACATGTCAGTCCTCAAAAATAACTTAGGCAATTAAATATAAACAATTAGAAGTGAGATCCTTAAGAACATTCTTTAAGACTAAGCTTTGTGCATGTGTGCGTGGTTGCCTTCCTCCTATACTTAAGCTAGTAAGACAAATTTTCAAGGAAGCACCCTAATTATACCCTAACTAGGTTCTCTAGTTCTTTTCTAATTTTTAAACTCCCAAAGATATAGGTTTTTTGCTACGAAGGGTGACAGCTCATCACACCAACTGTCCTTAACTCTAGATGAGCAGGGAGCAAACCTCTCACCCGCGAGCTACTAAGTAGAGTCATCCCGTGACAACTTTCATTCACTCATATGTGCTATAGAAAAATTTTATTTTTTCTTTCTTCTTCCCTTTTTTGGTTGTAGTTTGCTTTAGCAAAGCAGAGTGTCCTACATATATGTCGTAACATTTATTCGTTTGTTTGAGCACAGGATCGTCTAGTTTTTCTTAAGTACCCTAGAGTTTACATATCATAGCTCATCAGGGTTCTTCCTGAATTTTTTTTCTAACGAACTTATTTTTAGAAAGAGAGCAACTATGTAAAAAGTTTTAACAACTAGATCCTAAGGTCAGTTCTACAGATCTCAACTAATTGTGTTTCTTTTATAAACAAGTTCAAGCCTTTAAGATTTCGTCATCAGACATCATAGATATATTCATAGGCTATCTCTAGACTAAACAGAATTCCATAGTAAAAATTTTGTTCTTTCCTACTATGCATATGCTAAAGCAAAATACTAATTATGAACACCAACACCCCCAAAATTAAGGGATGCAGTGTCCTTAATGCATGAACTAATCTATACTATATGCCATGAAAAATGAAATGAAATAAAAAAAGTTAGTTACCTCATGGGTGCGGAGGGTATGTGGTGATGTTGGTGTTGTCCATGGAAGTTTCAGACGAGTAGTGGTGGGGAACTGCGACATCGTCCACACTCCCGGAGGAGACTGACAAAGCACTAGGTGAAGATCGGACATGATCGTCAATATGTTTGATGCGTGTCTTTGGTCTGGATGTTGTAGCATTCGTTTTTTGTGCTTTTTTCGGCTTAGGTGTAGGTGTTGGGGTTGTCTCTGTTTGAGGGAGGTTCTCATGATCACTGGACATATGCTCTGGCTCAGGAAGTGGGTTTTTCGGATGTGACGGTGCTGGATTGGTTTCCTTCATTCTACGTTTCCTTTTCTTGGTCGGGGTGGGTACTGGGTCGGTCTCTTTGACTGGAGGCAGAACCAAAGGAATTTCTTTTTCTGGCTGGGCAGTAGGAGTCGTAGGCGCATTCTTTCTTGGAGTCTTCTTCTTGGAGTGGGTTGGGCTGAGCTAGGGTCACTCGGCCGCACTGAACTCGCTGTAGCAGTGGTGGGGGCTTGCAATAACTCCATGGGGAATAGTGGAAATGACACATTCTGGTATGGTAGGAGTTTGTTGAAGCAGAATGCTATGGTACCATCACGATGATGGGCATAATTAAAGTATGCCCGCTGATGTGCCTTCATCAGGTTGAGCTCAGCGCTTAGTTCTTTCGTTGTGGCCACCAATGCTGCTACCCGTGCTGCAGCAAAACTTTTAGCACCTCCCTCTACTATTTGCTGAGGCACATCTTCGTTGAATCCTCGGAGCTCCGTGACGAGGGCTGGAGTTAGACCTGTCTTTCCTGAAATAGTTGCATCCACTAGATCGTCTATAAAGACGTCCTTTCTTTTACACAAAGCAGTGATCAGGTTAGGGAAAACAAAGGGACTACAAGGCCTTTTCAGACAAGCATACACTTCATACAATATGATATTTCCTATGTCAATGCGTCTACCATGTAATATTGAATGGATAAGAAATAGCCTAGACATGTGTACCGTGGCAGTGTGCAGAGTGGGCATAAGCCTATGTCCAACAAAATGGTTCCGTACCTTGGCCTCAGGTTTGACGCATCCTCTCTCGACTGACCTATTATTGTCCAGCACCGTTCTCTCAAAACAAATATCCTCTAGCACCTCGCGATGTGTCTGCACGTCCATAGTCATCACAAAAGTGGTGTGGTTGTCTACAATGTGCTTTAGCCCATATAACTTGTTAATTGCTGAAGTAGTAAACTTTATCTGCTCGCCTCGCACATGAACCGTAAACTGCATGGGACTTGTGAGGTGTGCGTAGAACTCCTTTACGAGTGAGGTAAAAATCTCCTCAGGGTGAGCAACGAAGGTTTTCCATTCATGCTTGCCAATGACGTCCATGAATGCCTGATCGAACTAGTCTTCCTCCTCTTTAGGGTATTTAAACCCTAGCTCCGAAAGAACATTCCTATCTTTAAGTTTCGTCCTTCGCTTCTTTGTTACCTCATCGAAAAACTTAGAGATTTCCAGGGCTGGTGGTTTTTTAGGGTGATCAGAAGTTTCAGGGGCATTCTTGCAACGAGCCATGGAGGGTTTTGTTGAAAATAGATGAGGAGTGAATATGTGAGGTGTAATCACCTATTTTGTCCGAGGTGTCAAAACTCGTTTTCTTTTCTTTTTTTAAATAATGGGCTTTATATATCGTGGTTAGAAATAAGAAAAAGGAAAAAAAGATTAATTAATTACTAACCTTATTATCTATTCTTGTCATTAACTTTATTACCATCTATTATTATTATTAATACTATCATTATATTATTACCAGTTATCATTTACCATTACCATTATTATCTACTAGTATTATATTAAAACCACTATCATATATTATTTATTACTATTATTGATATCTATGTTATTATTATTATTATTATTATTATTATTATTATTAATCAAATCTTAAAAACAGAAAAAACATTAAATAATAAAGCCCAGTTTATTAATTTGAAGTCCATTGTACATGATAAAAAAGGCCCAAAAAATATTATACATATATTACAGCCCAATTTGGGCCCAAATAATTGAAAAACCCTAATCTAACCTAATGCCCTAACTATTGCTTGTGCAGCCGCCGCCCCTTTCCCACCGTTAGATCTGGGGACCAGATCTAACGGTCCAAATGAGAGCTCAAAAGAAAACCCTAACAGAGGCATCTGCTGAAACCCTAGCGCCGCAGCATGGGAGCCGTCCGATCAGTGTTGGCATCGAACGGCCAAGAACGGCCTCCCCGGGCGCGTGAGATGCACGCGCGACCTTTCCAGTGCCCCACGCGTGCGTGCATCACAATCAGTGGCCTTTTCGAATCCCGCCGACAGTCCGGATCACTCCACTGGTCCCCCTCTCCGACCGGTTCAGTCACGTGCAACCAAAAAACCAAAATGTCAGAAACGCAAGGCAACAAAAATCAGACGCAAAAACAAAATCAGAAACAAATTGCAGCAACCGATTTCAGAGGCAATCAGTAGAAAATCGTACAAATCAACAAACAATCACCAGTGATTTCCAGCAATATATGTAAATAAGAAAAAATGAAAAAGAGAAATTTTTGGGGCTATAAATACCCGAGTGAAATGTAAAGAGGAGGATTTTCGATATTCAGAGAGTTTGTAACCAAAATATTTCAATCAATACAAACGAGGCAGAAAACAATCTCGAGTTTTAGAGGTATACGCTCGTCTCCATTTCTTCAGTTTTGAATCGCAACCAAAAAATAAAAAAATAGAGAGGGTTAGGGTTTTTACCTCCGCGTCCCCTGCTTATCCGTTTCGTTTCCCTTGCCGGCGACAAGCCCTTGGGTCTCCTCCGAGACCGCATACGGTGAGTCGGTGAGGAACGAACGCCAAAAAAAGGTTTTTTAAAATATTTTTGGGTTTCGATTTGGGTTCGAAAACGAAGGGAAACGATTTTTGTTTTGGTTTTGAGAAGAGAAGGGTTTTTCGGTTTCAAGAAAGAAAGAAAAAAGAAACTTTTTTAGGGTTCCGGCGCCGGAAACAACGACCGGAACCCATGCGGCGCCGGAGAGGTAACAGGGGTGAGAGAGGCTCTCTGTTTCTTAGGGTTTGTTTAGGCGAAAGGGGGGTTGATTCTTTTATTTTTGAACTTATAGAATTTTAAAACGTTAAAATGGGGGTAATAACCTTTTAAGCCCCTCCGCGTATTGATTATTACGCGCGCAGGGGCTTCCGCGGTGATAAATCCCTTCCCCGGTCCCTTTAGGTTTTTAAATGTTTTCAACTCCGCCCTCGTGTTGTTTTAATTAGATTTCGGGTGGTCGAATCACCCTTTTGGTCCCTGAAGCTTCCCGTGCCCTTTCGATTGAGTCCCGTTTCATGTTTTAATTATTGTTTTAGACGGGTTTATTACATTTGCAACCCCCGTCATTTTGCTTTTCATTTATTTTGCACATTTAATATACTATTCATGCATTTTGCATGTTTTTTATATATCGAATATATGTTTTGCCATGTTGTTTTTTTATATATGTGATATGTGGTCATATGCTTTTTATATTTAGCATTTAATTTTATGCATGTTATATATGTCGTACGCTTTTTTTTATATTGTTCGAATATATTCCCGTGGCATGCACTTTATATGTCATTCATGTGATTTAGCATTTTAATTTGTATATTAATTAATTTTAATCATAAAACGAAGATCCTTATTAATTCGCGTATTCGGGTCGACTAGCCTAGCTTATTGGATGTCCCGCGAATATTCGGATCAATTCGAATCGTCTAAAGGTAAATTCGTAATTAAAACGGACAAGACCATAGCACCATATTTATCTATTTGCATCATGCATAAAGGTGACGTACGGGATCCGAACCCTAAACTAACACGGCAGTCAGTCTTATATGATGTCGGTTTAGTTTTTGGTCCGGTGTACTGTCATCCTTTTTAATTAAATACTTAATTAATTCGATATTACCAATTTGAAAAAGCTCGTGATTAAAGCCCGATTTTCAATCCAGAACCACCAACTAAGTTCCTTTTAAATTTCGAATAATTTCCATCAATTAAATGCAACAATTGTTTTGGTACCGATCTTCGGGCGTGATGGGGGTGCTAACCCTACCCCACACGTAACCAACTCCCGAACCCTTTCAAACGAATCTCTGGTTTTGTTTTTACGGTGTCCGGCCTACCTCAGTGGCCGGTGGCGACTCCAAACCGAGAAAAAGAGATTTTCTTAAAAATGTTTTCTTTCCAAAACCCGAACCAAATTATTTTCTTTAAACTCCCCCTTTTTAAATCAAATTGAATATTTTTCAAAAGTAGCGGGAACTTGATTTGCGAAAAAAAAACCCCGTTACAGCTTGGCGACTCCGCTGGGGACAATTTTGTTTTTCAAAACAAAAAGAGAGTTAGGCCAAGAAAATAGTTGTTGCTTTTAATGATGGAAATTTTTGAAATTTAATTTGACTTTAGCGAGACGGTTCTTCCTTGAAAATAGAACTTTAATTACACGAGCTTTGATAATTGGTGGTCTCTAATTAATTCTTCATTTAATTTCAAAGGAACCACCGACATGTGTTGCATCACACATTAGGCTCTATACCCGAGCTTCGTCCCTTAAGTGGGAGTGAAACGCCCATACCCACGTGAGTCTCCCTCCACGGGTCGGTAATTCACTTCCGGAATCCACACCTTTGACATGTGAGCAGCCCTCCACGTCATTAGGTCGTGCTTTCCCCCGAACTGAAACCAATTCGCAAGCTTGTAATGGGCCAGAATTGGGGGTTCTTGTTACCTTAGTAGGTGATAAGATAGGTTCGGGTACCCTTGTTAGAACCGAACCACATGAATGAGAATTTAAGAAGCCTACCTCGGTTAGAGCCATGCGGATAACCGTAGAATTAGAATTCATGCTATTAGGTCTTGCATCGTTAATTCGCTTTGATGTGTTTCCTTTCACTTATTGTGTTCAATCATTCATTATTGTTGATACTAACCCAGTTGCCTTCTTGTCTTGTTTTGCTTATTTTTGCATACTCATCGCATTCTCATACGAAGTGTTGATTCGAGAACAGTCTAAAGTTTAATACTTTCACAATGGGAGAAAGAGTCCATAGCAACAGAGTTTTCGAAACCCTAATTTGAAGGGAAGAGACGAGAAAAAAAAGAAAAAAAATCATAACCTGTGTATTTATATTACCTCGTTGTAACAGGATTTGATCTCCATTATGGAAAGTTGTTTAATGAGGATGTTCGTCGAATCAACATTTCCTTGCATTCGATTTTGCGTTTTTAATTTCTTGCCTTTAATCATATGCTTCCATTTTGCATACGACATATCATGCATTACATCATTAAATCATGGAATTAATTGTTCGGGGTCATGGCAGCATTCGTGACTATCGAAGATTCCGCACTCACACTTTACTCGCCACCAAAGGAAGCAAATGGAGGAAAGTTTTGCTAAGTTGGAAGCCGACTTGAGAGGCCAGTTAGAGCGAGCCCAACAAGAGTTGAGGGACACCATTATCAAGTCCCAAAAGGATATGATGAACGAGATATCCCAGCTGTTGCAAGCAAACCTGAAAGGGAAGGGTGCTGTTGGAAACCCTAGTCAGGATAAGGGTGACCCTTCGTATTCCCCGGGCTTTGTCATCGATACCTCTAAGCCCTCGCAAGGAGCGGCTGCCCGAGGAGATGGGGCAGCATCACACCAGGCAGGCGCCTCGACCCATGCTCCGTCGGGTCTGGTTTTTAATGTGGAAAATGTCGGGGATAGTGTCCCGGATTTGGATGAGATCAAGAACTTGAACAAAGTCAAGGCCGAGTTCTCAAAACAGCTAGAAGAGACCCGGAAAGACCTCGAGGAGAAATTCCGGACGAAAGAAGGAGAAGAGGGGGCATACGGGATGAATGCCAGAGACCTTAGCTTGGTTCCGGATCTGATAATTCCGCTCAAGTTTAAGGCACCGGAGTTTGAGAAGTTTGATGGGACGACTTGCCCTACTGCTCACATAACCATGTTTTGTAGAAAGATGACGGGTTTCATCGACAACGAGAAGCTACTAATTCACTGTTTTCAAGACAACTTAGTAGGACCCACGGTGAGGTGGTACAATCAGTTGACTCGCGCTCAGATCAAGTCATGGAAGGATCTGGCCAAGGCTTTCACCGATCAATATAGGCACATAACCGACATGGTTCCGAACCGACTCATGCTACAAGGTTTGGAACAAAAGTCCAATGAGAGCCTCCGTGAGTACGCCCAGCGCTGGCGAGATGTAGCGGCCCAGGTTCAGCCCCCGCTCCGTGAGAATGAGATTTCCCCTATGTTTGTCGACACTTTGAAAGGGACCCTCTATGACCGCATGATAAGCAACCCCATCGGTAACTTCTCAGATATGGTTATGACCGGCGAGCGAATCGAGGCAGCCATCAAGAGTGGCAGAATTGATGGAGGAGAAAGTACCCGAAAACAGTTCAAGAAAAAGGATCATGAGGTAAACAGCGTCAGTGCTTACGAGGCTTCTAAGCACTTCACAGTTTCAGCCCCTCAAGCCGCGAATGCGCAAGGCCTAAGCCGAAGAGATAACAGGGCCCCCAGAAAGGAGCAAGAGAGGATAACCTTCACCCCTCTACCTATACCATACAAAGCGGTGTACAAGCACCTATACGAGGCCGATCTGGTTCGCCCGTATCATGTTACTCCCTTCCAGCCGCCTTACCCTGCGTGGTACGATGAGAAGGCACACTGTGAGTACCACGGCGGAGTACCAGGGCACACGATAGGGAACTGCACAACATTCAAGAAGCTAGTGCAAAACATGATTAACAACGGGGTCCTCGAGTTAGAGAAGCCCAATGTGACGACCAATCCGCTTCCGAACCATGGAGGTCGGGGCGTGAATGCTCTTGAAGAAGTTGATGCGAAGAAGACGAGGATGGAAGTGTCCGAGATCAAATCCCCTCTGAGTTGGGTGTATGAGCAATTGTGTACAGCGGGCTTAATTGAGAAGGGTCCGAATGAAGCATATGATGGCCATGAATCCTTCTGTGAGTTCCATCAGACTGCGGGGCACGAGATTCAGAGTTGCCCGGAATTTAAGCAGTTGGTCCAAGATTTAATGGACAATCGGGAGGTTGAGTTCCTCGAGGAAGCTTAAAGGGGTGGGATGGAC
Source organism: Hibiscus tridactylites (assembly GCA_958450335.1). Taxonomy (NCBI): domain Eukaryota; kingdom Viridiplantae; phylum Streptophyta; class Magnoliopsida; order Malvales; family Malvaceae; genus Hibiscus; species Hibiscus tridactylites. Next base: position 28,958,949 of record OY288290.1, read on the forward strand.
GGCCAGCTTAGTCAAGAGTTATAATGCATCCAAGCTTGTTTGCTTTCATTTCATTGCATTTTAATCTTTTCCTTAAAGTGATGTGTGAAATCAACCTTTCCTACCCTTTGCTCGAAGGTAGCAAAGATTTTTTGTAAGGGCCTCAGACTGCATGTTTTTAAATTTCAATGAAAAGATGCATTACGTTTCAATTGCCTTTTCATTTTGTGTGTATATATTTGCCTATTGAGTCCCCGTATATCAATTGCACAAGGAACATTGACCTTGACCCCAAAGGTTGACTTCGAGCCGCCTTTGTGTAGTGGAAATCGAAAGCTTTGAAGATGATGAATATGTGGCTTCCGCTCCAAGTTAATTTGGTCACCTAATTAAATACACGTAGAATTATGACCTTCGGGAGAATAACCGGAAGTCTTCCGTGCTAAAATAAAAATTCAAGAATACTAAGCCTAACAATGTTCGAAGCCTGGTAATAGGCATTTTCGGATACAAATGTGGAATTTTTGGGGCACTCCGCTGTAGCAAAAGACCAATAAGGTTGCTATGCACCATCCACTTTAGCTACATGAGTGATGGTAAAATCGTGACAATGCCAAGTAACTCGGGGTATCGTTGTATGCTCCATCTTTATTCTCGAGCCAAAGGAATGTGATGAGTTGACCCCCCCCCCCCCCACAATCATAAAGAATTGATAAAGGCAAAGCCTATTGAAGAAAAATCTAATTTTTGGGCACTCCGCTGTAGCAAAAGACCAATAAGGTTGCTATGCACCATCCACTTTAGCTACATGAGTGATGGTAAAATCGTGACAATGCCGAGTAACTCGGGGTATCGTTGTATGCTCCATCTTTATTCTCGAGCCAAAGGAATGTGACAAGTTGACTTCCCCACAATTATAAAGAATTGATAAAGGCGAAGCCTATTGAAGATAAATCTAATTGATTAAAAAGCCAAAATAACTTGGAGAGTATGTCATATTTTCAGACATCAGCTCAGCCTTCGAGGTCTCCTAGACACATGATGCTTGAGGCAATCATTGGTAAGCCATAACAGTGTCATTCGTGCGCTTAATATTCAGGGTATTTAATTCAGCTTGATATACCCATGATTTGAAAGAGAAAATTCTGTTTTAAAAAAATGCATCTCATGTTGAGATTAGAAGATGCAATCTGAATCTTTTGTGAACACAATAATTTTTCCCCCATTGCTTCGGGATAAAGTTTAGAATGCAATGTCATGAATGCAAATGACAGCTTTTCAGTGGCTATGATGAAGATTGTAATAAGTTCCTACATGCTACAGTTCAGGGACTTTAAGCAAATTTTTGTCGAAATGTTTCGATTGCTTCAAAAGATGAAATTGGACCTTGATGAGCTTAAGAGAAAAGTTCAGGGGCTTGGGGGCATGTGCTTCCCCTATTTTTGAGAGAAGAGAAGAAGTCGTCGCGTAGGGTAAAGACGAAGAGAATGATTGAGCACCCAGTTTGAGTAGGGGGCAATATTTTGACAGCAAGCACTACGAGAAGTGTTATGTCCAGTCTGACCAGTGGAAGTCATCAGCCATCTTTCGAGAAGAGACCAAAAGTTTGAGATTTGGCAAAGATGAGAAAGCCCGAAGAAATTGAGGAAAAAAATAAAAGAAGAAGAAGGTCGAGATTGACCAATCTGAAGAGTGGAAGCGTCCGAGCACTCCTTAATGAACTTAAGAGAAAAGTTTAGAGACTTGGGGGCATGTGTCCCCCCGATGTTAAGAAAAGAGAAAATTCGTCACGTTGAGTAAAGACGAAGAGAACGGTTGAGCACCCAGTTTAAATAGGGGGCAATGCTTTGAGTATGTGCACTACGAGAAGTGTTACGTCCAGTCTGACCAGTGAAAGTCAGTAGTCATCTTTCGAGGAGAGACCGAAAGGTTAATATTTGGCAGAGATGAGAATGCCAAGAGAGATTAAGAAGAAGAAGAAGAAGGAGAAGGTCAAGGTGGACCAATCCAAAGAGTGAAAGTGTCTGAGCGCTTCAGAAAATGAACTTAGGAGAAAAAGTTCAGGGACTTGGGGGCATGTCCTTCCCCCTATTGTTGAGAAAAGAAAAGAGGTCGTCAAGTGGAGTGAAGACGAAGAGAATAATTTAGCACCCCGTTTGAGTAGGGGGCAACGCTTTAAGAACGGGCACTACGAGGAGTGTTACGTCGTTTCTGACCAGTGGAAGTCAGCAGCCGTCTTTCGAGAAGAGACCAAGGTTTGCCAGAAGAGATTGCAAAGAAGAAGAGACAAGAAGAAGGTCGAGATTGACCAACTCGGAGAGTTGAAGCACCCGAGCATTTTGATGACATAATTCATACATCATTTGTAGTTAGGCATCCCTAGGATTAGGGGCATGCTAACTCACATCAGCATATCATTTTTTACCTATTTTTGACAGGAATATCAAAGCTTTTCTCATAAAAGGAAGCTCGCCTATCCGTTCAGGCTCGTGAAGAATGGAATATCAAAGCTTTTCTCATACAAGGAAGCTCGCCTATCCGTTCAGGCTCGTGGAGAATGGAACCAGCCTATCCGTTCAGGCTCTTGGAGAATGGAACCAGCCTATCCGTTCAGGCTCATGGAGAATGGAACCAGCCTATCCGTTCAGGCTCTTGGAGAATGGAACTAGCCTATCCGTTCAGGCTCTTGGAGAATGGAACCAGCCTATCCGTTCAGGCTCTTGGAGAATGGAACCTGCCTATCCGTTCAGGCTCTTGGAGAATAGAACCAGCCTATCTGTTCAGGCTCTTGGAAAATGGAACCCGCCTATCCGTTCAGGCTCTTGGAGAATGGAATCCGCCTATCCGTTCGGGCACTTGGAGAATGAAGCTTTTGATATTAGTCTATGTGTGTGGACCTCGAAGGGTTGAAGAATGTTGAAATGAGAAGAACAGCTTCAGGCCTCCGCGACCGTTGTATTTCCCGTACCGACTTTTGGACCACCAGAAGTTCAAGTGCATGGTGACTCGGAATCCAAACAGGGAAGTCGGACAAAATTGGTGTTTATGGCCTTTGCTTTATTCTTGTTTCACAAGTACAAGCAAAGGAGGGCAGCTGTAATCACCTATTTTGTCCGGGGTGTCAAAACTCGTTTTCTTTTCTTCTTTTAAATAATGGGCTTTATATATCGTGGTTAGAAATAAGAAAAAGGAAAAAAAGATTAATTAATTACTAACCTTATTATCTATTCTTGTCATTAACTTTATTACCATCTATTATTATTATTAATACTATCATTATATTATTACCAGTTATCATTTACCATTACCATTATTATCTACTAGTATTATATTAAAACCACTATCATATATTATTTATTACTATTATTGATATCTATGTTATTATTATTTTTATTATTATTATTATTATTATTATTAATCAAATCTAAAAAACAGAAAAAACATTAAATAATAAAGCCCAGTTTATTAATTTGAAGTCCATTGTACATGATAAAAAAAGGCCCAAAAAATATTATACATATATTACAACCCAAATAATTGAAAAACCCTAATCTAACCTAATGCCCTAACTATTGCTTGTGCAGCCGCCGCCCCTTTCCCACCGTTAGATCTAGGGACCAGATCTAACGGTCCAAATGAGAGCTCGAAAGAAAACCCTAACAGAGGCATCTGCTGAAACCCTAGCGCTGCAGCATGGGAGCCGTCCGATCAAGGTTGGCATCGAACGGCCAAGATCGGCCTCCCCGGGCGCGTGAGATGCACGCGCGACCTTTCCAGTGCCCCACGCGCTCGTGCATCACAACCGGTGGCCTTTTGGAATCCCGCCGACCGTCCGGATCACTCCACTGGTCCCCCTCTCCGGCCGGTTCAGTCACGTGCAGCCAAAAAACCAAAATGTCAGAAACGCAAGGCAACAAAAATCAGACGCAAAAACAAAATCAGAAACAAATTGCAACAACCGATTTCAGAGGCAATCAGAAGAAAATCGTACAAATCAGCAAACAATCACCAGTGATTTCCAGCAATATATGTAAATAAGAAAAAGTGAAAAAGAGAAATTTCCGGGGCTATAAATACCCGAGCGAAATGTAAAGAGGAGGATTTTCGATATTTAGAGAGTTTGTAACCAAAATATTTCAATCAATACAAACGAGGCAGAAAACAATCTCGAGTTTTAGAGGTATACGCTCGTCTCCATTTCTTCAGTTTTGAATCGCAACCAAAAAATAAAAAAATAGAGAGGGTTAGGGTTTTTACCTCCGCGTCCCCTCCTTCTCTGTTTCGTTTCCCTTGCCGGCGACAAGCCCTTGGGTCTCCTCCGAGACCGCATACGGTGAGTCGGTGAGGAACGAACGCCAAAAAAAGGTTTTTTAAAATATTTTTGGGTTTCGATTTGGGTTCGAAAACGAAGGGAAACGATTTTTGTTTTGGTTTTGAGAAGAGAAGGGTTTTTCGATTTCAAGAAAGAAAGAAAAAAGAAACTTTTTTAGGGTTCCGGCGCCGGAAACAGCGACCGGAACCCATGCGGCGCCGGAGAGGTAACAGGGGTGAGAGAGGCTCTCTGTTTCTTAGGGTTTGTTTAGGCGAAATGGGGGGCTGATTCTTTTATTTTTGAACTTATAGAATTTTAAAACGTTAAAATGGGGGTAATAACCTTTTAAGCCCCTCCGCGTATTGATTATTACGCGCGCAGGGGCTTCCGCGGTGATAAATCCCTTCCCCGGTCCCTTTAGGTTTTTAAATGTTTTCAACTCCGCCCTCGTGTTGTTTTAATTAGATTTCGGGTGGTCGAATCACCCTTTTGGTCCCTGAAGCTTCCCGTGCCCTTTCGATTGAGTCCCGTTTCATGTTTTAATTATTGTTTTAGACGGGTTTATTACATTTGCAACCCCCGTCATTTTGCTTTTCATTTATTTTGCACATTTAATATACTATTCATGCATTTTGCATTTTTTTATATATCGAATATATGTTTTGCCATGTTGTTTTTTTATATATGTGATATGTGGTCATATGCTTTTTATATTTAGCATTTAATTTTATGCACGTTATATATGTCGTACGCTTTTTTATATTGTTCGAATATATTCCCGTGGCATGCACTTTATATGTCATTCATGTGATTTAGCATTTTAATTTCTATATTAATTAATTTTAATCATAAAACGGAGATCCTTATTAATTCGCGTATTCGGGTCGACTAGCCTAGCTTATTGGATGTCCCGCGAATATTTGGATTAATTCGAATCGTCTAAAGGTAAATTCGTAATTAAAACGGACAAGACCATAGCACCATATTTATCTGTTTGCATCATGCATAAAGGTGACGTACGGGATCCGAACCCTAAACTAACACGACAGTCAGTCTTATATGATGTCGGTTTAGTTTTTGGTCCGGTGTACCGTCATCCTTTTTAATTAAATACTTAATTAATTCGATATTACCAATTTGAAAAAGCTCGTGATTAAAGCCCGATTTTCAATCCAGAACCACCAACTAAGTTCCTTTTAAATTTCGAATAATTTCCATCAATTAAATGCAACAATTGTTTTGGTACCGATCTCCGAGCGTGATGGGGGTGCTAACCCTACCCCACACGTAACCAACTCCCAAACCCTTTCAAACGAATCTCTGGTTTTGTTTTTACGGTGTCCGGCCTACCTCAGTGGCCGGTGGCGACTCCAAACCGAGAAAAAGAGATTTTCTTAAAAAGGTTTTCTTTCCAAAACCCGAACCGAATTATTTTCTTTAAACTCCCCCTTTTTAAATCAAATTGAATATTTTTCAAAAGTAGCGGGAACTTGATTTGCGGAAAAAAAACCTGTTACATGAGGGGAAAGTGGTGAAGGTTGTTTGGTGTTTTGGGGAGAAAATCGAAGAGATGAAGGGGAAGAAGAAAGGGTTGATTGTTGAAGGAGATGAAGAAGTTGAAGGGACGGGTGATAATGATGAAGAAAATATGGGAAGTTGAAAAAGGTGAGGGCAAACAGATGAATTAATGGAAGAGGGGTGTGGTGGGGACGTGTGTCAACTTTAAGGGAGAGAGAATGGTGGGAGTTAATGTGATGGTTGACGGTTGGAGAGAGAATATGTAGGTTTTTATTGCTAGGGTTTCACCTCATTAATTAGGTGAATATTCTCTCTCTTGCTTTTTGTTTTTTTTTTCTCTTTTTTAATTCATCCTCCCCCACTTTTTTCGGATAAAACCTCTCCATGTCCTTCTCCCTTTTGCTACCAACCATGTAGACGACCACGCTCTCCTGCCTCTGTACCTGATATCGTACTAGGAAAGAGAAGGCTTGTATGACGGTCACGTGAAAATATATGAAAAATAAAAACAAAGATAACACAAAAACTAAACTAAAAAGAAAAACATTATTTACGAACATGCTATAGCATAAATGATAAAGTTTAGAAAGGCAAACTTTCAAGGATCATGCAGATCCAGGTGTGATTTGTCTCTGGGGATAGGGGCTCCACTATACACCTTCAGGCGTTGTCCATTGACTTTGAAGATTTCACCATCGTCCAACTTTTTGATATCAACCGCGCAATGAGGGTACACCTTGTGTTTGATGAATGGTCCTGACCACCTTGATTTTAGCTTTCTAGGAAAAAACTTTAGCCTGGAATTGTAGAGAAGCACTTGTTGACCTTCTGAGAAATGCCTTGGCAAAATATATTTTTCATGCAACTTCTTGGTTTTCTCCTTGTAAATGCGAGCATTCTCATATCCTTGGGCTCTAAATTCTTCCACCTCATTAAGCTCTAGCAACCTCCTTTCACCAGCCAGTTGGGCATCCATGTTGAGTTTCTTGATTACCCCATAAGCTTTGTGCTCAAGCTCAATGGGTAGATGGAATTCCTTTCCAAATACGACCTTGAAGGGTGACATGCCCAAGGGCGTCTTGAAGGTTGTTCTATATGCCCAAAGTGCTTCATCCAACTTAGGGGACCAATCTTTTCTCTTAGGATTAACCACATTCTACAAGATTTGCTTGATTTCACTGTTGGAAACTTCAGCATGTCCGTTTGTCTATGGATGATATGCTGTAGCAATCTCGTGTCTGACTTCATATCGATGTAATGCTTTAGCAATAAGTTTGTTGTCAAAGTGAGTTCTTTCATCACTAATGATGGCTCAGGGTGCTCCAAACCTCGTGAAGATGTTCTTGTGAACGAACTTCATGATTGTCTTGGAGTCGTTCCTTGGGGTGGCAACATCCTCCACCCATTTTGACACGTATTCGACTGCTAGCAAAATATATAGATCAACATATAATGCAGAAAAAGGGCTCATGAAGTCAATTCCTCACACGTCAAAGATTTCAACCTCCAAAATATTTTGCAGTAGTATTTCATTCAGCCTGGAGATGTTCCCCGTTCTTTGGCATCTATCACAAGTCTTTTAGAACTCATGTGCATCCTTGAAAAGTGTAGGCCAATAGAATCCTACTTGCATAATCTTTGCAGCAGTCCTAACACCACCAAAATACCCTCCACACGGTGATGAATGACAATGGTACATAATGCTATGGTATGGTTTTCTTCTGGAACACGTCTCCTTATGATCTGATCAGGACACTACTTGAAAAAGTAGGGTTCATCCCAATAGTAAAATCTTGCATCGTGTCTGAATTTCTCGAGTCCATGGCTAGATAAACCAGGAGGCAAAATACCACTAACAAGATAATTAACAATATCAACATACAATAGAATTGATGTAGCAGACAACAGTTTCTCATCAGGGAATTCCTCCTTAATTGCAGATTCACTATCTTGTGTGATAGCATTTTCTAGCCTAGATAAATTATTAGCTACTTGGTTCTCACATCCTTTCATATCACTAACTTATAAATCAAATTACTGCAGCAAGAGTATCCATCTAATAAGTCTAGTCTTAGCATCCTTTTTAGTTACTAAGTACTTAATGGTTGAATGATCGGTATGAACTATAACCTTAGTGCCTATCAAGTATGACCTAAACTTATCAAAGGCAAATACTACATCAAGCAATTCTTTCTCAGTGGTGGTGTAATTGATTTGTGCATCATTCGAAGTGCGACTAGCATAATAAACAACATGAAAGAGTTTACCTTGGTGTTGTCCAAGTGCTGCTCCAACGGCGCAGTCACTTGCATTACATATCAGCTCAAATGGCTCGTTCCAATCAGGTGGAATGAAAACTAGTGCTGAGATAAGGTTCTCCTTCAGTTCTTGAAACGTGCTATAGCAATCTTTGTCAAACACAAATGGTTGATTTTTGGCTTAATGCACAGAATAGCCCCTAAAGTTTATCACTTTTCCCAACTTTGTACTTGACGTTTCATTTGGGACGTTAAGCCCCCTAACGTTTTCACCGTTATCTCATTTTGCCCTAAACCGTTACTTTTGCCGTTACAAAAAAGTTTTTAACCGTTAAAAAAAATTTCAACCAATAAGATCGCGCCACGTCAACTCCTCTTTGATAGAGTAACCCGCCTGATTTTATTAAAAGGGTAAATGTCATGTCAAGTCTCCTATATTTATTTTTTTATTCAATTTAGTCACTGAAAAATCTATTTTTACCTAAAATTGACCCCTATTTGTTTCTATTTTTTTAATTTAGCCCAATATTTGTTATTAATAATAATATTGTTTTATTTAAATGTTACAATTTAATAAAAAATAAATTAAATATTTTAATATTAAATTAGTAATTTTTGATAAATTAATCCTTACTAATTTAATATTATATTATTTTTTGCAATTCCAATATAAATTAGATTTATAATTTAGACCCATCAAAATAAATTAAATGTTAATCTTAAATAGTTTCCAATTACGTCCCAAAATAAATTAATTTTATAATTAAGTCTCATTACGTCCTAAATTAATAATTTGATATTAATTTAATATTAAATTAGTCTCTTAATTTATCTAATTTAACATTAAACAATTTTTTATATAAATTACATTTTACTAATTTAAAATTAAAATATTTTTAATAAAGTCCCATTACGTCCTAAATTGCTTAATTTTATAATTAAGTCCCATTACGTCCTAAATTAATAATTTGATATTAATTTAATATTAAATTAGTCTCTTAATTTATCTAATTTAACATTAAGCAATTTTTTATATAACATTAAGCAATTTAGGACGTAATGGGACTTTATTAAAAAGCACCAATCTATCTTCAGTCACTCCCTGGGTTTTCATTTCCTGAAATTTCAATTCTAACTGTTATTATTCATTTCCTGAAATTTAATATCTCTCAAGTTTACCTGTGGCATATCTACTGCATAAATAATCTTCTCAAAGGTAATGCAGTGTTGCTGGAATGGAAGGCTCATGCCCTTTTTTCTATGTTGTATCGTATCCGGCTCAGCTTTTGGCCTCAATAGTTCTGCTAAAATTAATTATTTTGGCATTGGATATCAAAATGAGCTGATTTAAAGACATTTGCTTCCACAATATAAACACACAATATTTAATTTAATTTTATTAAATAATAACATTTAAATAAAATAATAATATTATTAATAACAAATATTGGGCTAAATTAAAAAAATAGAAACAAATAGGGGTCAATTTTAAGTAAAAATAGATTTTCCAGTGACTAAATTGAATAAAAAAATAAACATAGGAGACTTGACATGACATTTACCCTTTTAATAAAATCAGGCGGGTTACTCTATCAAAGAGGAGTTAACGTGGCACGATCTTATTGGTTGAATTTTTTTTTAACGGTTAAAAACTTTTTTGTAACGACAAAAGTAACGGTTTGAGGCAAAATGGGATAACGGTGAAAACGTTAGGGGGCTTAACGTCCCAAATGAAACGTTAAGTACCAAGTTGGGAAAAGTGGTAAACTTTAGGGGCTATTCTGTGCATTAAGCCTTGATTTTTTTGTAGCAAATTGCATAGAGGACTTGAGATCTTCGAAAAATCCTTGATGAATCTCCGATAGAAGCCAGCATGCCCTAGGAAGCTTCTTACTCCCTTAACAGTGGTGGGGGAGGTAGTTTTTCAATGACCTCGACCTTTTCTTTGTCAAGTTCTATCCCTTGCTTCGAGATCTTGTGGCCTAAGATCGTTCCGTTCGTTTCCATGAAATGGCAATTTTCCTAATTGAGCACCAAGTCAACTTCCCCACACCTCTTTAGAACCTTGGCAAGATTGGCCAAGCATGTGTCGAAGTATCTCCGAAGACCGAGAAGTCATCCATGAAAAATTCTAAAAAATCTTCGACCATGGCTGAAAAAATAGCCAACATACATCTTTGAAAAGTTGTTGGAGCATTGCAGAGACCAAATGGCATTCTCCGGAAAGCATAAGTTCCATAAGGGCATGTGAAAGTCGTCTTCTCTTTGTCTTCGAGTGCTATCTCAATCTGATTGTACCCAGAATACCCATCGAGGAAGTAGTAGAATGCCTTGCCTGCTAGTCGATCTAACATCTGAACAATGAATGTGAGAGGAAAGTGGTCCTTCTTGGTTACCTTGTTGATCTTCCTATAGTCCAAAAAAATCCTCCACCTCGTGACGGTTCTAGTAGGCAATAGCTCATTCTTCTCGTTGCTTACCATGATCAGACCTCCCTCTTCGGAACATATTGCATCATGCTGACACATGAGCTATCGGATATAGGGTAGATTACTCCAACATCAAGCCACTTGATTATCTCTTTTATCACCACATTCTTCATGATTGGGTTCAATCTCCTCTGGAGCTCAACTGAATTGTTGTGAAAATCATCAAGCAAAATTTTGTGCATACATATAGCATGGCTTATACCCTTCAAATCAGCCATAGTCCACCCTAACGCAGTTTTATGTTGTAAAAACATATTTACTAAACTAGTTTCTTGCTTAGGTGTGAGACTAGATGAGATTATCATAGGAAAAGTTTCATTGCTCCCTAAGTAAACATATTTAAGATGTGATGGCAAAGGTTTCAGTTCTAGAGTAGGTGCATGCTCAATGGAAGGCTTAGGAGGTACAGATTCTGAAAAATCAAGAGGTTCAAAGTGCGTACATGGTCTAGCTTCGAGTCGACTAGACTGCTACAGTTCCCTTGAGAGCTCTTCTTGGTCTGAATCATCATCTTTGCAGAGTGCTTCAAACTCTTCCATTTGCATCTCATTGCTACAACAAAACTCATCAGTCACATTTTGTACCGTAGCATTTATATATTGGCATACTCCTAGATTGTTTGCATACTTTCGAGTGTCATGAATATTGATCGTGACCCTCTGATCAGCCACACACATTGTGAATTCACCCTTCTCACAATCAATCAAAGCTCGCCCGATGGCTAAAAATGGCCTTCTCGAGATAATGAGTGTGTTGTTGTCAGCTTCACAGTCGAGGATTAAGAAGTCGATTGGAAAGATAAATCAGTCCACTTTTACCACAACATCTTTAATTCTTACTTCTGGGCGAACATGAGAATGATCTGCTAGTTGTAGCACAACCTTGCTGGGATGTGCCTCTTGTATTCCCAGTTTCAGAAAAATCGACTTAGGCATCAAGTTAACACTCGATCCCAAATCACAAAGTGCTCTTCCAACAAATTATCGCCAATAGAACATGGGATATCAAAGCTGCCTGGGTCTTTCCTCTTAGGTTGCAGCTTAATCCACATAAAGTAGCATTCTTCTGCTATAGAGACAGTTTCTTGCTTCTCGACCTTCCTCTTTTTCGTGACTATATCCTTAAGGAACTTGACATATGTTGGCATCTGATCAATGGTCTCTAAAAATGGGACATTGATATGTAATTTGTCCAGGATATCTATGAATTTTTGAAATTGAAGGTCTTCTTTATGCTTCTTGAGTCGTTGAGGAAAAAGAGGTGGGGGTCTAACTTCATTTCTCTGGACTGGTGGAGTCGTATCTTTATGTAGCAAAAGTAGGCTCTTCCTCTGGTGTTTCTTTTTCTATGACTTCCTCACCCATCTCTTCAATTGGAGGATCTTGTGAATTATCTCCTTCGTGAGTAAATATCTTGTGAATTATCTCTTCAACTAATTAAAACATAGAATCCTTAAAACAATAAACTCGACAACAAGTATTTAGCTCATGCCTGGGTAAATAACATTCATCAAATTAATAAAATAATAAGTCATAGCAGTCATTAAAAAAAGGGAGTGAGAATCAAAGCGTCGTAAGATTTCTTCGTCGTGCCCTCAAACTGATGTTGCAGCACTCCAATCTCCTCAAGCCTCTCTCGATAGCTTACCGCACTTGGAGACTCTTCTTGACCTTCGATAATGGTGGTTCTCCGATGTAGAAGACAAAGGGGTTGTTTCCTCGAATACAAACTTCTCCATGTATTTGTGCGTTAAGTGCAACATCCTATTTCTTGTGTTATTCCCTTGCCTTTTATAATAAGTAGAAACCCTAGGGTTTTCTACTTTTGGTACATTAAATGCCAAAAAAAATTTCTTGTCACATGCTTTTAATAAATTGTCATGTGATTAATTAAAGAAGATTTTTGATTTCCACGTCATTAATTACTCAATAAAGGACAGGGAACCTTCAATAAATCACGTTAAAGGATTCAAGATTAGTCTCCATCGTCATAATAGTGTTGTGGTATTCAGTCCATCACGAAAGAATGCTGCTGCAATACGCCAACACTCTATTGCTCCGTTACTTTCTACGCTAGCACCACTAAAATCCACTACCTTTTCCATTAGTAGCACCAATATTGATAAACATCAAGCTCAAACACCATAATTCCATAACTATATTTAAACTACTGCTAAATGTAACCACATGCTTTCAAACACATACAATATGCTAAGTAAAAGGGTAAAAAAATATAGGTTCTTTATGCACTCATCGAATACCTCTAAACTTAAGTTGTTGCTCGTCTTTAAAAAATGACATGCAAAAACTAAAAATTAAAATCTAAGAACAAAACCTATTGTTTCCAAGGTTATAACTAAGCTATGGTTTCCAAGGTTCCAAAACATGTTGCAACATTAATTCAATCTTTAGAAAAATAAAGATAAGTATGCAATATAACATATATCACGAATTCGTTCCTACCAGGGAAAGTTAAATGGAGCAAACACAACTCACCTAGTGTACTAAGTTAGTAAAACATATTAGAATGTCCCTCACCAATTTGCCTTTCGCATCAAGTTTATCATTTTAATTTGAACTTTATTTTCTTTCTTGATTTTTGTGAGAGTTTCAAATTAAGCCTTTATTTTGCATTGAGCATTTAGATCATTATCAACAATTTATGCTACGAGATCAGAGAGTCGACCTAGAATTTCTTTAAGGCTTCTTAAGCTTTTAGAGAGCATGCAACATAGGAAGTAGAGGCTACAACAATTTCAACCTTACATTTAAATCACTAAAGCTCTTAATATATTGCAAATCACATTTAAGCACAAATTCATCACAAGAATATCATAATCAATGCAGCAAAAGTTTCACTACAATAGAACCATAGCAAAGTGTTGCGTGTTTAGAGTGCTTCACAATTGGTGCAAGTGTACACGTCGCAAGTTATAGTATAGTTTAGATATCGTCTCCACAGGGATTGGTTGTAACTTCAAATTCTAACTCCTTGTACTAAAAAGAAAACATAATTTGTAATAGTAGTTGATTTTAACGAGTAAAGTAAAAGAGCAAGTAAATAAAAGATACATGTAATCAATTAAAAGAGAGTATGTTGGGTTATCGTAAGTCGTGGAGTGATAGTTGAATGGATCGTCAAGGTAATTGAGTGCTAGAGTATCTCAATCATTTTGTCAATTGGATCCAGTCGGATTGCTTGGGCAATTCTGCGATTTCCTAAGCAATTAGGAATGGAGCGATTGCCTGGGCGGTTGACGACAACCTTCAAAGTTCGGCGAAGCGTTCTTCAATGGTTTCTCATTATCCCTAACTCAAAACATTGTTAATTGTGCATGCCTTGATAATACATCCCTGCGTGAACCGAGGGTGGACAATAACCAATCTTGCACTCCTTTTAGCCGTTGAAATTTTCAACTTAACCTTAAGTTGAATTAGTTTTCACCATCGATTGAATAAAGACCATGCTCATTCGTTTCTTGAATCTAACTCTCACGAAATTAGAAATATGGATGAATTTACAAGATCCTCTCACAATTCACTCGCAACCAAAATTAAGAACCAACAATAAACAAACCTTGAATTAAAATTACAAACTCAAATACCTATATAAATCCAATCGTTCTCATAACCACAAAAACACAAAATAAAATTAGTTCATGACAGGGTGCAAAAAGAATACAAAATAAAATCTCCCTAGCATGAATCTAATCGAACTAAGATGAGGAAAAAAGAAGAATTTGAACAACCCCTTCGGTTTTTCTCCCTTAATCGAACATGTTGAAATTGGCTGATTGATCTTCTTTAGCTAGGAGATAGCTAGGTCAAAGTCTTTCTTGAGGTGGAAGTTAAGTTAGAATTAAACAACATAAAAGAAATAAATCTCTTTTATTATTATTATACTTCCATTCCTCCAAAAACTCCTCATAAAACTCTTGGAAATTAATCTCCTTTTGATCTCTTGCGTGGAACTCCAACTCTTCTAGGATTTATCCTAGCTTCTTGCAATTATCTCGAATTAAATGGATTTATCCTTTAAGAAATCGACAGCCACTTCATCGTATCTTAAACTGCTTCGGAAATTTCCCACTTGCTTAGGAAATTAGATCCTACACACATAAAAACGCACATCCGCAATACCTTTTCCCACAAAAATCAACCATATTATGAAATTAAGCATGACACTGAAGGAAATCATCAAAACATGCAAGAATGCCTAATAATGCAACTAAAATGATCTTATGTCTAACAATAATATGAGTAAAAAGGGTCATAATAATAGTACTTTTTAACATTCATCACACCCCCACACTCGAACTATTGCTTGCCCTCAAGCAATGCAAAACTAACAATTACTTTCCAAGTCTTCAATCATCAAAGACATGCTTTAAACTTGATTTCAAACCTCAGAACCGTGGCACAAAGTATGATCATCTTTTGAATTTTTTGGATAGTACAAAAATTTCCTGGAATCAAACTATAATGCTCATGACAATGTGTGTGCGTAGTTGTGTACAAATTAATTTTCAACATTCTATGTGAACAATAGGTTTTTAACAATTTAATTATCAGGGTATTTATTTTTGTTTTCACTAGAGCCAATTCCGGGCACCTCTAGAGATTCTTTAATGTACATTAACTACTATAGTCGGTTTCGGGCACCTCTAGCAAGAAATTAACTTTGAATTTTGAACTTTAACTTACCCAAATTTTAAGGAACCTAAGTTCACCAAGTTTCCATCAATCAACAAGTCACAACTATGTCAATGATATTTAGAATTATAGTAAGATTCTAAGTTCTTTTTCAAGCAATCCTAAAAGTAAAGGTTCTTTCAGTTAAGTGCAGTGACAAAAATTCATCATTGGATATTCAACAAGTCCAAGCAATTAAATCCAATCAAAGACATTTCAAGTAACATATACAACTTATATGTGATTAGTTTAGATTAATGCAACTAAAGATGAAATAAATAAAAACAATCACTCCCCGCAAAACTCAAGGGAAGCATTTTCTCTAATGCATGCAATTACAAAAAAGTAAAAATAAACTAAAATGAATGGGTTAGTCGAAAAGGTCGTCACCTTAAATGATGACTTTCTTTTGGGTCATTTGCTTGATTCTTTTTCCGGTCCGCGATGGTTGAATGTGTTTGCCTGGTACCGCATGAATAGCATTTGTTGGATCTCCATTTTCTCCAATCGGCGTCTCAAGGGGCGGAGCATTGCTTCGATTTGATCCATGTTTGCCGAGGTAGGTTCACTTGCCTGGGCATCTGTAGTTGCCGAAGCAATTGTTATTGCCTGATAAGTGGTCGGTGCTAGGGATTTTCTTGGCATGGTGGTTGTGAGTCTTGATGTGGAAAAAAAGAAAACTACTAGAGCCTAAAAAGAAAACAACCAAAATAAATAAAACTATCCTAAAATAACCGCAAATAAAAATAAAAATACGAACTAAAACCAAAATGAATTTCAAAATTGAAAACAAAAATAAAAACAAAAATATAAAAGGAGAGCATGATCATGCATCTCTTAAAGTGACCACTTAATTGTTGAGCTCCAAATGGGTCCCGGTATAATGCTTTAACTTTTGTCCGTTAACTTTGAATTCATGTCCGCCAGTGGTGGATTTGATTATCACAGCGCCATGGGAGAATGTCTTTACTACCTCGAATGGTCCAGAACATCTTGATCTCATTTTTCCTAGAAAAAGCTTTAATCGAGAATTAAAGAGAAGTACTAATTGCCATGGCAATAATTACCGCAATAATAGCTTCTTGTCATGCCAACGCTTCGTTTTCTCATTGTAAATTATTGCATTGTCATAAGTTGAGGCATGAAATTCTTCTATCTCGTTAAGTTCTAGCAAATGTTTTTTCCAACACTCTCCCAATCCATGTTCACAGTTTTGATACCCCAATATGCTTTATGCTCGATCTCCACCGGTAAGTGGCAAGTTTTGCCGTAGTCAAGTCGGAAAGGAGACATACCTAGGGGAGTCTTGGATGCAGTCTGGTAGCCCCAAAGTGCATCGTCTAACCTCAATGACCAATCCTTTGGAGAGGGATTGACAACCTTCTCAAGGATACCCTTCAATTCCTGGTTGGAGATTTCAGCTTGCCCGTTTGTTTGTGGGTGATATGTCGTGGCAATTTTGTGTGACACTCCGAAGTGTTGCAAGATCTTGACAATAAGTTTGTTTTCGAAGTGCTTGCCTTCATCGCTGATCATTGCCCTTGGCATTACAAATCGTGTAAATATTTTTTTGTAGGAATCTCTGCATGATTTTGAAGTCATTCCTGGGAGCTACAACTGCCTCAACCCATTTAGATACATAGTCGACGGCAAGTAAGATGTATAATTTGTCGAATGAGGATGGAAAGAGCCCTATGAAATCGATCCCCCCACACATCGAACAACTCCACTTGAAGGATGTTCTACAGTGGCATCTCATGTCGCCTAGATATATTGCTCGTTCGTTGACAACGATCATATTGTTTGTAAAATTCTTGGGCATCTTTGTAAAATGTGGGCCATTATAAGCTGGATTACAAGACTTTGGTCACGGTTCGAGTACCTCCAAAATGTCCTCCAAATGGGGAAGAATGACATTACCGGAGCACATTTTGTTGTTCCTCTTCGGGAACACATCATCTTATTACCTGATCTGCACATTGTTTAAAGAAAAAGGCTCATCCCAATAATAATGCTTAGCATCATGTCGGAACCGCTTCTTTCCTTGATTAGTAAGATCATAAGGCATAATACCGCCAACTAAGAAATTAACTAGATCTGTATACCATGGTGTTGCCGAGGCAACTAACAACTGTTCATTCGGGAATGCATCGTGGATCTCCAAAGTGTCATTATTCTTTGTTCCTATCTATCCTTAATTTCAATGTCAAACTCTTGTAAAAGTAAAATCCAACAAACTAAACGAGGTTTGGCATCTTTTTTCGCAATCAAATACTTAATTGTCGAGTGATCAGTATGGACAGTTACCTTAGTACCAATCAAATAGGAACAGAACTTGTCAAATGCAAAATCTACCGCAAAATTACTTGCGTCACACATAAGTTCAAAAGGTAAGTACCAGTCAGGTGGAATGACAATGGGTGCCGAGGCAAGTTGTTTCTTGATGTTTTTAAATGTCGCGGAACATGATTCATCGAAATTAAAAGCTTTATCTTGTTAAAGCAAGTTCCACAAAGGCTTAAAAATTTTAGAAAAATTATAAATGAACCTTCTATAAAAACATGTATGACCGAGAATGCTTTGGATTCCTTTGACCGAATTTGGTGGTTGAAATTTTTCGATCACTTCCACCTTGGCCTTGTTGACTTCAATTCGTTTGGAGGAGATATTTTGGCCGAGCACTATATCTTCATCTACCATAAAGTAGCACTTTTCCCAATTTAGAACTAGATCGGACTCTTCACATCGTGTTAGCACTTTCTCCAAATTCCCGAAGCAATTGTCAAAACAATCCCCAAATACTGAAAAATCATCCACGAAGTTTTTGAGGAAATCTTCCACCATTTCAGAGAAAAGTGCCATCATGCATCTTCGGAAGGTTGCCAGAGCATTGCATAATTCGAACGATATCATTCAAAACGCATATATACTATACGGGCATGTGAAGGTGGTATTTGCCTGATCATTTGGTGCTATGGCTATTTGATTATAACACGAGTAACCATCAAGAAAACAATAAAAAGATTTACATGCAATTCGGTCAAACATTTGATCAATAAATGGAAAAGGAAAGTGATATTTCGTAGTAGCTTTATTTAAATTTCGATAAACCAAACAAACCCTCCAACCGGTCACAATCCTAGTTGGGATTAGATCATTGTTTTTGTTACTTACCACGGTTATACCACCTTTTTTCAGTACACATTGTATCAGACTTACCCATGTACTATCGAAGATATGATAGATGATACCGACATCTAGCCACTTGATGGTTTCTTTCCTCATGACTTCCTTCATAACATGGTTAAGTCTTCTTTCTGCCTTAATCATCGGTTTATGATCATCCTCCAAAAGGATTTTGTGTATACATACCACCAGGCTAATTCCCTTCAAGTCAGAAATTGTCCACCCTACTGCCTTTTTGTGCAATGTCAACATGTCAATCAACCTCTTTTCCTGTTCAGGCTACAACTTAGAAGAAATAATTACGACCAATGTGTTTTCGGTTCACACGTAAACATATTTTAATTGCCCTGGCAATGGTTGTAATTTAAGAATAGGAGGTTGCTCAATAGAGGGTTTTTCGATTCTACCTTCTTTACCTGAGTAATCCAATGGTTCGAAATACTTACCTGGACGGCTTGCTATCCAATTGGCTTCATCTTGCTATTTGTCGTTCGGCTTTTTGACTTCCTCAAGTTCGGTAGTACAATTGCCGAGGGAATTTTCTTACATGTTAATGTCGATTTTAGTGGTAACATGGATGACTTGGTACTCTTATGGATGGTCGGCTTGCTTGAGGGTTTGGAAAACATTTAGCTTGACTTGTTGATCATTCACCCTCATCGTGAGTTCTCCTCTTTCGACATCGATCAAGGTCCTTCATGTTGCAAGGAATGGTCTCCCAAGGATAATGGGTGCGAACTCATCTACTTCACAATCCAAAACAATAAAGTCAATGGGAAAAAATAAATTTATCAACTCTTACCAGTATATCCTTGATTTTTTCCCTCCGGATGCACATAAGAACTATCCGCAAGCTATAACATCACAGTTTTAGGCCTCGCCTTCCCTATGCCCAATCGTTGGAAGATAGGTTTCGGCATAAGGTTTATGCTTGCTCTAAGATCGCATAATGCCTTCCCGACATAGTGATTTTCAATTGCACAAGGTATTGTGAAACTGTTGGGGTCTTTTAGCTTAGGCGGCATTCGGTTATGCAACATGGCCACGCATCCTTCCATCACAACAACAGTTTCAAACTCTCCTAGCCTTGTTCGCTTAGAGACAATGTCCATAAGGAATTTTACATAATTCAGCATTTTCTTGATTGCTTCCACCAACAACAAATTGATGTGGACTTGCTTCAGGATATCTAGGAACTTCTTGAACTGGTAGTCTTGCTTCTTCCGTTTAAGCCTTTGTGGGAAGGGTGGTGGGATTCAAATTTCCTCGTCCTTTTTACGTGATTTTCATCACAGTTTGTTTGGGCAATTGGAATTGCATGGGCAATTTCCGATTCACCAATTTTGGATAAGGGGTTCTTGTCGATTACCTCTTTTTGGGTAGGGCTTTCATTGTTGGTTGATTTATGGGTTGAGCAGGTGCATCATTAAGCTTATGTCCACTCTGAGTAGTTACCATTACATAAATCACAAAATGAGTCTACTACCTTGATCTCTTGTATATTACTTGGTCGATTCATGCTCTTAACCAAGTTGGTTAGTGTTGCCAATTGTGCGGAAATAGATTCTGATGAACCGAGCTCATTGATCATGGAATTCCGTCTAATGATTCCTCTTCTAGTGGTTGGAAATTAATAGTCGTTCTTGGCAAGCCTGTTCAAAATATCTATTGCTTCTTCTGGTGACTTTTCTAGGAGTATGCCATTTGTTGAGGCATATAGCATCATCCTTGTTGGTGTGTTTACTGAGTTATAGAACATCGTCACTTGTGTCCATTCCAGGAATCCGTGCATGGGACATTTGCGTAAAAGCTCCTTGTAACGCTCCCAAGCCTCGTACATGGACTCATCATCTACCTGCCAAAAAGAAGTAATATCGTTACGCAACTTATCATCCATATAAGTAGAACTAAATCTAGCAAGGATATCATGACATAAGTCCGTCCAGGATTGAAGAGATCCGGATGGAATACTATTCAACCACGATTTCACCTTATCCCTCAGTGAGTAGGGGAATAATTTTAGCCTCAGGACATCTGCAGGAACTCCTTGTAGCATGAATGAATTGCATATTTCTAGGAATGATTTGAGATGTTGTCTAGCATCTTCAGTTACCGAACCGCCAAATTGACCACTTGTATTGATCATATTGAACATCATTGGTTTTAATTCAAAGTGGTCGGCTTCAACTTCTGGTGTGACAATCCCTGGAGTGAGACCGTCAAGATCCTCCTCTAAGTAGTCTTGTGTGGGCTTGTTCCTTACATGAACATGTTGTACAACTAAAGCTCTTCTTCCTCTTCCCTCAACATTCTAGTTGTTGTTGGCATTTTGATTTCCATCTATTGGATCTGCCATTGCTACTCTTTGCTCACATAGTCCTCTACGGAAAACTTGTTCTATTTCGAATTTAAATGGGTAGTCAGGTGTTGTTGGTCTCGCCTTGGTCATACACAAGAGCAAAACCAAAATTATTAGCCCTTTGAAACCTACAAACAAAAAAAATTTGAAAATAAAAGAAAAAAAGGTGCAAGAAAATAAAAACAAAGTCACTATTGTCAATCCCTGACAACGGCGCCAAAAACTTATTTCGTGTTTAGAGTGCTTCGCAATTGGTGCAAGTGTACACGTCGAAAGTTATAGTATAGTGTACCTATTGTCTCCACAGGGATTGGTTGCAACTTCGGATTCTAACTCCTTGCACTAAAAAGAACACACAATTTGTGATAGTAGTTGATTTTAACGAGTAAAGTAAAAGAGCAAGTAAATAAAAGAGAGATGTAATCAAATAAGAGAGATTAGGCCAAGTTATCGTGCGTCATGGAGTGATAGTTGAATGGACCATCGTGATAATTAAGTGCTAGAGTAGCTCAATCATTTTGTCAATTGGATCCAGTCGGATTGCATGGGCAATTGGGAATGGAGCGATTGCATGGGCGATTGGGCGACAACCTTCAAAGTTCGACGAAGTGTTCTTCAATGGTTTCTCGTTATCCATAACTCAAAACATTGTTAATTGTACATGCCTTGATAATACATCCATGCGTGAAACCAAGGGTGGAAAATAACTGATCTTGCACTCCTTTTAGCCATTGAAATTCACAATTTATCCCTAATTCAAATTAGTCTCCACCATCGATTGATTGAATAAAGACCATGCTTATTCGTTTCTTGAATCTAACTCTCCCGAAATTAGATAAATTGATGAAATTACGAGATCCTCTCCCAATTCACTCACAACCAAAATTAAGAACCAAGAACGAACAAACCTTGAATTAAAATTGCAAACTCAAATACCTAAACAAATCAAATC
Organism: Hibiscus tridactylites; assembly: GCA_958450335.1. Taxonomy (NCBI): domain Eukaryota; kingdom Viridiplantae; phylum Streptophyta; class Magnoliopsida; order Malvales; family Malvaceae; genus Hibiscus; species Hibiscus tridactylites. The sequence continues at coordinate 28,980,693 of OY288290.1, forward strand.
GTTCTCACAACCACAAAAGCACAAAAACCCAAGCAAAATAAAATTAGTTCATGACCGAGTGCAAAAAGAATACAAAATAAAATCTTCCTAGCATGAATCTAATTGAACAAAGAGGAGGAAGAAGAAGAATTCAAACAGCCCCTTCGGTTTTTCTCTCTCAATCTAACATGTTGAAGTTGGAGGCATGATCTTCTTTGTATAGGAGATAGCTAGGTCAAAGTCTTTCTTGAGGAGGAAATTAAGTTGAAATTAAATAGTATAAAAGAAATAAATCTATTTTATTATTATATTTTTATTCCTCCAAAAACTCCTCAAAAAACTCTTGTAAATTAATCTCCTTTTGATCTCTTGCATAAAACTCCAACTCTTCTAGGATTTATCCTTGCTTCTTGTAATTATCTTGAATTAAATGGATTTATCCTTCACGAAATCGACAACCACTTCATCTTATCCTCAATTGCTTTAGAAATTTCCCACTTGCTTAAGAAATTAGATCCTGTATACATCTGCAGTACCTTTTCCAACAAAAATGAACCATATTATGAAATCAAGCATGACAGTGAAGGGAATCACTAAAACATGCAAGAATGCCTAATAATGCAACTAAAATGAGCTTAAGTCTAACAATAATATGAATAAAAAATGTCATAAAAATAGTACTTTTGAACACTCATCACAAATGAAACCAAAAAACTGACTAAGCTATCTATATTCATATTTTTTAATTTTACCTAATACGTACATATGACAGTACTCCCCCAAACTTAAGGGAAACATTGTCCTCAATGCAACAAAATAAACATACAATGTAAAGAAAACAAAAAAATTACCTAAGAGTTAATGGGTGCAGAAAGATACTAATATGCGCGCCTTATGCTTGATATGTGGTGTGTTGGCATCAGCCTGATATTCATGATTCTCTCTGTCATAACATTCTTGATTCTCGACATGGATTTTTTGTCAAAGAGGATGAAGATTAAAGTACAAGAAATCGAGTGCGTAGGGTCTCGAAATAAGGAAGAAGAGGAAGAATAATATGAGGCACCAAGGTTGCGGTTTTAAAAAAAATATCTCTTGTTTAATTCTTAGGGTTTTCGGACGAATGAACAAGATGTAAAGAAGAATAAGATGAAAATTTGTGGGATATGGGTTAATGATGGAAAGGATAGAGATTTTGGAGGAAACGTCATTAATGATGGTTTATGGGAAAGTGGGGAAGTTAAATGGTGTGTGGAAGAGGGTTTTATACATGTGTTGGCATAGTGTTTTCAAAAAAAACTAAAAATTAGGAGAGAGAGAGAGAGAGAGAGAGAGAGAGAGAGAGAGAGAGAGAGAGAGAGAGAGAGAGAGAGAGAGAGAGAGAGAGAGAGAGAGAGAGAGAGAAAAAGGGTTTTAATGAATAGGGAAAATATTTATTTCAATAAATGCATCAAATCTTTTCACTCTTTGTCTTTAAGTCGCCCAAATACCCTAGAATGTTTAGGAACTAATACTGCCAAAATAAACTTTTATCCATATCCCCCAAAAATCTAATTCTCTTTCTTGCATTATGGCTGAAAATAAAAGGAAAAAATAAAAATAATTAACGCAATGCTGCAGCATCTAATACAAAAAGAAATAACGAAATAAAGTGTTAGATCATAAAAAACAAATTAAAATAAAAATAGTGCCAAAAAAACTAAAAGAGTGGTGGAGATATCTTTCTTTATTGTTCCTTTATAATTCATACATACCCTCCACCTTGTTATTGTTCTTTTAGGCATTAAATCTTTGATGGAAAAGATTATACCAACACCCAACCATTTGATTACTTCATTCTCATCTACTTTCCCCATCATCATGTGTAGCCTTCTTTGTCGTGGTAATTGTTGGTCTAGCTAGTTGTTGTAGTAGTATGTTGTCACGACCTTGTGTAAGTCAAGTAAAGGGCCAATTCTTCCGAAGTGTTCAAGTATCCACCCACCACTTTCTTTAACATTTTAAAACATCTCCATTAGTAGATATTTTGGTGTAACACCAAGATCGGAGGGAATCACCATGGATAAAGTGTCATCTCTCCAATGAGCATACCCTAGCTTCGATGGTATCAAATCTTGCATGTGGTCTGGCCATTGTAGATAAGAGCAGTCTACATATTATTGCTCCATCATCAATATTGCTATAATGGTTTGGGCATTTGATTCCTTAGACGTTGTTGTAGTATCTGGTTGTTCAGGCTCATCCATTGTTGGGCATTTGTCTCCCGCTCTCGACTTGAAGTTTCTAGTTGTTCCCCACACAGTAGAGAGATCTCTTCACATTCTTCTCGTCCTTTTAACTTTGGATTTCAGTATCCCCTTGAATTGATTACTGAGGCATGCTATTCAAGATATTCAAAATCTGCGTTATGTGATTTTCAATATTTCTCAATGTTTCAGCAGAACGTTGAAGCTCAGCATCTATCCAAGCCATCATAGCCTCCAAGAAATTTGATTTCTCTTGATGATTAATGCTTCACCGCGGCAATGGATAAAACTCTGCTGATGCAACATGGTTATAAGGTGCATCAAAATTGTCACCTTCTTGAGCAATACATGAGGAGCTTGACCGCTGATGAGGACTACTTTTCCATGACGTGCGTGATGCAGCAACAAAGCTATTCTCGTCATAAATTTTTTTAGCTCCTTGATAATACCACGAAAATTTTTGCTCCTGGTTACACCGTTGCTTGTAGGCCTCAAGGTGGTCTCTAATACTTATTCTACGGTCTTCCTTGTAGCAATATGCATCAGGTTTGTATTGGTAATTTTCAAACAAATGTTGTCCCCCACAATTATCACAAGAAATCGCAACGACATGAACTCTTTGGGCTGCTCTCAACATTTGCATTGATGTGATTGTGTTGCTCAATTATGTGGCTTGTGTCGAGAGATGGAAAAGTATCATCTCCATAATTATTATTCTTCTCTCTCGAAAAGCTCTAGTGGTTGAGTATAGGTCGTCAATGGTGGGTGTAAGATAATCTTGAATAGATCGACCTTTACCTCCCCTCATGTTGATGTTCCTTCACGTGTAACACACCTAAAAAATAAAAATAAGGAAAATAAATGTTAGAATTAAACAAAAAGTTATGTGAAACTACTAAGATATAATCATCAAATGTCAATCCCCGGCAACAACGCCAAAAACTTGATGCGTAAAATATAGATGCACACTTTAGAGCAAGTGTTAAGTTAATCAAACGAATCGAAAATGGCAGAGAGGGGGCGAATTGGCTTTTCAAAATTGAAGGGAGAAAATTTTAAAATGTAAAATTGAAGACAATGCAATTTAGAGTGGTTTAAGCTTAGAACAAGCTCTACATCCACTACCTTAGAACCTTAAAACTGTATCGATACGGCTATAGCGTATCGATACGCCTTAGTGTACAAGTTGGTTTGGGGCTATAACACTTAGAAAATTTTTGCTTGAACAAATTATTTGACTTCGAATCATTTTAATTAAAGTTTGCTTGTCAATTTGTGAGACTTTGAATTACTTTAAAATTTATTTACTTTTACAGATAGGTCCTTAATCACTTGGTTATAACAAAATCAAATTGGATTTTACAAACTCCCTCTTTTTGATATAACAAAACCAAAGTAAATTTTTTAAGTATTTTGAAAACTATGAAAAGTTTGTAAAATTTATGTTCTTACACTTCTCTCCCTTTTTGTTAGATCAAAATCAATGCAAAAATTTAAGGATATGGACAAGATATAGCAATAAAGCACAAGATAAAACATAATTAAGAAACATAATATCGTTAAAGTTAATATTAAAATCCAAAGCAATAATAGTTAAAAAATAACTTCAAACTTAAATTCAAGCTTAATCCTAAAAACAAAATCAAAACATAGGGTTCCTGAAGACAAAGTTTCATAAAAAAGATGAATCCTAAATGATATGATATGTAATGATATGCTCAAAGACTACTCGTACCCATCGTCTTCATCCTCGTCCCCTTCATCATCATCACGGTTGGTTTGTAACCCCTTTAGCTCGGTCTAAACGGTTGACCCGGACCGAGGTGATTACACGGGGAAAACCAAAGCTAACGCGTTAAAGCCGGCTCCGATTGACAACCCTTTTTTCTTTTTTTCTTTTCTAGATACAACATTAGTCCTAAGTGATCACCATTAAACATAGGAAGAAATGACACAATGATCAGATATCGAATAGGGGTTTCATTGAACAAATTAGATATTTAGGGACCAAAACATAAATTTTGCAAATTACAAGGACCTCACAGATTTTAAGGTTACCAGTATTCAATTAGTCTCATTTCATGCCACTCTGTCAATTTTCAACACAGTCAGACATTCCAAACTCATTCAATTGCATCCATAAATTTCGGGGACTAAAATGTAACAAAATCAAACTTATGAAGATGCCATTTAATGGAATTAACGATCGCGTTTCGATACGCTTATGACCGTATCGATACACGGGATGGAAGTGACCAGAGTCACAGATAGTGTATTGATACACTTCCACATGTATCGGTACGCCCTTCAAGTCCGTACCGAAACGCATGTGCAAAAAGGCACGGATTTGGCTCACACGTATCGATACGCAAGCACGTGTATCGATACACATACCAGATCTACCCCATTTTCAGCATGGAAAACACCTCAAACATCAATTAAACAACCTCAAATCATACTTCCATGTTGTTGGCATTTACTTAAACATACAAACATGCAATTCCATGTCATACAACAGCATTTGGTTGACCATCTTAAGCATAGCAAGGCAATCCATAAAACATGCTTATGACACAAACCATGAACATACCAAAATGTAACATAAAGCACCAAAACTACCATAAAGGCCTCCTACAAACCACATATACGATATTAAACTTGCAGCAACCACAGGGAGTTCAAAATACATCTCCCAAAGTAACCCATTGGTTCCCATTTCCAATTACCATTACTAAAGTAAATGAAAAACATCACCATACTTGAGCTTTTCAATTCCTTGGAAATCCTTAGCCCCCTTGCTGCCAAAAGTGTCTCAATTATACGCATTTTTGATAAAAGAGAGCGTAAGCACATTTGCTTAGTGAGGCATGCTCTAAAAACACCAACACGACAATGCAACTTTAAAACTCATTCTCAAAAACCCATTTTCTGCAACATGATCTTTCTAACTCATGCTTGAAAACCTTTCAAAGCAAATATTCATTTGAAAATCACATGTACCATCAATCGAACTCATGCATTCAACCAATGCAAATCTCTTGGCAAAGCCATACACATGCTTAAGGTAATTAAAGCATTTCATAAACCTCAAATCTCATATGCATTTCTCATAGCATAAAACATCTCAACATTTGATACATGTGAATAAAATACAATCTCATATATTGTCATTTCATATTATATCTTTACTAGGATATGCGGATTAGCTTGACTTAAAGCCAAGTCCTACCCCGGTGGAATATCACATCACAATACTCTCATGGCGGTATCTCTCTTCGCCACAAAGCTTGGATATTTCACCAAGACCTACCACGATGGCGTCTCTCATCATCGGATTCTCACTTTGGATCGGGATGTCACTACCCCTATTGCTCGAATCCAAAGAGCACATACGAATTTTTAGTTTATAGTGCACTTTTATCCTATTGGTCGACCAATTATATCCGGCAATCATCTCTTCATTTATGCCAATATATTACATTAAAAACATCACCTCACCTACTGTTTTGATGCAACATTTCTCAAATCTAACTCATCCCATTTCAAAACCACAATTCATGCATAGCATTTAATCAAAATCTTAAAACTCTTTAAATAGCCATGATATCTCATGGGATCATCACATAACATCTTTTCATGTTATAAGTCATGCATAAAACAGTAGGAATTTGTCTAACACAAATCAAGAGCATGTTAAAAGCATTTAGGGCATCAACCACATATCAAGAGCAAATCTAGCCATACTTACTTCCGGACTTAGGATGGTGTTTCAAACCAATCCTAAATCTCCAAACCTCGTTTCCTTGTTCCTCAAAAACTTCTAAGAACCATTCGCACTCACCGATTACGTTTCGTTTGTTTGCCGAAACGATTCCTAGGCTTCCAACACTTACAGATCAACACCAAAAGCGTCTGAAGATGTCTCCAATGTTCATTACACATAAGAGCGGAGGATTAATGACTCATCATGCATTGAAATCAACAGCCACTCATTCAAACTCGCTGCACTATCCAAAAACACCATTTCGGCTATCCGAAATAATCGAAATCACATCCAAATTTTCTCAAATCAAATCCGAGTCAAGATCTATCAATTCTAACCACTTGTAAACCTTAATCAACATCAAAAATCACCACAAACACGTCCTTATATCTCTAGCAATAGCAGATCACCAAAAACACCCCAAACCCCACAAATCTAACTTGTAAAACTTAGGAACCCAAGCTTATTCGGGATTTACTTGTTAAAACGTCAATCTCAACATCAAAGATCATCCAAAACATGTTTGAAATTAACCTCAAAACTGAGTTTAACTAAGAAATGTGAAAATCATAAAAATCACCTTAAGAACCATGAATTTAGCAACCATTTCTTCATTATAACATTAAAACAACTTAAAGATCATTAACAAAGGATAGATAACTTGGAAATTTCAGTAAAGAACTGATCATTAGAGGAGAAGGACGAAGCTTACCTCTAATGGCTGATTTCTCCTCAATTTGGGCAAGATTTCTTAAAAATCCAAAGTGAAAACAAAAGGATTTGATGAAATAAAGGTTGGAAATCCTTAGGAAGATGAAATCTCAGCAAAAGAGATGAAAAACAAAGATTATTTGATGAGGGAAATGTGTTTGGCTGGGTGGAAGTTGAAAGAAAATGAAAAGAGGGAAATTTATGGTAAAGTAGTTATGAAAAGCCAACATAAGATTTTTCTTTTAATTCCTTTAATTAAATCATTATTAAAACACCCAAATTAAAGAGGAATCTGATGAAAAACAATTTGGTAAAATTAGCTCCATAAAGATTCAAAGTTTCAATCCTTTACAAAATAGTCACTAGTCAACTTTTGCAAAAACTGCAATTTGGTCACTACACCAAAATGTAATATTTCCAAATCACATTTTGTAAAATTGTTTTCACCATAAACATTTATATAATAAATGAGGATTTTTAGATATTTTTTCATATTTTTAAAGCATCCAGAACTAGGTATTCCCTAAACCAACCTTAAAGAGTTCGAACCATTCCCGACCGGCCCGATACAACCTCTAAAACATCTAGGCCTAAAACCAGGGCGTTACAACTCTCCCTCACTTAAGAAATTTCGTCCTCGAAATTTACTTGGTGGAAAAAGGTAAGGAAATTACTTCTTCATGTCATCCTTCCTTTCCCATGTGGCTTCTTCAATGCCACGATGTCTCCACAAGACTTTAACCAGCTCGATGGTCTTACACTGGAGAACCTTACTATCCCTATCAAGAATCTCAACGGGCTCTTCATCATAAGTCAAGTCCAGATTCAGCTCAACCTCTTCTACAGGCATAACATGCGATGGATCCGACCTATGCCTCCGAAGCATGGGTACATGAAACACATTATGTATCTTTTCCAACTCCGAAGGCAGGATCAGCTTGTAAGCAACAGGACTCTCACGTTCTATCACCTCATATGGTCCAATGAACCTCGGACTCAATTTTCCCTTCCGACCAAATCTCATCACCTTCTTCCCAGGTGAGACTTTCAGAAATACACGTTCGCCAACCGCGAACTCTATCTCCTTACACTTCAAAGCCACGTAAGACTTTTGCCGGTCCGATAGTGCCTTCAAACACTCACAAATGAGCTTCACCTTCTCGGTGGTTCCTTTCAACAAAGCTGGCATCAAAACTAACTTTTGTCTCGTTTCAGCCTAAACAACCAAGTGGAGTCCTACACTTTCTCTCGTATAATGCCTCATAAGGGGCCATTTGAATGCTTTCCTGGTAACTATTATTATAAGAAAACTCAACCAAAGGCAAGTGCTTCTCCCAAGAGCTTTGAAACTCAATAACACAGCACCTCGACATATCATCAAGCACTTGGATAACACGCTTCGACTGCCCATCAGTCTGCGGATGATAAGAAGTACTGAAATTCAGCCGCGTACCCATAGCTTGATGTAAGCATACCCAGAACCTTGTTGTGAACCTCGGATCTCTATCCGACACTAGAGATTTTGGCACCCCATGCAATCGTACAATCTCAGCAATGTACAACTCAACTAGCTTATCCAATGTATACTTAGTATGCACATGCAAGAAATGTGCACACTTCGTAAGGTGATCCACAATCAACCAAATAGAATTTTTCTTCCATGGCGACAACGGCAACCCAGACATGAAGTCCATAGTAATCCTTTCCCACTTCCAATCTGGAATTCTCAACGGTTGTAACAACCTAGAAGAAACTTGATGTTCGGCCTTAACCCGCTGACAAACCATGCATTTGCTAACAAACTCGGGAACATCCTTCTTCAACCCCACCCAGTAGTACTCATCCTTGAAATCACGATACATCTTCGTACTACCAGGGTGCATAGTGAAAGGACCACTATGAGCTTCAGTCAGAATAGTGCGCCTCAACTCCACATCACTTGTCACCACTATCCGACTCCCAAAGAATAGAACACCATCATCATTAAAGCTGAAATCCGAAGGCCTTCCTTCCGCAATATCCTAGACATGCGGTACAAGAGAATCATCAAGCAACTGCTTATCCTATATCAAATGAACCAAGGATGGCTTCACTTGCAACTCAACAACAAGACCACCATCTCACGGTATGCTCAAACAAGCAAACATCGCCATCAACTCCACAGCCACATTCCTACTCAAAGCATCGGCCACAGGCCTTCCCCGGATGATACTCAATCGTTAGGTCATAATCCTTAAACAATTCCACCCAACATCGTTACCTGAGATTTAGCTCCTTCTTAGACATAAGACACTTCAAACTTATGTGATCCGTATATACAATACACTTCTCACCATATAGGTAATGTCTCCAGATTTTTAAAGCGAATACCACTGTCGCTAACTCAATGTCATGCGTAGGGTAATTACGTTCTTGAACCTTCAACTATCACGATGCATAAGCTACCACCTACCTTCTTGCATCAACACACACCCCAACCCAATATAGGATACGTCAGTATACACCACAAACTCTATTCACGATTCAGGTTGAATCAAGATAGGAGCTTGCGTCAAAGCTTCCTTTAGCTTCGGAAAAGCTTGTTGTCTCGCTTCCGTCCACTCAAACTTCACATATTTCTGCAATAACTTCGTCAAAGGAGCAGCAATCTTGGAAAACCTATCCAAAAACCTTCGGTAGTAACCCGCCAAACCAAGGAAACTACGAACTTCATGAACCGACCTAGGAGGCTTCCAATTCACCACCGCCTCAATCTTTTGAGGATCAAAACGAATTCCATCGGCCGAAACCACATGACCAAGGAAAACAACCTCCTTCAACCAAAACTCACATTTACTCGGCTTGGCATAAAGCTAATTTTCTAGCAGCACTTGTAAAACGATCCTCAAATGTTCCTCATGCTCCTCCTCGGTACGAGAGTACACAAGGATATCATCGATGAACACCACAACGAACTTATCCAAGAACTCATGAAACACCTTGTTCATCATATCCATGAAAGCAGTAGGAGCATTCGTCAAACCGAACGACATCACCAGAAATTCAAAATGCCCATATCTCGTTCGGAAAGTTGTTTTCGGCACATCTACATCCTTAACCTTCAACTGATAATATCCTGGTCGTAGATCTATCTTTGAGAACACAACCGCTCCACGAAACTGATCGAAAATATCATAAATCCTTGGTAAAGGATATTTATTTTTTATAGTAAACTTATTCAGCTGGAGATAATCAATGCACATTCTCATTGTGTCATCTTTCATCTTAACAAATAATACTGGTGCACCCCAAGGTGACACGCTAGGTTGAATAAAACCCCGATCAAGCAACTCTTGGAGTTGCGTCTTCAACTTCTTTAACTCCTTTGGTCCCATTCGGTAGGGAACGATGGACACCGGAGATGTGTTCTCATATAACTTAATTTCAAACTCAACCTCTCGACTAGGCGGCAAACCAGGCAGCTCCTCCGGAAATACCCCAGGAAATTCACGCACCGTCATTATATACTACACTCGTACTTCCTTCGTGCTAGGATTCATTACAAAAGCCAAATAATCTTCACATCCTTGATGCAACAAAAAGCTCGCTTCAAGCGTTGAAACCTATAACGCCCCAATTTTGGGCATGGAAGTTTACGGTCTGAACCGGACCGGTGTGATTTTCGGTTCGAATATAAAAGGTGGTTTTAGGGAAAGCCTAGTTCGGGTTGCATTAAAAATGTGGAAAAATATCTAAAAAATCCTCTTTTAATATATATAAGAGAGTGGTGAAATAAATTTTACAAAATAAGGTTTGGAAGTGTGACATTTTGAATTAGTGACTAAAATGTAATTTTTGAAAATTTCAGTGGTGACTGTTTTGTAACGATTGAAACTTTGAATCTCTAAGGAGCTAATTTACCCAAGATTTATTTCTCCAGATTTTTCTTAGTTTTTAATGATTCATTTAATGTTTAATTAATTAAAGGAGAATGGGAAAACCAATTTTGAAATTTCATAACTAACTTTCTTGAAAACTTTCTCATCTCATTTTCTCTCAAAATTCCCTCAGCCAAACACATTTCTACAGCAACTTTTCTTTTGATTTTCACACTAAATGATGAGGTTTCAATCATTAATTGATTCCTAATTCTTTCTACATCAAATCATCTTTATTTGCTTATTGAATTTTCAATGATTTTGGCTCTAATCAAGGAGAAATCTACATTTAGAGGTAATGATGTTCTTCTCCTCTAAATACTCAGTTCTTTACTGAAATTCCCAAGTTCTCAAACCTTAAATTAAGTTTTATTAAAGGTTTTAATGTTGTGATCTTGATTTTGGCTTAAAACTCAAGATTTGGATTAAATTTTAAAGAAATTCGTGGTGATTGTTTGGGCTCTGTTTTGAGATGACCTTTTAATGTATTTTGGATGTTTAATTATGTGTAATTGAGGTTTAATCAATGCAATCCCGAATAGGTTGATTTTCCTAAGTTTTTGCTTATAAAAATGGTGGATTTTGGGGTGATCTTGGTGTTCTGTTATAGCTTGAGGTATAAGGACGAGTTTAGGCTCTTTCTGGATGTTAATTGATGATTAAGAATGTTTAGAAGTGATGGATCTTGGCTGGGTAATGTTGTGGAAGAGTTTGGAAGTGTTTTTTGTTGTGTTTGGTAGCCGAAATGTTAGATTTGGTGAGAGTAGTGAGTTTAGGTGTTAAGGCTGGAGATTTTAATGCATGATGATGCATTAATCCTCTGCTTTGATGTGTTGAAAACAGGGGAGACATCTTCGGATCCTTGTGGTGTTGATCCGGAGGCTTGAACGATGTTTCGGCAAGCTTGCGAAACGGAATTGGTGAGTGGAGATGGATTTCCAGCTTTGTATCGAATGTTTGAAGGTTTGGGAGCTTAGTTTAAGTCTAATCAACTTAACTAAGCTCAAGAGTAAGTTTTCGGAAAAACTCGCTTGGATGAGCCATGGATTGGTTCGATGCATTTGTTGATAATTACATGTTTTAATTTCTGTTTTTGAAAGAATGTTTAGAATGGTTAATGCTGGTTATGTAAGCCAAATATTGAAGGATGCTTAAGGTAAGAGATCATTGGTTTAATATGTTGAAAATGTGGATTTGATGCATAGTGATGCATGTTGTTAAATGGCTTGATTAAATGCTTTAAAACAGTGAATTGTTGATGATTAAAGATGTATATTGGCAAGTGATGTGTTGGTTTTAAAGTACTTGAATCGGATATAGTTAGCCGGCTATAGGATTGGGTGCACCGTGAATAAAGTCACCTTGGATGTTGAGGGGTTGTAATTGTACCGTAAACTCCATCCAAGTACACTAACGAGATGTTTAAGATCACAATGGTGGTTAAAAGTCCATGTGTGGATCTTGTGTTGAGTGTCCCATGTTCTCGTTAGTGATGTTATACAACTACCAATGAGTGATGTGGAGGGGTTGTGATTGTACCGGTAAACTCCACCTTGTGTGTTTGGTAGTGTGTATGAAGCGTATAGGACAACGCTTGTAATCCGCGTATCCGATTGTGTTTTATGTTGTAAAAGGTTATGGTTTATCACTTGGAAGCCAATTTAACTTGTTAATGATATTGAAGCATGAGATGCTTGATGTGAATGCAATGTTGCATGAATAATGATGTTTAAGTGTTAAAGGTAATATGGAAAGTGTTTTTATAAAGTGCATTATTGTGTTGTTCCTTTAGAGCATGCCTCACTAAGCATTTGTGCTTACGCTCTCTCTTTTGAACCAATAATGCAGATAATTGAGGTGTTTGTGGGCAGCGAGGAGGCTAAGAATCCAAGGGAAAGCTAAGCTCATGTATGGTGACTATTTCACAACATTATTAGATTTGGATATTTGGCAATGGGGACCTAAGTTGTGTTTTGGGAGATGTTTTGTACTCCCTAGTTGTTGCATGATGCCTTAAATGTTTTGGTCATGTAAATGGCCATTTTCGTGCTTGCTTTGATTTTTTGATGGTTGTTTGCTTTGGATATTAGGAAGCATGCCTATAGACTTGTTAATTTTCCTAATTGATGCCATGATTGTGTTTTGATGATGCAAATATGTACCTTATATGTATGATGACTTGTTGGCATGATTAGGAGGTCATAAGGATGTGTTTGAGTGTTTAAATGTATGTTAAACCAGCAAAATCTGCACTTTATGGGTAGTCCGTATCGGAACGGGCACTAACGTTCCGAAACGGGGGCCTGTAATGGCCTTCGTGTATCGAAACGGATAGGGCCGTTCCGAAACGTTTTGGCCACTGCCAGGCCCTGTTTCGATACAGGTCTCGAAACGAACCCGCGTTTCGGAACGCTCAACCTCTGTTCCGAAACACTAGACCGTTGGGCACTGATTTGAATGGTTTTGAGGTTTGCAAGCTTTACGTTTTAGTCCTGAATTTTGTATATGCAATTACTTGAGTTTGAGATGTCCGGTTAAGGTGAAATTTGACAGGGAAGCATGTAATATGATTAATTTGATATTGGTAACCTAAAATTCAGTTAAGTCTTCCATCTTTCCAGGATTTACAATTTGGTCTCTAACTTTGCATAATGAGCAATTGAGTCCCTTACTGTTTTCCGATCGCTGTGATTTTTAAGTATGTTTTTCTCAAGAGTACGCTTAAGGTTAGTGAGCATCTAGATAAGATTAAAAAGAAAAAAAAGGTCGTTAATCAAGGTTGACTTTCGGGTTGACTTTGGTTTTCCCTGTGTAATCTTCATAGTTCGGGTCAACCGTCTAGGCCGGGCTAAGGGGTTACATTTGGTGGTATCAGAGCTGAGTTCTCGAGTAATTGGGAGTGGTTATGTGGGTAATGTATGTATGGTTGCATGATGTGTCTTTTTGAATGAAAGTGTGATGTGTGAATTGTAAAGTATGTTACAATTGTGATGTATGCTGTTGTGAAGCATGTTAGAGGGACCCATTGCCATATCAAAACTAATGAAATGATTTGTTTTTATTTGGAAATGAGCTTGAGTACTTGGATTTCTTACCTTGCTGTGCCTGATTATGTTTATTGCATTTGTGTTAGTGCATTGTTCTAGTGAATGGGACCTCGTAGAGAGACGAGAATTAATACGCGAGCTATTGCTCAAAACGAGAATGAGAACAATGCTGAAAATGTTGTGGATATACCTCCTCCTCCTGGTGGTGGACCGCCCGGTGGTGGTGGTGCTGGAGGTGATGGAGCTGGTGTTGGTGCTGGCGCTGGGGTTGCTGGACCTGAAGCTGGGCAGGGGCAAGCTGCTCCTGACATGACAATGTTGATACAGGCTATTGATGGAGCCTTTCAGGCAGCAATAGCTTGAGCTCATGGAGCTGGGCATCAAGGTGATGCTAATGCGAGATTACCTTTGGAACGTTTGCGCAGTCTGGGAGGGACTGAGTTCAGAGGTTTGTCTGCTGAGGGTTCCGAATCTTGGTTGGAAAGTACCAAGAGGATTTTGGGACAGATGAACTGCAATGATGTGCAGAAGCTAGGATGTGTGGTATCGCTGTTACATGATGATGCATATACCTGGTGGACGACCACTGTCTCCGGAATGGAGGAAGCTTATGTAACTTGGACGTTCTTTCTGAACGCGTTCAAGCGGAAGTATCTAGGTGTGTGATACATGGATGAAAAGAAAAGAGAGCTCATGTCTCTTACACAAGGGAGCATGACGGTGGCTGAGTACGAGATTCAGTTTGTCCGTCTGAGTCAGTACGCACCTAAGCTTATTCCTGATGAGCGAGAAAGGTGTGAACGTTTCCGGTATGGTTTGGTGACGGATGTAAAGACCTTTATGCTTGCCGTTGAGTACACTGATTTTGATGTGATGGTTAGTAGGGCGAAGGATATTGAGCAGAACCTGGGTTTATCTTCTAGAGGTGTTGGTTCTAGATCGAGCAAGAGAGTTGTTGAGTATAGTTCTGGTGGTGGACGGAACAAGAGAGGACGAGATAGGAGGTATCAGTCTTCTGCTAGGCGTGGGGGTGGAGGGCATGGTGCGCCTGTTCAGCAGGACAGGACGAGAGCTGATCAGAACACATGCTGGGCGTGTGTATCGGGTGGTCATTTGAGACGTGATTGTCCTCGGGCAGTGAGAGAGGTGCAAGCCCCTGTGATAGTGACTGGTAATTCGTGCTGGAATTGTGGTTCGGTAGACCACATGAGGACGGAGTGTCCTTTGTTGGTCGGTGGTGGTCAGGGACGTGCTCCTGGAGTTGTTGCACCACAGAGAGGTCGTTGGCGCGGTCGTGGTAATTTCCAGCGCAGAGATGATGGTGGAAGGAATGTGGCAAATGTGGTGGTTGTCCAACCTGAGGGTGGAGGCTAGGCTCGAGTGTATGCGCAGCGAGAGGGGAGGAATGACACTGATGTGATCGCAGGTACCTTCACTTTGCAATCCTTGTCATTACTTTCCTTGATTGATTCTGGATCTACACACTCATACATATTGCGTGAACATGCTCAATTGCTTGGTTTGCCCGTTGAGTCTTTGGATGTTGGTATGCGTGTAACTAGTTCTTTTAGTGAGACCGTTGTGACACGAAAGTTATATAGAAGATGTCCCTTGGTTGTGCAAAATCATGTTTTTCATGTTGATCTCATGGAATTTCCATTCTATGGTTTCGATGTAATCCTGAGTATGGATTGGCTTGTTGAACATCGAGCTGTGGTGGATTTTGAGAACAAGCGAGTTTCGTTGAAGCTTGCGGATGATTATGAAGTAGTGGTGGTTGGTGAGAATGTGAAGTTTCTTGCAAATGTAGTGTCTTTCTTGGAAGCGAGCCGAATGATGAGGCAAGGTTGTGAAGCCTACCTAGCCTTTGTAATGAATCCTAGCTCTAAGGAATTGCGAGTGCAAGATATCAGGACGGTGCGAGAGTTTCCTGGTGTGTTTTCGGAGGAGTTGCCTGGGTTGCCTCGTAATCGGGAAGTGGAGTTTGGGATTGAGTTGTATGAAAACACAACTACAGTGTCCATTACACCTTATCGAAAGGCACCTAAGGAATTGAAGGAGCTGAAGACACAACTTTAAGAGTTGCTTGATCGTGGATTCATTCGGCCGAGTGCGTCACCTCCGGGGTGCACCGGTCTTGTTTGTGAAGAAAAAGGATGGCACTATGAGAATGTGCATCGATTACCGTCAGCTGAACAAGTTGACTATAAAGAATCGATATCCATTGCCGAGGATTGATGATCATTTTGATCAATTTCGGGGAGTGGCTATGTTCTCGAAAATTGACTTAAGGTCAGGGTATTACCAGTTGAAGGTGCATGAGCGCAATTATCCTACGCATGACATTGAATTGGCTGCAGTGGCTTTTGCTTTAAAATTTTGGAGACATTACCTGTATGGTGAGAAGTGTACGGTGTACACGGATCATAAAGGTTTGAAGTATCTGATGTCTCAGAAAGAGTTGAATCTTAGGCAACGAAGTTGGGTGGAGTTGCTTAAAGATTATGATCTGACGATCGAGTACCATCCAGGAAAAGCTAATGTTGTAGCGGATGCCTTGAGTAGGAAGGTGGCAGTGGAGTTGAGGGCTATGTTTGCCAGCTTGAGCATTTCGCGAGATGGTGGTCTTGTAGATGAATTGCAAGTGAAACCATCCTTGGTTCAGTTGATAAAAGATAAGCAGCTGTTGGATGATTCCTTGGTGCCACATGTTCAGGATATTATTGAGGATAGGCCATCGGACTTTTGCTTTAATGATGATGGAGTTTTATGTTTTGGGAGTCGGATAGTAGTGCCCAATGATGTTGAGTTGAGGCGTGCTATTCTGACTGAAGCTCATAGTAGTCCTTTTGCTATGCACCCTGGTAGTACTAAGATGTATCGTGATCTTCGAGACGAGTACTATTGGGTGGGTTTAAAGAAAGATGTGGCTGAGTATGTGAGCAAGTGCATGGTTTGTCAGCGAGTTAAGGCTGAGCATCAGTTTCCTTCTGGGTTGTTGCAACCGTTGAGGATTCCTGAGTGGAAATGGGAAAGGATTACCATGGACTTTGTGTCTGGTTTGCCTTTGTCGTCATCGAAGAAGAATTCGGTGTGGGTGATTGTGGATCGCCTTACGAAGAGTGCTCATTTCTTACATGTGCATACTATGTACACTTTGGATAAGCTTGCGGAGCTGTACATTGCTAAGATTGTGCGGCTGCATGGTGTGCCAAAGTCTATAGTGTCGGATCGAGATCCGAGGTTTACATCGCGTTTCTGGGAGTGTTTACATCAGGCTTTGGGTACACGGCTTAATTTCAGTACTTCTTATCATCCACAGTCGGATGGACAGTCTGAGCGTGTTATCCAAGTGCTGGAGGATATGTTGAGGTGCTGTGTGATTGAGTTTCAAGGCTCTTGGGAGAAGCATTTGCCTTTGGTGGAGTTTGCTTATAACAATAGCTACCAGGCAAGTATTCAAATGGCACCTTATGAAGCCTTGTACGGGAGGAAGTGCAGAACTATTCTTTGTTGGATTGAAACAGGTCAGAAGTTGGTTTCGATGCTAGCTTTGTTGAAAGGGACCACCGATGTAACGCCCCGGTTTTGGGCTTAGAAGTCTTGGGCGTTGACCGGTTCGATCAAAGTGCTGATCGAATATATAAAGAAGAAATTAGGAAAGCCTAGTTCGGGTTGCATTAAAAATATGGAAAAATGTTCTAAAATCATCTTTTAATATATATAAGTGAACTGTGAAATCAATTTTGGAAAATGAGGTTTGGAAGGTTGACATTTTGGCTAGTGACCAAAATGTAATTTTTGAAAGTTGCGTGACTGTTTTATAAAGGATTGAAACTTTGAATCTTTAAGGAGCTATTATTCCAAAAAGAGTTTCTCCAGATTTTTCTAAGATATTTTAAGGCTTTATTCTGATTTTAAAACATAAAGAAAGAGGAGGGAAAGCCAATTTGGCTATTTGCAACTAACTTTTCATTTTCTCTCAATTTTCCTTTTCTCTCATTTTCTCTCCACCCAAACACATTTCTCCAGATTTTCTTCTCTGATTTTGTCAATCTAAATCCCTCATTTCAACTCTCTTTTAATTCCTAATCATCTCTACAACAAAACCTCTCAATTTGCAAGTTGATTCATTAAGCATTTTGGCTCTAAAAAGGAGAAATTCAAGTTTGGAGGTAAGAACGTCCTTCTCCTCTAAACTATCAGTTCTTTACTGAAATTCCTAAGTTCTCAATCCTTGATTTGTGTTTTGTTAATGGCTTTTCAATTGAAATCTTGATTTTGGCTTAAAATGCAAGATTTGGTGATTTTTGGTGAAATTTTCGTGTGGTCTGTTTGGGCAGTGTTTTGAAGTGTTAAAATGATGTTAAATGAATGCTAAATTGATTAGAAGTTGAGGTTTAATCAATGCAATCCCGGATAGGTTGAATTTCCTAAGTTTGGCTTGAGTTTTTGGTTGTTTTGGAGTGTTTTTGGTGATCTGTTATACCTGGAGGTATAAGGATGTGTTTGTGATCATTTTGGATGTTAATTGATGTTTAAAAATGGTTAGAAGTGATGGATCTTGGCTGGGTTAAGTTTTGGAAGTGTTTGGAGGTGATTTTGGTTGTGTTTGGTAGCCGAAATGTTGGATTTGTGATGAGCAGCGAGTTGTGTTGTGTTACTGGTGTTTTTAATGCATAAAGATGCATTAATGCTCTGTTTTTGTGTGCTTGAAACAAGGGAGTTTGATCCGTGAGCTTTAGAGGTGTTGCGGAAGGTTTCGGATGCTTGGAAGGCTTGTTGGCTAGCCTTGTTTTGTGTATCGGTGAGTGAAGTTGGGTTTTCAGCTTTTAAACCAAGGTTTGAAGGTTTTGGGAGCTTAGTTTAAGTCTAAACAACTTTGCTAAGCTCAAGAGTAAGTGATTGGATTTTCGCTCTTGAATTGTGTTGTGTTCGGTTTTAAAAGCTATTGTGGTTGATGATTGAGATGCATATGTTTTGCATGGTTTAAATCTGTTTTGAAAGCATATTTTAAGCATGGTTTAATGCTGGTTTTGAAAGCCATTCGAGAAGGATGCTCAAGGTAAGGGATACTTGGTTTTGTATATGGTAATTGTGGTTTTGATGCATAGTGTTGCATGTTGATCAATGGCTTTGTATGATGCTTTAAAATAGCGAATTGATGATGGTAAATGATACTTTTTGTATATTGGTTATGCATGTGATTAATTGGACTAATGTGGTAGGGGTTTTGCATATTGGTT
Organism: Hibiscus tridactylites; assembly: GCA_958450335.1. NCBI lineage: Eukaryota > Viridiplantae > Streptophyta > Magnoliopsida > Malvales > Malvaceae > Hibiscus > Hibiscus tridactylites. The sequence goes on from OY288290.1 coordinate 28,999,602, forward strand.
TTGCATGTGAATCATTGGACTAATGATGTGATGGTTTTGCATTATGTTTATGCAAGTGAAACATTTGATTAATGTGGTAAGATGGTTATGTTGGCAAGTGATGAAAGTGGTTCTTGGTTCATTGATCGGATATAGTTAGCCGGCTATAGGATTGGGTGCACCGTGAATTAAGTCGCCTTGGAGGTGGAGTGGTCAAGAGTGGACCGGTAAACTCCCTTCAAGTATCCTAACGAGATGGTTAAGGTCATAATGGAGGTGTTGCCCATTCGAGGACCTTGGTTGAGCAAAGGTTATATGGTGTTTAAAAGTCCATATATGAGAACCTTGTGCTTGTTAAGATCACAATGGCGGAGTAAGTCCATGTGTGGATCTTGTGTGGGGTGTCCCGGATCTCGTTAGTGATTTATACAACTACCAATCGGTTATGCAAAGGTTGTATGGTGTTTAAAAGTCCATACATGGAAACCTTGTGCATGTTGAGGTTGTATGGTGTTTAAAAGTCCATGCATGGGAACCTCGGGAAAAGCTAAGGTTGTATGGTGTTTAAAAGTCCATACATGGGAACCTTAGGCTTGTAAGGTCAAATGGTGTTTAAAAGTCCATTTGGGAGGCCTTGGATTGGTAAGGTGTATGGAGCGTAGGGACAACGCTCGGAATCCGCGTATCCGATCGGGTTGTTGAGTTGAAAAGTGGATGTGGTTGATCACTTGGAAGCCAATGTAATGTTCTTGATCATAAAGAAGCATGAGATGCTTGAAATGATGCATGATTGCATGTGAAGCATGGGATGCTTGAAAAGATGCATGGTTGCATGAAAAGTGTATGATGCTAGTGAATGCATGTTTACTTGCTAAGTTGAACAAGTGTTGATTATTATTTGGTAAATGATGCATGTGTGCATGAAATCTCTTTAATGCATTGGAGTCTTGTTAAGACTTGTTTTAAAAGGCATGTGATGATGATGTTGTGATTCATAAGTTGTCTTTGTTTAATGCATGAATTGGATTGTTTGGATAAAGGTTTAAAAGGGGTTCTTGCTTGAAATGATGTTCAAGTTTATGAATGGGTAATATGAAATGGAAGTGTTTTCCAAGGTTTTAATTTAGCCTTGCATATGGTGTTTATGCATGGATTGGTTAAAGGAATGTTTTGCAAGTTGTACATTGAAATGGTTTTCTTAGTTTGCTGAGCTAAGGGTTGGTTTTCATGTATGTGCAATGCATGGTTTAAGCATGTTGTTGAAAAGGGTTTTCAAGCATGGCTTTGGTAAACAAATCGGGTTTGTTTTAAAGTGATTTAATGACCCGCTGCATTGATGGTGTTTTGGTTTTGAGCATTCCTCACTAAGCATTATGTGCTTACGCTCCTTTTTTGTCCATCAATGCAGTTTCTTGAAGTTTGGACAGCAAGGAGCAAGAGATTCAAGGTGGACTCCAATTGAGATGTATGTCTCGGGGAATAGCTATAGTTAATAATGGAAATGGGGGTAGAATCTCTCGGGTTAATATGTATGTGTTCGTTTATGTTCGGACAAGTATGTTTTAATGTTGTTGATGTTGCTGAATCATGATTTGGCTATAATGAGATCGATTTGGAAAGTTTGTGCTTAAATGGTTGCTTGTGTAGGAAGCATGCCTATAGATTTGGGGCTTTTTGCATATGATGTTGTTTGATGATTTGATGATGCTTGCAAGTCTTATATATGTTGAATTGCATGCTGGTAAAGTTTGGTGGCATTTGGAGCATGTTTGAATGTTCGATTGCATGTTTTGGAATTGCATTTTGCTGCAATCTGTACAGGCGTTCCGGAACAGTGTTCACCGTTTCAGAACGGGTGCCTTGCATGAAGCCAGGCGTCCGAAACGGTATGCACCGTTTCGAAACAGTTTGGTCTCTGCCAGACCCCCGTTGCGGAACGGCCCCGTGTTTCGAAACGGGCTCTGCCAGTTTCGGAACGGGTGACCGTTGGGGGCTGACAGGGGTGGTTAAATGTTTCAGAATGTTTGCATTTTGGTCCTGAAACTTGTTTGTTCAATTGTATGAGTTTGGGATGTCCGTTTGAGCTGGAATTTGGCAGAGAAGCATGAAACATGATTAATTTTAAGTTGGTAACTTAAAATTTGGTTAAGTGCTTAAAGTTTTCAGAATTTACAATTTGGTCCCTAAAGTTGTAAATTGTTCAATTGGGTCCCTATTTGATCTCTGATGTTTGTGATCTTTGGTTATGCTGTTTGCTTGATCACATCTAAGGTTAATGTGCATCTAGACAAGATTAAAAATAAAAAAAGGGTCGTTAATCAAGGTTGACTTTCGGGTTGACTTTGGTTTTCCCCGTGTGACTTTCTTAATTCGGGTCAACCGTCCGGGCCGGGTTAAGGGGGTTACATTTGGGGGTATCAGAGCTGAGTTGCGAATGCTTGGGGAAAACGGTAAGTTGTTGTAATGTGTGCTTGTTGTTTACCTTGATGTGTGGTTGAAAGTTGGTTGAAACACGTGTTTCTGAGTGTGTTGCTGATGTTTCTGAAAATATTGTTGATGTTTCTGAGCATGTTGCTGATGTATGCAAGCATGCTTTATGGTTATGAATCTTGGTTGAGTTTATGTGGTTATGTACTGATGTTGTGAGCTGATGTTATGCATGATGAAGGTGTAATGAGTATGTTATGTTGATAGTATGCTGATGCAAATGGATGTTGTTTGATGTAAGCATGATCAAAGTATGTTGTTTGATATGCTTGATATTGTGTTATCCATGTTTGTGATGACTGTTATGTCATGTAAAGGGGAGGATTCGGGATACCCATTGCCTTATTAATATAGCTATTGTGTTATTTGGAGTTGGAGTTTGAATCCTTGCTTAATGCTGGTCTAACTGGTTTGTTTGTTTTGTTGTGAATGTTTGTTGTTGTTAGTAGTATGGCGAAGTCGGTGAAGGAATGGCAGTTGGGTGAGATGGTTGCTGCCTTAGGGCAGGTTGTTAAGGCATGGAATTCACCTTTCGATAGAGGTGTTTTGTTTCAGTCTTTTGTGCCTGGAGTTGAGGTGGTAAGGCAAGGGAAAGAAGTTGGTTCTGTGATGAAGAGTTCATCATTTGTTGAGCAGGAGGTGTTGGGAACATCTCAGGCTGAGGTAAAGGTAAAGTCAGTGGATGAGCTGGCTGTGGGATGTGTGGGTTTGCCGAAACAGCGTTTGCTTGATTTGGGTGCTGTGGAGTATCATGGTTCGACACCTGAGACATTTGAGGCCTGGTTGGCCAGTGTGATTTTGATCTTGGATCAGGAAGGCTGTGATTATGCCTGTAAGCTGGGGAGTGTTGTTTCTCTGATGTTGGAGGATGCTTGTGTTTGGTGGACATCTGTGGCGGTGGCGTCACGTATTCCTGATATTGATTGGGATTTCTTTGTATATGCTTTTTGTGAAAGGTATCTTGGAAGGGAATTTCCAAGGACTGAGCAAGGTGAAGGTAGTGCTGTTGAGGAGCAAGTGTTGCTTGAGCAAGGAGTGGAAGCTCAGCCACCGGTGTGTGACCGTTGTGAAAGGCGCCATGTTGGAAGATGTTGGGGCGCGGGTGCTTGCTGGAATTGTGGTTCCAAAATGCATGTTAAGCGTGATTGTCCTCTTGAGGTGAAGTCAGCTTTGGTGTTAGCCAATGGGTCTCTGAAAGGTCGTGGGCACGGCCGAGGCAAGGTTCAGAGGTGGCAGAAAGAGCAGAATGTTGTGAAGAGTTTGGGAAATGAGAATTGTTGGAAATGTGGGACTGCTGGACACATGAGACGTGATTGTTTGAGGTTGGCTCGGAGCAGCCAAGGTTCCTTACTGCAAGGAGTTGATGGTGACCCTGGTGTGTTAGCTGGTGCTGCAGTTGTGCCACAGGAGGATGATTGTTCCGCAAGGAAGAGAGCTCGTCTGATGAAGCTCCAGGGAGGTGTTGTGTTTTCAGGTAACCTTGTTAAGTAATCTTTGCTCTAGTTACCTTAGTTTGGTTTCTGTTGGTTTTCCTTGCGTGGTAAGTTTAGTCTTGTTGCTAGCATGTTTGGGGTAATGGTAGTTGTTTGGAAACATCTTTGGTGTGAAGAAGGTTTAGTGAGTATCTGGTGGTTAATGGTTGTTGGTATGATGGAGTTAGATAAGCTAGAAGTGAGGTAGGAGGTTGTTTTTAGACGGATTTGAGGATGTTATTAGAGGGTGTGAACTGGCATTCATGCACAGTTAAAATCATTGTTATATGCTATATTATATATGTTGGTCCATGCATACATGTGGCATGACATTAGAGGTTTTGCATACATGTACATCAGGCATTGATAGGGCATGTAGGTGATCATGCATACGATGTTCACACTCGCTAATAACTAATCGAGTCTGTTAGTGTGGTGGTTGGTTTGGATGATGGGTTTTTAGAGGTTGTTTTGGTGCTGAGTGAGAGTTAGAAGTAGTGGAGTATATTAAGATGGTTGCTAGTAATAGTGAGAGTGGTATGGCCTGATGGTAGAAGGATAGTGTTTGTTGCTTAGAGAGCTTAGTGGTTTGAATAGCTAAGTGGGAGGGGTAACACCTTGGTGCTAAGTGATGTTGCAGTTTAGTGGTTGGGTTTCCAAGTGCTGAGGTAGCTTAGCATTTAAGTTTTGTAAAAGGGTTGTGTTGGTGAGTGTTGGTTTTTAGCAACCTTTGAGGAGTTGAAGAGCTGTTATGTGTGTTTTGGTTAAGCGATGTTCTGGTAATACAAGTGTTATGGTTGGAGTTTGAGGCGGAAGGATTATGAAAGATCGAAGGTTTTTGTTGGTTGTTTGGGTTCTTGTGAGAAGTGTTTGGCTGGTTGTCGTTAAGAAAGTTCTGTTTGAAGTCAGCTGGTGGTGTGAGGAACGGCTGACGGAGTCAAGTTGGGGTTGTGATGTAATTCTTGGAATTTGGATGAGTAATCCTAGTAAGCTGTTATGGTAATGATAGTGGCTGATGTGAAGGATTGTCAGCTTCGTTGAAGAGTTTGGGTAAGCAGTTGATGCTTAAAGATTTCTGCTTGTTGGGAAAATCCTTGGAAGAGGTTTGGGAGTTTGCAAGAGTTTTTGAAGCAGAGAAGTTTGCATAGTGGCTGAATTGGTTTGGTTGTTGTCTCTGTGTAGATAAGTCTTGGGAGTTGTGAATTGCAGTGATGTGTGCTGTAAGAGTTGAGGTTCTTCAGGTTGATGTTGGGGTTGTGTACAGTCCGGTTATGTGAAAGATTAAGTTGTGGCTATCTTTGTGTGTTCTGGATTTAATGAACAGCATGTGGTGGTGTTGGGTTCGGTGGAGTTTTGTGTGGAATGTGTTCGGTGTTGGTTGAGGCTTTTGTGCTGCCTTGTGTGTTGCGTTGAGAAGGTTGTTGTTCTCTTTTCGCCAGTTGAAATTTCGAGGACGAAATTTCCTAAGGGGGGAAGAGTTGTAACGCCCCGGTTTTGGGCTTAGAAGTCTTGGGCGTTGACCGGTTCGGTCAAAGTGCTGATCGAATGTATAAAGGAGAAATTAGGAAAGCCTAGTTCGGGTTGCATTAAAAATATGGAAAAATGCTCTAAAATCATCTTTTAATATATATAAGTGAACTGTGAAATCAATTTTGGAAAATGAGGTTTGGAAGGTTGACATTTTGGCTAGTGACCAAAATGTAATTTTTGAAAGTTGCGTGACTGTTTTATAAAGGATTGAAACTTTGAATCTTTAAGGAGCTATTATTCCAAAAAGAGTTTCTCCAGATTTTTCTAAGATATTTTAAGGCTTTATTCTGATTTTAAAACATAAAGAAAGAGGAGGGAAAGCCAATTTGGCTATTTGCAACTAACTTTTCATTTTCTCTCAATTTTCCTTTTCTCTCATTTTCTCTCCACCCAAACACATTTCTCCAGATTTTCTTCTCTGATTTTGTCAATCTAAATCCCTCATTTCAACTCTCTTTTGATTCCTAATCATCTCTACAACAAAACCTCTCAATTTGCAAGTTGATTCATTAAGCATTTTGGCTCTAAAAAGGAGAAATTCAAGTTTGGAGGTAAGAACGTCCTTCTCCTCTAAACTATCAGTTCTTTACTGAAATTCCTAAGTTCTCAATCCTTGATTTGTGTTTTGTTAATGGCTTTTCAATTGAAATCTTGATTTTGGCTTAAAATGCAAGATTTGGTGATTTTTGGTGAAATTTTCGTGTGGTCTGTTTGGGCAGTGTTTTGAAGTGTTAAAATGATGTTAAATGAATGCTAAATTGATTAGAAGTTGAGGTTTAATCAATGCAATCCCGGATAGGTTGAATTTCCTAAATTTGGCTTGAGTTTTTGGTTGTTTTGGAGTGTTTTTGGTGATCTGTTATACCTGGAGGTATAAGGATGTGTTTGTGATCATTTTGGATGTTAATTGATGTTTAAAAATGGTTAGAAGTGATGGATCTTGGCTGGGTTAAGTTTTGGAAGTGTTTGGAGGTGATTTTGGTTGTGTTTGGTAGCCGAAATGTTGGATTTGTGATGAGCAGCGAGTTGTGTTGTGTTGCTGGTGTTTTTAATGCATAAAGATGCATTAATGCTCTGTTTTTGTGTGCTTGAAACAGGGGAGTTTGATCCGTGAGCTTTAGAGGTGTTGCGGAAGGTTTCGGATGCTTGGAAGGCTTGTTGGCTAGCCTTGTTTTGTGTATCGGTGAGTGAAGTTGGGTTTTCAGCTTTTAAACCAAGGTTTGAAGGTTTTGGGAGCTTAGTTTAAGTCTAAACAACTTTGCTAAGCTCAAGAGTAAGTGATTGGATTTTCGCTCTTGAATTGTGTTGTGTTTGGTTTTAAAAGCTATTGTGGTTGATGATTGAGATGCATATGTTTTGCATGGTTTAAATCTGTTTTGAAAGCATATTTTAAGCATGGTTTAATGCTGGTTTTGAAAGCCATTCGAGAAGGATGCTCAAGGTAAGGGATCCTTGGTTTTGTATATGGTAATTGTGGTTTTGATGCATAGTGTTGCATGTTGATCAATGGCTTTGTATGATGCTTTAAAATAGCGAATTGATGATGGTAAATGATACTTTTTGCATATTGGTTATGCATGTGATTAATTGGACTAATGTGGTAGGGGTTTTGCATATTGGTTATGCATGTGAATCATTGGACTAATGATGTGATGGTTTTGCATTATGTTTATGCAAGTGAAACATTGGATTAATGTGGTAAGATGGTTATGTTGGCAAGTGATGAAAGTGGTTCTTGGTTCGCTGATCGGATATAGTTAGCCGGCTATAGGATTGGGTGCACCGTGAATTAAGTCGCCTTGGAGGTGGAGTGGTCAAGAGTGGACCGGTAAACTCCCTTCAAGTATCCTAACGAGATGGTTAAGGTCATAATGGAGGTGTTGCCCATTCGAGGACCTTGGTTGAGCAAAGGTTATATGGTGTTTAAAAGTCCATATATGAGAACCTTGTGCTTGTTAAGATCACAATGGCGGAGTAAGTCCATGTGTGGATCTTGTGTGGGGTGTCCCGGATCTCGTTAGTGATTTATACAACTACCAATCGGTTATGCAAAGGTTGTATGGTGTTTAAAAGTCCATACATGGAAACCTTGTGCATGTTGAGGTTGTATGGTGTTTAAAAGTCCATGCATGGGAACCTCGGGAAAAGCTAAGGTTGTATGGTGTTTAAAAGTCCATACATGGGAACCTTAGGCTTGTAAGGTCAAATGGTGTTTAAAAGTCCATTTGGGAGGCCTTGGATTGGTAAGGTGTATGGAGCGTAGGGACAACGCTCGGAATCCGCGTATCCGATCGGGTTGTTGAGTTGAAAAGTGGATGTGGTTGATCACTTGGAAGCCAATGTAATGTTCTTGATCATAAAGAAGCATGAGATGCTTGAAATGATGCATGATTGCATGTGAAGCATGGGATGCTTGAAAAGATGCATGGTTGCATGAAAAGTGTATGATGCTAGTGAATGCATGTTTACTTGCTAAGTTGAACAAGTGTTGATTATTATTTGGTAAATGATGCATGTGTGCATGAAATCTCTTTAATGCATTGGAGTCTTGTTAAGACTTGTTTTAAAAGGCATGTGATGATGATGTTGTGATTCATAAGTTGTCTTTGTTTAATGCATGAATTGGATTGCTTGGATAAAGGTTTAAAAGGGGTTCTTGCTTGAAATGATGTTCAAGTTTATGAATGGGTAATATGAAATCGAAGTGTTTTCCAAGGTTTTAATTTAGCCTTGCATATGGTGTTTATGCATGGATTGGTTAAAGGAATGTTTTGCAAGTTGTACATTGAAATGATTTTCTTAGTTTGCTGAGCTAAGGGTTGGTTTTCATGTATGTGCAATGCATGGTTTAAGCATGTTGTTGAAAAGGGTTTTCAAGCATGGCTTTGGTAAACAAATCGGGTTTGTTTTAAAGTGATTTAATGACCCGCTGCATTGATGGTGTTTTGGTTTTGAGCATTCCTTACTAAGCATTATGTGCTTACGCTCCTTTTTTGTCCATCAATGCAGTTTCTTGAAGTTTGGACAGCAAGGAGCAAGAGATTCAAGGTGGACTCCAATTGAGATGTATGTCTCGGGGAATAGCTATAGTTAATAATGGCAATGGGGGTAGAATCTCTCGGGTTAATATGTATGTGTTCGTTTATGTTCGGACAAGTATGTTTTAATGTTGTTGATGTTGCTGAATCATGATTTGGCTATAATGAGATCGATTTGGAAAGTTTGTGCTTAAATGGTTGCTTGTGTAGGAAGCATGCCTATAGATTTGGGGCTTTTTGCATATGATGTTGTTTGATGATTTGACGATGCTTGCAAGTCTTATATATGTTGAATTGCATGCTGGTAAAGTTTGGTGGCATTTGGAGCATGTTTGAATGTTCGATTGCATGTTTTGGAATTGCATTTTGCTGCAATCTGTACAGGCGTTCCGGAATAGTGTGCACCGTTTCGGAACGGGTGCCTTGCATGAACCCAGGCGTCCGAAACGGTATGCACCGTTTCGAAACGGTTTGGTCTCTGCCAGACCCCCATTGCGGAACGCGTTGCGGAACGGCCCCGTGTTTCGAAACGGGCTCTGCCTGTTTCGGAACGGGTGACCGTTGGGAGCTGACAGGGGTGGTTAAATGTTTCAGAATGTTTGCATTTTGGTCCTGAAACTTGTTTGTTCAATTGTATGAGTTTGGGATGTCCGTTTGAGCTGGAATTTGGCAGAGAAGCATGAACCATGATTAATTTTAAGTTGGTAACTTAAAATTTGGTTAAGTCCTTAAAGTTTTCAGAATTTACAATTTGGTCCCTAAAGTTGTAAATTGTTCAATTGGGTCCCTGTTTGATCTCTGATGTTTGTGATCTTTGGTTATGATGTTTGCTTGATCACATCTAAGGTTAATGTGCATCTAGACAAGATTAAAAATAAAAAAAGGGTCGTTAATCAAGGTTGACTTTCGGGTTGACTTTGGTTTTCCCCGTGTGACTTTCTTAATTCGGGTCAACCGTCCGGGCCGGGTTAAGGGGGTTACAACCGAGAAGGTGAAGCTCATTCGTGAGCGATTGAAGGTAGCTTCTGATCGACAGAAGTCTTACGCGGATTTGAAGCGTAAGGAGATTGAGTATGCGATAGGTAATCGTGTGTTTTTGAAAGTTTCGCCTTGGAAAAGGGTGATGAGGTTTGGTCGGAAGGGTAAGTTGAGCCCTAGGTACATTGGACCATACGAGGTGATTGAACGTGTGGGTCCTGTTGCATACAAGTTGAGATTTCCGTAAGAGTTGGAAAAGATTCATGATGTGTTTCATGTCTCTATGCTTCAGAGGTATAGATCGGATCCTTCGCATGTTATGCCTGTGGAGGAAGTGGAATTGAATCCAGACTTGACCTATGATGAGGAACCAGTGGAAATTCTGGATTCAGACAGTAAAGTTCTTCGAGGCAAGACCATTGATTTGGTAAAGGTGTTGTGGAAGCATCGTGGTGTTGAGGAAGCCACGTGTGAACGAAAGGATGACATGAAGAAGCAGTTTATGTACCTCTTTCCTCAAGGTAAATTTCGAGGACCAAATTTATTAAGGGGGGGGGGGGGAGAGAGTTGTAACACCCCAATTTTGGGCTTGGAAGTTTAGGGTCTAAATCGGACCGGTCTGATTTTCGGTTCGAATATAAAAGGTGGTTTTAGGGAAAGCCTAGTTCGGGTTGCATTAAAAATGTGGAAAAATATCTAAAACTCCTCTTTTAATATATATAAGAGAGTGGTGAAACCAATTTTACAAAATAATAATTGGAATTGTGACATTTCGAATTAGTGACTAAAATGTAATTTTTGAAAAGTTTAGTGGTGATTGTTTTGTAAGGATTGAAACTTTGAATATTTAAGGAGCTAATTTACCCAAGATTGATTTATCCAGATTTTTCTTAGTTTTTAATGATTCATTTAATTTTTAATTAATTAAAGGAGAATGGGAAAAACCAATTTTGAGATTTCATAACTAACTTTCTTGAAAACTTTCTCATCTCATTTTCTCTCAAAATTCCCTCAGCCAAACACATTTCTACAGCAACTTTTCTTTTGATTTTCACACTAAAGGATGAGGTTTCAATCATCAATTGATTCCTAATTCTTTCTACATCAAATCCTCTTCATTTGCTTATTGAATTTTCAAGGATTTTGGCTCTAATCAAGGAGAAATCTACATTTAGAGGTAAGGATGTTCTTCTCCTCTAAATACTCAGTTCTTTACTGAAATTCCCAAGTTCTCAATCCTTAAATTAAGTTTTATTAAAGGTTTTAATGTTGTGATCTTGATTTTGTAACGCCCCGGTTTTGGGCTTAGAAGTTTTGGGCGTTAACCGGTTTGGTCAAAGTGCTGTTCGAATCTAAAAAGGTGAAATTAGGAAAGCCTAGTTCGGGTTGCATTAAAAATAGGGAAAAATGTTCTAAAATCATCTTTTATTATATATAAGTGAACTGTGAAATCAATTTTGCAAAATGAGTTTTGGAAGGATGACATTTTGGCTAGTGACCAAAATGTAATTTTTGAAAGTTGCGTGACTGTTTTAGAAAGGATTGAAACTTTGAATCTTTAAGGAGCTATTTACCCAAAGGGAGTTTCTCCAGATTTTTCTAAGATATTTTAATGTACAATTCTGATTTTAAAGCAAAAGAAAAGTGGAGGGAAATCATTTGGCTATTTTGTAACTAACTTTCTATTTTCTCAATTTTTCCTTTCTCTCATTTTCTCTCAACCCAAACACTTTCTCTCCAGAGAATTTCTTCTGATTTTGTCACTCAAATCACTCCTTTCAACTCTCTTTTGATTCCTAATCTTCACATCAACAAAACCTCACCATTTGCTAGTTGATTCTTCAAGCTTTTTGGTTCTAAAAGAGGAGAAACTCAAGTTTGAAGGTAAGAACGTCCTTCTCCTCTAAACTCTCAGTTCTTTACTGAAATTCCTAAGTTCTCAATCCTAAATTGATGTTTTATTAAAGGCTTTTAAAGTTGTGAAATGGATCTTGGCTTAAAATGCAAGATTTGGTGATTTTTGATAGATTTTCGTTTGATCTGTTAAAGCTGTGAATTGAAGTGTGTTTTTGATGATAAATGAATGTTAATTTGATAAGGAATTGAGTTTTGATTAATGCAATCCCGTATAGGTTGAATTTCCTAAGTTTAGCTTGTGATTCTTGGTTGTTTTTGAGGTGATCTTGTAGATCTGATGTTGCTGGAGGTATAAGGATGTTATTAGGTTCTTTTTAAATGTTAAATGATGCTAAAGGATGTTTAGTTTTGATGGTTTATGGCTGGGCTTTGTTGAGGAGTGGTTTGGATGTATTTTCGGTTGTGTTTGGTGGCCGAAAATGGAGTGTGGATGAGAGCAGCGAGTTTAGGTGCTTTCATTGAAGCTATTAATGCATGATGATGCATTAATCCTCTGCTTTGATGTGTTTAAAACAGGGGAGTCATCTTTGGATCCAAGTGGTGGTGATCCGGAAGCTTGATTTGTGCTTCGGCAAGAGGCGAAGTGGAATCGGTGAGTGAAATTGGGTTTTCGGCTTTGAAACCAATGTCTTGGGAGCTTAGTTTAAGTCTAAACAACTTTGCTAAGCTCAAGTGTAAGTTTTCGGAAAAACTCTCTAGTGGTGGCCATGGTTTGATTGATATGCAATGTGGTTTGTTGCATGTTTTAAATACTGTTTTGAAAGCATGATTTAGCATGGTTATTGCTGATTTTGTAAGCCATATGTTGAAGGAAGCTCAAGGTAAGAGTTCCTTGTTTTTGAGCATTGTTAAAATGTGGTTTGATGCTTATAAATGCATGATGTTTATGGCTTGGTTAAATGCTTTAAAACAGTGGATTATTTGATGATAAAGATGTATATTGGCAAGTGATGTTTTGAAAAAGGTTAAGGTCACTAAGGTGGTTAAAAGTCCTTGAGTGAGCCTTGTGGATTCTAAGAACTTCATGGTGGTTAAAAGTCCATGATGATTCTTGTTAAGGTCACTAAGGTGGTTAAAAGTCCTTGAGTGAGCCTTGTTACTTAAGAACATCAAGGTGGTTAAAAGTCCTTGGATGGTTCTTGTTAAGGACACAAAGGTGGTTAAAATTCCTTGTGTGGTCCTTGCCATGGTGTTTAAAAGTCCATGGGCCAAGGTGTTTAAAAGTCCTTGGGGCCAAGGTGTTTAAAAGTCCTTGGGAAGAACACTAAGGTGGTTAAAAGTCCTTATGTGGTTCTTGAGAATTATAAGATCACGATGGTGTTTAAAAGTCCATGTGTGAGTCTTATGTTGATCTTGTTTTTAAAAGATGAAACTTATCACTTGTGGCCAATATGACATGAATTGACATAGAAGCATGTATTGCTTGTTTAAGAATGCTAGTGAGCATGTATATATGATGTTTTGAAGTATGATTTATAAAGTGGTTTTATAAATGCATTATTGAATGGTTTTAATGAGCATTCCTCACTAAGCTTTTGCTTACGCTCTCTTTCGTTTTCTTAAACCAATAATGCAGATCATTAAGGTACTTAAGGGCAGCAAGGAAGGCAAGCAATCAAGTGGAAGATAAGCTCAATGTATGGGAAGGTTTTCTTATACACTTTAGCTTTTGGCATTTGGCAATGGGGGACCTTTGTGAATGTTTTGGGAGATGTTTTAAACTCCCTAAGTCTGATAAATGTTGTTGCTTATGCTGGATTTTGTAATTGGCCTTTACATGTTGATTTGGAGGTTTATGCTTGAATGGTTAGCTTGTGTAGGAAGCATGCTATTAGAATTGGGGCTTTTCATACATGATGATATAATGTTGATTTGTTGATGCAAATATGTTTCTTGTATGTTGAATTTCATGCTGGTAAAGTTTGGTAGCATTTGGAGCATGTTTGGTTGATTAATTGCATGTTTAAGGAAGCCTTTTGCTGTATTCTGTGCAGGGTGTTTCGGAACAGAGGCTACCGTTTCGGAACGGGTGCCTTAAAACAGCCCAGGCGTCCGAAACGGGAGACACCATTCCGAAACGGAAAGGCCACTGCCAGCCCGCGTTTCGGTACGCGTTGCAGAACGGCCCCGTGTTTCGAAACAGGCTCACCCTGTTTCGGAACAGCCGACCGTTGAGGGCTAACAATGGCAGTTAAATGTTTTGCAGAATTTACAATTTGGTCCCTAAAGTTGTAAATTGTTCAATTGGGTCCCTGTTTGATCTCTGATGTTTATGATCTTTGAGTATGTCGTTTGTGTGATCATAACTAGGGTTAATGTGCATCTAGACAAGTTTAAAAAGAAAAAAAAAGGGTCGTTAATCAAGGTTGACTTTCGGGTTGACTTTGGTTTTCCCCGTGTGACTTTCTTAATTCGGGTCAACCGTCTAGGCCGGGTTAAGGGGGTTACATTTGGTGGTATCAGAGCCAAGTTCTCGAGTAATTGGGAATGAATGTGTGCATGATTGAAGTATGTATGCCTTGTATGCTTGTTGAGTGAAAGCATGATGAGTGGTATGTAAATGAGTTGTATGCTGTGATGTAGCATGTTGTGGGTACCCATTGCCAAATCAAAGCTAATGAAATGATGTTGATTTTGAATGAAATTGAGCTTGAATACTTGGATTGCTTACCTTGTTGGGCCTGACTTTGTTTATTTGCATTGTGATTGCAGTGTAAAAGTATGGCACCGCGTAGAGAGTTGAGAAGTAATGTGCGAGCTACGGCTCCTAATGAGAATGAAAATGAGGAAAATGCGGGTAGTGCGGTGTTACCTCCTCCTCCACCTGGTGGTGGTGGTGCTGAGGGAGAAAGAGCTGAAGCTGCAGCTGGTGCTGGAGCTGCTGGTCCTGAGGTTGGTCAGGGGCAAGCTATGCCTGACATGTCTATGTTGGTACAAGCTATTGCGGGTGCTTTTCGAGCGGCAGTAGCTGGAGCTCAAGGAGCTGGGCATCAGGGAGATGCTGGAGTTAGACTACCTTTGGAGCGTTTGCGCAGTCTTGGTGGGAATGAGTTCAGGGGTATGTCTGCTGAAGGTTCTGAATCCTGGATGGAAAGTACCAAGAGGATCTTGGGTCAGATGAGTTGCACTGATGTGCAAAAGCTGGGTTGTGTTGTATCCTTGCTTCAGGATGATGCTTATACGTGGTGGACGACCACTATTGCTGGAATGGCTGAAGCTGATGTAACTTGGACATTCTTTCAGAATGTGTTCAAGAGGAGGTATCTTGGTGTGAGATATCTTGATGAAAAGAAGCGTGAGTTCATGTCTCTTACCCAGGGGAGCATGACTGTGGCTGAGTATGAAGTGCAGTTTGTGCGACTCAGTCAGTATGCACCTGAGCTGGTACATGATGAGCGGGCGAGGTGCGAAAATGTAACGCCCCGGTTTTGGGCTTAGGAGTTTGAGCGTTGACCGGTTCGGTCAAAGTGCTGTTCGAATCTAAAGAGGTGAATTTAGGAAAGCCTAGTTCGGGTTGCATTAAAAATATGGAAAAATGTTCTAAAATCATCTTTTAATATAATTAACTGAACTGTGAAATCAATTTTGGAAAATGAGTTTCGGAAGGGTGACATTTTGGCTAGTGACCAAAATGTAATTTTCGAAAGTTTTGTGGCTGTTTTATAAAGGGTTGAAACTTTGAATCTTTAAGGAGCTATTTACCCAAAGGGAGTTTCTCCAGATTTTTCTAAGATATTTTAAGGCTAAATTCTGATTTTAAATGATATTAAAAGTGGAGGGAAAGCCATTTGGCTATTTTGGATTTTGTAACCAACTTTTCTCAATTTTCTTTCTCTCATTTTCTCTCAACCCAAACACCTATTCTCCAGAGAATTTGATCTGATTTTCTCACCTAAATCCCTCCTTTCAACACTCATTTGATTCCTAATCAACATATATTCAAAACCTCTTTAATTGCTACTTGATTCAACAAGATTTTTGATTCCAAAAAGAGGAGAAACTCAAGTTTGGAGGTAAGAACGTCCTTCTCCTCTAAACTATCAGTTCTTTACTGAAATTCCTAAGTTTTCAATCCTTAATTGATGTTTAATTAAAGGTTTTTAAGTGGTGAAATGGATCTTGGCTTATAATGCAAGATTTGATGATTTTTGTTAGATCTGATTAATCTGTGATTTGAGATGTGTTTTTGATGTTAAATGAACTCTAAATTGATAAGGAATTGAGTTTTGATTAATGCAATCCCGGATAGGTTGAGTTTCCTAAGTTTAGCTTGTGATTCAAGGTTGTTTTTGGGGTGATCTTGTGGATCTGATGTTGCTGGAGGTTTAAGGATGTTGATAGGTTGTTTTTAGATGTTATATGGTGTTTAAGGATGTGTGGTTTTTCTGGTTTATGGCTGGGCTTTGTTTAGAAGTGGTTTGGATGCATTTTCGGTTGTGTTTGGTGGCCGAAAATGGTGTGTGGATGAGAGGAGCGAGTTTAGGTGCTTTCATTGAAGCAATTAATGCATGATGATGCATTAATCCTCTGCTTTGATGTGTTGAAAACAGGGGAGGCATCTTTGGATCCAAGAGTTGTTGATCCGGAAGCTTGATTTGGTGCTTTGGCTTGAAGCAAAGTGGAAATCGGTGAGTGCGTTTGTGAAAATTGGGTTTTCGGCTTTGAAACCAATGTCTTGGGAGCTTAGCTTAAGTCTAAACAACTTTGCTAAGCTCACGTGTAAGTTTTCGGAATTACTCTCTAGTGGTGGCCATGATTTTGTGGTGATGCGAAATGGTTATTTGCATGTTTTAATTACTGTTTTGAAAGCATGATTTAGCATGGTTTTTGCTGTTGTTGTAAGCCATATGTTGAAGGAAACTCAAGGTAAGAGTTCCTTGTTTTTGTACATTGATAAGATGTGGTTTGATGCAAGCTAAATGCATGTTGAATATGGCTTGGTTTAATGCTTTAAAACAGTGGAATAAATGATGACAAAGATGTATATTGGCAAGTGATGTTTTGAAAAGGTTAAGGTCACTAAGGCGGTTAAAAGTCCTTGAGTGAGCCTTGTATTCTTAAGATCATCAAGGTGGTTAAAAGTCCTTGGATGATTCTTGTTGCGGACACTAAGGTGGTTAAAAGTCCTTAGGTGATCCTTTCCATGGTGTTTAAAAGTCCATGGGGCCAAGGTGTTTAAAAGTCCTTGGGGCCAAGGTGTTTAAAAGTCCTTGGGGTGATTCAAGCTATGGACACAAAGGTGGTTAAAAGTCCTTGTGTGGTCCTCTTCCATGGTGTTTAAAAGTCCATGGGCCAAGGTGTTTACAAGTCCTTGGGGCCAAGGTGTTTAAAAGTCCTTGGGAAGTTGATGAACTTGTTTTAAAGAAATGGAATCTATCACTTGAGCCAATATGACATGTTATATTATGTTGAAGCATGAGATGCTTGTTTTAAGTATGCTTTGAGCATGTGCAAAGGTTGATTTAAAGCATGATTTGTAAATGTTTTTAAATGCATTATTGAATGGTTTTAAGAGCATTCCTCACTAAGCTTTTGCTTACGCTCTCCTTGTTTTCTTAATTCAATAATGCAGAACATTAGAGCTCTTTGAGGGCAGCAAGGAAGGCAAGTATTCAAGTGGAAGCAAAGCTCAAAGTATGGAAGGTTTTCCTAAGATCATTTAGCTTTTGATACTTTGGCAAAGGGGGACCAATGTGTATGTTTTGGGAGAGGTTTTAAACTCCCTAAGTAAGTTGAATGTTGTTGAGAATGCTGGTTTTTGTGTTGGATCATTACATGCTTGTTTTGGAAGTTTGTGCTTGAATAGCTAGCTTGTGCAGGAAGCATGCCTAGAGAATTGGGGCTTTTTGCATATGATGTTGTTTTGATGAATTGTTGATGCAAGTATGTCCTATATATGTTGAATTGCATGCTGGTAAAGGTTGGTAGCATTTGGAGCATGATTGGATGTTTAATTGCATGTTTAAGGATGCATTTTGGAGCAATCTGTGCAGGGCGTTTCGGAACAGTATCACCCGTTTCAGAACAGGTGCCTTAAACAAGCCCAGGCGTCCGAAACGGGAGGGACCGTTCCGAAACGGTTTGGCTACTGCCAGACCCCCGTTGCGGTACGCGTTGCGGAACGGCCCGTGTTTCGAAACGGGCTCTGCCTGTTTCGGAACGGGTGACCGTTGGGGGCTGACATTGGCGGTTAAATGTTTCGAATTGTTTGCGTTTTGGTCCTGAAACTTGTTTGTGCAATTGTATGAGTTTGGGAAGTCCTTTTGAGCTGAAATTTCACAGTGAAGCATGAAACCTGACTAATTACAAGCTGGTAACTTTAATTTGGGTTAAGTCCTCATATTTATTAGAAATTACAATTTGGTCCCTAAAGTTGTAATTTGTTCAATTGGGTCCCTGTTTGATCTCTGATGCTTGTGATCTTTGAGTATGATGTTTGTGTGATCACAATTAGGGCTAATGTGCATCTAGATAAGATTAAAAAGAAAAAAAAGGGTCGTTAATCAAGGTTGACTTTCGGGTTGACTTTGGTTTTCCCCGTGTGACTTTCTTAATTCGGGTCAACCGTCTAGGCCGGGTTAAGGGGGTTACAGAAAGGTTCCGTTATGGTTTAGTGACGGAGGTGAAAATGTATGTGCTGGCCACTGAGTATGATGATTTTGATGTGCTGGTGGGCCGAGCCAAGGATATAGAGATGAACTTGGGTTTATCTGCTAGAGGTGCTGGTTCAAGTGCTGGAAAGCGAGCTGCTGAATATAGTTCTGGTGGTGGACGGAACAAGAGGGGACGTGATCAGAAGTATCAGTCCTCAGCTAAGAGAGGTGGTGGTGCATCTGCTAGGGGAGGCAATGCTAGAGCTGATCCGAGTGCTTGTTGGATTTGTGGTTCACGTGGTCACATGAAGCGTGATTGTCCTCGTGCTGTGAGGGAGGTGCAAGCTCCTGTTGCGGCAGCTGGTAATGGATGCTGGAGTTGTGGATCCGCAGATCACTTGAGGTGAGATTGTCCTATGTTGGCTGGTGGCCAAGTGCGTGCTCCTGTTGTTGCTGCACCGCAGAGAGGTCGTGGGCGCGGGCGTGGTAATTTCCAGCGGAGAGAGAAAGGTGGTCGAGGAGTGGCCCATGTTGTGGCTATTCAGCCTGAGGGTGGAGGTCAAGCCAGGGTGTATGCTCTGCGGGAGGGGAGGAATGACGCGGATGTGATTGCAGGTACCTTTACTTTGCAATCCTTGTCATTACTTTCCTTGATAGATTATGGATCTACGCATTCATACATTTTGCGTGAGCATGCTGAATTGCTTGGTTTGCCTGTTGAGTCTTTGGATGTTGGTGTTCGTGTCACTAGTTCTTTTGGTGAGACTGTTGTGACTCGAAAGCTTTATAGGAGGTGTCCTTTGGTTGTTCAAGAACATGTTTTTCATGTTGACCTTATGGAGTTGCCTTTCTATGGTTTTGATGTAATCCTTGGTATGGATTGGCTTGCTGAGCATCGTGCTGTTGTGGATTGTGAAAATAAGTGAGTTTCGCTGAAGCTTGCGGATGATTATGAAGTTGTTGTGGTTGGTGAGAATGTGAAGTTTCTTGCCAATGTAGTGTCTACCTTGGAGGCAAGCAGGATGCTGAGGCAAGGTTGTGAAGCTTATCTAGCTTTTGTGATGAATCCTAGTTCTAAGGAGTTGCGGGTGCAAGATATCAGAGTTGTGAAGGAGTTTCCTGGAGTGTTTCCTGAGGAGTTGCCTGGTTTACCTCCTAATCGTGAGGTGGAGTTTGGAATTGAGTTGTATGAGAATACGACTCCTGTGTCCATTACTCCTTATAGAATGGCACCTAAGGAGCTGAAGGAGCTGAAGACGCAGTTGCAAGAGCTGCTTGATCGTGGTTTCATTCGGCCGAGTGAGTCGCCTTGGGGAGCACCGATCTTGTTTGTGAAGAAGAAGGATGGCAATATGAGGATGTGCATTGATTACCGTCAGTTGAACAAGTTGACTAGCAAGAATCAGTATCCTTTACCGAGGATTGATGATCTCTTTGATCAATTTCGGGGAGCAGCTGTGTTCTCTAAGATTGACTTGAGGTCAGGGTATTACCAGTTGAAGGTGAAGGATGTGGATGTGCCTAAGACAACTTTCAGGACAAGGTATGGGCATTATGAGTTCCTTGTGATGCCGTTTGGTTTGACAAATGCTCCTACTGCTTTCATGGACATGATGAATCGTGTGTTTCATGAATACCTGGACAAGTTCGTTGTGGTATTCATTGATGATATCCTCGTGTACTCGCGTACTGAGGAGGAGCATGAAGAGCATTTGAGGATTGTTTTGCAAGCTTTGTTGGAGAATCAGCTTTATGCTAAGCTGAGCAAGTGTGAGTTCTGGCTTAAGGAGGTGGTGTTTCTTGGGGATGTAGTTTCTGCTGAGGGGATTCGTGTTGATCCTCAGAAGATTGAGGCGGTGATGAACTGGAAGGTTCCTAAGTCTGTTCATGAGGTTTGTAGTTTCCTTGGTTTGGCGGGATACTACCGGAGGTTTGTGGATGGGTTTTCTAAGATTGCTGCACCTTTGACGAAGCTGTTGCAGAAGGATGTTAAGTATGAGTGGACGGAAGCGAGACAGCAGGCTTTTGAGAAGCTTAAGGCAGCTTTGACGCAAGCTCCTATCTTGGTTCAGCCTGAATTAGGGAAAGAGTTTGTAGTGTATAGTGACGCGTCCTATGTTGGTTTAGGATGTGTGCTGATGCAAGAGGGTAAGGTGGTTGCTTATGCATCGCAGCAGTTGAAGGTACATGAGCGCAATTATCCTACGCATGATATTGAGCTGGCTGCAGTGGTCTTTTCTCTAAAGATCTAGAGACATTATCTGTATGGTGAGAAGTGTACTGTGTACACGGATCACAAGAGTTTGAGGTATCTAATGTCTCAGAAGGAGTTAAATCTTAGGCAGCGGCGTTGGTTGGAGTTGCTCAAGGATTATGACCTGACGATTGAGTACCATCCTGGAAAGGCTAATGTTGTTGCGGATGCCTTGAGCAGGAAGGTAGCGGTTGAGCTGAGGGCTATGTTTGCTAGCTTGAGTATATCGCGTGATGGTGGTCTTATAGCTGAGTTGCAAGTGAAGCCATCTTTGGTTCAGCTGATCAAAGAAAAGCAGTTGCTGGATGATTCTTTGGTACCGCATGTTCAGGATATCGCGGAGGGTAGGCCTTCGGATTTCTGTTTTAACGATGATGGTGTGTTGTGTTTTGGTAGTCGGATAGTAGTGCCCAATGATGCTGAGTTGAGGCGTGCTATTTTGACTGAAGGTCATAGTAGTCCTTTTGCTATGCACCCTGGTAGTACTAAGATGTATCGTGATCTTCGTGATGAGTACTATTGGGTGGGTTTGAAAAAGGATGTTGCGGAGTTTGTAAGCAAGTGTATGGTGTGTCAGCGAGTTAAGGCTGAGCATCAGGTTCCTTCAGGGTTGTTGCAACCGTTGAGAGTCCCTGAATGGAAATGGGAAAGGGTTACCATGGATTTTGTATCTGGTTTGCCTTTGTCACCATCAAAGAAGAATTCGGTTTGGGTGGTTGTGGATCGCTTGACGAAGTGTGCGCATTTCTTGCCTGTGCATACTATGTTCTCTTTGGATAAGCTGGCAGAGCTGTACATTGCTGAGATTGTGCGGCTGCATGGTGTGCCTAAGTCGATTGTGTCGGATAGGGATCTGAGGTTCACATCGCATTTCTGGCAGTGTTTACATCAAGCTTTGGGTACAAGGTTGAACTTCAGTACATCCTATCATCCTCAGTCGGATGGTCAGTCTGAGCGTGTTATTCAGATTTTGGAGGATATGTTGAGGTGCTGCGTGATTGAGTTTCAGGGCTCTTGGGAGAAGCATTTTCCTTTGGTGGAGTTTGCTTATAACAATAGTTATCAGGCAAGTATACAGATGGCACCTTATGAGGCTTTGTACGGGAGGAAGTGTAGGACTCCTCTTTGTTGGGCTGAAACGGGTCAGAAGTTGGTTTCGATGCCGGCTTTGTTGAAAGGAACCACCGAGAAGGTGAAGCTCATTTGTGAGCGTTTGAAGGCGGCTTCTGATCGGCAAAAGTCTTACGCGGACCTGAAGCGTAAGGAGATTGAGTATGCGGTGGGTGACCGTGTGTTCTTGAAGGTTTCGCCTTGGAAGAAGGTGATGAGGTTTGGCCGGAAGGGTAAGTTGAGCCCTAGGTACATTGGACCATACGAGGTGGTTGAGCGTGTGGGTCCTGTTGCGTACAAGTTGAGGCTACCTAGAGAGTTGGAGAAGATTCATGATGTGTTCCATGTTTCTATGCTCCGGAAGTATAGATCTGATCCTTCGCATGTGATGCCCGTGGAGGAAGTGGAATTGAATCCGGATTTGACCTATGATGAGGAACCGGTGAAGGTTCTGGATTCGGATAGCAAGGTTCTTCGTGGCAAGACCATTGAGTTGGTAAAGGTGCTGTGGAAGCATCGTGGTGTTGAGGAAGCCACGTGGGAGCGGAAGGAAGACATGCTGAAGCAGTTTCCTTATCTCTTTCCTTCAGGTAAATTTCGGGGACGAAATTTCTTAAAGGGGGGGAGAGTTGTAACGCCCCGGTTTTGGGCTTAGAAGTTTTGGGCGTTGACCGGTTTGGTCAAAGTGCTGTTCGAATCTAAAAAGGTGAAATTAGGAAAGCCTAGTTCGGGTTGCATTAAAAATAGGGAAAAATGTTCTAAAATCATCTTTTATTATATATAAGTGAACTGTGAAATGAATTTTGCAAAATGAGTTTTGGAAGGATGACATTTTGGCTAGTGACCAAAATGTAATTTTTGAAAGTTGCGTGACTGTTTTAGAAAGGATTGAGACTTTGAATCTTTAAGGAGCTATTTACCCAAAGGGAGTTTCTCCAGATTTTTCTAAGATATTTTAATGTACAATTCTGATTTTAAAGCAAAAGAAAAGTTGTAACGCCCCGGTTTTGGGCTTAGGAGTTTTGGGCGTTGACCGGTTCGGTCAAAGTGCTGTTCGAATCTAAAGAGGTGAATTTAGGAAAGCCTAGTTCGGGTTGCATTAAAAATATGGAAAAATGTTCTAAAATCATCTTTTAATATAATTAAGTGAACTGTGAAATCAATTTTGGAAAATGAGTTTCGGAAGGGTGACATTTTGGCTGGTGACCAAAATGTAATTTTCGAAAGTTTTGTGGCTGTTTTATAAAGGGTTGAAACTTTGAATCTTTAAGGAGCTATTTACCCAAAGGGAGTTTCTCCAGATTTTTCTAAGATATTTTAAGACTAAATTCTGATTTTAAATGATATTAAAAGTGGAGGGAAAGCCATTTGGCTATTTTGGATTTTGTAACCAACTTTTCTCAATTTTCTTTCTCTCATTTTCTCTCAACCCAAACACTTTCTCTCCAGAGAATTGGATCTGATTTTCTCACCTAAATCCCTCCTTTCAACTCTCATTTGATTCCTAATCAACATATCTTCAAAACCTCTTTAATTGCTACTTGATTCAACAAGATTTTTGATTCCAAAAAGAGGAGAAACTCAAGTTTGGAGGTAAGAACGTCCTTCTCCTCTAAACTATCAGTTCTTTACTGAAATTCCTAAGTTTTGAATCCTTAATTGATGTTTAATTAAAGGTTTTTAAGTGGTGAAATGGATCTTGGCTTATAATGCAAGATTTGATGATTTTTGATGATTTTCGTTAGATCTGATTAATCTGTGATTTGAGATGTGTTTTTGATGTTAAATGAACTCTAAATTGATAAGGAATTGAGTTTTGATTAATGCAATCCCGGATAGGTTGAGTTTCCTAAGTTTAGCTTGTGATTCAAGGTTGTTTTTGGGGTGATCTTGTGGATCTGATGTTGCTGGAGGTTTAAGGATGTTGATAGGTTGTTTTTAGATGTTATATGATGTTTAAGGATGTGTGGTTTTGCTGGTTTATGGCTGGGCTTTGTTTAGAAGTGGTTTGGATGCATTTTCGGTTGTGTTTGGTGGCCGAAAATGGTGTGTGGATGAGAGCAGCGAGTTTAGGTGCTTTCATTGAAGCAATTAATGCATGATGATGCATTAATCCTCTGCTTTGATGTGTTGAAAACAGGGGAGGCATCTTTGGATCCAAGAGTTGTTGATCCGGAAGCTTGATTTGGTGCTTTGGCTTGAAGCAAAATGGAAATCGGTGAGTGCGTTTGTGAAAATTGGGTTTTCGGCTTTGAAACCAATGTCTTGGGAGCTTAGCTTAAGTCTAAACAACTTTGCTAAGCTCAAGTGTAAGTTTTCGGAATTACTCTCTAGTGGTGGCCATGATTTTGTTGTGATGCAAAATGGTTTATTGCATGTTTTAATTACTGTTTTGAAAGCATGATTTAGCATGGTGTTTGCTGATGTTGTAAGCCATATGTTGAAGGAAACTCTAGGTAGGAGTTCCTTGCTTTTGTACATTGAATAAATGTGGTTTGATGCTTTTAAATGCATGATGAACATGGCTTGGTTTAATGCTTAAAAATAGTGGATTAAATGATGAAAATGATGTATGTTGGCAAGTGAAGTTTTAAAAAGGTTAAGGTCACTAAGGTGGTTAAAAGTCCTTGAGTGAGCCTTGTTACTTAAGATCATCAAGGTGGTTAAAAGTCCTTGGATGATTCTTGTTGCGGACACTAAGGTGGTTAAAAGTCCTTAGGTGATCCTTTCCATGGTGTTTAAAAGTCCATGGGGCCAAGGTGTTTAAAAGTCCTTGGGGCCAAGGTGTTTAAAAGTCCTTGGGGCCAAGGTGTTTAAAAGTCCTTGGGGTGATTCAAGCTATGGACACAAAGGTGGTTAAAAGTCCTTGTGTGGTCCTCATTCATGGTGTTTAAAAGTCCATGGCCAAGGTGTTTAAAAGTCCTTGGGGCCAAGGTGTTTAAAAGTCCTTGGGAAGTTGATGAACTTGTTTTAATGAAATGGAATCTATCACTTGAGCCAATATGACATGTTATAATATGTTGAAGCATGAGATGCTTGTTTTAAGTATGCTTTTGAGCATGTGCAAAGGTTGATTTAAAGCATGATTTGTAAATGTTTTTAAATACATTATTGAATGGTTTTAAGAGCATTCCTCACTAAGCTTTTGCTTACGCTCTCTTCGTTTCTTTAATTCAATAATGCAGAACATTAGTGAACCTCGAGGGCAGCAAGGAAGGCAAGTATTCAAGTGGAAGCAAAGCTCAAAGTATGGAAGGTTTTCCTAAGATCATTTAGCTTTTGATACTTTGGCAATGGGGGACCAATGTGTATGTTTTGGGAGAGGTTTTAAACTCCCTAAGTATGTTGAATGTTGTTGAGAATGCTGGTTTTTGTGTTGGATCATTACATGCTTGTTTTGGAAGTTTGTGCTTGAATAGCTAGCTTGTGTAGGAAGCATGCCTAGAGAATTGGGGCTTTTTGCATATGATGTTGTTTTGATGAATTGTTGATGCAAGTATGTCCTATATATGTTGAATTGCATGCTGGTAAAGTTTGGTAGCATTTGGAGCATGATTGGATGTTTAATTGCATGTTTAAGGATGCATTTTGGAGCAGTCTGTGCAGGGCGTTTCAGAATAGTATCACCCGTTTCGGAACAGGTGCCTTAAACAAGCCCAGGCTTCCGAAACGGGAGGGACCGTTCTAAAACGGTTTGGCTACTGCCAGACCCCCGTTGCGGTACGCGTTGCGAAACGGCCCGTGTTTCGAAACGGGCTCTGCCTGTTTCGGAACGGGTTACCGTTGGGGGCTGACATTGGCGGTTAAATGTTTCGAATTGTTTGCGTTTTGGTCCTGAAACTTGTTTGTGCAATTGTATGAGTTTGGGAAGTCCTTTTGAGCTGAAATTTCACAGTAAAGAATGAAACCTGATTAATTATAAGCTGGTAACTTTAATTTGGGTTAAGTCATCATATTTATCAGAAATTACAATTTGGTCCCTAAAGTTGTAATTTGTTCAATTGGGTCCCTGTTTGATCTCTGATGTTTGTGATCTTTGAGTATGATGTTTGTGTGATCACAATTAGGGCTAATGTGCATCTAGACAAGATTAAAAAGAAAAAAAAAGGGTCGTTAATCAAGGTTGACTTTCGGGTTGACTTTGGTTTTCCCCGTGTGACTTTCTTAATTCGGGTCAACCGTCTAGGCCGGGTTAAGGGGGTTACATTTGGTGGTATCAGAGCCAGGTTCTCGAGTAATTGGGAATGAATGTATGCATGATTAAAGTATATGAGCTATGTATGCTTGTTGTGTGAAAGCATGTTTAGTGGCTTGTGATTTGGGTGTAATTGAATTGTATGTTGTGATGTAGCATGTTGAGGGTACCCATTGCCAAACAAAAGCTAATGAAATGATGTTGATTTTGAATGAAATTGAGCTTGAATACTTGGATTGCTTACCTTGCTGGGCCTGACTTGTTTTATTTGCATTGTGATTGCATGGTAAAAGTATGGCACCACGTAGAGAGTTACGAGGTAATGTGCGAGCTGCGGCTCAGAATGAGAATGAAAATGAAGAGAACACGGGTAGTGCAGTGTTACCTCCTCCTCCACCTGGTGGTGGTGGTGCTGAGGGAGGGAGAGCTGAAGCTGCAGCAGCTGGTGCTGGGGCTGCAGGACCAGAGGTTGGTCAGGGGCAAGCTATGCCTGATATGACGATGATGGTACAAGCTATTGCGGGTGCTTTTCGAGCAGCAGTAGCTGGAGCTCAAGGAGCTGGGCATCAGGGAGATGCTGGTGTTAGACTACCTTGGAGCGTCTACGCAGTCTTGGTGGGACTGAGTTTAGGGGTATGTCTGTTGAGAGTTCGGAAGCTTGGCTAGAGAGTACCAAGAGGATTTTGTGACAGATGAGCTGCACGGATGTGCAAAAGTTGGGTTGTGTGGTATCCTTGCTGCAGGACGATGCTTATACGTGGTGGACGACCACAATCTCGGGGATGGCTGAAGCTGATGTGACTTGGACATTCTTTCAGAATGTGTTCAAGCGAAGATATCTTGGTGTAAGATATCTTGATGAGAAGAAACGTCAGTTCATGACTCTTACCCAAGGGAGCATGACAGTGGCTGAGTATGAGGTGCAATTTGTGCGACTCAGTCAGTATGCACCGGAGCTGATTCCTGATGAGCGGGAGAGGTGCAAAAGGTTTCGTTATGGTCTTATAACGGAGGTGAAGATGTATGTGCTGGCCACTGAATGTGATGATTTTGATGTGTTGGTGGGCCGAGCCAAGGACATTGAGATGAACTTGGGTTTGTCTGCGAAAAGTGCTTGGAAGAGATCAGCTGAGTATAGTTCCGGAGGTGGACGGAACAAGAGGGGACGTGATCAGAGGTATCAGTCCTCAGCTAAGAGAGGAGGTGGTGCACCTGCTAGGGGTGGCAATGCTAGAGCTGACCCTAGTGCTTGTTGGATCTGTGGTTCACGTGGTCACTTGAAACGTGACTGTCCTCGTGCTGTGAGGGAGGTGCAAGCTCCTGTTGCGGCAGCTGGTTATGGATGCTGGAATTGTGGTTCCGCAGACCACTTGAGGCGAGATTGTCCTAGGTTGGTTGGTGATCAGATGCGTGCTCCTGCTGTTGCTGCACCGCAGAGAGGTCGTGGGCGCGGCCGTGGTAATTTCCAGAGGCGTGAGGAAGGTGGTCGTGGAGTAGCCCATGTAGTGGCTATTCAGCCTGAAGGTGGAGGCCAAGCGAGGGTGTATGCTCAGCGTGAAGGGAGGAATGATGCAGATGTGATTGCAGGTACCTTTACTTTGCAATCCTTGTCATTGCTTTCTTTGATTGATTCTGGATCTACGCGTTCATATATTTTGCGTGAGCATGCTGAACTGCTTGGTCTGCCTGTTGAGTCTTTGGATGTTGGTGTTCGTGTCACTAGTTCTTTTGGTGAAACTGTTGTGACTCGGAAGCTTTATAGAAGGTGTCCCTTGGTTGTTCAAGAACATGTTTTTCATGTTGATCTTATGGAGTTGCCCTTTTATGGTTTTGATGTAATCCTTGGTATGGATTGGCTTGCTGAGCATCGTGCTGTTGTGGATTGTGAAAATAAGCGAGTTTCGCTGAAGCTTGCGGATGATTATGAAGTGGTTGTGGTTGGTGAGAATGTGAAGTTTCTTGCCAATGCTGTTTCTACCTTGGAGGCGAGTAGGATGCTGAGGCAAGGTTGTGAAGCTTATCTAGCTTTTGTGATGAATCCTAGCTCTAAGGACTTGAGGGTGCAAGATATCAGGGTTGTGAAGGAGTTTCCTGGTGTTTTTCCTGAGGAGTTGCCTGGTTTACCTCCTAATCGCGAGGTGGAGTTTGGAATTGAGCTGTATGAGAATACAACTCCTGTGTCCATTACTCCCTATAGAATGGCACCTAAGGAGCTGAAGGAGCTGAAGACGCAGTTGCAAGAGCTGCTTGATCGTGGTTTCATCCGGCCGAGTGTATCACCTTGGGGAGCACCGGTCTTGTTTGTGAAGAAGAAAGATGGCACTATGCGGATGTGCATTGATTACCGTCAGCTGAACAAGTTGACTATCAAGAATCAGTATCCTTTGCCGAGGATTGATGATCTCTTTGATCAATTTCGGGGAGCTGCTGTGTTCTCTAAGATTGACTTGAGGTCAGGGTATTACCAGTTGAAGGTGAAGGATGTGGATGTGCCTAAGACAGCTTTCAGGACAAGGTATGGGCATTATGAGTTCCTTGTGATGCCGTTTGGTTTGACAAATGCTCCTGCTGCTTTCATGGACATGATGAATCGTGTGTTTCATGAATACCTGGACAAGTTCGTTGTGGTGTTCATAGATGATATCCTCGTGTACTCGCGTATTGAGAAGGAGCACGAAGAGCATTTGAGGATTGTTTTGCAAGCTTTGTTGGAGAATCAGCTTTATGCTAAGTTGAGCAAGTGTGAGTTCTGGCTTAAGGAGGTGGTGTTTCTTGGGCATGTGGTCTCAGCTGAGGGGATTCGTGTTGATCCTCAGAAGATTGAGGCAGTGATGAATTGGAAGGTTCCGAAGTCTGTGCATGAGGTCCGTAGTTTCCTTGGTTTGGCAGGATACTACCGAAGGTTTGTGGATGGTTTTTCCAAGATTGCTGCTCCTTTGACGAAGCTTTTGCAGAAAGATGTTAAGTATGAGTGGACAGAAGCGAGACAACAGGCTTTTGAGAAGCTGAAGATGGCTTTGACGCAAGCTCCTATCTTGGTTCAGCCTGAATCAGGGAAAGAGTTTGTGATCTATAGTGATGCATCCTATGTTGGTTTGGGATGTGTGCTGATGCAAGAGGGTAAGGTGGTGGCTTATGTGTCGCGGCAGTTGAAGGTGCATGAGCGCAATTACCCTACGCATGATATTGAGCTAGCTGCAGTGGTTTTTGCTCTGAAGATCTGGAGGCATTATCTGTATGGTGAGAAGTGTACTGTGTACACGGATCACAAGAGTTTGAGGTATCTGATGTCACAGAAGGAGTTGAATCTTAGGCAGCGGCGTTGGTTGGAGTTGCTCAAGGATTATGATCTGACGATTGAGTACCATCCTGGAAAGGCTAATGTTGTTGCGGATGCCTTGAGTAGGAAGGTAGTTGTTGAGCTGAGAGCTATGTTTGCTAGCTTGAGCATATCGCGAGATGGTGGTCTTGTTGCTGAGTTGCAGGTGAAACCATCGTTGGTTCAGTTGATCAAGGATAAGCAGTTGCTGGATGATTCCTTGGTGTCTCATGTTCAGGATATCGCGGAGGGTAGGCCTTCAGATTTCTGTTTTAATGATGATGGAGTGTTGTGTTTTGGGAGTCGAATAGTAGTGCCTGCTGATGCTGAGTTGAGGCGTGCTATTCTGACTGAAGGCCATAGTAGTCCTTTTGCTATGCACCCTGGTAGTACTAAGATGTATCGTGATCTTCGTGATGAGTACTATTGGGTGGGTTTGAAGAAGGATGTTGCAGAGTTTGTGAGCAAGTGTTTGGTGTGTCAGCGAGTTAAGGCTGAACATCAGGTTCCTTCTGGTTTGTTGCAACCGTTGAAAATCCCTGAATGGAAGTGGGAAAGGGTTACCATGGATTTTGTATCTGGTTTACCTTTGTCTCCATCAAAGAAGAATTCTGTTTGGGTGATTGTGGACCGTCTGACGAAGTGTGCGCATTTCTTGCCTGTGCATACTACGTTCTCTTTGGATAAGCTGGCAGAGCTGTACATTGCTGAGATTGTGCGGTTGCATGGTGTGCCTAAGTCGATTGTGTCGGATAGGGATCCGAGGTTCACATCGCGTTTCTGGCAGTGTTTGCATCAAGCTTTGGGTACAAGGTTGCATTTCAGTACATCCTATCATCCTCAGTCGGATGGTCAGCCTGAGAGAGTTATCCAGGTCTTGGAGGATATGCTGAGGTGTTGCGTGATTGAGTTTCAAGGTTCTTGGGAGAAGCATCTGCCTTTGGTTGAGTTCGCTTATAACAATAGTTATCAGGCGAGTATACAGATGGCACCTTATGAGGCTTTGTACGGGAGGAAGTGTAGGACTCCTCTTTGTTGGGCTGAAACTGGTCAAAAGTTGGTTTCGATGCCGGCTTTGTTGAAAGGGACAACTGAGAAGGTGAAGCTTATCTGTGAGCGGTTGAAGGTTGCCTCTGATCGGCAAAAGTCTTACGCGGATTTGAAGCGTAAGGAGATAGAGTATGCGGTGGGTGACCATGTGTTCTTGAAGGTTTCGCCTTGGAAGAAGGTGATGAGGTTTGGCCGGAAGGGTAAGCTGAGCCCTAGATACATTGGACCATATGAGGTGGTTGAGCGAGTGGGTCCTGTTGCATATCGGTTGAGGTTACCTCAGGAGTTGGAGAAGATTCATGATGTGTTCCATGTTTCTATGCTCCGGAAGTATAGATCTGATCCTTCGCATGTGATGCCTGTGGAGGAAGTGGAATTGAATCCGAATTTGACCTATGATGAGGAACCGGTGAGGGTTCTGGATTCGGATAGCAAGGTTCTTCGTGGCAAGACCATTGAGTTTGTGAAAGTGCTGTGGAAGCATCGAGGTGTTGAGGAAGCCACGTGGGAGCGGAAGGAAGACATGCTGAAGCAGTTTCCTTATCTCTTTCCTTCAGGTAAATTTCGAGGACGAAATTTCTTTAGGGGGGAGAGTTGTAACGCCCCGGTTATGGGCTTAGGAGTTTTGGGCGTTGACCGGTTCGGTCAAAGTGCTGTTCGAATCTAAAGAGGTGAATTTAGGAAAGCCTAGTTCGGGTTGCATTAAAAATATGGAAAAATGTTCTAAAATCATCTTTTAATATAATTAAGTGAACTGTGAAATCAATTTTGGAAAATGAGTTTCGGAAGGGTGACATTTTGGCTGGTGACCAAAATGTAATTTTCGAAAGTTTTGTGGCTGTTTTATAAAGGGTTGAAACTTTG
Organism: Hibiscus tridactylites; assembly: GCA_958450335.1. Taxonomy (NCBI): domain Eukaryota; kingdom Viridiplantae; phylum Streptophyta; class Magnoliopsida; order Malvales; family Malvaceae; genus Hibiscus; species Hibiscus tridactylites. The sequence goes on from OY288290.1 coordinate 29,030,388, forward strand.
AATCTTTAAGGAGCTATTTACCCAAAGGGAGTTTCTCCAAATTTTTCTAAGATATTTTAAGACTAAATTCTGATTTTAAATGATATTAAAAGTGGAGGGAAAGCCATTTGGCTATTTTGGATTTTGTAACCAACTTTTCTCAATTTTCTTTCTCTCATTTTCTCTCAACCCAAACACTTTCTCTCCAGAGAATTGGATCTGATTTTCTCACCTAAATCCCTCCTTTCAACTCTCATTTGATTCCTAAATGAACTCTAAATTGATAAGGAATTGAGTTTTGATTAATGCAATCCCGGATAGGTTGAGTTTCCTAAGTTTAGCTTGTGATTCAAGGTTGTTTTTGTGGTGATCTTGTGGATCTAATGTTGCTGGAGGTTTAAGGATGTTGATAGGTTGTTTTTAGATGTTATATGATGTTTAAGGATGTGTGGTTTTGCTGGTTTATGGCTGGGCTTTGTTTAGAAGTGGTTTGGATGCATTTTCGGTTGTGTTTGGTGGCCGAAAATGGTGTGTGGATGAGAGCAGCGAGTTTAGGTGCTTTCATTGAAGCAATTAATGCATGATGATGCATTAATCCTCTGCTTTGATGTGTTGAAAATAGGGGAGGCATCTTTGGATCCAAGAGTTGTTGATCTGGAAGCTTGATTTGTTGCTTTGGCTTGAAGCAAAATGGAAATCGGTGAGTGCGTTTGTGAAAATTGGGTTTTCGGCTTTGAAACCAATGTCTTGGGAGCTTAGCTTAAGTCTAAACAACTTTGCTAAGCTCAAGTGTAAGTTTTCGGAATTACTCTCTAGTGGTGGCCATGATTTTGTTGTGATGCAAAATGGTTTATTGCATGTTTTAATTACTGTTTTGAAAGCATGAATTAGCATGGTGTTTGCTGATGTTGTAAGCCATATGTTGAAGGAAACTCTAGGTAGGAGTTCCTTGCTTTTGTACATTGAATAAATGTGGTTTGATGCTTTTAAATGCATGATGAACATGGCTTGGTTTAATGCTTAAAAACAGTGGATTAAATGATGAAAATGATGTATATTGGCAAGTGAAGTTTTAAAAAGGTTAAGGTCACTAAGGTGGTTAAAAGTCCTTGAGTGAGCCTTGTTACTTAAGATCATCAAGGTGGTTAAAAGTCCTTGGATGATTCTTGTTGCGGACACTAAGGTGGTTAAAAGTCCTTAGGTGATCCTTTCCATGGTGTTTAAAAGTCCATGGGGCCAAGGTGTTTAAAAGTCCTTGGGGCCAAGGTGTTTAAAAGTCCTTGGGGTGATTCAAGCTATGGACACAAAGGTGGTTAAAAGTCCTTGTGTGGTCCTCATTCATGGTGTTTAAAAGTCCATGGCCAAGGTGTTTAAAAGTCCTTGGGGCCAAGGTGTTTAAAAGTCCTTGGGAAGTTGATGAACTTGTTTTAATGAAATGGAATCTATCACTTGAGCCAATATGACATGTTATAATATGTTGAAGCATGAGATGCTTGTTTTAAGTATGCTTTTGAGCATGTGCAAAGGTTGATTTAAAGCATGATTTGTAAATGTTTTAAAATGCATTATTGAATGGTTTTAAGAGCATTCCTCACTAAGCTTTTGCTTACGCTCTCTTTGTTTCTTTAATTCAATAATGCAGAACATTAGTGAACCTCGAGGGCAGCAAGGAAGGCAAGTATTCAAGTGGAAGCAAAGCTCAAAGTATGGAAGGTTTTCCTAAGATCATTTAGCTTTTGATACTTTGGCAATGGGGGACCAATGTGTATGTTTTGGGAGAGGTTTTAAACTCCCTAAGTATGTTGAATGTTGTTGAGAATGCTGGTTTTTGTGTTGGATCATTACATGCTTGTTTTGGAAGTTTGTGCTTGAATAGCTAGCTTGTGTAGGAAGCATGCCTAGAGAATTGGGGCTTTTTGCATATGATGTTGTTTTGATGAATTGTTGATGCAAGTATGTCCTATATATGTTGAATTGCATGCTGGTAAAGTTTGGTAGCATTTGGAGCATGATTGGATGTTTAATTGCATGTTTAAGGATGCATTTTGGAGCAGTCTGTGCAGGGCGTTTCGGAACAGTATCACCCGTTTCGGAACAGGTGCCTTAAACAAGCCCAGGCGTCCGAAACGGGAGGGACCGTTCCGAAACGGTTTGGCTACTGCCAGACCCCCGTTGCGGAACGCATTGCGGAACGGCCCGTGTTTCGAAACGGGCTCTGCCAGTTTCGGAACGGGTGACCGTTGGGGGCTGACATTGGCGGTTAAATGTTTCGAATTGTTTGCGTTTTGGTCATGAAACTTGTTTGTGCAATTGTATGAGTTTGGGAAGTCCGTTTGAGCTGAAATTTCATAGTAAAGCATGAAACCTGATTAATTATAAGCTGGTAACTTTAATTTTGGTTAAGTCCTCATATTTATCAGAAATTAAAATTTGGTCCCTAAAGTTGTAATTTGTTCAATTGGGTCCCTGTTTGATCTCTGATGTTTGTGATCTTTGAGTATGATGTTTGTGTGATCACAATTAGGGCTAATGTGCATCTAGACAAGATTAAAAAGAAAAAAAGGGTCGTTAATCAAGGTTGACTTTCGGGTTGACTTTGGTTTTCCCCGTGTGACTTTCTTAATTCGGGTCAACCGTCTAGGCCGGGTTAAGGGGGTTACAAAAGTGGAGGGAAATCATTTGGCTATTTTGTAACTAACTTTCTATTTTCCTAATTTTTCCTTTCTCTCATTTTCTCTCAACCCAAAAACTTTCTCTCCAGAGAATTTCTTCTGATTTTGTCACTCAAATCTCTCCTTTCAACTCTCTTTTGATTCCTAATCTTCACATCAACAAAACCTCACCATTTGCTAGTTGATTCTTCAAGCTTTTTGGTTCTAAAAGAGGAGAAACTCAAGTTTGGAGGTAAGAACGTCCTTCTCCTCTAAACTCTCAGTTCTTTACTGAAATTCCTAAGTTCTCAATCCTAAATTGATGTTTTATTAAAGGCTTTTAAAGTTGTGAAATGGATCTTGGCTTAAAATGCAAGATTTGGTGATTTTTGATAGATTTTCGTTTGATCTGTTAAAGCTGTGAATTGAGGTGTGTTTTTGATGATAAATGAATGTTAATTTGATAAGGAATTGAGTTTTGATTAATGCAATCCCGGATAGGTTGAATTTCCTAAGTTTAGCTTGTGATTCTTGGTTGTTTTTGAGGTGATCTTGTAGATCTGATGTTGCTGGAGGTATAAGGATGTTATTAGGTTCTTTTTAGATGTTAAATGATGCTAAAGGATGTTTAGTTTTGATGGTTTATGGCTGGGCTTTGTTGAGGAGTGGTTTGGATGCATTTTCGGTTGTGTTTGGTGGCCGAAAATGGAGTGTGGATGAGAGCAGCGAGTTTAGGTGCTTTCATTGAAGTTATTAATGCATGATGATGCATTAATCCTCTACTTTGATGTGTTTAAAACAGGGGAGTCATCTTTGGATCCAAGTGGTGGTGATCCGGAAGCTTGATTTGTGCTTCGGCAAGAGGCGAAGTGGAATCGGTGAGTGAAATTGGGTTTTCGACTTTGAAACCAATGTCTTGGGAGCTTAGTTTAAGTCTAAACAACTTTGCTAAGCTCAAGTGTAAGTTTTCGGAAAAACTCTCTAGTGGTGGCCATGGTTTGATTGATATGCAATGTGGTTTGTTGCATGTTTTAAATACTGTTTTGAAAGCATGATTTAGCATGGTTATTGCTGATTTTGTAAGCCATATGTTGAAGGAAGCTCAAGGTAAGAGTTCCTTGTTTTTGAGCATTGTTAAAATGTGGTTTGATGCTTATAAATGCATGATGTTTATGGCTTGGTTAAATGCTTTAAAACAGTGGATTATTTGATGATAAAGATGTATATTGGCAAGTGATGTTTTGAAAAAGGTTAAGGTCACTAAGGTGGTTAAAAGTCCTTGAGTGAGCCTTGTGGATTCTAAGAACTTCATGGTGGTTAAAAGTCCATGATGATTCTTGTTAAGGTCACTAAGGTGGTTAAAAGTCCTTGAGTGAGCCTTGTTACTTAAGAACATCAAGGTGGTTAAAAGTCCTTGGATGGTTCTTGTTAAGGACACAAAGGTGGTTAAAATTCCTTGTGTGGTCCTTGCCATGGTGTTTAAAAGTCCATGGGCCAAGGTGTTTAAAAGTCCTTGGGGCCAAGGTGTTTAAAAGTCCTTGGGAAGAACACTAAGGTGGTTAAAAGTCCTTATGTGGTTCTTGAGAATTATAAGATCACGATGGTGTTTAAAAGTCCATGTGTGAGTCTTATGTTGATCTTGTTTTTAAAAGATGAAACTTATCACTTGTGGCCAATATGACATGAATTGACATAGAAGCATGTATTGCTTGTTTAAGAATGCTAGTGAGCATGTATATATGATGTTTTGAAGTATGATTTATAAAGTGGTTTTATAAATGCATTATTGAATGGTTTTAATGAGCATTCCTCACTAAGCTTTTGCTTACGCTCTCTTTCGTTTTCTTAAACCAATAATGCAGATCATTAAGGTACTTAAGGGCAGCAAGGAAGGCAAGCAATCAAGTGGAAGATAAGCTCAATGTATGGGAAGGTTTTCTTATACACTTTAGCTTTTGGCATTTGGCAATGGGGGACCTTTGTGAATGTTTTGGGAGATGTTTTAAACTCCCTAAGTCTGATAAATGTTGTTGCTTATGCTGGATTTTGTAATTGGCCTTTACATGTTGATTTGGAGGTTTATGCTTGAATGGTTAGCTTGTGTAGGAAGCATGCTATTAGAATTGGGGCTTTTCATATATGATGATATAATGTTGATTTGTTGATGCAAATATGTTTCTTGTATGTTGAATTTCATGCTGGTAAAGTTTGGTAGCATTTGGAGCATGTTTGGTTGATTAACTGCATGTTTAAGGAAGCCTTTTGTTGTATTCTGTGCAGGGTGTTTCGGAACAGAGGCTACCGTTTCGGAACGGGTGCCTTAAAACATCCCAGGCGTCCGAAACGGGAGACACCGTTCCGAAACGGAAAGGCCACTGCCAGCCCGCGTTTCGGTACGCGTTGCGGAACGACCCCGTGTTTTGAAACAGGCTCACCCTGTTTCGGAACAGCCGACCGTTGAGGGCTGACAATGGCAGTTAAATGTTTTGCAGAATTTACAATTTGGTCCCTAAAGTTGTAAATTGTTCAATTGGGTCCCTGTTTGATCTCTGATGTTTATGATCTTTGAGTATGTCGTTTGTGTGATCATAACTAGGGTTAATGTGCATCTAGACAAGTTTAAAAAGAAAAAAAGGGTCGTTAATCAAGGTTGACTTTCGGGTTGACTTTGGTTTTCCCCGTGTGACTTTCTTAATTCGGGTCAACCGTCTAGGCCGGGTTAAGGGGGTTACAGATTTTGGCTTAAAACTCAAGATTTGGATTAAATTTTAAAGAAATTCGTGGTGATTGTTTGGGCTCTGTTTTGAGATGACTTTTTACTGTATTTTGGATGTTTAATGATGTGTAATTGAGGTTTAATCAATGCAATCTCGAATAGGTTGATTTTCCTATGTTTTTGCTTATAAAAATGGTGGTTTTTGGGGTGATCTTGGTGTTTTGTTATAGCTGGAGGTATAAGGACGAGTTTAGGCTCTTTTTGGATGTTAATTGATGTTTAAGAATGTTTAGATGTGATGGATCTTGGCTGGGTAATGTTGTGGAAGAGATTGGATGTGTTTTCGGTTGTGTTTGGTAGCCGAAATGTTAGATTCGGTGAGAGCAATGAGTTTAGGTGTTAAGGCTGGATATTTTAATGCATGATGATGCATTAATCCTCTGCTTTGATGTGTTGAAAACATGGGAGACATCTTCGGATCCTTGTGGTGTTGATCCAGAGGCTTGAATGGCGTTTTGGCAAGCTTGCGAAACCGAATTGGTGAGTGGAGTTGGATTTCAAGCTTTGTATCGAATGTTTGAAGGTTTGGGAGCTTAGTTTAAGTCTAATCAACTTAACTAAGCTCAAGAGTAAGTTTTCGGAAAAACTCTCTTGGATGAGCCATGGATTGGTTCGATGCATATGTTGATAATTGCATGTTTTAATTTCTGTTTTTGACAGCATGTTTAGCATGGTTAATGCTGGTTATGTAAGCCATATATTGAAGGATGCTCAAGGTAAGAGATCCTTGGTTTAATATGTTGAAAATGTGGATTTGATGCATAGTGATGTATGTTGTTAAATGACTTGATTAAATGCTTTAAAACAGTGAATTGTTGATGATTAATGATATATATTGGCAAGTGATGTGTTGGTTTTAAAGTACTTGAATCGGATATAGTTAGCCGGCTATAGATTGGGTGCACCATGAATAAAGTCGCCTTGGATGTTGCGGGGTTGTAATTGTGCCGTAAACTCCATCCAAGTACACTAACGAGATGTTTAAGATCATAATGGTGGTTAAAAGTCCATGTGTGGATCTTGTGTTGAGTGTCCCGTGTTCTCGTTAGTGATGTTATACAACTACCAATGAGTGATGTGGATGGGTTGTGATTGTACCGTTAAACTCCATCACGGGTGTTGAGGGGTTGTGATTGTACCAGTAAACTCCACCTTGTGTGTTTGGTAGTGTGTATGAAGCGTATGGGACAACGCTTGTAATCCGCGTATTCGATTGTGTTTTATGTTGTAAAAGGTTATGGTTTATCACTTGGAAGCCAATATGACATGTTAATGATATTGAAGCATGAGATGCTTGATGTGAATGCAATGTTGCATGAATAATGATGTTTAAGTGTTAAAGGCAACATGGAAAGTGTTTTTATAAAGTGCATTATTGTGTTGTTTCATTAGAGCATGCCTCACTAAGAATTTGTGCTTACGCTCTCTCTTTTGAACCAATAATGTAGATAATTGAGGTGTTTGTGGGCAGCAAGGAGGCTAAGAATCCAAGGGAAAGCTAAGCTCATGTATGGTGACTATTTCACAACATTATTAGATTTTGATATTTGGCATTGGGTATCTAGGTTGTGTTTTGGGAGATGTTTTGTACTCCCTAGTTGTGGCATGATGCCTTAAATGTTTTGGTTATGTAAATGGCCATTTTGGTGCTTGCTTTGATGTTTTGATGGTTGTTTGCTTTGGATATTAGGAAGCATGCCTATAGACTTGTGAATTTTCCTAATTGATGCCATGAATGTGTTTTGATGATGCAAATATATACCTTATATGTATGATGACTTGTTGGCATGATTAGGAGGTCATAAGGATGTGTTTGAGTGTTTAAATGTATGTTAAACCAGCAAAATCTGCACTTTCTGGGCAGTCCGTATCGGAACGTGCACTAACGTTTCGAAACGGGGGCCTGTAATGGCCTTCGTGTATCGAAATGGATAGGGCCGTTCCGAAACGTTTTGGCCACTACCAGGCCCTGTTTCGGTACACGTCTCAAAATGAACCCGCGTTTTGGAACGGTCAACCCCCGTTCCGAAACACTAGACCGTTGGGCATTGATTTGAATGGTTTTAAGGTTTGCAAGCTTTACGTTTTAGTCCTGAATTTTGTATATGCAATTGCTTGAGTTTGAGATGTCCGGTTAAGGTGAAATTTGCAGGGAAGCATGTAATATGATTAATTTGATATTTGTAACCTTAAAATCAGTTAAGTCCTCCATCTTTCCAGGATTTACAATTTGGTCCCTAACTTTGCACAATGAGGAATTGAGTCCCTTACTATTTTCTGATCGCTGTGATTTTCAAGTATGTTTTTCTCAAGAGTACGCTTAAGGTTAATTAGCATCTAGATAAGATTAAAAAGAAAAAAAAAGGTCGTTAATCAAGGTTGACTTTCGGGTTGACTTTGGTTTTCCCCGTGTAATCTTCATAGTTCAGGTCAACCGTCTAGGCCGGGCTAAGGGGGTTACAAAACCACATTAGATAAGAACTTCACGTTCTCTCCTACCACAACAACTTCATAATCATCAGCTAGTTTCAGCGAAACTCGCTTGTTCTCGAAATCCATGACTTCTCTATGTTCAACGAGCCAATCCATACCAAGGATTACATCGAATCCATAGAAAAGAAATTCCATAAGATCCACGAAGAACACATGTTCTTGTACCTTCAAGGAACATCTCTTATACAACCTTCTTGTTACTATCGTTTCACCGAAAGAACTAGTCACACGTATACCAACATCCAAAGACTCAACACCCAAACCAAGCATTTGAGCATGTTCACACAATATGTACGAGTGTGTAGATCCAGAATCAATTAAAGAAAGTAATGGCAAGGACTGCATAGTAAAGGTACATGCAATTGCATCCATGTCATTCCTCTCTTCACGATGGGCGTACACTCTGGCCTGGCCACCTCATTCAGACTGAACAGCTACAACGTGTGCCACATTCCTTGATCCGTCATCTCTACGCTGAAAATTGCCACGGCCGCGCCCACGACCCTTCTGCGGCTCAACTGCTCTCACCGGAGCCTGCCACTCTCGCACCGGCTGAGGAAAATCCCGCTTCCTGTGTCTCCGGGATCCACAGTTCCAACACGTACCAACGTTTCCCCAGCACTCTCCCGTGTGTCTCCTACAACACCGGTTACATTCAGGGGTACGGACAAAAGCACTCGACCCTTGCTAGCCTCTCTCGTGGTTACCTTCTTCACGTCTAGCATATATGTGTGACCTCCTATCCTTATGTCTCTTGAATCGATCCCTTCCAATATTGCGATCCGCAGGTTGCTTCCCCGGGCTAGATCCTCCTGCTCGACTTGCTAGACCAAGGTTCAGCTCGATGTCCTTGGCTCGAGTGACAAAGACATCAAAATCGGTATAGTCTGATGCAAGCACATAAGTTTTCACGTCAACTACCGGCCCATATCTGAACCGCTCGCATCTCTCTCGTTCACTTAGGACCAATTCTGGTGTGTACTAGCTAAGGCGTACGAACTGTACTTCATAATTCGCCACCGACATGCTACCTTGTACTAGGGACATAAACTCCCTCTTCTCCTCGTCCAGATAACGGACTCCCAATTATTTCCTCTTGAACGTGTTCAAAAATAATGTCCAAGAAACCTCAGCATCCTCTAAACCAGCAATAGTGGTTGTCCACAATGTTTAGGCATCACGATGCACCCCAATTTCTAGACATCATTACAATTCATTTGTCCAAGGATTCTCTTGGTACTGTCCAACAGAAACTCAGAACCCTCAGGGGTCAGCCCCCTAAACTCAGTCCCTCCCAGACTGAGGAGCCGTTCTAGAGGTAAGCTCGTATCATCACCAGCCTGAGGTGCAGCAACATGAGCTCCAGCTACTGTCGCTCGAAAGGCTCCAGCAATAGCTTGTATTAGCAGAATCATATCAGGAGCAGCTTGCCCTTGGGTTCAGCAACCCCTATTCCAGCTCCCGCAACACTGACCCTCGCTCTACCACCACCGGGTGGTCCACCAGGAGGAGGAGGCGTAGATTCTCGACACGCTCGTCATTCTCATTTGTTTCATTCTCGACAGCGTTACGCATGTTCATTCTATGCTCTCTACGTGGTCCCATTTCAAAATAATGCAACAAGCAAAAATGCAATAAATCACATTTAGGCATTATAAGCCAAGAAATCCAAGGTGCTCAAGTTCATTTTCAAACCAGTTCATTTCAATAGTAATGATATGACAATGAGTTCCCCATCTATACCCCAAACATAACATAGCATCACAATTTCATCTCAATCCATCAACTTGCATGCATTACATCTCATTAAAGCTAGAACATCGAACAATCACACAACATGCTTTCACAAAGAGTCATAATCATTCATATTAAAACCTATCAACCACTTACCAAGCCCCAATTCTTTGCACACCTGGCTCTGATACCAACAAATGTAACCCTCTTAGCCCGGTCTAGACGGTTGACCCGGACCGAGGTGATTACACGGGGAAAACCGTAGCTAACTCGTTAAATCTGGCTCCGATTGACATCCTTTTTTTTTCTTTTTATCTTTTCTAGATGCAACATTAGTACTAAGTGATTACCATTAAACATAGGAAGAAACGGCACAACGATATGATCTCGAATAAGGATTTAATTAAACAAATTAGACATTTAGGGACCAAAACGTAAATTTTGCAAATTACAAGGACCTCACAGATTTTAAGGTTACCTGTATTCAATTAGTCTCATTTCAAGCCACTCGTTCAATTTTCAACACAGTCAGACATTTCAAACTCATTCAATTGCTTCCATAACTTTCAGGGACTATAATGTAACAAAATCAAACTTATGAAGTTGCCATTTAATAGAATTGTCTGTCGTGTTTCGATACGCTTATGACCATATCGATACGCGGGATGGCAGTGACTAGAGTCACAGATAGCTTATCGATACGCTTCCCCGCGTATCGGTACGCCCTTCAAGCTCGTACCGAAACACTTTACAGTCGTACTGAAACGCCTGTGCAAAAAGGCACAGATTTGGCTTACGCGTATTGATACGCAAGCCCGTGTATCGTTACGCATACCAGATCTGCCCCATTTTCAGCATGGAAAAGACCTGAAACATCATTTAAACAACCTCAAATCATACTTACATGTTGTCGGCATTTACTTAAACATACAAACATGCAATTCCAAGTCATATAGTAGTATTTGGTTGACCATCTTAAGCATAGCAAGGCAATCCATACAACATGCTTATGACACAAACCATGAACATACCAAAAAGGTAACATAAAGCCCAAAACTACCATAAATGCCTCTTACAAACCACATATACCATATTAAACTTGCAGCAACCACAGGGAGTTCAAAATACATCTCCCAAAGCAACCCATTGGTTCTCATTGCCAATTACCATTACTAAAGTAAATAAAAAACATCACCATACTTGAGCTTTTCAATTCCTTGGAAATCCTTAGCCTTCTTGCTGCCAAAAGTGTCTCAATTATCTGTATTATGGATAAAAGAGAGCGTAAGTACATTTGCTTAGTGAGGCATGCTCTAAAAACACCAACACAATAATGCAACTTTAAAACTCATTCTAAAAAACCCTTTTTCTACAACATGCTCTTTCTAACTCATGCTTGAAAACCTTTCAAAGCAAATCTTCATTTGAAAATCACATGTACCATCAATCTAACTCATGCATTCAACCAATGCAAATATCTTGGCAAAGCCATACACATGCTTAAGGTAATTAAAGCATTTCATAAACTTCAAATCTCATATGCGTTTCTCATAGCATAAAACATCTTAACATTTGGTACATGTGAATCAAATACAATCTCATATATTGGCATTTCATATTATATCTTTACTCGAATATTCGGATTAGCTTGACTTAAAGCCAAGTCCTACCCCGGTGGAATCTCACATCACCAGACTCTCATGGCGGTATCTCTCTTCGCCGTAAAGCTTGGATATTTCACCAAGACCTACCCCGATGGTACGTCTTATCATCATATTCTCACTTTGGATCGGGATGGCACTAGCCCCATTGCCTGACTCCAAACAGCACGTGCGAATTTTTAGTTTATAGTGCACTTTTATCATATTGGTCGACCAATTATATCTGGTATTCATCTCATCATTTATGCCAATATATTACATTAAAATCATCATCTCACCTAGTGTTTTGATGCAACATTTCTCAAATCTAACTCATCCCATTTCAAAACCACAATTCATGCATAACATTTAATCAAAATATTAAAACTCTTTACATAGCCATGCTATCTCATGGGATCATCACATAACATCTTTTCATGTTATAAATCATGCATAAAACAATAGGAATTTTGCTAACATAAATTAAAAGCATGTTAAAAGCATTAAGGGCATCAACCACATATCGAGAGCAAATCTAGCCATACTTACTTCCGAACTTAGGATGGTGTTTCAAACCAATCCTAAATCCCCAAACCTCGTTTCCTTGTTTCTCAAGAACTTCTAAAAAGCATTCGCACTCAACGATTACGTTTCGCTTGCTTGCCGAAACGATTACTAGGCTTTCGGCACTTCCGGATCAACACCAAAAGCGTCCGAAGATGTCTCCCATGTTCTTTACACATAAGAGCAGAGGATTAATGCATCATCATGCATTGAAATCACCAGCCACTCATTCAAACTCGCTACACTATTCAAAAACACCATTTCGGCTATCTGAATTAACCAAAATCACCTCCAAACTTTCTCAATCAAAGCTCAGCCAAGATCTATCAATTCTAACAACTTCTAAACCTCAATCAACATCAAAAATCATCACAAACACGTCCTTATATCTCCAGCAATAGCAGATCACCAAACAAGCACCCAAAACCACAAATCTAACAAGTAAAACTTAGGAACCCAAGCCTATTCAGGATTTACTTGTTAAAACCTCAATCTCAACATCATAGATCATCCAAAACATGTTGGAAATCAACCTCAAAATAGAGTTTAACATAGAAATACGAAAATCATAAAAATCACCTCAAGAACCATGAATTTAGCAACCATTTCTTGATTATAACATTAAAACAACTTAAAGATAATTAACAAAGGATTGATAAGTTGGGAATTTCAGTAAAGAACTGATCTTTAAAGGAGAAGGACGAAGCTTACCTCTAATGGCTGATTTCTCCTCAATTTGGGCAAGATTTCTTGTAAATCCAAAGTGAAAACAAAAGGATTTGATGAAATAAAGGTTGGAAATCCTTAGGAAGATGGAATCTCAGAAAAAGAGATGAAAACCAGAGATTATTTGATGAGGGAAATATGTTTGGCTGAGTGGAAGTTGAGTGAAAATGAAAAGAGGGAAAAGTATCGTAAAGTGGTTATGAAAAGTCAACATAGAATTTTTCTTTTAATTCCTTTAATTAAATCATCATTAAAACTCCAAAATTAAAGAGAAATTTGATGAAAAACAATTTGGTAAAATTAGCTCCTTAAAGATTCAAAGTTTCAATCCTTTACAAAACAGTCACTAGTCAAGTTTTGCAAAAACTACAATTTGGTTAGTACACCAAAATGTAATATTTCCAAATCACATTTTGTAAAATTGTTTTCACCATAAACATTTATATAGTAAATGAAGATTTTTAGATATTTTTCCATATTTTTAAAGCATTCCGAACTAGTTGTTCCCTAAACCAACCTTAAAGGGTTCGAATCGTTCCCGACCGGCCAGATTCAACCTCTAAAACATCTAGGCCCAAAACCAGGGCGTTACATGGTTTGAGACTTTTGAGTATGATTGACTCAAGCACCATGGAAGACAGTGAGAGAGACATCCATAGAAATTTGTAGTTGTTCAAAGACCTTGACACAATCCTCCAATGATGTAAAGTGAGTATCAATGGCCACAAATCTGGCATTCATGTTTGTATCTAAAGAAGAATATTAGTCCCTAAGGATGTTAATTGCTCATTTAGATACACCATGAGTCCATCTATGGAACGTTGAGCTTGTTAGACTTGTAGACCTTGTGAAGCGACCGTAGAAGGTTGATCGTCTTGAGAAGGAGGTCGATTAACACGAACCCATTCATGATCAATGTACTCAAAGTGAGCACGAGTAAGGGAGTTTTTATCGTTCGTCTTGCCTAGAGGCTCAGCGACATCATGACAACAATCGATCTCTAAGAATTGAACATGATGTAACACCCCCTTCCTGGTCTAGGAGAGAACCGAGTCGAAGTGTGTTACCAGAAGTCAAACAAAGATAATTTTTCAACTATTTTTAAGTTGAGGACTAAAACGTAAATTTATTTAACAACTTGGGTCCCTTGCCAATTAATCTCTTAACAATTTGAAATCCATCGCTAGGAGGTTATACTTACTAAATTTAATCAGTTACATCATTATCCAATTTAATTCGTAAGAATTGGTGACCAAAAAGTAAGATTTTTAAACTGTCCAAAGGTCCTTAAAAGACTTACCTAACTCCGTTTCGAAACACCATGAGGTGTTTCGGAACGGGTACTCAAAAACCATACATGTAGACTCAACTTTCCAGCCCGTTTCGATACAGGTTTGACATATATCGAAACTGGTTGACTAATGCTAACCTTGACTTGACCGATTCAATACCTGTTTCGGAACACGAGCCTCCAGTAGCAATTTCATTTCGAAACCCGTTTCGTTAGTGGGGTCAACAGTGGCAAAAATGTTCCAAAATGGCATTACTTCATTCCGGAACGCCCTTACTCTCAGGTTCAAAAACAGGGCACCTGTATCGAAACGCCATCACCCGTTTTGATATAGTGGTCTGAAATGACAAATTTTTATCTAGTTTTTATAGATTTTACCATATCAAAACTTGTCCGATTAAGACGAAACTTTATACACAACATATCAATGACACCATCTACTAGTATGCAAGTTTTTATAGTTATACAAATACGTTTACTCCATTTTTACCTTTATACCAATAGGTGCATGCTTTATACTGGATAAGTAAAAGCCAAAATGGGCATTTTAAGCCTTAAACCTTAATACAAAATGGACAAGACATTACCACAGCAAAAAGGGCATTAAGACTAGTTTAGCTACCTTGCCACCTCCCTAGGAGTTATATTATAAATACATTACTTGATTTGTAGTAGTGATTTGTCTTGCAATCGATCTGATCTTTCACGAACAACTCCTTAACCTGAGAATGATTGAAATAGACACGTTAGGCTCTCAATGCCTAGTGAGGTAATCACTAAACAATAACAAAAGAATGTCATAGTTACAATGGTTATAATTTCATGCCATCATTTTGAATACTTTAAAAAACACATAATCAATTAATATAATTCTTAAACATTCATAATTTCCTTGGATTGACCTAAAATCATGGATACGCGAATTCCCCCGCCTCGCCAAAACATAAATGGTCTATTTCCTCCGCCTCACCAATTGACCAATAACAACACATCCCTCCGCCTCGCCAATCATCATAATCCGTAGCCTTAGGACCTTGGTCCACCCGTACACTGAGCTCATGAATTCTATGGCATGCCAATTGTATCCCGAGTTATTCCAATCCAAGGCACAACATATTTATATCTTTCAATGATTCATAACAGATCAAAGACATAACAAAGTTTCGTAGTTTCAATATAGCCAATGATTATTACACATATAACTTGACATCAAAGTCTCATAACAATGGTTACATCAATGACAATGCACAATAGCTATAGTCAATGTTCAATGATAACTTACCGACACTTACCCAAGTGTCCGATTTATTATTCGATGCTTTCACTTTGATAGCAATGTTTAGCGAAATGATCTAAAACAACAAATAATGATATGGGAAGGCCTTTCGCCTAACCTGGGACTCCGATTACACTCACCTTACAATCCGAAGCTTCAAGGCTCTCAGATGGAAATTCCTTTGCTCCTAACTTGTGATGGAGATAGTGTTGCTTCTATTTCCTCTCCTTGAGCTAGGAAATATTAATAGAAGATTATTAGAATCGATATTTCGATATCGAAATCTATATAACAATATCAATATTGATATCTAATTCATTATAAACAACTTATTGAAATATGTATAGATGAACCAAACCCTAGCTTAAGATTAAGCTTGATTTAACCATGGAATCTAACAACCGACTAAGGAATATAGCTTACCTGATTGCTAGCAACGATTTGATATTGATAAAACAAGGAAATTGTAAATCTTAAAATTCATCCAATGGAGGTGCTTGCTTCAAAGAAGAAGATGTGGAAGGTAGAGAGGTGTAAGCTTCAAACTTTCGGTAGCTTTCGATTATTTCCCAAAAACTCTCTTTTACTATTTTAAAATTCCTTAATTGAGATTAGGTAATGGTGAAGCAATTTCACCAAAATTTCCCACGTATGTTGTTTCTAACGGGGGAAGGGCTAATCACAAGATTAGTCCCTCAACTCCTTTCCTTCTTAAGATTTGTCCCCCAACTTACACTCCTTCTATTTTAGTCACTAAAAACTTAATATCACTTATTAGGGTTCAATCACAACATTTAAAGCTAATCTTAGGATTCAATAGCAATAATTAACTAGATGATAAATTCTTTGAGCCCAACAATGTGAAATTTCCAATCCTCGGAAATGAATTCCGACTAGATTGGATTTCAAGATGTTACAACTCTCCCCCTTAAGAAAATTTGTCCTCAAATTTTACCTGAACCGAAGAGATACGGATATTGTTGTCTCATAGATTCTTCAGGCTCCCAAGTGGCTTCTTCAACAGTGTGACTTCTCCACGGCACTTTAACTAAAGGTACAATTCTGATGCGAAGCCTTTTTACTTCTTTAGCAAGAATCTGAATCGGTTCTTCTTCATAGGACAAATTCGGTCTGAGTTCCACAACTTCAGGTTCCACAATGTGCGAGGGGTCAGATCGATACTTCCGAAGCATTGATACATGAAAGACATCATGGATTTTACTCAACTCTGAGGGCAGAAGAAGCCGATATGCCACTGGGCCAATCCTTTCAACAATTTCAAAAGGTCCAATGTAGCGGGGGCTCAATTTTCCCTTCTTACCAAATCTCAAGACTTTCTTCCACGGTGATACCTTAAGACAGGCTTTTTCACAGACTTCATATTGAATGTCTCTTCTCTTAAGATCAGCATAAGCTTTTTGTCGGATCACTTCCTTGATGTACAAGTCAGCTAGCTTAGGAAGATCGTAATGCATTCTGAGAGGTATGAAATGAGCTGACTTCATAAACCGATCTACAATAACCCAAACAGCATCATGCTTGGTAGGGGTTAACGGTAGACCACTGACAAAGTCCATGGTGATCTTCTCCCATTTCCATTTGGTGGTTCAATGAGTTGTAAAAGTCTTGTAGGAGCACAATGCTCTGCTTTAACCCGTTGACAAGTGAGGCACTTGGAAATATAACCAACAATAGCTTGCTTCATGCCTGGCCACCAGTATAGATCACGTAGATCCTTGTACATTTTCACAGACCCTGGGTGAATGGAGAAGGAACTCAAATGTACTTCGACAAGAATATCGGTACGGAGAGTTTCATCATTTGGTACGCAAACTCGATCATGAAAACATAAGAGTCCTTCGGAATTAATTCTGAAATCCGGATTATCGGGTAATTTAGAAATAATGGTTTGAAGCTCGTAATCTTGTTCTTGCATGTCTTTAATTCGAGAAATAATAGTAGACTAAACTTGGAGTTCAGCTACAAGACATTGGTGCTTTCGAAGCCGGAAATGAGCATTAATTGCTCGAGGAGCTACAAGAGAATAATGTAACAATGAGTTATCACGCTTCACTGTACATATAACCTTTAACTTCATAATCAAACTTACCAGGAAAAGGTCTGCGGCTGAGTGCTTCAGCTACTACAATGGCCTTTCCCGAATGATAATCAATGAGTAAATCATAGTCCTTAAGAAGTTCCATCCATCTCCGTTGTCGTAAATTCAGCTCCTTTTCTGTTAACAAATATTTGAGGCTTTAGTGATCGGTAAAAAGATAGCATTTCTCCCCGTAGAGATAATGCCTCCAAAATTTCAATGCAAAAATAACCACAGCCAATTCTAGACCATGAGTGGGATAGTTCATTTCATGGGGCTTAAGTTGCCTTGAAGCGTAAGCAATAACCTTACCCTCTTGCATTAGTACACACCCTAACCCAAGATTCGAAGCATCGCTATAAACGGTATAGTCCTTTCCAGACTCAGGCTGGGTCAAGACAGGTGCATGGGTTAGGACTTGTTTCAGTTGATCGAAGCTTCGCTGATGGTCTTCAGTCCACACAAAAGGTGCCTCCTTTCGCAACAATTTAGTTAAAGGAGCAGCTAACATGGAAAATCCTTTCACAAACCTATGGTAATATCTTACAAGCCGAAGAAAACTTCTAACTTCAGTAGCATTCTTGGGCGGATGCCAATCCACCACAGCTTGTATTTTCTTCGGGTCCACCTGAATGCCCGAAGCTGATACAACATGTCCCAGAAAGGCCACTTTAGTGAGCCAGAACTCACACTTAGGAAACTTTACGTACAACTGCTTCTCCCTTAGAGTCTGAAGTACAATTCGAAGATGGTCTCGATGTTCCAGTCATTCTTTGAATAAATCAAAATGTCATCTATGAATACCACAACGAACTTATCAAGATAGGGCCCGAACACTCGATTCATTAGATCCATGAATGCTGCAGGTGCATTCGTCAATCCAAAAGGCATTACCAAGAATTCGTAATGTCCATATCTTGTACGAAATGCGGTTTTAGGCACGTCACACTCCTTGACTTTCATCTGATAGTATCCCGATCTTAGATCAATCTTAGAGAACATTGTTTAATTGCCTGTAATCAATGCATAAATGCATCGAACCATCATTCGTCTTAACAAAAAGAACTGGAGCTCCCCAGGGTGAAGAGCTGGGTCGAACAAAACCCTTATTCATAAGGTCTTGAATATGAGTTTTTAACTCTTTTAATTCCACAGCTGCCATTCTATAAGGTGCAATAAAGACTGGAGCAATCCCAGGTTGTACTTCAATACCAAATTCTACTGCACGGGTTGGGGGCAATCCCGGAAGCTCGTCAGAGAAAACATCTAGAAATTCATTCACCGTATCAATGTCGTTAATCTGTGGTTCATTCTTGGATTCAATGGTCAAAGTGCACAACATAGAGTTCTAAGATTCCATCAGTGTTATCCTTACCTTGCCCAGTCCCCGAAGATACAACTTCTGCTTGCCACAGTCTACCCATGTTTGATGGTTACCAAGGCAATCCATACCTAGAATTTCATCAAACTCATGGATTGGCAAGACCAAAAAATCCGCAGGAAACGGAATTCCTTGAATCTTTTCCAACTCTCGTGGCAATCTCAGCTTGTACACAACAGGACCCACATGCTCAATCACCTCGTATGGTCCAATGTACATAGGGCTCAACTTACCCTTTCGGCCAAACCTCATCACCTTTTTCCAAGGCGAAACTTTCAAACACACACGGTCACCCACCGCATACTCAATTTCCTTACGTTTCAAATCCGCGTAAGACTTTTGTCGATCAGAAGCTGCCTTCAATCGCTCACAAATGAGCTTCACCTTCTCGGTGGTTCCTTTCAACAAAGCTTGCATCGAAACCAACTTCTGACCTGTTTCAGCCCAACAAAGAGGAGTCTTACACTTCCTCCCGCACAAGGCTTCATTAGGTGCCATTTGAATACTTGCCTGGTAACTATTGTTATAAGCAAACTCCACCAAAAGCAAATGTTTCTCCCAAGAGCCTTGAAACTAGATCACACAGCACAGCAACATATCCTCCAGCACTTGGATAACACGCTCAGACTGTCCATCCGACTGTGGATGATAAGAAGTACTGAAATTCAACCGTGTACCCAAAGCCTGGTGCAAACACTGTCAAAAACGCGATGTAAACCTCGGATCTCTATCCGACACGATCAACTTTGGCACACCATGCAACCGCACAATCGCAGCAATGTACAACTCCGCGAGCTTATCCAAAGTATACGAAGTATGCACAGGCAAGAAATGCGCACACTTCGTCAGGCGATCCACAATCACCCACACCGAATTCTTCTTTGATGGCGACAAAGGCAAACCACACACGAAGTCCATGGTAATCCTTTCCCACTTCCATTCAGGAATCCTCAACGGTTGCAACAACCCAGAAGGAATTTGATGCTCAGCCTTAACTCGCTGGCAAACCATGCACTTGCTCACATACTCAGCAACATCTTTCTTTAAACCCACCCAATAGTACTCATCACGAAGATCACGATACATCTAAGTACTACCAGGGTGTATAGCAAAAGGACTACTATGAGCTTCAGTCAGAATAGCACGCCTCAACTCAGCATCATTGGGCACTACTATCCGACTCCCAAAACATAAAACCCCATCATCATTAAAGCAGAAATCTGATGGCCTGTCCTCAGCAATATCCTAAACATGTGGCACCAAAGAATCATCCAACAACTGCTTATCCTTTATCAACTAAACCAAGGATGGTTTCACTTGCAACTCAGCCACAAGACCACCATCACGCGAAATGCTCAAACTCGCAAGCATAGCCCTCAACTCCACTGCCACCTTCCTGCTCAAGGCATTCGCTACAACATTAGCTTTACCCGGATGGTACTCGATCATCAAATCGTAATCTTTAAGCAACTCTACCCATCGTCGTTGCCTAAGATTCAACTCTTTCTGAGACATCAAATACTTCAAACCCTTGTGATCCGTGTACACAGTACACTTCTCCCCATACAGGTAATGTCTCAAAATCTTCAAAGCAAAAACCACCGCAGCTAACTCAATGTCATGCGTAGGATAATTGCGCTCATGTACCTTCAACTGACGCGATACATAAGCCACCACCTTACCCTCCTGCATCAACACACATCCCAAACCAACGTAGGATGTGTCACTATACACCACAAACTCTTTCCCTGATTCAGGTTGAACCAAGATAGGAGCTTGCGTCAAAGCTACCTTCAGCTTCTCAAAAGCATGCTACCTCACTTCCGTCCACTCAAACTTAACATCCTTCTGCAACAACTTCATCAAAGGTACAACAATCTTTGAAAATCCATCCACGAACCTCCGATAGTATCCTGCCAAACCAAGGAAACTACAAACTTCATGAACAGACTTAGGAGGCTTCCAATTCATCACTACCTCAATCTTCTGAGGATCAACACGAATCCCCTCAGCAAAAACCACATGACCAAGGAACACAACTTCTCTGAGCCAAAACTCAGACTTGCTCAGCTTGGCATAAAGCTGATTCTCCAACAAAGCCTACAACACAATCCTCAAATGCCCCTCATTGTAACCCCCTTAACCCGGCCTAGACGGTTGACCCGAATTAAGAAACTCACACGGGGAAAACCAAAGTCAACCCGAAAGTCAACCTTGATTAACGACCCTTTTTTTTCTTTTTAATCTTGTCTAGATGCACATTAGCCCTAATTGTGATC
The DNA here is from genome assembly GCA_958450335.1 of Hibiscus tridactylites. Classification (NCBI taxonomy): domain Eukaryota; kingdom Viridiplantae; phylum Streptophyta; class Magnoliopsida; order Malvales; family Malvaceae; genus Hibiscus; species Hibiscus tridactylites. Next base: position 29,051,276 of record OY288290.1, read on the forward strand.
ACACAAACATCATACTCAAAGATCACAAACATCAGAGATCAAACAGGGACCCAATTGAACAAATTACAACTTTAGGGACCAAATTGTAATTTCTGATAAATATGAGGACTTAACCCAAATTAAAGTTACCAACTTGGAATTAATCAGGTTTCATGCTTCTCTGGGAAATTTCAGCTCAAAAGGACTTCCCAAACTCATGCAATTGCACAAACAAGTTTCAGGACCAAAACGCAAACAATTCAAAACATTTAACTGCCATTGTCAGCCCCCAACGGTCGACCGTTCCGAAACAGGTAGACCCCGTTCCGAAACACAGGCCGTTCCGCAACGGGTTCCGAAACATAGGCTTGGCAGAGACCAAACCGTTTGGAAACGGTGCATACCGTTTCGGACGCCTGGGTTCATGCAAGGCACCCGTTCCGAAACGGTGCACACTGTTCCGAAACGCCCTGAACAAAATTGCTCCAATTGCATTCCAAACCATGCAATTGATCACTCAAACATACTCCAATTGCCACCAAACTTCACCAGTATGCAATTCAACATATATAAGACGTACTTGCATCAACAATTCATCAAAACAACATCATATGCAAAAAGCCCCAATTCTATAGGCATGCTTCCTACACAAGCTAGCTATTCAAGCATAAACTTCCAACACAAGCATATAATGATCCAATACAAAAACCAGCATTCATATCATCATCCAAAATACTTAGGGAGTTCCAAACACCTCCCAAACATACACCTTGGTCCCCCATTGCCAAAATACCCAAAAGCTAAAAAGTACTTATGAAACTTTCCATACATTGAGCTTTACTTGTACTTGAATGCTTGCCCTCCTTGCTGCCCTCAAGATACTCTAATGCTCTGCATTATTGAATTAAGAAAACGAGGAGAGCGTAAGCAATAGCTTAGTGAGGAATGCTCTTAAAAACCATTCAATAATGCAATTAAAAACGTTTACAAAACATGCTTCAAATCAACCTTTGCACATGCTCAAAAGCATACTTTAAACAAGCAATCTCATGCTTCAACATAAACATAACATGTCATATTGGCTCAAGTGATACATTCCATTTCTTAAAACAAGTTCATCAACTTCCCAAGGACTTTTAAACACCTTGGCCCCAAGGACTTTTAAACACCTTGGCCATGGACTTTTAAACACCATGAATGAGGACCACACAAGGACTTTTAACCATATTTGTGTCCAAAGCTTGAATCACCCCAAGGACTTTTAAACACCTTGGCCCCAAGGACTTTTAAACACCTTGGCCCCATGGACTTTTAAACACCATGGAAGGATCACCTAAGGACTTTTAACCACCTTAGTGTCTGCAACAAGAATCATCCAAGGACTTTTAACCACCTTGATGTTCTTAAGTAACAAGGCTCACTCAAGGACTTTTAACCACCTTAGTGACCTTAACCTTTTCAAAACATCACTTGCCAATATACATCTTTTTCATCATTTAATCCACTGTTTTAAAGCATTAAACCAAGCCATGTTCATCATGCATTTAAAAGCATCAAACCACATTTATTCAATGTACAAAAGCAAGGAACTCCTACCTAGAGTTACCTTCAACATATGGCTTACAATCATCAGCAAAAACCATGCTAAATCATGCTTTCAAAACAGTAATTAAAACATGTAATTAAACCTCTTTGCATCACAACATAAACATGGCCACCACTAGAGAGAAATTCCGAAAACTTACACTTGAGCTTAGCAAAGTTGTTTAGACTTAAGCTAAGCTCCCAAAACCTTCAAACCTTGGTTTAAAAGCTGAAAACCCAACTTCACTCACCGATTTCCACTTTGCTTCAAGCCAAAGCACCAAATCAAGCTTCCGGATCAACAATTCTTGGATCCAAAGATGCCTCCCCTGTTTCAACACATCAAAGCAGAGGATTAATGCATTATCATGCATTAATTGCTTCAATGAAAAAACCTAAACTCGCTGCTCTCATCCATACACCATTTTCGGCCACCAAACACAACCGAAAATGCATCCAAACCACTTCTAAACAAAGCCCAGCTACAAACCAGCAAAACCACACTTCCTTTAACATCATATAACATCTAAAAACAACCTATAAACATCCTTATACCTCCAGCAACATCAGATCCACAAGATCACCTCAAAAACAACCTTGAAACACAAGCTAAACTTAGGAAACTCAACCTATCCGGGATTGCATCAATCAAAACTCAATTCCTTATCAATTTAGAGTTCATTTAACATCAAAAACACATCTCAAATCACAGATTAATCAGATCTAACGAAAATCATCAAAAATCATCAAAATCTTGCATTATAAGCCAAGATCCATTTCACCACTTAAAAACCTTTAATTAAACTTCAATTAAGGATTGAAAACTTAGGAATTTCAGTAAAGAACTGATAGTTTAGAGGAGAAGGACGTTCTTACCTCCAAACTTGAGTTTCTCCTCTTTTTGGAATCAAAATCCTTGTTGAAACAAGTAGCAATTGAAGAGGTTTTGAAGATATGTTGATTAGGAATCAAATGAGAGTTGAAAGGAGGGATTTAGGTGAAGAAATCAGAACCAATTCTCTGGAAAAGAAGTGTTTGGGTTGAGAGAAAATGAGAGAAAGAAAATTAGGAAAAGTTGGTTACAAAATCCAAAAATAGCCAAATGGCTTTCCCTCCAATTTTAATATCTTTTAAAATCAGAATTTAGACTTAAAATATCTTAGAAAAATCTGGAGAAACTCCCTTTGGGTAAATAGCTCCTTAAAGATTCAAAGTTTCAATAAAACAATCACCAAACTTTCAAAAATTACATTTTGGTCACTAGCCAAAATGTCACCCTTCCGAAACTCATTTTCCAAAATTGATTTCACAGTTCACTTAATTATATTAAAAGATGATTTTAGAACATTTTTCCATATTTTTAATGCAACCCAAACTAGGCTTTCCTAAATTCACCCTTTTAGATTCGAACAGCACTTTGACCAACTGGTCAACGCCCAAGACTCCTGCCAAACCAAGGAAACTACAGACTTCATGAACAGACTTAGGAGGTTTCCAATTCATCACTACCTCAATCTTCTGAGGATCAACACGAATCCCCTCAGCAAAAACCACATGACCAAGGAACACAACTTCTCTGAGCCAAAACTCAGACTTGCTCAGCTTGGCATAAAGCTGATTCTCAAACAAAGCCTACAACACAATCCTCAAATGCCCCTCATGCTCCTCCTCAGTACGAGAGTACACGAGAATATCATCAATGAACACCACAACAAATTTATCCAAGTATTCATGGAACACTCTATTCATCATGTCCATGAAAGCTGCAGGAGCATTCGTCAAACCAAACGGCATCACAAGGAACTCGTAATGCCCATACCTCGTTCTGAAGGTTGTCTTAGGCACATCCACATCCTTCACCTTTAACTGGTAATACCCTGACCTTAAGTCAATTTTAGAGAACACAGCCGCTCCCCGAAATTGATCAAAAAGATCATCAATCCTCGATAATGGATACCGATTCTTGATAGTCAACTTGTTAAGCTGACGGTAATCGATGCACATTCTCATAGTGCCATCCTTTTTCTTCACAAACAAGACCGGTGCACCCCAAGGTGACACACTCGGCTGAATGAAACCACGATCAAGCAATTCCTAAAGTTGCGTCTTCAGCTCCTTCAACTTTTTAGGTGCCATTCGATTAGGAGGCAATCCAGGTAACTCCTCCGGAAACACACACCAGGAAACTCTCGCACAATCCTCATATCTTGCACTCGCAACTCCTTAGAGCTAGGATTCATCACAAAGGCTAGGTAGGCTTCACAACCTTGCCTCAACATCCGACTCGCCTCCAATGTAGACACCACATTGGCAAGAAACTTCACATTTTCACCCACCACCACTACTTCATAATCATCCGCAAGCTTCAGCGAAACTCGCTTGTTCTCAAAATCCACCACAGCTCGATGTTCAACAAGCCAATCCATACCAAGGATTACATCAAAACCATAGAAAGGCAATTCCATAAGATCAACATGAAAAACATGGTTTTGCACAACCAAGAGGTATCTACTATAAAGCTTTCGTGTCACAACGGTCTCACCAAAAGAACTAGTTACACGCATACCAACATCCAAAGACTCAACAGGCAAACCAAGCAATTGAGCATGTTCACGCAATATATATGAGTGCGTAGATCCAGAATCAATCAAGGAAAGTAATGACAAGGATTGCAAAGTGAAAGTACCTGCGATCACATCCGTGTCATTTCTCCCCTCCCGCTGAGCGTACACTCGAGCCTGGCCACCACCCTCAGGCTAGACAGCTACCACGTGAGCCACATTTCTTCCACCATCCCTTTTGCGTTGGAAGTTACCACGGTCGCGCCCACGACCTCTCTGTGGTGCAACAATTCCAGAAGCACGTCCCTGACCACCACCGGCCAACAGAGGACACTCCCTCCTCATGTGGTCTGCCGAACCAAAGTTCCAGCACGAGTTACCGGTCACCACAACAGGAGCCTGCACCTCTCTCGCTGCCCGAGGACAATCACGCCTCAAGTGACCACGCGATCCACACGCCTAGCATGTGTTCTGATTAGCTCTCGCCCTATCTCCCTGAACAGGCGCACCTTGCCCTCCACCACCACGCCTAGCCGAAGACTGATACCTCATATCACGTCCTCTCTTGTTCCGTCCACCACCAGAACTATACTCAGCCACTCTCTTGCCTGCACTAGAACCAGCACCCCTAGAGGACAAACCCAAATTCAGCTCAATATCCTTCGCTCTACCAACCAGCACATCAAAGTCAGTGTACTCAGCAGCCAGCATATATGTCTTTACATCCATCACCAAACCATAACGGAAACGTTCACACCTCTCCCGCTCATCAGGGATAAGCTCAGGTGCATACTGACTGAGACGGACAAATTGGATCTCGTACTCAGCTACTGTCATGCTTCCTTGCGTCAGAGACATGAACTCTCTTTTCTTTTCATCCAGGTATCGCACACCCAGATACATACGCTTGAACGCTTTCAGAAAGAACGTCGAAGTCACATCGGCATCCTCCATTCCAGAGATAATGGTTGTCCACCAGGTATACGCATCTTCATGCAACAGCGATACCACACAACCTAGCTTCTGCACCTCATTGCAGTTCATCTATCCCAAAATCCTCTTGGTACTTTCCAACCAAGACTCAGAACCTTTAGCAGACAAACCCCTGAACTCAGTCCCTCCCAGACTGCGCAGACGTTCCAAAGATAGCCTAGCATTAACATCTCCCTGATGACCAGCTCCTTGAGCTCCAGCTACTGCCACCTGAAAGGCTCCAGCAATAGCTTGAATCAAAACTGTCATATCAGGAGCAGCTTGCCACTGCCCAGCTTCAGGTCCAGCGACCCCAGCACCAGCACCAACACCAGCTCCATCACCTCCGGCACCACCACCACCGGGCGGAGGAGGTAAATCCTCTACATTCTCAGCATTCTCTTCATTCTCGTTTTGAGCCATAACTCGCGTATTAATCCTCGTCTCTCTACGAGGTCCCATTCACTAACAATGCACTAACACAAATGTAATAAACATAATCAGGCTCAGCAAGGTAAGGAATCCAAGTACTCAAGCTCATTTTCAATTAAAAACAAGTCATTTCATTAGTTTTGATATGGCAATGGGTCCCTCTAATATGCTTCATCTCAGAACACATCACAATTGCAACGTACTTACAATTCACACATCATACTTTCACTCAAAAAGCACACAAAGAAATCATACATATATCACCCACATAACCATTCCCAATTACTCTAGAACTCAGCTCTAATACCACCAAATGTAACCCCCTTAGCCCGGCCTAGACGGTTGACCCGAACTACGAAGATTACACGGGGAAAACCAAAGTCAACCCGAAAGTTAACCTTGATTAACGACCTTTTTTTTCTTTTTAAACTTGTCTAGATGCACATTAATCCTAGGCGTACTCTTGAGATAAGCATACTCAAAAATCACAGCAATCAGAAAGCAATAAGGGACTCAATTGCACAACATACGAATTTAGGGACCAAATTGTAAAATCTAGAAATTAAGAGGACTTTACAAATTTTTAAGATACTATTATGAAATTAGTCAGGTTATATGCTTCTCTGTCAAATTTCACCTCAAACGGACATCCCAAACTCAAGCAATTGCAAATACAAAGTTCAGGACTAAAACATAAAGATCGCAAAACACAAACCATACAAATCAGTGCCCAACGGTAAAGTGTTTCGGAACGGGGATTGACCGTTCCGAAACGCGGGACCGTTTCGAAACCTTATTATGTAAAATTGATTTCACCACTCTCTTATATATATTAAAAGATGATTTTTAGTTATTTTTCCATATTTTTAATGCATCCCGAACTAGGCTTTCCTAAAACCACCTTTTATATTCGAACCGAAAATCAAACCGGTCCGGTTCAGACCCTAAACTTCCAAGCCCAAAATCCGGGTGTTACAAAACGTATTAAAAGAGATGCTAGTCATTATATATGGGATGATCCATATTTGTGGAAATTGTGTCCTGATCAAATAATTTGTCGTTGCGTAAGTAATAGCGAGGTAACATCTATACTTGAATTTTGTCATTCTTACATTTGTGGCGGACATTTTGGCCCTAAACAAACTGCACACAAAATCCTTGAGTGCGGTTTCTTTTTGGCCTACTTTATTTAAAGATACTTACAATTTCTGTAAAACATGTGACAAATGCCAGCGGGTTGAGAATTTAAGCCGTCGAAGTGAAATGCCATTAAATCCAATACATATATGTGAAGTCTTCGATGTGTGGGGTCTTGACTATATGGGACCTTTTATTTCATCTTATGGAAATTTTTATATCATTTCGCAGATGATTACGTTTCGAAATGGGTTGAGGCAAAAGCCACCCATGAAAATGATGCAAGAACCACGACTAATTTTTTGCGTGACTTTATTTTTTCCAGGTTTGGAACTCCGAGGGCAATCATTTGTGATAGAGGAACACACTTCGTTAATCGGATTGTCAAAGTTTTGATGAAGAAATATGGCGTGACGCAACACATATCAACAGCTTATCATCCGCAAACAAACGGACAAGCGGAGGTTTCAAATAGGGAAATCAAGTCAATCCTAGAGAAAATCGTCAAACCTAATCGAAAGGATTGGAGTTTGAAATTAGTCGATGCGTTATGGGCATACAGAACCGCTTACAAAGGACCTATCGGCATGTCACCTTACCGCCTTGTCTTCGGTAAACCTTGTCATCTTCCAGTCGAACTTGAGCATAGAGCATTTTGGGCAGTGAAAGAATGTAATATGGAGATGAATGTCGTTGGCGAGACACGGAAACTCCACATCAAATAGCTCGAGGAAATTCGCCGAAATGCTTACAATAGCGCGCAACGTTATAAATAACAAACTAAAGCATTTCATGACAAGCACATTTCATTTAAATCTTTTTCAATTGGACACAAAGTTCTCCTATTTAATTCGAAGTTGAAATTTTTGCAGGAAAACTTAAGTCTAAGTGGAGCGGACCATTTACCGTAGTCAGTACCTTCCCTCACGGAGCCGTGGAGATTGAAGATAGCTCGGGTGCACAATTTAAAGTGAATGGTATAACCCCCTTAGCCCGGCCTAGACGGTTGACCCGAACTACGAAGATTACACGGGGAAAACCAAAGTCAACCCGAAAGTCAACCTTGATTAACGACCCTTTTTTTCTTTTTAATCTTGTTTAGATGCACATTAACCCTAAATGGACACTTTAGAAACGTATACGTGAAAAGCACAGCGATCGGATTTCAATAAGGGACTCAATTGTACAAAATACAAATATTAGGGACCAAATTGTAAATTCCGGAAAATAGAAGGTCTTAACTGATTTTTAAGTTGCCAATATTAAATTAGTCATATTATATGCTTCCCTGTCAAATTTCACCTTAATCAGACATCTCAAACTCATACAATTGCAAATACAATTTTTGGGACTAAAACGTAAAGCTTGCAAACCTCAATACCATTCAAATCAGTGCCCAACGGTCACCTGTTTCGAAACGGTGTTGACCGTTCTGAAACACGGGTTCGTTTCGAGACTGGTTCCGAAACAGAGCCTTCCAGTGGTCAAATCGTTTCGGAACGGCTGGAGGCCGTTCCGAAACACGAAGGCCATTACAGGCCCCCGTTTCGAAACGCCAGTGCCCGTTCCGATATGGTTTGCCCAGAAGTTGCAGAAATTGCTGGTTTTTCTTCCATTAAACCACTCAAACACATCCTAATGACTTCCTAACCATGCCAACAAGTCATCATACATATAAGGTACATGTTTGCAACTTCAAAACACATTCATAGCATCAAACATGGAATTCCACAAGTCTATAGGCATGCATCCTAATATCCAAAACCAATCAACCAACAAAACACCAAACCAAGCATCAAAAGGCCAATTACAAATCCAAACCATCAAAAGCATCATGCCACAAACTAGGGAGTCCAAAACATCTCCCAAAACACATCTTAGGTTCCCATTGCCAAAATATCAAAAACTAATAGTGTTATGAAAACATCACCATACATGAGCTTAGTTTCCCTTGGACTCTTAGCCTCCTTGTTGCCTTCAAACACCTCATTATCTGCATTATTGATTCAAGAGAGAGTGCGTAAGCACAATTGCTTAGTGAGACTTGCTCTAAAGAAAAACAACACAATAATGCATTTAGAAAACACTTTCAACAAAGCTTTTAAACATATGCTCATCTCTTTTCATGCAACCTTGCATACTTTACAAGCATCTCATGATTCATTATAATCAACATGTCATATTGGCATCCAAGTGATAATCCATAACCATTTACAACAAAAAACACAATCGAATACGCGGATTACAAGCGTTGCCCCACACGCTTCATACACATTACCGAACAACACAAGGTGAAGTTTACCGGTACAATCACAACCCCTCAACACACGTGATGGAGTTTAACGGTACAATCACAATCCCTCAAAATCACTCATCGGTAGTTGTATAATTCCACTAACGAGTACACGAGAAACATAACACAAGATCCACACACGGACTTTTAACCACCGTTGTGATCATACCTTACTCGTTAGTGTACTTGGATGGAGTTTACGGTACAATCACAACCCCTCAACATCCAAGGTGACTTTATTCACGGTGCACCCAATCCTATAGCCGGCTAACTATATCTGATTCAAGTACTTTAAAACCATTACATCACTTGCCAATATACATCATTTACCATCGACAATTCATTGTTTTAAAGCATTAATCAAAGCCATTTATCACCATGCATCATTATGCATCAAAAACCATATTTACAATATGTCAAACTAAGGATCTCTTACCTTGAGCATCATTCAACACATGGCTTTCAAAACCAGCATTAACCATGCTAAAACATGCTTCCAAAACAGAATTTAAACATGCAAATTATAACCATTGCATCAAACCACCTCATGGCTCATCCAAGAGAGTTTTTCCGAAAACTTACTCTTGAGCTTAGATAAGTTTTTTAGACTTAAACCAAGCTCCCAAAACCTTCAAATAATCATTTCAAAGCTGGAAACCCAACTCCACTCACCAATTACGTTTTGCTTGCTTGCCGAAACACCGATCAAGCCTCCAGATCAACTCCAAAGATGTCCGAAGATGTCTCCCCTTGTTTTAAACACATCAAAGCAGAGGATTAATGCATCATCATGCATTGAAATCTTCAGCCAACACACTTAAACTCGCTACTCTAACCAAAACCAACATTTCGGCCACCAAACACAACCGAAATCACCTCCAAACTCTTCCAAAACATAACCCAGCCAAGATCCATCACTTCTAAACATTTCTAAACATCAATTATCATCCAAAATGAACCTAAACTCGTCCTTATACCTCCAGGTATAATAGAACACCAAGATCACCCCCAAAACCACCATTTTCATAAGCAAAAACTTAGGAATACAACCTATTCGGGACTGCATTGATAAAACCACATTTCCACATCATTAGACATCAAAAATACATATAAGATTCATCTCAAAATAGAGCCCAAGCAATCACAACGAAATTATTCAAGATTTCTTCCAAATCTTGAGTTTTAAGCCAAAATCCAATTGCTAACATTAAAACCATTTATAAAACTTAAATTAAGGATTGATAACTTGGGAATTTCAGTAAAGAACTGAGTATTTAGAGGATAAGAACAGCCTTGCCTCTAAATGGTGATTTCTCCTTGATTTGAGCCAATTTTCTTGGAAATTCAATGAGGAAATAAAAAGGATTTGATGCTAGGATGATTAGGAATTAATTGATGATAGAAATCTCATCAATTGATGTGAAAATCAAAACAAAAGTTACTGGAGAAAAGTGTTTGGATGATGGAATTTTGAGAGAAAAAGAAATGAGAAAATTTTAGAAAAAAAGTAGTTATGATTTTTCCAAAGGTAGTTTCTCTTCTCTTCTAATTAATTAAAACATTAATTAATTCACTTAAATTAAGGAAAAATCTGGAGAAATCATTTTTGGGTAAATTAGCTCCTTAAAGATTCAAAGTTTCAATCCTTACAAAACAGTCACCACTGAACTTTTCAAAAATCGCATTTTAGTCACTATTCCAAAATGTAATATTTCCAAACCTTATTTTGTAAAATTGATTTCACCACTCTTATATATATATATATATATATATATATATATATATATATATATATTAAAAGAGGATTTTTAGATATTTTTCCATATTTTTAAAGTATCCCGAACTAGGCTTTCCCTAAAACCTCCTTTTTATATTCGAACCGAAAATCAGACCGGTCCGGTTTAGACCCTAAACTTCCAAGCCCAAAATTGGAGTGTTACAACTCTCCCCCCCCCCCCTTAAGAAATTTCGTCCTCGAAATTTACCTAGAGGAAAAAGGTACGGAAACTACTTCTTCATATCATCCTTTCTTTCCCATGTGGCTTCCTCAACACCACGATGCTTACATAACACCTTAACCAATTCAATGGTCTTGCCTCGAAGAACTTTACTGTCCAAATCCATAATTTCAACCGGTTCCTCATCATAGGTCAAGTCTGGATTCAACTCCACTTCCTCCACAAGCATAACATGCGAAGGATCCGATATATACTTCCGAAGCATAGAGACATGAAACACATCATGTATCTTTTCCAACTCTTGCGGTAGCCTCAGCTTGTACGCAACAGGACCTACACGTTCAATCACCTCGTATGGTCCAATGTACCTAGGGCTCAACTTACCCTTTCGACCAAACCTCATCACCTCTTCCAAGGAGAAACCTTCAAGAACAAACGACCACCTACCGCAAACTCAATCTCCTTACGCCTCAAATCCGCGTAAGACTTCTGTCGATCAGAAGCTGCCTTGAATCGCTCACAAATGAGCTTCACCTTCTCGGTGGTTCCTTTCAACAAAGCTGGCATTGAAACCAACTTCTGACCTGTTTTAGCCTAACAAAGAGGAGTTCTGCACTTCCTCCCGTACAAAGCTTCATAAGGTGCCATTTGAATACTTGCCTGGTAGCTATTGTTATAAGCAAACTCCACCAAAGGCAAATGCTTCTCCCAAGAACCCTGAAACTCAATCACACAGCACCTCAACATATCTTCCAGTACTTGGATAACACGCTCAGACTGTCCATCCGACTGTGGATGATAAGAAGTACTGAAATTCAGCCGTGTACCCAAAGCTTGATGCAAACATTCCCAGAAATGTGATGTAAACCTCGAATCTCTATCCGACACAATAGAGTTTGGCACACCATGCAACCGCACAATCTCGGCAATGTACAGCTCTGCAAGCTTATCCAAGGTGTACGTAGTATGCACCGGTAAGAAATGATCACACTTCGTAAGGCGATCCACAATCACCCACACCGAATTCTTCTTCGATGGTGACAAAGGCAAACCAGACACATAGTCCATGCTAATCCTTTCCCACTTCCACTCAGGAATCCTCAACGGTTGCAACAACCAAGAAGGAAACTGATGCTCAGCCTTAACTCGCTGACAAACCATGCACTTACTCACGTACTTCGCAACATCTTTCTTTAATCCCACCCAATAGTACCCATCCATAAGATCACGATACATCTTTGTACTACCAGGGTGCATAGCGAAAGGACTACTATGAGCTTCAGTCAGAATAGCACGCCTCAACTCCGCATCATTCGGCACTACTATCCGACTACCAAAACATAAAACTCCATCATCATTAAAACAAAAATTTGATGGTCTATCCTCAGCAATATCCTGAACATGTGGCACCAAGGAATCATCCAACAGCTGCTTATCCTTTATCAACTGCACCAAGGATGGTTTCGCTTGCAATTCAGCCATAAGACCTCCATCTCGCGAAATGCTTAAGCTGGCAAACATAGCCCTCGACTCCACTGCCACCTTTCTACTCAAGGCATCCGCTACAACATTAGCTTTTCTCGGATGGTACTCGGTCGTCAGATCGTAATCTTTAAGCAACTCCACCCAACGTCGTTGCCTAAGATTCAACTCTTTTTGAGACATCAAATACATCAAAATTTTATGATCCGTGTACACAGTACACTTCTCACCATATAGATAATGTCTCCAAATTTTCAAAGCAAAGACCACCGCAGCCAAATTAATATCATGCGTAGGATAATTGCGCTCATGCACCTTCAACTGGCGCGATGCATAAGCCACCACCTTACCCTCTTGCATTAACACACACCCCAAACCAACATAGGATACATCGCTGTACACTACAAACTCTTTCCCTTATTCAGGTTGAACCAAGATAGGAGCTTGCGTCAAAGCTGCCTTAAGCTTCTCAAAAGCCTGCTGCCTCGCCTCTGTCCACTCATACTTGACATCCTTCTACAACAACTTCGTCAAAGGTGAAGCAATCTTTGAAAATCCATCAACAAACCTCCGGTAGTATCCTGCCAACCCAAGGAAACTACGGACTTCAATAACAGACTTTGGAGGCTTCCAATTCATCACCGCCTCAATCTTCTGGGGATCTACACGAATCCACTCAGCAGAAACCACATGACCAAGGAAAACAACTTCCCTAAGCCAGAATTCACACTTGCTCAACTTAGCATATAGCTGGTTCTCTAACAGCGCTTGCAACACAATCCGCAAATGTCCCTCATGGTCCTCCTCAGTACGAGAGTACACAAGGATATCATCAATGAACACCACAACAAACTTGTTTAAATATTCATGGAACACTCTATTCATCATGTCAATAAAAGTTGCAGGAGCATTCGTCAAGCCAATCGGCATCATAAGGAACTCATAATGCCCATACCTCGTTCTAAAGGTTGTTTTTGGCACATCCACATCCTTCACCTTGAGCTGGTAATAACCTGACCTTAAATCAATCTTATAGAACACAACCGCTCCCCGGAACTGATCAAAAAGGTCATCAATCCTCGGCAAAGGATACCGATTCTTGATAGTCAACTTGATCAGCTGACGATAATCGATGCACATTCTCATAGTGCCATCTTTCTTCCTCACAAACAAGACCGGTGCACCCCAAGGTGACACACTCGGCCGAATGAAACCACGATCAAGCAACTCCTGAAGTTGCGTCTTCAGCTCCTTCAACTCCTTAGGTGCCATGCGATAGGGTGCAATGGACACTAGAGTTGTGTTTTCATACAACTCAATTCCAAACTCCACCTCTCGACTAGGAAGCAATCCAGGTAACTCCTCCGGAAACACTCCAGGAAAGTCCCGCACAGTCCTGATATCTTGAACTCGCAACTCCTTAGAACTAGGATTCATAACAAAGGCCAGGTAAGCTTCACAACCTTGCCTCAGCATTCGGCTTGCTTCCAACGAAGACACCACATTGGCAAGAAACTTCACATTCTCACCAACCGCCACTACCTCATAATCATCTGCAAGTTTCAACGAAACCCGCTTGTTCTCAAAATCCACCACAGCTCGATGTTCAACAAGCCAATCCATACCAAGGATTACATCAAAACCATAGAATGGAAATTCCATGAGATCAAAAAGAAAAACATGGTTTTGCACTACCAAAGGGCATCTTCTATACAACTTCCGTGTCACAACGGTCTAACCAAAGGAACTAGTTACACGCATACCAACATCCAAAGACTCAACAGGTAAACCAAGAAATTGAGCATGTTCACGCAATATGTATGAGTGTGTAGATCCAGAATCAATCAAGGAAAGTAATGATAAGGATTGCAAAGTAAAGGTACCTGCGATCACATCCGTATCATTTCTCCCCTCACGCTAAGCATATACTCGAGCCTGGCCACCACCCTCAGGTTGAACAGCCACCACATGCGCCACATTCCTCCCACCATCATCTCTGCGCTCGAAGTTACCACTGCCGCGCCCACGACCTCTCTGCGGTGCAACAACCCTAGGAGCACGTCCCTGACCACCTTCGGTCAATAAAGGACACTCCCTCCTCATGTGGTCTACAGAACCACAATTCCAGCACGAATTACCGGTCACTACAACAGGAGACTGAACCTCCCTCCCTGCTCGAGGACAATCCCGCCTCAAATGGCCATGCGATTCACACGTCCAGCGCGTGTTCTGATCAGCTCTCATCCTATCTCCCTGAACAGGCGCACCATGCCCTCCATTACCACGCCTAGTAGAAGACTGATACCACTTATCCCGTCCTCTCTTGTTCTGTCCACCACCGGAACTATAATCAGCAGCTCTTTCGCCCGAGCCAGAACTAACACCCCTGGAAGACAAACCCAGGTTCTGCTCAATGTCCTTCGCTCTACTAACCAGCAAATCAAAATCTGTATACTCAACAGCAAGCATAAAGGTCTTCACATCCGGCATCAAACCATATCGAAAGCACTCACACCTCTCTCGTTCATCAGGGATAAGCTCAGGTGCGTACTGACTAAGACGGACAAACTGGATCTCATACTCAACCATCGTCATGCTTCCTTGCACAAGAGACATGAATTATCTTTTCTTCTCATCTAGGTATCACACACCTAGATACTTTCGCTTGAACGCGTTCAGAAAGAACATCCAAGTCACATCAACTTCCTCCATTCCGGAGACAGTGGTCGGCCACCATGTATACGCATCATCATGTAACAGCGATACCACACAACCTAATTTCTGCACATTGTTGTAGTTCATTTGTCCCAATATCCTCTTGGTGCTTTCCAACCAAGATTCAGAACCCTCAGGAGATAAACCTCTGAACTTAGTCTCCCCCAGACTGCGAAGACGTTCCAAAGGTAATCTCACGTTAGCATCACCCTGATGCACAGCTCTGTGAGCTCAAGCTACCGCTGCTTGAAAGGCTCCAGCAATAGCCTGTATCAATACAGTCATGTCAGGAGCAGCTTGCCCCTGCACACCATTTGGTCCACCGACCCCAGCACCAGCACTAACACCAGTATCATCACCTCCAGCACCACCACCGCCGGGCGGTCCACCACCAGGGGAGGAGGTATATCCACAACATTCTCGACGTTTTCCTCGTTCTCATTCTGAGCCATAGCTCTCGTATTCATCCTTATCTCTCTACGAGGCCCCATTTACAAGAAAAACAATGCACTGACACAAATGCAATAAACATAATCAGGCTCAACAAGGTAAGAAATCCAAGTACTCAAGCTCATTTTCCAAAACAATTCCTTTCATTAGTTTTGACATGGCAATGGGTTCCTCTAACATGCTTCAACATAGCATTGCATCACAATTGCAACATAGTTTATAATTCATACAACATACTTTCACCCAATAGGCATATCATGCAAATACACATACATCACCCACATAACCATTCCCATTTACACGAGAACTCAGCTCTGATACCACCAAATGTAACCCCCTTAGTCTGGCCTAGACGGTTGACCCGAACTACGAAGATTACACGGGGAAAACCAAAGTCAACCTTGATTAACGACCCTTTTTTCGTTTTAATCTTGTCTAGATGCACATTAACCCTAAGTGGACACTTGAGAAACCTATACATGAAAAGCACAGTGATCGAATTTCAATAAGGGACTCAATTGCACAAAATACAAATATTAGGGACCAAATTGTAAATTCTGGAAATTAGAAAGTATTAACTGATTTTTAAGTTACAAATATTAAATTAGTCATATTACATGCTTCCCTGTCAAATTTCACCTTAATCAGACATCTCAAACTCATGCAATTGCAAATACAATTTTCGGGACTAAAACGTAAAGCTTGCAAACCTCAATACCATTCAAATCAGTGCCCAACGGTCACCTGTTTCGAAACGGTGTTGATCGTTCCGAAACACGGGTTCGTTTCGAGGCTGGTTCCGAAACATGGCCTTCCAGTGGGCAAATCGTTTCGGAACGGCTGGAGGCCGTTCCGAAACACGAAGGCCATTACAGGCCCCCATTTCGAAACGCCAGTGCCCGTTCCGATACGATTTGCCCAGAAGTTGCAAAAATTACTGGTTTTTCTTCCATTAAACCACTCAAACACATCCTAATGACTTCCTAACCATGCCAACAAGTCATCATACATATAAAGTACATGTTTGCAACTTCAAAACACATTCATAGCATCAAACATGGAATTCCACAAGTTTATAGGCATGCATCCTAATATCCAAAACCAATCAACCAACAAAACACCAAACCAAGCATCAAAAGGCCAATTACAAATCCAAACCATCAAAAGAATCATGCCACAAACTAGGGAGTCCAAAACATCTCCCAAAACACATCTTAGGTTCCCAATGCCAAAATATCAAAAACTAATAGTGTTATGAAAACATCACTATACATGAGCTTAGTTTCCCTTGGACTCTTAGCCTCCTTGTTGCCTTCAAACACCTCAATTATCTGCATTATTGATTCAAGAGAGAGAGCGTAAGCACAAATGCTTAGTGAGGCTTGCTCTAAAGAAAAACAACACAATAATGCATTTAGAAAACACTTTAAACTAAGGTTGTCCCACACGCGGATTACAAAGGTTGTCCGACACGCGGATTACAACCATTTACAATACAAAACACAATCGGATACGCGGATTACAAGCGTTGTCCCACACGCTTCATACACACTACCGAACAACACAAGATGGAGTTTACCGGTACAATCACAACCCCTCAACACCCGTGATGGAGTTTAACGGTACAATCACAACCCCTCAACATCACTCATCGGTAGTTGTATAATTCCACTAACGAGTACACGAGACACATAACACAAGATCCACACACGGACTTTTAACCACCGTTGTGATCTTACCTTACTCGTTAGTGTACTTGGATGGAGTTTACGGTACAATCACAACCCCTCAACATTCAAGGCGACTTTATTCACGGTGCACCCAATCCTATAGTCGGCTAACTATATCTGATTCAAGTACTTTAAAACCATTACATCACTTGCCAATATACATCATTTACCATCAACAATTCACTGTTTTAAAGCACTAATCAAAGCCATTTATCATCATGCATCACTATGCATCAAAAACCATATTTACAATATGTCAAACCAAGGATCTCTTACCTTGAGCATCCTTCAACACATGGCTTTCAAAATCAGCATTAACCATGCTAAAACATACTTCCAAAACAAAATTTAAACATGCAAATTATAACCATTGCATCAAACCACGTCATGGCTCATCCAAGAGAGTTTTTCCGAAAACTTACTCTTGAGCTTAGCTAAGTTTTTTAGACATAAACCAAGCTCCCAAAACCTTCAAATAATCGTTTCAAAGCTGGAAACCCAACTCCACTCAGCAATTACGTTTCGCTCGCTTGCCGAAATGCCGATCAAGCCTCCGGATCAACTCCAAAGATGTCCGAAGATGTCTCCCATGTTTTAAACACATCAAAGCAGAGGATTAATGCATCATCATGCATTGAAATCTTCAGCCAACACACTTAAACTCGCTACTCTAACCAAAACCAACATTTCGTCCACCAAACACAACCGAAATCACCTCCAAACTCTTCCAAAACATAATCCAGCCAAGATCCATCACTTCTAAACATTTCTAAACATCAATTATCATCCAAAATGAACTTAAACTCGTCCTTATACCTCCAGCTATAACAGAACACCAAGATCACCCCAAAAGCCACCATTTTCATAAGCAAAAACTTAAGAAATACAACATATGCGGGATTGCATTGATAAAACCTCATTTCCACATCATTAGACATCAAAAATACATTTAATATTCATCTCAAAATAGAGCCCAAGCAATCACAACGAAATTCTTCAAGATTTCATCCAAATCTGGAGTTTTAAGCCAAAATCTAATTGCTAACATTAAAACCATTTATAAAACTTAAATTAAGGATTGATAACTTCGGAATTTCAGTAAAGAACTGTGTATTAAGAGGAGAAGAACAACATTACCTCTAAATGATGATTTCTCCTTGATTTGAGCAAATTTTCTTGGAAATTCAATGAGGAAATCAAAAGGATTTGATGCTAGGATGATTGGGAATTAATTGATGATAGAAATCTCATCAATTGATGTGAAAATCAAAACAAAAGTTGCTGGATAAAAGTGTTTGGATGATGGAATTTTGAGAGAAAAAGAAATAAGAAAATTTTAGGAAAAAGGTAGTTGTGATTTTTTCCAAAGGTAGTTTCTCTTCGCTTCTAATTAATTAAAATTTAATTAATTCACTCAAATTAAGGAAAAATATGGAGAAATCGTTTTTGGGTAAATTAGCTCCTTAAAGATTCAAAGTTTCAATCCTTACAAAACAGTCACCACTGAACTTTTCAAAAATCGCATTTTAGTCACTATTCCAAAATGTAATATTTCCAAACCTTATTTTGTAAAATTGATTTCCCACTCTCTTATATATATTAAAAGAGGATTTTTAGATATTTTTCCATATTTTTAAAGTATCCCGAACTAGGGTTTCCCTAAAACCTCCTTTTATATTCGAACCGAAAATCAGACCGTTCCTGTCCAGACCCTAAACTTCTAAGCCCAAAATTAGGGTGTTACAAATGGGCAGCGTCTTAAATTGTCCTTCGAAAATACACCGATCGAACAAATTGAAGAAATTATCTTCGAAGAACCTAAAATTTGAGCAATGAATTTGTCGAGCTTAATGACAATAAACAGAGCGCTAAATGGGAGGGAACTCGTTGGTTTATTTTTCGTTAATTTTTACTTCCTTTTTCATAATTTAATTTATGCTTCATTTTTTATTTTTTTGCCTTAATAATTTTTTCCCTCTGCAGGTCTCCTTTCACACACAGCAGGACAAGCCTAAAATACACCCCAGCCAAAGTGCACCGTTTCATTAAATCGGTGCGTTTTAGCACACTTAATGGGCGGTGCACTTTAGCCCAAGCCTTTTTTTCCCTTAGCACCCGTCCGATTTTTCCTTTTCCCCTTCCTTTTCTTTCTTTCCCGCAAAAACCAAACCCTAACTTTGCACACCCCGCCGCAAAAACCTTCACCCAGCCGATTTACTTAGCCGCCATGCCTCGCACACGACAGCAAGCTCATCGGCTCCCCCAAGAACCACCATTGGTTATCGGCGGAAGACGCCGTTTTACACCGCCCCAATTCATGCGATTAGTAGTGATTCTGAACCAACCACCACACCCCCTCCTCGTCGTGGTGGTCGTCAACGGCAAGCCACCAGTCCGCCGACCGAGAATCCCATCCCTACGACTCCAACCGCTCCTCTGCCTCCTTCCCCGAACGTCAGCCGCCGTTCGCGACTCTCTAACAGCGTCACCGGACCAAACACCAGTCGTCGTCCACCATCCCCACGATCTCCATCACTGTCGTTCCACTCAATGCCGACGGTGGACTCCTCCACACACTCTCGGCAGCGTCAGTCTCAAATCCAGCAGAGGGACTCCACCATCCCCTCATTCTCCATGCACTCTGCCGAATTGGAGCAACACCCCGAGGTAAATTCAAATCCGATTTTAACCCGCCCATTACTAATGTATCATCCCACTTTTGGTTATACAGAGGATTTCTCTGCCGATTACGGTTTCCCTAGTTTCCCCGACGATCACCATTCCTCTGCGAATTCTCACCACGACGAATACTCTGCCCAGTAGCAAAGCGCGTCATCCTTTCCTTCACCCTCCCAGGGGCGACACAGAAAACCCAGAACGAAATAGGCGTGGGCGTAAATACGCGGTTCCGGACGAAGAAGAACTCAAGGGCTTCCTCATTTTTCCTTCTGCTCAGATTGACCGATTTCAGGATATCAGACATCAACCTTTTCGGGTTTGCAAGTTTATTCCTCAACCTACTCTTGTTAATCTTAATATCTCTAAGTCTGTCACAAATTATTTTCATGCTATCGGTTGGACTGTTTATTCTGAGATTAAATGTTGAACATTTTATAAGTTAGTTTTCGAGTTCTATTCTACTTTCTCTTTTGCCGAAACTCGTTATATTACGCTTGATTCCCCTGGTGTTATTAAATTTCGGCTGTGTGGTGAAAACTTTGCTATGTCTATGAATGCGTTTAATTTGGCTATGGGTTTTGTGACTAACGTCACAGACCCTAATTATCTGACAGCATTATTTGAGATTCCTGTAGTTTTTGATGAAAATGTAGCTTACTTTGCACTCACCGAACAAACAGACATAGCATTTGACCCTCGTTCCACCAAAGCTATTACGCTTCAGGATCCGGGGATATGTTACGTTCATTGTTTCTTACCCTACAATTTTTCTAGACGTAACGATGCCTCTGCTACTCTCAGTAAGACTGAACTGTTTTTTCTTTGGTGTATGCATTCGGGAAGAAAGGTAAACTTAGGATTTTGGTTAGCCCGTCAACTCAAAGTTGCAATCCGGTATAATCGCCCCTTAATCATTGGCCCTTTTATTACTCATCTTGCATCTAGAATAGCTCGCTTTGATATTGAGAATTTTACTTACGCTTTTTCTATGGATGCTTTAGATGAGCATTGCTTGGATTCCATGGTACTCCTCGATGGACCACCGGATGCCCCTTTCTTCAACCCATCGAGAGTATTAACTCCAAGAACGAGGAGAGTTTTCACTCGTAGAAATGCACCACGCGCCCCTCAATCCCCTCCTCCCAAGGACCAGCCTTCGAATGATGTTCCGGATTTCGCTGCGCGCCTCCACGCACTGGAAGACAACATTACCGAAATCCTCTCTTACCTACGTCCTGGGCACGGCCGTGGACGTGGCCGCAATCATCGTTGATCACGAGGAGTTCCCTTTTCCCCTCTTTGCCTTACATTCTTACATTCTTTTCTCTGAATTTGGACAATTCATTTAAGTGAGGTGGAGGGTGCAAAACCACTTGTCCTATGCTTGTTTGATGTATGATCAGTTTAGACTTAACCTTGAGTATAATTCCAATTGCCATCACTTGTTTGCTCTCCATCATGTTTAAATTTTTGAAAATGGATTTTAACAATCATTTGCAGTTTGACATCTCTCCCTAATTGCTTTACTCGTGTTAGAATTCTCGCCTAGCTTAATCAAATTAGCCCAATTTTGTAAGATTTGAGCCTTGAGCATGCATTCTTCATATTATGCTCGTTTTTTTGCTTGAGAGTGTCGTCTTGAATTTTAGGAATCTAGAACTTGTGGCTTGCTTACGATTTGAGACTACACTAAGAATGAGGTGCTTTAAAATGATTTAGGCATTAGGTTTTAACTTCTTCCCTCCCTTTCATTTTTAATTTACCCTTTCTCATCGCCTAGTGAGCCTTTGTAAGCCTTACATCCCATTCCTTTGACTTAACCATTTCAATTGATCAAATGCTAGAATCTTTATTAGACATGAAGGAGATACTTTTCAAATAAGGGCAGAATTTTTCCCAGAAAAAAGGAAAGAAAAACAGAATAAAGGAAGCAATTGCTTCGAAAAGAAGAAAAAAATAAGAAAAAGAAAAAAAAACAAAAAAGAGTTTCGAAAAAAAAGAGAGAAAAAAATGTGTGTTTGCTTGCCCATTTTTAGCTCCTCTTTTTGTCTTCACTGCTTAATGTTTGAAATATCTTGCATTGATCATCTTCTTTTGCTTTCCATCTTTCTATCCTTTTTCTAAACCCACATTACACCTTAAATAAAAGACCTAATGATTTTTTCACCTCGATTCTATTAAAGTAGTGGAGAATTGAACTTGTTACAAGCCTATGGAAACCTTTATTCGTGATTAACTTTGAGTGTTTCTGCTTCATCTTTCCCTTAAACACTTTGAGTGCTCTTGAGTGTATCTTGGTGAGGATTAAGACTAGGATGAGTAAGATTAATGCTTGTTAGGTGATTAGGAGTGTGGACGGCTGTAATGATTGTTGTTGCTTGCATGTTGTACTTTTTTCAAATGTTTTCGATTCTTGTGATGGTTTGAGGATCTCATTCTTTGGTTCATGTTTTTTCGGACATACTTGAGGACAAATATGAGACAAGTGAGGGGGAATTTGATAAGTTCTCAAATGTTACATACTTCATTTGCTATTTTTCTTGTTATTAGGACTTCTTGCTGCTTAATACATGCTGCTTTTGTTATATTTTGTGCAGGACCCAATTCTGGAAATAAGCAGTAAAAAGGGGGCATTTCTGCATTTTTATTATAATTCTGTCATGACTGGCATCGTGGGCACGACACTAGGCACGACGCGTCCAGTGACGTGGCAGTGACGTGGCAACCTCTAGAAGATCATGGAATGTTCCGAGAGAAGATCCGATCAGATTATCAGTTATATCCGTTTGGTTTTATTTTGAATTTTAAAAACATTTGAATTTGAATTGTTATTTTGATTTTCTTATCTCTTATCCTTGTAATCTAAGCCTATAAATACCAACCTTTGGTGAAGGCTTAAGATCAACTTCTTAGCTTTGAGTATTTTTATCTTTTCCTTTGTAAACATTTTATACCTTTAATTCAAGTTCTTTTCCTTTATTTTCTTGTTCCGCTTGTTTTAAGTCATTTAATTACTTTTCTAAAATCAAGTTAAGTATGATAATCAATATCATGCTTAGCTAAATCTTTTAAGCCAAGAACCAGCCAAGTCAATTCGATTCGTGAGAATTGAACTTTGCTTAAATTCTTTTGGGAAATCATTTTTATCTTTTTGCTTAGATAGTTTGGCAATCGGCCTTACTAAAAGTTTTTAACCGTTTTTCAAATCAAAAAGGGGCCCGTTGGTCTGAAATCGCTTCAAAACACAGTTGGGAGGAAGGATCGGCCTGTGGCAATTTCGACTTCCTATGAACACTCTTAGCAGCGGCCGCTAAGGAAAGATAAAATCAGAAGCGATTCTTTTTAGACAATTTCTGAGTCGGGTTTTTCCTGCTTTTAATCTAAATATTTTAACGGCAATAGACGTGGTTGATTTATTTAAGAACCATCTTTCGGAGATAGACTTGGGAGGATTGGTTACTCGAGAGACAAACAAGTTACGACGGGTTGGGCCTCGTAGACTGTAACCGACATGATCCTCGGAATAAAAATCTATTTCAGTGATCGAAAGAATTGAAGGAGCTGGTTCGAGGCTATTTCACATACTTGGTTTTTCTTATCCTTTTTACCTCTGCATTTAAATCTTGCTATTTTATTTTCGCCCAATATCAGATCACTCCCTCCATTTTATTTACTTATTCTACAGATATTCCTGGAAGTAGTAATCGAAGCAACTTTTAGTCAATAATTCCAGCTAATCTCCCTGCGGATCGACCCTTTTTCCTTATATCTACTTAATTTCTTTATTCTATTATTTATTGAAAGACGTTAATTTATTTATTTATTTATTTTTGACCGGTTAAACGACGACTTGTCAAAATTGCGAGATGCCAAACCCAAACTCAGCTCTATATCCTTGGCTCGAGTCACCAGCACATCGAAATCGGTGTAATCAGACGTGAGCATAAACGTCTTCACATCCTGCACCAAACCATACCGGAACCAATCACAATGATGCCTATCACTCGACACCAACTCTTGAGCATACTGTCTCAATCATACGAACTGGACCTCATACTCAGCCACCCTTATGTTCCCTTCCACCAGAGACATGAACTCACGCGTCTTATCGTCCAAGTATCTGACTCCAAGATGCTTTCTTTTGAAGGCAGATTGAATGAAAGTCCAATCCACCTCTTCCGGCTCCAAGGCCGCAGTCACAGTCGTCCACCATGTATACGCATCACCATGCAACAACGACACAGCACAACCTAGCTTCCATGCATCATTGCACCCCATCTAATCCAATATCTGGATCGTATTGGCCAACCATGCCTTGGATGCCTCGGGAGATAAACCACGATATTCTACGCCTCCCAAACTTCGCAAACGTTCCAACGGCTAACCCGTTTTCCATGCAGTAAGAGCTTGCACTTGCACTCCAGCAACAACATCCTGGAATGCTCCCGTCATTGCCTGTACCAAAGGCGTCAAATCACCCAACCCCAGACCAGCCTGTCTGTGTTGCGCTTGCTCCTCACCCCTAGGTGGCGGTGGCGGTGGAGGAGGTAAGTTCGCACCAGGCAGAATCTCGTTCTCCTGATTACATTGCCCATCAGCAGGAGCAACTGACCCAAAACGTAACTCTCTCCCCAGTCCCATTGTGCTAATAACATTAAGGCATGAACATAAAACAAAGCAAAAGATCCGGTCAGCTTCTAACAAGGATCTAAGACTTCAAAAGCAATTTATAACATTTCACTAAGTAATAAGGCAATGGGCATTCAAATTCCCCCCCCCCCCCCACATAGCATAAAGCATACTACACGCGTGTCACATCTATCATGCATCACAAGCATTAAAATTTAGCCCAATCCAACATCATTTATAACGGCTCACATTCATAATCAATCACCATATATAACATCACCATCACATACTTAACATTAACATGCTTAAAACTTTCTCGAGACAAAGCAAACATCACCAAAACGCATATTCACATCAAAATCACTTACAAACAACTTACCATCATCCCAACCTTTCGTAACATGGCTCTGATACAACCAAATGTAACCCCCTCGACTTGGCCTAGTCGATAGACCGAACCGAATAGGTCACACGGGGAATATTGAAAAAAAAACAGAAAGGTTTACCTCAATAAAGACCCTATTTTTTATCTTATCTAGATGCAAGTTACATTCCTATATGATCAACAACCAGTGGATTGAAAGACAACACGAACATTCACCGATTAATAACTTTCGGATTTAGGGATCATTTTGTAAATTTGACAATTTGTAAGGGTTATTAATAAATTCGGATTACCAACCTTTAATTAATTTCATTTCATGCATCACTATTGATATTCAGCTCAAATTAATCAATAGAAACCATTTAACTGCAAACAACACAAACATGGACTTAATCGTAAAAAAACAGAACTTCTTAAGATTCCAGAAACCGTCAAAATAGCCATCCATTTCGGAACAACAAGCCCCATATCGGAACGGGTGTATCGAAACAGGGTCATATGTTTCGAAACGCGTGCTCGTTCTGAAACCACCGTAGACCCGTTTCGAAATAGAGTTTCACTGTTTTGAAACGTATCGAAACGGACCTTCCCGTTTCCATACACGAAGGAATTTTCGAACACCTATTTCGAAATAAGCAAGGGTGTTTCGAAACACCTGGGCCTGCAACGTTCAATTTTCTGGTTTAACTCGAGTTTAATCATCTGAAACTAATCCAACATAAACACAAACATGCGTGCAACTCAAATACACTTCAATACTCAAGAATACTTGGCAAAGGCAACATCGAAACATCACTACCAATATCAAAGAGAGCTAAAGGCATGCTTCCTAAGAAAACAAGCACGAAAAGGTAAATTCTCAAAACCGACCATAAACCAATTCTTAAAGGCCATTTACATACCCAAATATGCATACCAAACTTGTAATAAACAAGAGAACACTAAAGCAACCAACATTCATAGCATTGGACACCCTCATTGCCTTTATTACACTAGTTCAAAACCCTTCAACATACATTTAAAGAAGTCTCTTGGAAAAACCCTTGTAGTTGCTGCCTCCAAACACCTAATTATCTGCATTAATGAACTAAGAGAGCATAAGCATACAAGCTTAGTGAGGATTGCTCAAAACCAAAAACACCATCAATGCACAAAACCATTTTTCACTCTTTTCAAAACCATCGTGCCTTCTTTGATAAACCATGCACTTTAACATTAAAATCAACATGCTAAACACCATGAAACATGAATCACATATTTTCCAGCAATTAAACCATTGCTACATAAAAATAAAACCTTCCAAGCATAAACACCATTATGCTAAGCTTAAGGTAAAAATGCATTTTTCATAATATGCATCATCAACATTTTCATAACATTCATTCCATTATATTGGCTTACAAAGGATTAACATCTCATTTCTCAAAAAGCATATTGGATACACGGATTACCAAGGGTTGTCCCAAACCCTTCATACACTATACCGACATCTCAAGGCTCACACACGGGAGCAACCCTCCATTGTTGTGACACATGTGGTGGAGTATTCGGTATAATTACAACCCCTCAACACCACCCATCTGTAGATGTATAGCCCAATAACGAGAGACGGGACACACACAATGTTCGCACCCAGGACCTACCCTTAACCGTTGCAACCTTAAACAATGATCAATCGTTAGTGTACTTGGATGGAGTTTTCGGTACAATCACAACCCCTCAACATCCAAGACGACTTGTTTATAGTGCACTTAATCATATAGCCGGCTAACTATATCCGATTTCATTTACAAAACACTTTATGCAACATCACTTGCCAATATAATTAACATTTCATGCATACCTCACTGTTTTTCCAAAGCATTCATGATAAGCCATAACTCAAGCATTAAACCATGATTTAAAACCCATGCATCAACACATGCAAACAAGGATAACTTAGCTAGTGCATTCTTAAACCACATGGCATCATCAAATACATTTTATATACTCAAAACATCCTTTAAAACAGTAGGTAAATGCAATTAAAATCAAGGACAACCAAAGGCACATACTAGCACAATCCGGGAGAGAAATTCACTTTACTTACTTCTGGACTTAGTAAAGCGTTTCAAGCTCTTACTAAGTTCCCAAAACCTTTTCTAAAATGTTTCCACGCTGGAAAATCAGTTTCCACTCACCAACTTGCGAAACCACACTTGCCGACGCAACAATCAATTGGCTGAAGACTCTAAAACCACTTCGTTCGATTTCGGAACACTATCCCCTATTTTCAACACATTAAAAATAGAGATTCAATGCATCCAAACACCAACATTCAAAAGAAAACATGTAGCCCTGCTCTATAGCGTCAATTTACCCAATTGAAACAACCGAAAACTCAATAGATTGATCTCTAAACTCAACCCAGCCATCCACCAACACATTTTAACCATAAAACAACATAAAAAAACAACCTAAAAACATCCTTATATCTCCAACAACCCAAATCACACCTAACACCCCAAAAACCCAACCATAAACACCTTAAAAACCAAGGATCTCAAAGATTTCGGGATTACTACGACTAAGACTCCATTTCAATATCATAAACCTTTCAAAACTCAATTAGAAACCATCTCACACAGATCAAATCAAAATAACTCCGAAAATCACATTAAATATTCCTTTCTATCAAGATTTCATCATTTTATCAAAACAATAATAAAACCTCAATAAAAAACATAGATAAAGAGTCAAATATCTCTTGAATTTCAATAAAGAACCTTGATTAGAGAGTTATCATGAAATTTACCTCCAATCCCTGCTTCTCCTTTAATTTGGCAAGTTTAGCTTTCAAGAATCTTAAAGAAATTTGAGAGAAATCACAAAGGAGAAGTTGGAAATCAAGAGAGAAAATAAGAGTGAATGAAATCTAGAAAATGAGAGAAAATGGAGAGTGTTTGGCTAAAGTGAAAAGGAGAGATCAAAAGATCGTCAAATTTTGTTTAACTAAATAACTACCTTTTTAATTAATCAATAAAAGCCACTTTAAACATTTAATAAATCATTTAAAACACATGCCAAATTAGAGAAAAAGTCCTTAGACACTTTATTATATCAAAATCAAATTAGGTTTTACAGCAAGTATACCCGTCGCACAAGTAATAAAGTGATAAGTATCGAGTATCGAACGCACAAGAATTGTAGTGATAAACTCAAAGTGGTTGCACGAAAGAGTGAAGTGAAGCAATTATCGAGAACAAACCGATTTTGTAGAGAAAAAAAATATGTAATGAGACTATGCTAATTGTAACGCCCCAAAAAGACGTGTGAATTACCAGAATTGGGTTTGAATTTTAGGTTAGGCTTTAGCTAATTAATTAATTCCGGAAAATAATTTGGGTAATTAAATTTATTTCCGATAAATTTATCATGACGATTATTTGTGAAAAATATATTTAATAAGTTTCATAAATGATAAAATTGAGTTTTAACAATTTTAATTGAGTTGTTTTAATATTAATTAAATGGTTCAATTTAGGACGTGATGCTTCTATCGAACTCGTCTCGCTCATGGGTCCTTTTGACGTTGCCCCTTAGCCGAGTTGATCAATGATCATCTTAAAATTCTACTTGGTTGGACCGTCGAAGCGGTCCCATAGCACATGCGACTTATGGTATTCTACTTGGCGCTGATGTGATCATACTTTGATGTTTCCTCCACGTAATCACTCGACAAATTCTCATTATTTGTCGGTTAACCTTAGTCCGGTAGCCTACATACGTGTTATCTTGGTACATTTCATCCATGGCAGAAGCTTTTTTTAACTGAGCAACATGCTTTAGAATCAATCCCCTCTAAATATGAAATGTATGCAACAAATAAATATGCCAACAAAACGCACACAAAAAGGTTAGTACTCTTTTTTAATAAAAAAACTGAAATAAAACCTAAAAGGTCCAAAATAATTTCTTTGTACGAATAATTCTAGGCAGCACATTCCAACACTTCAGAACATGTCTCCACGGATTATCCTTACGAAATAATTTTGACCAAACTAAAAGCCTAAGGTTTCCCACATGGCCTTATTGGGGTGGGAGTCTAAATTCTCAAACTTGGTTTTGTTCTAAAAAGGTACCCGAGTTGTCCTTACTGTCCCCCACTAAGGGTAGCAAAGCCCTCGATTCTCACCCATTACAAGCTTAAAACGAATCAAGTTCAACAGGAGGACCCACCACCTATGCCTTCTCGAAGAATCAATATCCTTACGGGGAAAAAGGGAATGAGTCCCAAAGGTACTTGCTAGGCTCATACGAAGAATCGGTATTCTTACATGAGCAAAGCGTGTCCCCCCCCCCCCACTTA
Source organism: Hibiscus tridactylites (assembly GCA_958450335.1). NCBI lineage: Eukaryota > Viridiplantae > Streptophyta > Magnoliopsida > Malvales > Malvaceae > Hibiscus > Hibiscus tridactylites. The sequence continues at coordinate 29,080,610 of OY288290.1, forward strand.
AACGAACGGGAAAAAGTTTGGGTATAGAGCTTTCTTTAAAGAATTTTAAAATGCGTAAAATAGAATTATATTCATTAAACAGACGAATAAATTGAACCCTTTGTGAACTTGCAAACTCTAATTTAAAAAAAAACCTTTTTTGAAATCAATTCGTGGCCTGACCCTCTATTGTTTTTTTAACAAAAACTTCCCCAGCGGAGTCGCCAAGCTGTCGCAACCCTTTCGAGCCCGACATCTTGGAAAACTTTAAAAACACGGAGTTGCCACCAATCTTTTTGAAAAAGTGTGATTGGATCACTTTTAAATGGGTTATTTTAATAAAACGTTTTATTTATTAAAATAACACTATTGGTCTACAAAAACCAGAAAACATGTCTGAAGGTCGGTTACGTATGGGGAAGGGTTAGCACCCCCTTAACGCCCAAAAATTGGTACCTTATTGATTTCAAAAATAATTTCAAAAAAATTGGAATTTCCAAGTTCACAAAGGTTCAATTTATTCGTCCGTTTTATGAATATAAGTCTATTTTAACGGCCTTACTATTCAAAAATGAACTCCAATCACTGCCAACACTTCTTACGCTAACCCATTATTTTGATTAGCTTGAAAGTTCCGTGTTGAGTATGGATTGTATGCATATGAAAACTAAGGATTGTTTTGCTTGAACTTGAGTCTTAATGAATTGATTATATAAGTTAAGTGATTAATCGTCTAGTTAATGTGTTAGGTTTATAATGTTAGTGACAATATTCATCTTAGTGAATAATTTGAGTTGGTTTTGATGAGTTATTGTTTTGGTTTGAGGTACATGTCATGATATGGATAAGTAGAAGATAAGAGTTAGTGGAAGCTAAGGAAATTGTGGATTAAGGTATCCCATAACTTCATGATGGGAGGTGAGTGTAGTTATACATTCGGGATGACAAGGTGTCATCCTAATTTTTTTGTTTAATTGATCACTTTGTTTTAAATGCTTACATTTTGCATAAAGCTCAAGTAGAGCATATTGGGGGGGGGGATAACATAGACTCATGGAATAGCATCTTTGTAAGTCTTTTGTCTATGGTTGCATTTCATATGCGCATCCTTGCTATGTTATGATGCATGAATGCGATGATAAGCTAACATGTAATCAAGTTTTGAAGCTAACTTCTTATCAAGGATGCCATAAAAATCTAAAGAAGATGCTCAATCTTAATCTTATAAACTTTGAATTCTTAATTCTAAGATGCTAAAAGCTTAATTTATGTTATATGATATTAAGAAAAGAAGAAAGAAAGATTACTTCTGTCATAAGAAACCCTCCAAACTTCAAAGTATAAAATACGCAAGTTGCCTAACAAACGGAAGTCTTTGGACAAATAGCATGGTGCAGAGGTATATATATAATTCAAGGACTACGGTCCATGAGCTACGGCTCGGGGGACGCCCCTTTATATATGTAATATATTGGCGACAGTAGGAGGTAATGGGGGAAATGATAAGGAGATTGGCGACAGTTTGGTTGGATAGTTGAGAAGTTAGGTTTTGTTATGTTTCCGACACTAGCCATTACTATGTGTAACTCATACCAATACGGTCAAACTCGGACCAATGTACCCATGTCTATATGTGATCCAAGGCAAACACTCTAAAATATATGAATTCAGATATTAAGCTTCAATATGAAACTCTGATAAGTAACATTATCAATTCAGATAAGTTATGTTATGATCTCCAATAAGCTTTGATAAGCATTGTGATTAGATTTGAAAAGAACTTCGAAAAAACTGATAAGAACTTCAATAAGCCTTACGAAGGCTACAATCAGAAAAGTTTTGAAACTTTAATAAACCCGATAAGAAATTTTGGTGGCAAACTGTCATCGATGATGTTGCTCGACTGCCTCTATTGGGATTCTCTAGAAGGTTGGTTGGTTGTTGGTTGTGGCCATTGATAGGTTGTGAGAAAGTCGAATTTTATTTGTAATAATAATAATAATAATAATAATAATAATAATAATAATAATAAAATGCAGAAAGAAATAAAAACTAAAAATTTAAAAATTCTAAGTCTATGAAAGCATAAAAATGTGGAAGATAAAAATAAAAATTATGTTACTCTAGGAGTGCATTGGTATGCATCTCCTAAAGTAGCTACACTTTTGTCGAGAGGGTCGTTTCTGATACTTCTTCTAATCCACTCGCACCCTCCATCCAGTATTTATTCTCATGGTGGATGAGTCCTTCTTCCTCGTTCCCTTGTAGTCCATGTGAACATTCCTCCTTGTTTCTATTCCTAAAGGAATGAACATGTGATTAGGAAAAATTATATTACTATCTAACCATGTACTTACCTTAATTTTGTTGAATTTCATTATGGTGGAAAGTTGCTTTTGTTGTCACGAAAGCTGTTGCGACAACCAGTTGTTGTGACAGTCTTCTATGATGTTGTCAAGGGAAAACTCAATTTTCGGAAAAGCTTCATGACTCCCAACACCATTTTCTTTATGCCCTTCGAAAATATCCGTTAGTTGAGATTTTGATGGCTTTATATCTGTCAGCGTCGACTCCTCTCGATATATATAGTCCATAGTTGTTGTGGCTTTTGTCGAGGCGGACATCGTTGTTGAGGCTTCTGTCGTGACGGGACTATTTGCCGAAGCATGTGATGTTGTCGTGGCATCATCAATTCCTTTGTCGGCCTCACTATGTGTTGTTGGGCATTGCTTTGTTCAGGTACTATCCTTTCACTACTCAGTTCATCTCTAGGGCAGGGTTCTAGGTAGCTGCCAAAACAGTTGTCAATCTTGCTGCCCATGCAATGTTCTGCATCCTCCTGGCTTGGAGTTTCCAATTTCTCCTCACACTTCAGAGGTCCTCCCTCGCTTAATTCTTTGTTCTCTAGTCTTGGATCATCAATATCCCTCTGGCTTAATTGTTTAGGTTCATCCATCACATTGATGAGGACTAAATTGCTCATACATGCATCCATCTTAGCGATGTTGACGTCCATAGCAGCTGATACCTTTTGGGTTAGTGCAAGGAAAGTTTGAAGTGTGTCCTCCAAGGATGTTGATTGCTCTTGAGAATGATTACATTGTCATGGCATGTCGATTTCTGCAACAAAACTATTATGGTAAAAAAAATTGAGATTTTTGATCATACCATGAAAAATCTTGTTGCTGCAGCAGCAACTGCGGCAACGGCATCAGCTATCCCTGTTGCTGCTGCGACGACAACTACGACAGCGACATCAGATGACCCGTTGCTGCTACGGCGGCAACTACGACAGCGACATCAATTGTTTTTGTTGCTGCTGCGGTGGCATCTGCTGTTCATATTCAGACATCCACTCCCAAGTGGTTTTTCTCTACGTGTCTGTTGAAAATAGATGAGGGCAACTATCGAACGAATGATTACCTTTAAAAAATTCATAAGAATAATCCCATGTGTTGATGCCCTTGACTTGAACAGCAAATGAATAAGAACTTTCCCACATAGTTTTTTTTTTCAACTGAAATTAAATGCAAATAGAATTAAGAGTGCAGAAAAAATTAAACGAATTTTGCTGTTACCAATCCCCAGCAACGACGCCAAAAACTTGTAGAGCATTTTAGTGTTATCTAAATATGAGCGCAATTGCACACTCTTTTAAAGTAATAGTATAAAAGATATCGTCTCCAACAGGGATTGGATAGCTTGACTCGATTCGTTGTTCCTGCACAAGAAAAGTAAATGCACAAATAAGTTTGTTTGTTTAAGAGGAAAATAAAATAAAACACAAGTAAATAAAAGGAAAGAATTCAGATTGATGGAATGGGCTGGGTTATGTTGCTGCTTAGTGTGAAACTACGTTGAATAGGACAAGTTGCTTTGCGCTGCCAGACTTCGCTGCCTCGGCGAGATATGGCAGATTGGCTATTGTGACGCTCTCGCTGCCCCGATAGTGGAATGGATGTGTGTCTCGGCAGAACACTTCAAAAGTGATCCCGCTTATGTCTATGTCAAAATACTGTTGATTCCCACTGCAGATAATACCATTCGCGGCGTGAATCGTGCAAAGACAGTAATGCTTGTTCATCCTCTTTTAGCTGCCTTAAACCCTAACCTATATCTAGGCTAGATTAATCAACACCGTCTATAGATGAGATCGTGCTTACTCCTTTTGTGAGTTCAACTCTCTCGATACCGAACAAATGGATAGTAATCAACTAATCTTTCGTCTTAATTGAGAACTATGAAGAACATGGAATAAGAAAACCTTGAAGATTTATTGCAAAAACAAACTTAAAATCCTAAACAACCGTTCTCACACTAATACAACATAACCCTAACCCAAAGAGAATTTTAGAACATAATGACGGCAAGAAAACCTAAACTATGCCTAAGGGAAAACCTAAGTTGTTCTTAAAGTACAAAATACATTGAGTATATATACGCATTTAACTAGGTCAAGTCCTCATTGGAGTAGAAGTCTTTAAAGTAGCTTTTGCATTAAATGCAACCTTAAATTCTGACTTCTTTAAGTTGAATATGAACTTCTTCACATTGCCTTGTTCCGTAAGTTATATTCGATCTCTTCCTTTGGCGGCCCTGTTCGCTGCTACAGGCATCAAAAAATTGAGTGGATGGCATTGTTAGAATCAAGACTTTCTACTATACAGATCGCACTCTAGTTCTCAAATTCCTTAGCTTGCTGCCATGGGCGACAAGTATCGCGACGACAGCTACTCAGCAGTTGCAGTCTCTGTTTGGAACTGCATCAGTATAGCTCCCTGGTCTACTGCCTCAGCATCAGCTCATATAGCTCCTGCTGCCGCGGTGGGTTTCGGCGGCACTCTGTTGTTGCGTCGGGTTCCGGCGGCACCTTACTGCCGCGGCGGGTTCCGGCAACACCTTACTACCGCGACGGGTTCCGGCGGGCAATTTTCCTGCATGCACCAAAATACATACCAAAATAGCACATTTTCCACAAAATACACTAAAATATGTAATCAAGCTTAATGGTGAAGGAAATTATGAGAATATACATTAATGCCTATGTAACTAAAATGTGCCTAAGTCTAACAATAATATGAGTAAAAAGGGTAAATAAAATAAGACTTTTAGACACTTTACAAAAATATCCTCTGATATTCCAGGCTGTTGAAATAGCTGGAAAATCTCCATGAATTGCTTCAAGTGTTGCCTTGGGTCTCTAGTAAGGGCTCCATCAAATTGGCCTACATTCAAAAGAGTTTAAATCATTACCGGCTTAAGTTCAAAATTTGATGCATTTACCTCGGCACCAATCATTTCTAGCATCAGGTTAACAATGTTTGATGCCGAGTGTTCTCGTATTGGTCTCTCTATGGCATCATCCACTACGGGTGTGACATAGGCAGCTGGTATTCCTCCATGTATAGGTGGATCTACTTGATTGTGTGGGAAACCCTTTACTCCTCTATTACCGTTTTAAGCTATCTCTCTGATTTTCCTTTTCAATATGTGGTAGGTTCGTTCAATTTTAGGGTCAAATTGTTGATAGTACGTAGGGCGGTTCCTGGTCAAACACCAAACAAAAAATATAAGTATAATAAAACAAAACAATAAACTCCTTTGCAATCCCCTGGAAACAACGCTAAAAACTTGTTTGACTCGTGAGAAAGCTTGGCAAAAGAGGTGAAAAGGCATTGGTAATGAATAAACAGTGCCAATAAATAGTATTTTGCGTACAAGTATACACGGTCTTCCAAGTAATACAACAGTAAGCTGAGTTATCGATCCTACAAGGATTGGTCAAGAGTTTAATTTGTAACGCCCCGGTTTTGGGCTTGGAAGTCTTGGGCGTTGACCGGTTGGTCAAAGTGCTGTTCGAATCGTAAGAGGTTAAATTAGGAAAGCCTAGTTCGGGTTGCGTTAAAAATATGGAAAAATGTTCTAAAATCATCTTTTAATATAATTAAGTGAACTGCGAAATCAATTTTGGAAAATGAGTTTCGGAAGTGTGACATTTTGGCTAGTGACCAAAATGTAATTTTTGAAAGTTTGGTGGCTATTTTATAAAGGGTTGAAACTTTGAATCTTTAAGGAGCTATTTACCCAAAGGGAGTTTCTCCAGATTTTTCTAAGATATTTTGACTCATAATTCTGATTTTAAAGAAAACAAAAAGGAGGGAAAGCTCATTTTAAGCATTTTCTCATCTAACTTCCCATTTTCTTTCTCTCTTTTTCTCTCAACCCAAACACTTCATTTTCAGAGTTTCAATTCTGATTTTCTCACCTAAAATCCTCCTTTCAACTCTCAATTGATTGCAAATCATTGTATCTTCAAAACCTCTTCAATTGCTTCAAGTTTCATCAAGGTTTTCTATTCCAAAAAGAGGAGAAACTCAAGTTTGGAGGTAAGAACGTCCTTCTCCTCTGAACTTCAAGTTCTTTAATGAAATTCCTAAAGTTTTCAATCCTAATTTGATGTTTAATTAAAGGTTTTTTAAGTTGATTTATGGATCTTGGCTAATTATGCAAGATTTTGATGATTTCACATGATTTTCGTTTGATCTGTTAAATCTGTGTTTTGAGAAGTGTTTTTGATGTTAAATGATCATTAAATTGATGTGGAAATGAGTCTTGATTGATGCAATCCCGGATAGGTTGAGTTTCCTAAGTTTAGCTTGTGTTTTAAGGTAGCTTTTGTGGTGATCTTGTGGATCTGGTGTTGCTGGAGGTATAAGGATGGTTGTAGGTTGTTTTTAGATGTTAAATGATGTTAATGGAAGTGAGGTTATGCTGGTTTATGGCTGGGCTTTGTTTAGAAGTGTTTCGGATGCATTTTCGGTTGTGTTTGGTGGCCGAAAATGGAGGTTTTGTGAGAGCTGCGAGTTTAGGTGCTTTCATTGAAGCAATTAATGCATGATGATGCATTAATCCTCTGCTTTAATGTGTTGAAACAGGGGAGGCATCCTTGGATCCAAGAATTGTTGATCCGGAGGCTTGTTTTGGTGCTTTGGCTTGAAGCAAAGTGGAATCGGTGAGTGGATTTGTGAAAATGGTTTTCGGCTTTGAAACCAAGGTTTTGGGGGCTTAGTTTAAGTCTAAACAACTTTGCTAAGCTCAAGTGTAAGTTTTCGGATTTTCTTTCTAAGTGGTGGCCATGTTTTGGTGTAATGCAAAATGATGATTTGCATGTTTTGTTTACTGTTTTGAAAGCATGTTTTAGCATAATAATTGCTGATGTTTTAGCATGATATATGCTGATGTTTAAAGCCATGTGTTGTGGGTAACTCTAGGTAAGAGTACCTTGTTTTTATGCATTGTTTAAATGATGATTTAATGCTTTGGGATGCATGATGAAATGGCTTGGTTTAATGCTTTAAAACAGTGGATTATGTGATGTATAAAGTGTATATTGGCAAGTGATGGTTTGTAAAAGTGAAGGTCACTAAGGTGGTTAAAAGTCCTTGAGTGAGCCTTGTTACCTAAGATCATCAAGGTGTTTAAAAGTCCTTGGATGAATCTTGTTGCGGACACTAAGGTGGTTAAAAGTCCTTAGGTGCTCCTTTCCATGGTGTTTAAAAGTCCATGGCCAAGGTGTTTAAAAGTCCTTGGGGCCAAGGTGTTTAAAAGTCCTTGGGGAAAGTTGTTGAACTTGATTTCATAAATGAAATGTATCACTTGAGCCAATATGACATGTATAGTACATTGAGATGCATGAGATGCATGATTTAATGTTTATGTTGAAGCATGAGATGCTTGTTTAAATGAAATGTGGAAGCATGGGAATTGCTTGATTTAAAGTATGCTTTGAGCATGTGTAAAGGTTGTCTATAAGCATGTTTTACAAATGGTTTTAATTGCATTATTGAATGGTTTTTAAAGAGCACTCCTCACTAAGCTTTGGCTTACGCTCTCTCGTTTTCTTGATTCAATAATGCAGAGCATTAGAGTACATTGAGGGGCAGCAAGAGAAGGCAAGCAAACAAGTACAAGTAAAGCTCAATGTATGAAGGTTTTATAAGTTCTTTTAGCTTTTGGTTGATTTGGCAATGGGGGACCAATGTGTATGTTTTGGGAGGTGTTTGAGACTCCCTATGGATGTTAAATGTTGTTTGAATTGCTGGTTTTTGGTTTGGATTCCTATTGCTTGCTTATGAAGGTTTATTGCTTGAATGGTAGCTTAAATAGGAAGCATGCTCTACAAATTGGGGTTTTTCGTATGTGTTGTTTATATGCTGATTTGATGTTGCAATTAGGGTCCTTGTATGTGGTATGGTTAAGTGATATGGTTTGGTGTTGTTAATTTGAGGTTTAAAGCATGTATGTTGCTGTTTTCTAGTCGTTTCCAGGCAGAGGTATCGGTACTCGGGCTTGCGTATCGGTACGCCTGAGCCAAATATGCACTTTTCAGCCCAGGAGTATCGATACCGTTGAACAGGTATCGATACCTTATGAGTGAAGTATCGATACTGGGGGAAAGGTATCGATACCGTTGGTAGAGTTTGGTTACTGCCTTCCCCGAGTATCGATACGACACGTGGCGTATCGATACCAGACCGTTAAAATCAGTTAAAAGTATCTTTTTATGTTTTGTTTGATTTACGTTTTGGTCCTGAATCATGTTTGCTCAATTTTATGAGTTTGGAATGTCCGTTTGAGCTGAAATCTCACAGAGAAGCATGAAACCTGATTAATTTCAAGATGGTAACTTTAATTTGGGTTAAGTCCCTTAATTCATCAGAATTTACAATTTGGTCCCTAAAGTTGTAATTTGTTCAATTGGGTCCCTGTTTGATCTCTGATGTTTGTGATCTTTTGGTATGTTGTTTGTGTGATCACAATTAAGGTTAATGTGCATCTAGACAAGATTAAAAAGAAAAAAAAAGGGTCGTTAATCAAGGTTGACTTTCGGGTTGACTTTGGTTTTCCCCGTGTGACTTTCTTAATTCGGGTCAGCCGTCTAGACCGGGTTAAGGGGGTTACATTTGGTGGTATCAGAGCTGAGTTCTCGAGTAATTGGGAATGTTGTTATGCATGATTGAGGCATGGTTTGGTATGTATGCTTGTTGTATGAAAGCATGATCAGTGATTTGAGATGATGATGTGTATGTGATGCATGTTGTGATGATGCATGATGAGGGTACCCATTGCCAAACAAAAGCTAAAGAGATGATGTTGTTTTGAAAGAAATTGAGCTTGAATACTTGGAATTTGCTTACCTTGCTGGTCCTGACTTGTTTTTTTTGTATTGTTATGCATGGTAAAGTATGGCACCACGTAGAGAGTTAAGGAGTAGCGCGAGAGCTACGACCCCAGAGGGGAATGTGAATGAGGAGCATACGGGTAGTGCTGTGTTACCTCCTCCTCCACCTGGTGGTGGTGGTGCGGAGAGGGAAAGAGCTGGAGCTGAGGCAGCTGGTGCTAGAGCTGCAGGACCTGAGGTTGGTCAGGGGCAAGCGATGCCTGACATGTCGATGCTGGTGCAAGCTATTGCGGGTGCTTTTCGAGCAGCGGTAGCTGGAGCTCAAGGAGCTGGGCATCAGGGAGATGCTGGAGCAAGGTTACCCTTAGAGCGTCTGCGCAGTCTTGGTGGGACTGAGTTTAGGGGTATGTCAGCTGAGAGGTCAGAAGCATGGCTGGAGAGTACCAAGCGTGTCTTGGGACAGATGAGTTGCACTGATGTGCAAAAGCTGGGATGTGTGGTGTCTCTGCTGCAAGGTGATGCTTATACATGGTGGACGACCACAATCTCTGGGATGGCTGATGCTGATGTTACTTGGACGTTCTTTCAGCATGCGTTCAAGAGGAGATATCTGGGAGTTAGATATCTAGATGAGAAAAAGCGTGAATTCATGTCTCTGACCCAAGGGAGCATGAGTGTGGCTGAGTATGAGGTACAGTTCGTACGTCTTAGCCAGTATGCACCGGAGCTGGTACCTGATGAGCGCGAGAGGTGCGAAAGGTTCCGTTATGGCTTGGTGACGGAGGTTAAGACCTACATGTTGGCTGCTGAGTACAATGATTTCGATGTGTTGGTTAGTCGATCCAAGGACATTGAGATGAACCTGAGTTTGTCTGCGAAGGGTGCTGGAGCTAGTTCTGGGAAGAGAACTGCTGAGTATAGTTCCGGTGGACGGAATAAGAGGGGACGTGATCAGAGGTTTCAGTCCTCATCTAAGAGAGGTGGAGGTGCACCTGCTAGGGGTGGCAATGCTAGAGCTGACCCTAGTGCTTGTTGGATTTGTGGTTCCCGTGGTCACTTGAAGCGTGACTGTCCTCGTGTTGGAAGGGAGGTGCAAGCTCCTGTTGTGGCAGCTGGTTATGAGTGCTGGAACTGTGGTTCTGCTGACCATTTGAGGCGTGATTGTCCGAGGATGGCTGGTGGTCAAGAGCGTGCTCCTGTTGTTGCAGCACCGCAGAGAGGTCGTGGGCACGGCCGTGGTAATTTTCAGAGGCGAGAGGAAGGTGGTCGCGGAGTAGCTCATGTTGTGGCTATTCAACCTGAGGGTGGAGGCCAAGCGAGGGTGTATGCTCAGCGCGAGGGAAGGAATGATGCTGATGTGATTGCAGGTACCTTTACTTTGCAATCCTTGTCATTGCTTTCTTTGATTGATTTTGGATCTACGCATTCATACATTCTTCGTGAGCATGCTGAGTTGCTTGGTTTGCCTGTTGAGTCTTTGGATGTTGGTGTTAGAGTCACTAGTTCTTTTGGTGAAACTGTTGTGACTCGTAAGCTTTATAGAAGGTGTCCTTTGGTTGTTCAAGAGCATGTCTTTCATGTTGATCTTATGGAGTTGCCCTTTTATGGTTTTGATGTGATCCTTGGTATGGATTGGCTTGCTGAGCATCGTGCTGTTGTGGATTGTGAGAATAAGCGGGTTTCGCTTAAGCTTGCGGATGATTATGAAGTGGTGGTGGTTGGTGAGAATGTAAAGTTTCTTGCCAATGTTGTTTCTACCTTGGAGGCGAGCAGGATGCTGAGGCAAGGTTGTGAAGCTTTTCTGGCTTTTGTGATGAATCCTGGTTCTAAGGAGTTGAGGGTGCAAGATATCAGGGTTGTGAAGGAGTTTCCTGATGTTTTTCCTGAGGAGTTGCCTGGTTTACCTCCTAATCGCGAGGTGGAGTTTGGTATTGAGCTGTATGAGAATACCACTCCTGTGTCCATTACTCCCTATAGAATGGCACCTAAGGAGCTGAAGGAGCTGAAGACGCAGTTGCAAGAGCTGCTTGATCGTGGTTTCATCCGGCCGAGTGTTTCGCCTTGGGGTGCTCCTGTCTTTTTTGTGAAGAAGAAGGATGGCACGATGAGGATGTGTATTGATTACCGTCAGCTGAACAAGTTGACTATCAAGAATCGGTATCCTTTGCCGAGGGTTGATGATCTCTTTGATCAATTTCGGGGAGCTGCTGTGTTCTCTAAGATTGACTTGAGGTCAGGGTATTATCAGTTAAAGGTGAAGGATGTGGATGTGCCTAAGACAGCTTTCAGGACAAGGTATGGGCATTATGAGTTCCTTGTGATGCCGTTTGGTCTGACAAATGCTCCTGCTGCTTTCATGGACATGATGAATCGTGTTTTTCATGAATACCTGGACAAGTTCGTTGTGGTGTTCATTGATGATATCCTTGTGTACTCGCGTACTGAGGAAGAGCACGAAGAGCATTTGAGGATTGTGTTGCAAGCTCTGTTGGAGAATCAGCTTTATGCTAAGCTGAGCAAGTGTGAGTTCTGGCTTAGAGAGGTGGTTTTTCTTGGGCATGTGGTCTCAGCTGAGGGGATTCGTGTTGATCCTCAGAAGATTGAAGCAGTGATGAATTGGAAAGTTCCTAAGTCTGTTCAGGAGGTTCGTAGTTTCCTTGGGTTGGCAGAATACTACCGAAGGTTTGTGGATGGTTTTTCCAAGATTGCTGCTCCTTTGACGAAGTTGCTGCAGAAAGATGTTAAGTATGAGTGGACGGAAGCGAGACAGCAAGCTTTTGAGAAGCTGAAGATGGCTTTGACTCAAGCTCCTATCTTGATTCAGCCTGAATCAGGGAAAGAGTTTGTAGTCTACAGTGATGCATCCTATGTTTGTTTGGGGTGTGTGCTGATGCAAGAGGGTAAGGTTGTGGCTTATGCGTCGCGGCAGTTGAAGGTGCATGAGCGCAATTATCCTACGCATGATATTGAGTTGGCTGCAGTGGTCTTTGCTCTGAAGATCTGGAGGCATTATTTGTATGGTGAGAAGTGTACTGTGTACACGGATCATAAGAGTTTGAGGTATCTGATGTCTCAGAAGGAGTTGAATCTTAGGCAGCGACGTTGGTTGGAGTTGCTCAAGGATTATGATCTGACGATAGAGTATCATCCTGGAAAGGCCAATGTTGTTGCGGATGCCTTGAGTAGGAAGGTAGCTGTTGAGCTGAGAGCTATGTTTGCTAGCTTGAGTATATCGCAGGATGGTGGTCTTGTTGCTGAGTTGCAAGTGAAACCATCGTTGGTTCAGTTGATCAAGGAAAAGCAGTTGTTGGATGATTCCTTGGTATCTCATGTTCAGGATATCGCGGAGGGTAGACCTTCGGATTTCTGCTTTAATGAGGATGGAGTGTTGTGTTTTGGTAGTCGAATAGTAGTGCCTGCTGATGCTGAGTTGAGGCGTGCTATTCTAGCTGAAGGTCATAGTAGTCCTTTTGCTATGCACCCTGGTAGTACTAAGATGTATCGCGATCTTCGTGATGAGTACTATTGGGTAGGTTTGAAGAAGGATGTTGCAGAGTTCGTGAGCAAGTGTTTGGTGTGTCAGCGAGTTAAGGCTGAACATCAGGTTCCTTCTGGTTTGTTGCAACCGTTGAAAATCCCTGAATGGAAGTGGGAGAGGGTTACCATGGATTTTGTATCTGGTTTGCCTTTATCTCCGTCAAAGAAGAATTCTGTTTGGGTGATTGTGGATCGCTTGACGAAGTGTGCGCATTTCTTGCCTGTGCGTACTACGTTTTCTTTGGATAAGCTGGCAGAGCTGTACATTGCTGAGATTGTGAGGTTGCATGGTGTGCCTAAGTCGATTGTGTCGGATAGGGATCCGAGGTTCACATCGCGTTTTTGGCAGTGTTTGCATCAAGCTCTGGGTACAAGGTTGCATTTCAGTAAATCCTATCATCCTCAGTCGGATGGCCAGTCTGAGCGAGTTATTCAGATTTTGGAGGATATGTTGAGATGCTGCGTGATAGAGTTCCAAGGTTCTTGGGAGAAGCATCTGCCTTTGGTTGAGTTCGCTTACAACAACAGTTATCAGGCGAGTATACAGATGGCACCTTATGAGGCTATGTATGGGAGGAAGTGTAGGACTCCTTTGTGTTGGGCTGAAACTGGTCAAAAGTTGGTTTCGATGCCTGCTTTGTTGAAGGGGACCACCGAGAAGGTGAAGCTCATTTGTGAGCGGTTGAAGGCTGCTTCTGATCGGCAGAAATCTTACGCGGATTTGAAGCGTAAGGAGATAGAGTTTGCGGTGGGTGATCGCGTGTTCTTGAAGGTTTCGCCTTGGAAGAAGGTGATGAGGTTTGGTCGGAAGGGTAAGCTGAGCCCTAGATACATTGGACCGTATGAGGTTGTTGAGCGAGTGGGTCCTGTTGCGTATCGGTTGAGGTTACCTCAGGAGATGGAAAAGATTCATGATGTGTTCCATGTTTCTATGCTCCGGAAGTATAGATCTGATCCTTCGCATGTGTTGCCTGTGGAGGAAGTGGAATTGAATCCGGATTTGACCTATGATGAGGAACCGGTGAAGGTTCTGGATTCGGATAGCAAAGTTCTTCGTGGCAAGACCATTGAGTTGGTGAAGGTGTTGTGGAAGCATCGCGGTGTTGAGGAAGCCACGTGGGAGCGGAAGGATGATATGCTGAAGCAGTTTCCTTATCTCTTTCCTTCAGGTAAATTTCGAGGACAAAATTTCTTAAGGGGGGGAGAGTTGTAACGCCCCGGTTTTGGGCTTGGAAGTCTTGGGCGTTGACCGGTTGGTCAAAGTGCTGTTCGAATCGTAAGAGGTTAAATTAGGAAAGCCTAGTTCGGGTTGCGTTAAAAATATGGAAAAATGTTCTAAAATCATCTTTTAATATAATTAAGTGAACTGCGAAATCAATTTTGGAAAATGAGTTTCGGAAGTGTGACATTTTGGCTAGTGACCAAAATGTAATTTTTGAAAGTTTGGTGGCTATTTTATAAAGGGTTGAAACTTTGAATCTTTAAGGAGCTATTTACCCAAAGGGAGTTTCTCCAGATTTTTCTAAGATATTTTGACTCATAATTCTGATTTTAAAGAAAACAAAAAGGAGGGAAAGCTCATTTTAAGCATTTTCTCATCTAACTTCCCATTTTCTTTCTCTCTTTTTCTCTCAACCCAAACACTTCATTTTCAGAGTTTCAATTCTGATTTTCTCACCTAAAATCCTCCTTTCAACTCTCAATTGATTGCAAATCATTGTATCTTCAAAACCTCTTCAATTGCTTCAAGTTTCATCAAGGTTTTCTATTCCAAAAAGAGGAGAAACTCAAGTTTGGAGGTAAGAACGTCCTTCTCCTCTGAACTTCAAGTTCTTTAATGAAATTCCTAAAGTTTTCAATCCTAATTTGATGTTTAATTAAAGGTTTTTTAAGTTGATTTATGGATCTTGGCTAATTATGCAAGATTTTGATGATTTCACATGATTTTCGTTTGATCTGTTAAATCTGTGTTTTGAGAAGTGTTTTTGATGTTAAATGATCATTAAATTGATGTGGAAATGAGTCTTGATTGATGCAATCCCGGATAGGTTGAGTTTCCTAAGTTTAGCTTGTGTTTTAAGGTAGCTTTTGTGGTGATCTTGTGGATCTGGTGTTGCTGGAGGTATAAGGATGGTTGTAGGTTGTTTTTAGATGTTAAATGATGTTAATGGAAGTGAGGTTATGCTGGTTTATGGTTGGGCTTTGTTTAGAAGTGTTTCGGATGCATTTTCGGTTGTGTTTGGTGGCCGAAAATGGAGGTTTTGTGAGAGCTGCGAGTTTAGGTGCTTTCATTGAAGCAATTAATGCATCATGATGCATTAATCCTCTGCTTTAATGTGTTGAAACAGGGGAGGCATCCTTGGATCCAAGAATTGTTGATCCGGAGGCTTGTTTTGGTGCTTTGGCTTGAAGCAAAGTGGAATCGGTGAGTGGATTTGTGAAAATGGTTTTCGGCTTTGAAACCAAGGTTTTGGGGGCTTAGTTTAAGTCTAAACAACTTTGCTAAGCTCAAGTGTAAGTTTTCGGATTTTCTTTCTAAGTGGTGGCCATGTTTTGGTGTAATGCAAAATGATGATTTGCATGTTTTGTTTACTGTTTTGAAAGCATGTTTTAGCATAATAATTGCTGATGTTTTAGCATGATATATGCTGATGTTTAAAGCCATGTGTTGTTGGTAACTCTAGGTAAGAGTACCTTGTTTTTATGCATTGTTTAAATGATGATTTAATGCTTTGGGATGCATGATGAAATGGCTTGGTTTAATGCTTTATAACAGTGGATTATGTGATGTATAAAGTGTATATTGGCAAGTGATGGTTTGTAAAAGTGAAGGTCACTAAGGTGGTTAAAAGTCCTTGAGTGAGCCTTGTTACCTAAGATCATCAAGGTGTTTAAAAGTCCTTGGATGAATCTTGTTGCGGACACTAAGGTGGTTAAAAGTCCTTAGGTGCTCCTTTCCATGGTGTTTAAAAGTCCATGGCCAAGGTGTTTAAAAGTCCTTGGGGCCAAGGTGTTTAAAAGTCCTTGGGGAAAGTTGTTGAACTTGATTTCATAAATGAAATGTATCACTTGAGCCAATATGACATGTATAGTACATTGAGATGCATGAGATGCATGATTTAATGTTTATGTTGAAGCATGAGATGCTTGTTTAAATGAAATGTGGAAGCATGGGAATTGCTTGATTTAAAGTATGCTTTGAGCATGTGTAAAGGTTGTCTATAAGCATGTTTTACAAATGGTTTTAATTGCATTATTGAATGGTTTTTAAAGAGCACTCCTCACTAAGCTTTGGCTTACGCTCTCTCGTTTTCTTGATTCAATAATGCAGAGCATTAGAGTACATTGAGGGGCAGCAAGAGAAGGCAAGCAAACAAGTACAAGTAAAGCTCAATGTATGAAGGTTTTATAAGTTCTTTTAGCTTTTGGTTGATTTGGCAATGGGGGACCAATGTGTATGTTTTGGGAGGTGTTTGAGACTCCCTATGGATGTTAAATGTTGTTTGAATTGCTGGTTTTTGGTTTGGATTCCTATTGCTTGCTTATGAAGGTTTATTGCTTGAATGGTAGCTTAAATAGGAAGCATGCTCTACAAATTGGGGTTTTTCGTATGTGTTGTTTATATGCTGATTTGATGTTGCAATTAGGGTCCTTGTATGTGGTATGGTTAAGTGATATGGTTTGGTGTTGTTAATTTGAGGTTTAAAGCATGTATGTTGCTGTTTTCTAGTCGTTTCCAGGCAGAGGTATCGGTACTCGGGCTTGCGTATCGGTACGCCTGAGCCAAATATGCACTTTTCAGCCCAGGAGTATCGATACCGTTGAACAGGTATCGATACCTTATGAGTGAAGTATCGATACTGGGGGAAAGGTATCGATACCGTTGCTAGAGTTTGGTTACTGCCTTCCCCGAGTATCGATACGACACGTGGCGTATCGATACCAGACCGTTAAAATCAGTTAAAAGTATCTTTTTATGTTTTGTTTGATTTACGTTTTGGTCCTGAATCATGTTTGCTCAATTTTATGAGTTTGGAATGTCCGTTTGAGCTGAAATCTCACAGAGAAGCATGAAACCTGATTAATTTCAAGATGGTAACTTTAATTTGGGTTAAGTCCCTTAATTCATCAGAATTTACAATTTGGTCCCTAAAGTTGTAATTTGTTCAATTGGGTCCCTGTTTGATCTCTGATGTTTGTGATCTTTTGGTATGTTGTTTGTGTGATCACAATTAAGGTTAATGTGCATCTAGACAAGATTAAAAAGAAAAAAAAAAGGTCGTTAATCAAGGTTGACTTTCGGGTTGACTTTGGTTTTCCCCGTGTGACTTTCTTAATTCGGGTCAGCCGTCTAGACCGGGTTAAGGGGGTTACATAATTGTTTACTCGTTTTACTTGTCAAAGGGAAGTATGTTTGTTTTAAAGTTTGTTTTGAAAGCAAGTTGAAAAGAAGGAAATACAATACAATATCGTTGGCAATGAGAGTTTTAAAATGTTTGATTAGTGTTGGCAAGGGATGCTTTGTTTTCATGCGATTCATGCCATGCCATCTTTTAATAAATCTTGTCTTGGCATTGTTTGTCAAGCAGATTCGAAAGCAGCATTGCCTCTCTCGGTGGTAGTGCCCTGAATTAACTATGAAAAAACTTTTATATCTCTATAAAACAACTTTTTCATAAATTAGTTTGATTAAGTCCCAATATTTTGCTTCTAAGGGGTAGATTTCACTCCCGAAGTGAGTTCATCTACTTGAACATCTTCTCTCGAAGCATCTTGCCTTAGTATCTAGCATTTGTTAGTTGTTCTCTAAGTGTGTTAATATATTAAGGTTCAATAAGCCAACAAAGCCAGCTCTTGCTTGGCATCATATTTGTGAAAATAGTTAAGATCAAGACATATAGGATGAACAATGCCATCGCATTTCCAATTATTAAAAGCTAAACATAGAAAATAGCGTTGAAGGCAACCATCCCTCACCAACTAATAGATTAGTTCATGGTAACGGTTTCCAGCCAAAAACCATAATCGCATCTCAACAACACCATCTTAAATAAAAATAAAAATAACTTAAATGAAGAGAATGGGTGAGAAGGGTGTCTCTCGATGAAACTGTAATCACTAATTTTGTCCGGGTTAACATCTTTTTATTTTGTTTTATAATAATGGGCTTTAATTATATATGCGTTGTTATTATTAAAGCTGTATTTATCTATTATTACTAGTATTACTATTTATTATTATTGTCTATATTATTATCGTATACCACTATTATTCTTATTACTACTATCTATATTTATTATCTTATCTATTATATTATTAATATCTATTATTGACCATTACTACTATTACTATTTATTATCATATACTATATGTTATTATTATTAGTATTATCTACCGCTACTATTAATAATAATAATATTATTATTATTACTATAATTGTTATATTACTATCATCTATTTTATCTATTAATAACATTATTACCATTATATTTATTACCATTATTATAACTATTACTAGTATTATATTTATTAACATTACTATGATATATTATGTTATTATTATTACTATGTTATTATGTTATTATATCATTATCACTATTATACTATTGAGCTATTGTCGTATACTATTGTATTTATTATTAATATTATTTTTATTATTATTATTTTCGAATCAAATCTGAAAACACAATATATATATATATATATATATATATATATATATATATATATATAAACACATAGTAAATAAAGACCCAATTAAATAACAAAAGCTCGGTCTATTTATAAGAGTCCATTTACATACTAAAACCCAAAAAAAATTTATTATTTACATATCAGAGTACAAAGCTCGTTTGGCCCAAATAATCAAAAGCCCTAATCTGAAAAAGGAAAACCCCTAATTGTCTATTTGTTTTGCGCAGCCGCATTTGGACCGTCAGATCAAGGGCATCTGATCGAATGGTCCAGATGGCCCAGATGCAAGAAACCCTAATGGCACCCTCTCATGTCCTGGCGCCACAAGATTCCAACCGTCAGATCTAGCATGTTTTGACGGTCCACAATTGAAGTGAAGAGCTCCCTAGAAGCATCTCGCGCTCGCGTGTCCGTTGTATCGGCTTCCCACGCGCGTCTGTGCTACACGCTCGCGTCCCTTTATTTTCCACTCGCGCGTGCATCTCACACGTGGCTTTTCGAATGCCTCGCGACCATCCAGATCCCTTGGTGACGGCTAGGATCACGCCGCGTCGTCCTCTGGTCCTCTTCCGGCTGTTCACTCACATGCAACAAACAAAAGAAAAGGAAAATATCAGAAGATGCAGAGGCAAAAAAATGCAACAAATTCAGAGATCGTACGAGGCAACAACGGATTTCCAGAGACGAATACTAACAAAACTTTAGCAGAGCCAATAGCGTTTTTTCTTTGATTTATGTAAATTAAGAAATATGTAATATCCGAGCTTATACAAGCCGGAATCAACGCAATGTAAAAGGGAGCATTCGAGAAAAAGATGTAATAAAAAATTTCTCAGAGCAATACAAGCAAAAAAAAAGGATTTAAGAGGTATCCCCTTTTCATTTCAGTTTCGAATCGTGAAAATAAAAAAAAAACAGAAACAGTCTAGGGTTTTACCTTCGCGTTGGTTGGCTTCCCTTCATCGACGATAAACCTCACGGCCGTTCGGTTGTGCATGGTGAGTCAGAGGGATCGGTAACAAAAAAGAGGTCTCTTCTTTTCTTTTCAAACATCTCGGTTTCGATTAACAAAAATAAAATAAAAAGGCTTTTGTTTGGGTTTACAAAAATGGTGAAAGGGATTTTGGTTCTGAAAGGTTTTGAAAAGGGGTTTTTTTAGGGTTCTGGGCTTCTGCATCTTTAATTTCCACCTGTAGTCCCTGCTGTATTTTGAGGTTTTTTAATTTTGTCCCCGAGCTGTCTTTATCAGCTTTCGAATGGTTTATTTGCCATTTCGGTCCCTTTAGGTTTTCAAAATTCTTTGATTTCGTCCTTGTTCTGGTTTTGATCAAATTTTTGAGTGGTATATTTAACATTTAGGTCCTTGGGGGTTTCTATCTCTTTTCAATTTCGCCCTATTTTGCATTTTAATTAGTTTTTAAATGGATATATTACAATTTTGGTCACTAGCAGTCTGTATATTAAATCTTCACTTAGAATTTTATTTTTGTGATAATATGTTATGTTGCTCATGCATTTTGCTTTTTATGTTCATATCGAATATGAGCTTTTGCCATGTTGCTCGTTTTTATTTAATGTAAATGTGTGATATGTGATATATGTTGCATGCTTTTTTACGTGTGTTCTTTAGCTAGTTTTTATGCCATTCGAATATGTTTTTCATGGCATGCATTTTAATCATCATTCCTGTGACCCTTTAATGTTTAAATTTGTATGATGGTTAATTTAATTATAAAAAGGAGATAATTATTAATTCGTATATTCGAGTCAAAATATCCTAGCTTATTGGATATTCTTCGGATATTCTGATTAATTCAAATCGTCTAAAGGTAAGCCCATAAAGATTAAAACGGACAAGGCCATGACATAA
This sequence comes from Hibiscus tridactylites, assembly GCA_958450335.1. NCBI lineage: Eukaryota > Viridiplantae > Streptophyta > Magnoliopsida > Malvales > Malvaceae > Hibiscus > Hibiscus tridactylites. Next base: position 29,100,871 of record OY288290.1, read on the forward strand.
TACTTTAATTGCTTGCATCATGCATAAAGGTGACGTACGGGATCTGAACCCTAAACTAACACGGTAGTCAGTCTTACATGATGTCGGTTTAGTCTATGGTCCGGTGTACCGTCATCCTTTCTAATTAAATGTTTAATTAATTCTAAAGCCACAATTTGATATAGCCCGAGCTATTTAAGTCATATTTTCAATTAAGAATCCCCATTTAATTCACTTTGGCTTTTAAATAATTTTTATCGATTAAAAAGGCAACAAGTAATTTGGTACCGATTTCCGGGCTTGATGGGGGTGCTAACCCTTCCCCACACGTAACCAACTCCCGAACCCGTTTTAAAGCAAATCTCTAGTTTTTTGGTGTCCGACCTACCTTAGTGGTCGGTGGCGACTCCAAATTTTTACGGTTTTTCAAAATTCGAATTTCCCTCATTTTTAATAAATCTTTTTTTCAAAAAAGGTGATAAGGTTTAATGGGTTTTCAAAAACGTTATCACAACAGCCCTTCAAAATCCAAGTTCTCGGTCAAGTTTAATTTGAATGTCTCCTTGGTGCAACCTCCTAAATTTGATTGTTCATCCTCCTTAAGTGTTTGCTTGAGTTCGTTAAATTAGCGCGCGAGAATGACCTAGGATAAGCTTTGAATTTGAACGCTCGAGGTTATGGGATGTGCTCATCTTATCCCTCGTTTGAATCCTAGGGTTGACGTCATCAATGGTTCACCTTCCACTCGACTTGGCATCAAACATATCTTCTCTGCCAACCGGTGCTTCAACAATTTTTGGTCCTTCGCACAGAGGCTCGGTGCAGCTGCAATATCTACGACTGGAAGCCAAACTATGGAACAAGTTCATCCGCCACCGCCTTCTGCTGTCTTCCCACAGCACAACCATTGATCGGCCCATGCTTGCTCTTATCCATTCTGTAACCCCCTTAACCCGGTCTAGACGGTTGACCCGAATTAAGAAAGTCACACGGGGAAAACCAAAGTCAACCCGAAAGTCAACCTTGATTAACGACCCTTTTTTTTTCTTTTTAGTCTTGTCTAGATGCACATTAACCTTAATTGTGATCATACAGACAACATATCAAAAGATCACGAACATCAGAGATCAAACAGGGACCCAATTGAACAAATTACAACTTTAGGGACCAAATTGTAAATTCTGATAAATTAAGGGACTTAACCCAAATTAAAGTTACCATCTTGAAATTAGTCATGTTTCATGCTTCTCTGTGAAATCTCAACTCAAAAGGACATCCACAGCTCATACAATTGATCATACAAGATTCAGGACCAAAACGCAAACATCTCAAAACATATAACTACCATGTCAGCCCCCTAACGGTCGACCGTTCCGGAACAGGCTAGCCCTGTTCCGAAACACGGGCCGTTCCGAAACGGGTTCTGGAACATGGCCTCGGCAGAGGCTAAACCGTTTCGAAACGGTGCATACCGTTTCGGACGCCTGGGTTCATGCAAGGCACCCGTTCCGAAACGGTACACCCCTGTTCCGAAACGCCTGCACGAAAATCAGCAAACATGCATTCTAGATCATGCAATTGACCACTCAAACATGCTCCAAACATCACCAAACTTTACCAGCATGCAATTAAACATATTTAAGACATATAAGCGTCATCAAATCAACAAAATAACAACACATGCAAAAAGCCCCAAATTAAAGGTCATGCTTCCTACACAAGCTATCCACTCAAGCATCAACTTGCAAAACAAGCATAAAAGGTTCAAACCAAAAACCAGCAACAACATCAACATTTAACATACTTAGGGAGTCTTAAACACCTCCCAAAACATATACATTGGTCCCCCATTGCCAAAACATACAAAAGCTAAATGTTTAACAAAACCTTCCATACATTGAGCTTTACTTGAACTTGTTTGCTTGCCTCCTCTTGCTGCCCTCAATGTACTCTAATGCTCTGCATTATTGAATCAAGAAAACGAGAGAGCGTAAGCCAAAGCTTAGTGAGGAGTGCTCTTTAAAAACCATTCAATAATGCAATTAAAACCATTTGTAAAACATGCTTATAAAACAACCTTTACACATGCTCAAAGCATACTTTAAATAAAGCAATATCATGCTTCCACATTTCATTTAAACAAGCATCTCATGCTTCAACATAACATTAAATCATGCATCTCATGCATCTCATGTACTATACATGTCATATTGGCTCAAGTGATACATTTCATTTATGAAATCAAGTTCAACAACTTTCCCCAAGGACTTTTAAACACCTTGGACCCCAAGGACTTTTAAACACCTTGTCCATGGACTTTTAAACACCATGAAAGGACCACACAAGGACTTTTAACCACCTTTGTGTCCGTAGCTTGAATTACCCCAAGGACTTTTAAACACCTTGGCCCCAAGGACTTTTAAACACCTTGGCCCCATGGACTTTTAACCACCATCGAAAGGAGCACCTAAGGACTTTTAACCACCTTAGAGTCCGCAACAAGATTCATCCAAGGACTTTTAACCACCTTGATGATCTTAGATAACAAGGCTCACTCAAGGACTTTTAACCACCTTAGTGACCTTCACTTTTACAAACCATCACTTGCCAATACACACTTTATACATCATGTAATCCACTGTTTTAAAGCATTTTACCAAGCCATTTCATCATGCATTTCAAAGCATTAAATCATCATTTAACAATGCATAAAAACAAGGTACTCTTACCTAGAGACACCTTCAACACATGGCTTAAAACCTCAGCATAAATCATGCTAAAACATCAGCAATTAACATGCTAAAACATGCTTTCCAAAACAGTAGCAAATCATGCAAAATCATCATTTCACATTTCATCAAAACATGGCCACCACTTAAAGAGAGTAATCCGAAAACTTACACTTGAGCTTAGCAAAGTTGTTTAGACTTAAACTAAGCTCCCAAAACCTTGGTTTCAAAGCCGAAAACCATTTTCACAAATCCACTCACCGATTACCACTTCGCTTCAAGCCAAAGCACCAAAACAAGCCTCCGGATCAACAAATCTTGGATCCAAGGATGCCTCCCCTGTTTCAACACATTAAAGCAGAGGATTAATGCATCATCATGCATTAATTGCTTCAATGAAAGCATCTAAACTCGCTGCTCTCACTAAACCTCCATTTTCGGCCACCAAACACAACCGAAAATGCATCCGAAACACTTCTAAACAAAGCCCAGCCACAAACCAGCAAAACCTCACTTCCATCAACATCAAAACACATCTAAAAACAACCTATAAGCATCCTTATACCTCCAGCAACATCAGATCACCAAGATCACCACAAAAGCTACCTTAAAACACAAGCTAAACTTAGGAAATCCAACCTATCCGGGATTGCATCAATCAAGACTCATTTCCACATCAATTTAATGATCATTTAACATCAAAATCACTTCTCAAAACACAGATTTAACCGATCCAACGAAAATCAAGTGAAATCATCAAGATCTTGCATAATTAGCCAAGATCCTTAAATCAACCTTAAAACCTTTAATCAATTATCAAATTAGGATTGAAAACTTTAGGAATTTCATTAAAGAACTTGAAGTTCAGAGGAGAAGGACGTTCTTACCTCCAAACTTGAGTTTCTCCTCTTTTTGGAATTGAAAAGCTTGATAAATCTTGAAGCAATTGAAGAGGATTTGAAGACACAATGATTTGAAATCAAATGAGAGTTGAAAGAAGGTTTTTAGGTGATGAAAATCAGACTTAGATCTCTGGAATTGAGTGTTTGGGTTGAGAGAAAAGATAGAGAGAAAATAGGTAGTTAAAAGAGAAAATGGCCAAAATAGATTTTTCCCTCCTTTTGATTCTTTTAAAATCAGAATTATGGGTTAAAATATCTTAGAAAAATCTGGAGAAACTCCCTTTGGGTAAATAGCTCCTTAAAGATTCAAAGTTTCAACCCTTTATAAAATAGCCACCAAACTTCCAAAAATTACATTTTGGTCACTAGTCAAAATGTCACACTTCCGAAACTCATTTTCCAAAATTGATTTCACAGTTCACTTAATTATAATAAAAGATGATTTTAGAACATTTTTCCATAATTTTTATGCAACCCGAACTAGGCTTTCCTAATTTAACCTCTTACGATTCGAACAGCACTTTGACCAACCGGTCAACGCCCAAGACTTCCAAGCCCAAAACCGGGGCGTTACAACTCTCCCCCCTTAAGAAATTTCGTCCTCGAAATTTACCTGAAGGAAAGAGATAAGGAAACTGCTTCAGCATATCCTCCTTCCGCTCCCACGTGGCTTCCTCAACACCGCGATGCTTCCACAGCACCTTCACCAACTCAATGGTCTTGCCACGAAGAACTTTGCTATCTGAATCCAGAACCTTCACCGGTTCCTCATCATAAGTCAAATCCGGATTCAATTCCACTTCCTCCACAGGCAACACATGCGAAGGATCAGATCTATACCTCCGGAGCATAGAAACATGGAACACATCATGAATCTTCTCCAGCTCCTGAGGTAACCTCAACCGATACGCAACAGGACCCACACGCTCAACAACCTCATACGGTCCAATGTATCTAGGGCTCAGCTTACCCTTCCGCCCAAACCTCATCACCTTCTTCCAAGGCGAAACCTTCAAGAACATGCGATCACCCACCGCAAACTCTATCTCCTTACGCTTCAAATCCGCGTAAGATTTCTGCCGATCAGAAGCAGCCTTCAACCTCTCACATATGAGCTTCACCTTCTCGGTGGTCCCTTTCAACAAAGCAGGCATCGAAACCAACTTTTGACCAGTTCCAGCCCAACACAGAGGAGTCCTACACTTCCTCCCATACAGAGCCTCATAAGGTGCCATCTGTATACTCGCCTGATAACTGTTGTTGTAGGCGAACTCAACCAAAGGTAGATGCTTCTCCCAAGAACCTTGGAACTCTACCACGCAGCATCTCAACATATCCTCCAAAATCTGAATAACCCGCTTAGACTGGCCATCCGACTGAGGATGATAGGATGTACTGAAATGCAACCTTGTACCCAGAGCTTGATGCAAACACTGCCAAAAACGCGATGTGAACCTCGGATCCCTATCCGACACGATCGACTTAGGCACACCATGCAACCTCACAACCTCAGCAATGTACAGCTCTGCCAACTTATCCAAAGAGAACGTAGTATGCACAGGCAAGAAATGTGCACACTTCGTCAGGCGATCCACAATCACCCAAACAGAATTCTTCTTTGACGGAGACAAAGGCAAACCAGATACAAAATCCATGGTAACCCTCTCCCACTTCCATTCAGGGATTTTCAACGGTTGCAACAAACCAGAAGGAACCTGATGTTCAGCCTTAACGCGCTGACACACCAAACACTTGCTTACAAACTCTGCCACATCCTTCTTCAAGCCCACCCAATAGTACTCATCACGAAGATCGCGATACATCTTTGTACTACCAGGATGCATAGCAAAAGGACTACTATGACCTTCTGCTAGAATAGCACGCCTCAACTCAGCATCAGCAGGCACTACTATCCGACTACCAAAACACAACACTCCATCCTCATTAAAGCAGAAATCCGAAGGTCTACCCTCCGCGATATCCTGAACATGAGACACCAAGGAATCATCCAACAACTGCTTATCCTTGATCAACTGAACCAACGAAGGTTTCACTTGCAACTCAGCAACAAGACCACCATCCTGTGATATGCTCAAGCTAGCAAACATAGCTCTCAGCTCAACAGCTACCTTTCTACTCAAGGCATCCGCAACAACATTGGCCTTTCCAGGATGATACTCAATCGTCAGATCATAATCCTTGAGCAACTCCAACCAACGTCGCTGCCTGAGATTCAACTCCTTCTGAGACATCAGATACCTCAAACTCTTGTGATCCGTGTACACAGTACACTTCTCACCATACAGATAATGCCTCTAGATCTTCAGAGCAAAAACCACTGCAGCCAACTCAATATCATGCGTAGGATAATTGCGCTCATGCACCTTCAACTGCCGCGACGCATAAGCCACAACCTTACCCTCTTGCATCAGCACACACCCCAAACCAACATAGGATGCATCACTGTAGACTACGAACTCTTTCCCTGATTCAGGTTGAATCAAGATAGGAGCTTGAGTCAAAGCCAACTTCAGCTTCTCAAAAGCCTGCTGCCTCGCTTCTGTCCACTCATACTTAACATCTTTCTGCAGCAACTTCGTTAAAGGAGCAGCAATCTTGGAAAAACCATCTACAAACCTTCGGTAGTATCCTGCCAAACCAAGGAAACTACGAACCTCCTGGACAGACTTAGGAACTTTCCAGTTCATCACTGCTTCAATCTTCTGAGGATCAACACGAATCCCCTCAGCTGAGACCACATGTCCAAGAAAAACCACCTCTCTAAGCCAGAACTCACACTTGCTCAACTTAGCATAAAGCTGATTCTCCAACAAAGCTTGCAACACAATCCTCAAATGCTCTTCGTGCTCTTCCTCGGTACGCGAGTACACAAGGATATCATCAATGAACACCACAACAAACTTGTCCAGGTATTCATGAAAAACACGATTCATCATGTCCATGAAAGCAGCAGGAGCATTTGTCAAACCAAACGGCATCACAAGGAACTCATAATGCCCATACCTTGTCCTGAAAGCAGTCTTAGGCACATCCACATCCTTCACCTTCAATTGATAATACCCTGACCTCAAGTCAATCTTAGAGAACACAGCAGCTCCCCGAAATTGATCAAAGAGATCATCAATCCTCGGCAAAGGATACCGATTCTTGATAGTCAACTTGTTCAGCTGACGGTAATCAATGCACATCCTCATTGTGCCATCCTTCTTCTTCACAAACAAGACAGGAGCACCCCAAGGCGAAACACTCGGCCGGATGAAACCACGATCAAGCAACTCTTGCAACTGCGTCTTCAGCTCCTTCAGCTCCTTAGGTGCCATTCTATAGGGAGTAATGGACACAGGAGTGGTATTCTCATACAGCTCAATACCAAACTCCACCTCGCGGTTAGGAGGTAAACCAGGCAAATCCTCAGGAAAAACATCAGAAAACTCCTTCACAACCCTGATATCCTGCACCCTCAGCTCCTTCGAACTAGGATTCATCACAAAAGCTAGAAAAGCTTCACAACCTTGCCTCAGCATCCTGCTCGCCTCCAAGGTAGAAACAACATTGGCAAGAAACTTCACATTCTCACCAACCACCACCACTTCATAATCATCCGCAAGCTTAAGCGAAACCCGCTTATTCTCACAATCCACAACAGCACGATGCTCAACAAGCCAATCCATACCAAGGATCACATCAAAACCATAAAAGGGCAACTCCATAAGATCAACATGAAAGACATGCTCTTGAACAACCAAAGGACACCTTCTATAAAGCTTACGAGTCACAACAGTTTCACCAAAAGAACTAGTGACTCTAACACCAACATCCAAAGACTCAACAGGCAAACCAAGCAACTCAGCATGCTCACGAAGAATGTATGAATGCGTAGATCCAGAATCAATCAAAGAAAGCAATGACAAGGATTGCAAAGTAAAGGTACCTGCAATCACATCAGCATCATTCCTTCCTTCGCGCTGAGCATACACCCTCGCTTGGCCTCCACCCTCAGGTTGAATAGCCACAACATGAGCTACACCGCGTCCACCTTCCTCTTGCCTCTGAAAATTACCACGGCCGCGCCCACGACCTCTCTGCGGTGCTGCAACAACAGGAGCACGCTCTTGACCACCAGCCATCCTCGGACAATCACGTCTCAGATGATCAGCTGAACCACAGTTCCAGCACTCATAACCAGCTGCCATCACAGGAGCTTGCACCTCCCTCCCAGCACGAGGACAGTCACGCTTCAAGTGACCACGAGAACCACAAATCCAACAAGCACTAGGGTCAGCTCTAGCATTGCCACCCCTAGCAGGTGCACCTCCACCTCTCTTAGACGAGGACTGAAACCTCTGATCACGCCCTCTCTTGTTCCGACCACCTCCGGAACTATACTCAGCAGCTCTCTTCCCAGAACTAGCTCCAGCACCTTTAGCGGACAAACTCAGATTCATCTCGATGTCTTTGGACCGACTAACCAGCACATCGAAATCATTGTACTCAGCAGCCAACATATAGGTCTTAACTTCCGTCACCAAGCCATAACGGAACCTTTCGCACCTCTCGCGCTCATCAGGTATCAGTTCCGGTGCATACTGGCTAAGGCGTACAAACTGTACCTCATACTCAGCCACACTCATGCTCCCTTGGGTAAGAGACATGAATTCACGCTTCTTCTCATCCAGATATCTAACTCACAGATATCTCCTCTTGAACGCATGCTGAAAGAACGTCCAAGTAACATCAGCATCAGCCATCCCAGAGATTGTGGTCGTCCACCATGTATAAGCATCACCTTGCAGCAGAGACACCACACATCCCAGCTTTTGCACATCAGTGCAACTCATCTGTCCCAAGACACGCTTGGTACTCTCCAGCCATGCTTCTGACCTCTCAGCTGACATACCCCTAAACTCAGTCCCACCAAGACTGCGCAGACGCTCTAAGGGTAACCTTGCTCCAGCATCTCCCTGATGCCCAGCTCCTTGAGCTCCAGCTACCGCTGCTCGAAAAGCACCCGCAATAGCTTGCACCAGCATCGACATGTCAGGCATCGCTTGCCCCTGACCAACCTCAGGTCCTGCAGCTCTAGCACCAGCTGCCTCAGCTCCAGCTCTTTCCCTCTCCGCACCACCACCACCAGGTGGAGGAGGAGGTAACACAGCACTACCCGTATGCTCCTCATTCACATTCCCCTCTGGGGTCGTAGCTCTCGCGCTACTCCTTAACTCTCTACGTGGTGCCATACTTTACCATGCATAACAATACAAAAAAAACAAGTCAGGACCAGCAAGGTAAGCAAATTCCAAGTATTCAAGCTCAATTTCTTTCAAAACAACATCATCTCTTTAGCTTTTGTTTGGCAATGGGTACCCTCATCATGCATCATCACAACATGCATCACATACACATCATCATCTCAAATCACTGATCATGCTTTCATACAACAAGCATACATACCAAACCATGCCTCAATCATGCATAACAACATTCCCAATTACTCGAGAACTCAGCTCTGATACCACCAAATGTAACCCCCTTAACCCGGTCTAGACGGCTGACCCGAATTAAGAAAGTCACACGGGGAAAACCAAAGTCAACCCGAAAGTCAACCTTGATTAACGACCCTTTTTTTTTCTTTTTAATCTTGTCTAGATGCACATTAACCTTAATTGTGATCACACAAACAACATACCAAAAGATCACAAACATCAGAGATCAAACAGGGACCCAATTGAACAAATTACAACTTTAGGGACCAAATTGTAAATTCTGATGAATTAAGGGACTTAACCCAAATTAAAGTTACCATCTTGAAATTAATCAGGTTTCATGCTTCTCTGTGAGATTTCAGCTCAAACGGACATTCCAAACTCATAAAATTGAGCAAACATGATTCAGGACCAAAACGTAAATCAAACAAAACATAAAAAGATACTTTTAACTGATTTTAACGGTCTGGTATCGATACGCATCACATTATCTCTTTCCTTCAAACATGATTCAGGACCATGCATAACAATACTTTTAACGTAAATCAAGCAAACATGATTCAGGACCATGCATAACAATACAAAATAAAACAAGTCAGGACCAGCAAGGTAAGCAAATTCCAAGTATTCAAGCTCAATTTCCTTCAAAAACAACATTATCTCTTTAGCTTTTGTTTGGCAATGGGTACCCTCATCATGCATCATCACAACATGCATCACATACACATCATCATCACAAATCACTGAACATGCTTTCACTCAACAAGCATACCAACCAAACCATGCTTCAATCATGCATACACACATTCCCAATTACTCGAGAACTCAGCTCTGATACCACCAAATGTAACCCCCTTAACCCGGTCTAGACGGTTGACCTGAATTAAGAAAGTCACACGGGGAAAACCAAAGTCAACCCGAAAGTCAACCTTGATTAACGACCCTTTTTTTTTCTTTTTAGTCTTGTCTAGATGCACATTAACCTTAATTGTGATCATACAGACAACATATCAAAAGATCACGAACATCAGAGATCAAACAGGGACCCAATTGAACAAATTACAACTTTAGGGACCAAATTGTAAATTCTGATAAATTAAGGGACTTAACCCAAATTAAAGTTACCATCTTGAAATTAGTCATGTTTCATGCTTCTCTGTGAAATCTCAACTCAAAAGGACATCCACAGCTCATACAATTGATCATACAAGATTCAGGACCAAAACGCAAACATCTCAAAACATATAACTACCATGTCAGCCCCCTAACGGTCGACCGTTCCGGAACAGGCTAGCCCTGTTCCGAAACACGGGCCGTTCAGAAACGGGTTCCGGAACATGGCCTCGGCAGAGGCTAAACCGTTTCGAAACGGTGCATACCGTTTCGGACGCCTGGGTTCATGCAAGGCACCCGTTCCGAAACGGTACACCCCTGTTCCGAAACGCCTGCACGAAAATCAGCAAACATGCATTCTAGATCATGCAATTGACCACTCAAACATGCTCCAAACATCACCAAACTTTACCAGCATGCAATTAAACATATTTAAGACATATAAGCGTCATCAAATCAACAAAATAACAACACATGCAAAAAGCCCCAAATTAAAGGTCATGCTTCCTACACAAGCTATCCACTCAAGCATCAACTTGCAAAACAAGCATAAAAGGTTCAAACCAAAAACCAGCAACAACATCAACATTTAACATACTTAGGGAGTCTTAAACACCTCCCAAAACATATACATTGGTCCCCCATTGCCAAAACATACAAAAGCTAAATGTTTAACAAAACCTTCCATACATTGAGCTTTACTTGAACTTGTTTGCTTGCCTCCTCTTGCTGCCCTCAATGTACTCTAATGCTCTGCATTATTGAATCAAGAAAACGAGAGAGCGTAAGCCAAAGCTTAGTGAGGAGTGCTCTTTAAAAACCATTCAATAATGCAATTAAAACCATTTGTAAAACATGCTTATAAAACAACCTTTACACATGCTCAAAGCATACTTTAAATCAAGCAATATCATGCTTCCACATTTCATTTAAACAAGCATCTCATGCTTCAACATAACATTAAATCATGCATCTCATGCATCTCATGTACTATACATGTCATATTGGCTCAAGTGATACATTTCATTTATGAAATCAAGTTCAACAACTTTCCCCAAGGACTTTTAAACACCTTGGACCCCAAGGACTTTTAAACACCTTGGCCATGGACTTTTAAACACCATGAAAGGACCACACAAGGACTTTTAACCACCTTTGTGTCCGTAGCTTGAATTACCCCAAGGACTTTTAAACACCTTGGCCCCAAGGACTTTTAAACACCTTGGCCCCATGGACTTTTAACCACCATGGAAAGGAGCACCTAAGGACTTTTAACCACCTTAGAGTCCGCAACAAGATTCATCCAAGGACTTTTAACCACCTTGATGATCTTAGATAACAAGGCTCACTCAAGGACTTTTAACCACCTTAGTGACCTTCACTTTTACAAACCATCACTTGCCAATACACACTTTATACATCATGTAATCCACTGTTTTAAAGCATTTTACCAAGCCATTTCATCATGCATTTCAAAGCATTAAATCATCATTTAACAATGCATAAAAACAAGGTACTCTTACCTAGAGACACCTTCAACACATGGCTTAAAACCTCAGCATAAATCATGCTAAAACATCAGCAATTAACATGCTAAAACATGCTTTCCAAAACAGTAGCAAATCATGCAAAATCATCATTTCACATTTCATCAAAACATGGCCACCACTTAAAGAGAGTAATCCGAAAACTTACACTTGAGCTTAGCAAAGTTGTTTAGACTTAAACTAAGCTCCCAAAACCTTGGTTTCAAAGCCGAAAACCATTTTCACAAATCCACTCACCGATTACCACTTCGCTTCAAGCCAAAGCACCAAAACAAGCCTCCGGATCAACAAATCTTGGATCCAAGGATGCCTCCCCTGTTTCAACACATTAAAGCAGAGGATTAATGCATCATCATGCATTAATTGCTTCAATGAAAGCATCTAAACTCGCTGCTCTCACTAAACCTCCATTTTCGGCCACCAAACACAACCGAAAATGCATCCGAAACACTTCTAAACAAAGCCCAGCCACAAACCAGCAAAACCTCACTTCCATCAACATCAAAACACATCTAGAAACAACCTATAAGCATCCTTATACCTCCAGCAACATCAGATCACCAAGATCACCACAAAAGCTACCTTAAAACACAAGCTAAACTTAGGAAATCCAACCTATCTGGGATTGCATCAATCAAGACTCATTTCCACATCAATTTAATGATCATTTAACATCAAAATCACTTCTCAAAACACAGATTTAACCGATCCAACGAAAATCAAGTGAAATCATCAAGATCTTGCATAATTAGCCAAGATCCTTAAATCAACCTTAAAACCTTTAATCAATTATCAAATTAGGATTGAAAACTTTAGGAATTTCATTAAAGAACTTGAAGTTCAGAGGAGAAGGACGTTCTTACCTCCAAACTTGAGTTTCTCCTCTTTTTGGAATTGAAAAGCTTGATAAATCTTGAAGCAATTGAAGAGGATTTGAAGACACAATGATTTGAAATCAAATGAGAGTTGAAAGAAGGTTTTTAGGTGATGAAAATCAGACTTAGATCTCTGGAATTGAGTGTTTGGGTTGAGAGAAAAGATAGAGAGAAAATAGGTAGTTAAAAGAGAAAATGGCCAAAATAGATTTTCCCTCCTTTTGATTCTTTTAAAATCAGAATTATGGGTTAAAATATGTAACGCCCCGGTTTTGGGCTTAGAAGTCTTGGGCGTTGACCGGTTGGTCAAAGTGCTGTTCGAATCGTAAGAGGTTAAATTAGGAAAGCCTAGTTCGGGTTGCATAAAAATTATGGAAAAATGTTCTAAAATCATCTTTTATTATAATTAAGTGAACTGTGAAATCAATTTTGGAAAATGAGTTTCGGAAATGTGACATTTTGGCTAGTGACCAAAATGTAATTTTTGAAAGTTTGGTGGCTATTTTATAAAGGGTTGAAACTTTGAATCTTTAAGGAGCTATTTACCCAAAGGGAGTTTCTCCAGATTTTTCTAAGATATTTTAACTCATAATTCTGATTTTAAAGGAATCAAAAGGAGGGAAAAATCTATTTTGGCCATTTTCTCTTTTAACTACCTATTTTCTCTCTATCTTTTCTCTCAACCCAAACACTCAATTCCAGAGATCTAAGTCTGATTTTCATCACCTAAAAACCTTCTTTCAACTCTCATTTGATTGCAAATCATTGTGTCTTCAAAACCTCATCAATTGCTTCAAGTTTCATCAAGCTTTTCTATTCCAAAAAGAGGAGAAACTCAAGTTTGGAGGTAAGAACGTCCTTCTCCTCTGAACTTCAAGTTCTTTAATGAAATTCCTAAAGTTTTCAATCCTAATTTGATAATTGATTAAAGGTTTAAATGTTGATTTATGGATCTTGGCTAATTATGCAAGATTTTGATGATTTCACTTGATTTTCGTTTGATCTGTTAAATCAGTGTTTTGAGAAGTGTTTTTGATGTTAAATGATCATTAAATTGATGTGGAAATGAGTTTTGATTGATGCAATCCCGGATAGGTTGGATTTCCTAAGTTTAGCTTGTGTTTTAAGGTAGCTTTTGTGGTGATCTTGGTGATCTGGTGTTGCTGGAGGTATAAGGATGGTTGTAGGTTGTTTTTAGATGTTAAATGATGTTGATGGAAGTGAGGTTTTGCTGGTTTGTGGCTGGGCTTTGCTTAGAAGTGTTTCGGATGCATTTTCGGTTGTGTTTGGTGGCCGAAAATGGAGGTTTAGTGAGAGCAGCGAGTTTAGATGCTTTCATTGAAGCAATTAATGCATGATGATGCATTAATCCTCTGCTTTAATGTGTTGAAACAGGGGAGGCATCCTTGGATCCAAGATTTGTTGATCCGGAGGCTTGTTTTGGTGCTTTGGCTTGAAGCGAAGTGGTAATCGGTCAGTGAAAAATGGATTTTCAGCTTTTAAACCAAGGGTTGAAGGTTTTGGGAGCTTAGTTTAAGTCTAAACAACTTTGCTAAGCTCAAGTGTAAGTTTTCGGATTACTCTCTTTAAGTGGTGGCCATGTTTTGATGAAATGTGAAATGATGATTTTGCATGATTTGCTACTGTTTTGGAAAGCATGTTTTAGCATGTTAATTGCTGATGTTTTAGCATGATTTATGCTGATGATTTAAGCCATGTGTTGAAGGTGTCTCTAGGTAAGAGAGCCTTGTTTTTATGCATTGTTAAATGATGATTTAATGCTTTGAAATGCATGATGAAATGGCTTGGTTTAAATGCTTTAAAACAGTGGACTATGTGATGTATAAAGTGTATATTGGCAAGTGATGGTTTGTAAAAGTGAAGGTCACTAAGGTGGTTAAAAGTCCTTGAGTGAGCCTTGTTATCTAAGATCATCAAGGTGGTTAAAAGTCCTTGGATGAATCTTGTTGCGGACTCTAAGGTGGTTAAAAGTCCTTAGGTGCTCCTTTCCATGGTGGTTAAAAGTCCATGGGGCCAAGGTGTTTAAAAGTCCTTGGGGCCAAGGTGTTTAAAAGTCCTTGGGATAATTCAAGCTACGGACACAAAGGTGGTTAAAAGTCCTTGTGTGGTCCTTTCATGGTGTTTAAAAGTCCATGGCCAAGGTGTTTAAAAGTCCTTGGGGTCCAAGGTGTTTAAAAGTCCTTGGGGAAAGTTGTTGAACTTGATTTCACAAATGAAATGTATCACTTGAGCCAATATGACATGTATAGTACATGAGATGCATGAGATGCATGATTTAATGTTTATGTTGAAGCATGAGATGCTTGATTAAATGAAATGTGGAAGCATGATATTGCTTGATTTAAAGTATGCTTTGAGCATGTGTAAAGGTTGTTTTCAAGCATGATTTACAAATGGTTTTTATTGCATTATTGAATGGTTTTTAAAGAGCACTCCTCACTAAGCTTTGGCTTACGCTCTCTCGTTTTCTTGATTCAATAATGCAGAGCATTAGAGTGCATTGAGGGCAGCAAGAGGAGGCAAGCAAACAAGTACAAGTAAAGCTCAATGTATGAAGGTTTTATAAGTGTTTTAGTTTTTGTATGTTTTGGCAATGGGGGACCGATATGTATATGTGTTTTGGGAGGTGTTTAAGACTCCCTAAGTATGTTGAATGTTAATGTTGTTGCTGGTTTTTGGATTGAACCATATATGCTTGTTTTGCAAGTTGAAGCTTGAGTAGATAGCTTGTGTTGGAAGCATGACCATTGATTTGGGGCTTTTTGCATGTGTTGTTATTTTGTTGAATTGATGATGCTCTTATGTCTTAAATATGTTTAATTGCATGCTGGTAAAGTTTGGTGGTGTTTGGAGCATGTTTGAATGTCCAATTGCATGATCTAGTATGCTTGTTTGCTGTTTTTCGTGCAGGCGTTTCGGAACAGGGGTGTACCGTTTCGGAACGAGTGCCTTGCATGAACCCAGGCGTCCGAAACGGTATGCACCGTTTCGAAACGGTTTAGCCTCTGCCGAGGCCATGTTCCGGAACCCGTTTCGGAACGGCCCGTGTTTCGGAACAGGGCTAGCCTGTTCCGGAACGGTCGACCGTTAAGGGGCTGACATGGTAGTTATATGTTTTGAAATGTTTGCGTTTTGGTCCTAAATCTTGTATGATCAATTGTATGAGTTTGGAATGTCCGTTTGAGCTGAAATTTCACAGAGAAGCATGAAACCTGACTAATTTCAAGATGGTAACTTTAATTTGGGTTAAGTCCCTTAATTTACCAGAAATTACAATTTGGTCCCTAAAGTTGTAATTTGTTCAATTGGGTCCCTGTTTGATCTCTGATGTTTGTGATCTTTTGATATGTTGTTTGTATGATCACAATTAAGGTTAATGTGCATCTAGACAAGTCTAAAAAGAAAAAAAAAGGGTCGTTAATCAAGGTTGACTTTCGGGTTGACTTTGGTTTTCCGCGTGTAATCTTCGTAGTTCGGGTCAACCGTCTAGACCGGGCTACGGGGGTTACATTTGGTGGTATCAGAGCTGAGTTCTCGAGTAATTGGGAATGCGTGTATGCATGATTGAAGCATGGTTTGATTTGTATGCTTGTGGTGTGAAAGCATGTTCAGTGATTTGTGATGATGATGCATATGTGATGCATGTTGTGATGATGCATGATGAGGGTACCCATTGCCAAACAAAAGCTAAAGAGATAATGTTGTTTTTGAAGGAAATTGAACTTGAATACTTGGAATTTGCTTACCTTGCTGGTCCTGACTTGTTTTATTTTTGTATTGTTATGCATGGTAATAGTATGGCACCACGTAGAGAGTTACGGAGTAGCGCGAGAGCTACGACCCCGGAGGGGAATGTGAATGATGAGCACACTGGTAGTGCTGTGATACCTCCTCCTCCACCTGGTGGTGGTGGTGCGGAGAGGGAAAGAGCTGGAGCTGAGGCAGCTGGTGCTGGAGCTGCAGGACCTGAGGTTGGTCAGGGGCAAGCGATGCCTGACATGTCTGTGCTGATACAAGCTATTGCGGGTGCGTTTCGAGCAGCAGTAGCTGGAGCTCAAGGAGCTGGGCATCAGGGAGATGCTGGTGCTAGACTACCCTTGGAACGTTTGCGCAGTCTTGGTGGGACTGAGTTTAGGGGTATGTCGGCTGAGAGGTCTGAAGCATGGTTGGAGAGTACCAAGCGTGTCTTAGGACAGATGAGTTGCACTGATGTGCAAAAGCTGGGATGTGTGGTGTCACTGCTGCAAGGTGATGCTTATACGTGGTGGACGACCACAATCTCTGGGATGGCTGATGCTGATGTTACTTGGACGTTCTTTCAGCATGCGTTCAAGAGGAGATATCTGGGAGTTAGATATCTGGATGAGAAGAAGCGTGAATTCATGTCTCTGACCCAAGGGAACATGAGTGTGGTTGAGTATGAGGTACAGTTCGTACGTCTTAGCCAGTATGCACCGGAGCTGATACCTGATGAGCGCGAGAGGTGCGAAAGGTTCCGTTATGGTTTGGTGACGGAGGTTAAGACCTATATGTTGGCAGCTGAGTACAATGATTTCGATGTGCTGGTTAGTCGGTCCAAGGACATCGAGATGAACCTGAGTTTGTCTGCTAAGGGTGCTGGAGCTAGTTCTGGAAAGAGAGCTGCTGAGTATAGTTCCGGTGGTCGGAACAAGAGAGGGCGCGATCAGAGGTTTCAGTCTTCGTCTAAGAGAGGTGGAGGTGCACCTGCTAGGGGTGGCAATGCTAGAGCTGACCCTAGTGCTTGTTGGATTTGTGGTTCTCGTGGTCACTTGAGACGTGACTGTCCTCGTGCTGGAAGGGAGGTGCAAGCTCCTGTGTTGGCAGCTGGTTATGAGTGCTGGAACTGTAGTTCAGCTGATCATTTGAGACGTGATTGTCCGAGGATGGCTGGTGGTCAAGAGCGTGCTCCTGTTGCAGCACCGCAGAGAGGTCGTGGGCGCAGCCGTGGTAATTTCCAGAGGCGAGAGGAAGGTGGCCGCGGTGTAGCTCATGTTGTGGCTATTCAACCTGAGGGTGGAGGCCAAGCGAGGGTGTATGCTCAGCGCGAGGGAAGGAATGATGCTGATGTGATTGCAGGTACCTTTACTTTGCAATCCTTGTCATTGCTTTCTTTGATAGATTCTGGATCTACGCATTCATACATTCTTCGTGAGCATGCTGAGTTGCTTAGTTTGCCTGTTGAGTCTTTGGATGTTGGTGTTAGAGTCACTAGTTCTTTTGGTGAAACTGTTGTGACTCGTAAGCTTTATAGAAGGTGTCCTTTGGTTGTTCAAGAGCATGTCTTTCATGTTGATCTTATGGAGTTGCCCTTTTATGGTTTTGATGTGATCCTTGGTATGGATTGGCTGGCTGAGCATCGTGCTGTGGTGGATTGTGAGAATAAGCGGGTTTCGCTTAAGCTTGCGGATGATTATGAAGTGGTGGTGGTTGGTGAGAATGTGAAGTTTCTTGCCAATGTTGTTTCTATCTTGGAGGCGAGCAGGATGCTGAGGCAAGGTTGTGAAGCTTTTCTAGCTTTTGTGATGAATCCTAGTTCGAAGGAGCTGAGGGTGCAGGATATCAGGGTTGTGAAGGAGTTTCCTGATGTTTTTCCTGAGGAGTTGCCTGGTTTACCTCCTAATCGCGAGGTGGAGTTTGGTATTGAGCTGTATGAGAATACCACTCCTGTGTCCATTACTCCCTATAGAATGGCACCTAAGGAGCTGAAGGAGCTGAAGACGCAGTTGCAAGAGTTGCTTGATCGTGGTTTCATCCGGCCGAGTGTTTCGCCTTGGGGTGCTCCTGTCTTGTTTGTGAAGAAGAAAGATGGCACGATGAGGATGTGCATTGATTACCGTCAGCTGAACAAGTTGACTATCAAGAATCGGTATCCTTTGCCGAGGATTGATGATCTCTTTGATCAATTTCGGGGAGCTGCTGTGTTCTCCAAGATTGACTTGAGGTCAGGGTATTATCAGTTGAAGGTGAAGGATGTGGATGTGCCTAAGACAGCTTTCAGGACTAGGTATGGGCATTATGAGTTCCTTGTGATGCCGTTTGGTTTGACAAATGCTCCTGCTGCTTTCATGGACATGATGAATCGTGTTTTTCATGAATACCTGGACAAGTTTGTTGTGGTGTTCATTGATGATATCCTTGTGTACTCGCGTACCGAGGAAGAGCACGAAGAGCATTTGAGGGTTGTGTTGCAAGCTTTGTTGGAGAATCAGCTTTATGCTAAGTTGAGCAAGTGTGAGTTCTGGCTTAGAGAGGTGGTTTTTCTTGGGCATGTGGTCTCAGCTGAGGGGATTCGTGTTGATCCTCAGAAGATTGAAGCAGTGATGAACTGGAAAGTTCCTAAGTCTGTTCAGGAGGTTCGTAGTTTCCTTGGTTTGGCAGGATACTACCGAAGGTTTGTGGATGGTTTTTCCAAGATTGCTGCTCCTTTGACGAAGTTGCTGCAGAAAGATGTTAAGTATGAGTGGACAGAAGCGAGGCAGCAAGCTTTTGAGAAGCTGAAGATGGCTTTGACGCAAGCTCCTATCTTGATTCAGCCTGAATCAGGGAAAGAGTTTGTAGTCTACAGTGATGCATCCTATGTTGGTTTGGGGTGTGTGCTGATGCAAGAGGGTAAGGTTGTGGCTTATGCGTCGCGGCAGTTGAAGGTGCATGAGCGCAATTATCCTACGCATGATATTGAGCTGGCTGCGGTGGTTTTTGCTCTGAAGATCTGGAGGCATTATCTGTATGGTGAGAAGTGTACTGTGTACACGGATCACAAGAGTTTGAGGTATCTGATGTCTCAGAAGGAGTTGAATCTCAGGCAGCGACGTTGGTTGGAGTTGCTCAAGGATTATGATCTGATGATTGAGTATCATCCGGGAAAGGCCAATGTTGTTGCGGATGCCTTGAGTAGAAAGGTAGTTGTTGAGCTGAGAGCTATGTTGGCTAGCTTGAGTATATCGCAGGATGGTGGCCTTGTTGCTGAGTTGCAAGTGAAACCTTCGTTGGTTCAGTTGATCAAGGAAAAGCAGTTGTTGGATGATTCCTTGGTGTCTCATGTTCAGGATATCGCGGAGGGTAGACCTTCGGATTTCTGTTTTAATGAGGATGGGGTGTTGTGTTTTGGTAGTCGGATAGTAGTGCCTGCAGATGCTGAGTTGAGGCGTACTATTCTGGCTGAAGGTCATAGCAGTCCTTTTGCTATGCATCCTGGTAGTACAAAGATGTATCGCGATCTTCGTGATGAGTACTATTGGGTAGGTCTGAAGAAGGATGTGGCAGAGTTCGTGAGCAAGTGTTTGGTGTGTCAGCGAGTTAAGGCTGAACATCAGGTTCCTTCTGGTTTGTTGCAACCGTTGAAGATCCCTGAATGGAAGTGGGAGAGGGTTACCATGGATTTTGTATCTGGTTTGCCTTTGTCTCCGTCGAAGAAGAATTCTGTTTGGGTGATTGTGGATCGCCTGACGAAGTGTGCACATTTCTTGCCTGTGCATACTACGTTTTCTTTGGATAAGTTGGCAGAGCTGTACATTGCTGAGGTTGTGAGGTTGCATGGTGTGCCTAAGTCGATCGTGTCGGATAGGGATCCGAGGTTCACATCGCGTTTTTGGCAGTGTTTGCATCAAGCTCTGGGTACAAGGTTGCATTTCAGTACATCCTATCATCCTCAGTCGGATGGCCAGTCTGAGCGGGTTATTCAGATTTTGGAGGATATGTTGAGATGCTGTGTAATAGAGTTCCAAGGTTCTTGGGAGAAGCATCTGCCTTTGGTTGAGTTCGCTTACAACAACAGTTTTCAGGCAAGTATACAGATGGCACCTTATGAGGCTCTGTATGGGAGGAAGTGTAGGACTCCTCTGTGTTGGGCTGAAACTGGTCAAAAGTTGGTTTCGATGCCAGCTTTGTTGAAAGGTACCACCGAGAAGGTGAAGCTCATATGTGAGAGGTTGAAGGCTGCTTCTGATCGGCAGAAGTCTTACGCGGATTTGAAGCGTAAGGAGATAGAGTTTGCGGTGGGTGATCGCGTGTTCTTGAAGGTTTCGCCTTGGAAGAAGGTGATGAGGTTTGGTCGGAAGGGTAAGCTGAGCCCTAGATACATTGGACCGTATGAGGTTGTTGAGCGAGTGGGTCCTGTTGCGTATCGGTTGAGGTTACCTCAGGAGCTGGAGAAGATTCATGATGTGTTCCATGTTTCTATGCTCCGGAGGTATAGATCTGATCCTTCGCATGTGTTGCCTGTGGAGGAAGTAGAATTGAATCCGGATTTGACCTATGATGAGGAACCGGTGAAGGTTCTGGATTCAGATAGCAAAGTTCTTCGTGGCAAGACCATTGAGTTGGTGAAGGTGCTGTGGAAGCATCGCGGTGTTGAGGAAGCCACGTGGGAGCGGAAGGATGATATGCTGAAGCAGTTTCCTTATCTCTTTCCTTCAGGTAAATTTCGAGGACGAAATTTCTTAAGGGGGGGAGAGTTGTAACGCCCCGGTTTTGGGCTTAGAAGTCTTGGGCGTTGACCGGTTGGTCAAAGTGCTGTTCGAATCGTAAGAGGTTAAATTAGGAAAGCCTAGTTCGGGTTGCATAAAAATTATGGAAAAATGTTCTAAAATCATCTTTTATTATAATTAAGTGAACTGTGAAATCAATTTTGGAAAATGAGTTTCGGAAATGTGACATTTTGGCTAGTGACCAAAATGTAATTTTTGAAAGTTTGGTGGCTATTTTATAAAGGGTTGAAACTTTGAATCTTTAAGGAGCTATTTACCCAAAGGGAGTTTCTCCAGATTTTTCTAAGATATTTTAACTCATAATTCTGATTTTAAAGGAATCAAAAGGAGGGAAAAATCTATTTTGGCCATTTTCTCTTTTAACTACCTATTTTCTCTCTATCTTTTCTCTCAACCCAAACACTCAATTCCAGAGATCTAAGTCTGATTTTCATCACCTAAAAACCTTCTTTCAACTCTCATTTGATTGCAAATCATTGTGTCTTCAAAACCTCATCAATTGCTTCAAGTTTCATCAAGCTTTTCTATTCCAAAAAGAGGAGAAACTCAAGTTTGGAGGTAAGAACGTCCTTCTCCTCTGAACTTCAAGTTCTTTAATGAAATTCCTAAAGTTTTCAATCCTAATTTGATAATTGATTAAAGGTTTAAAGGTTGATTTATGGATCTTGGCTAATTATGCAAGATTTTGATGATTTCACTTGATTTTCGTTTGATCTGTTAAATCAGTGTTTTGAGAAGTGTTTTTGATGTTAAATGATCATTAAATTGATGTGGAAATGAGTTTTGATTGATGCAATCCCGGATAGGTTGGATTTCCTAAGTTTAGCTTGTGTTTTAAGGTAGCTTTTGTGGTGATCTTGGTGATCTGGTGTTGCTGGAGGTATAAGGATGGTTGTAGGTTGTTTTTAGATGTTAAATGATGTTGATGGAAGTGAGGTTTTGCTGGTTTGTGGCTGGGCTTTGCTTAGAAGTGTTTCGGATGCATTTTCGGTTGTGTTTGGTGGCCGAAAATGGAGGTTTAGTGAGAGCAGCGAGTTTAGATGCTTTAATTGAAGCAATTAATGCATGATGATGCATTAATCCTCTGCTTTAATGTGTTGAAACAGGGGAGGCATCCTTGGATCCAAGATTTGTTGATCCGGAGGCTTGTTTTGGTGCTTTGGCTTGAAGCGAAGTGGTAATCGGTCAGTGAAAAATGAATTTTCAGCTTTTAAACCAAGGGTTGAAGGTTTTGGGAGCTTAGTTTAAGTCTAAACAACTTTGCTAAGCTCAAGTGTAAGTTTTCGGATTACTCTCTTTAAGTGGTGGCCATGTTTTGATGAAATGTGAAATGATGATTTTGCATGATTTGCTACTGTTTTGGAAAGCATGTTTTAGCATGTTAATTGCTGATGTTTTAGCATGATTTATGCTGATGATTTAAGCCATGTGTTGAAGGTGTCTCTAGGTAAGAGAGCCTTGTTTTTATGCATTGTTAAATGATGATTTAATGCTTTGAAATGCATGATGAAATGGCTTGGTTTAAATGCTTTAAAACAGTGGACTATTTGATGTATAAAGTGTATATTGGCAAGTGATGGTTTGTAAAAGTGAAGGTCACTAAGGTGGTTAAAAGTCCTTGAGTGAGCCTTGTTATCTAAGATCATCAAGGTGGTTAAAAGTCCTTGGATGAATCTTGTTGCGGACTCTAAGGTGGTTAAAAGTCCTTAGGTGCTCCTTTCCATGGTGGTTAAAAGTCCATGGGGCCAAGGTGTTTAAAAGTCCTTGGGGCCAAGGTGTTTAAAAGTCCTTGGGATAATTCAAGCTACGGACACAAAGGTGGTTAAAAGTCCTTGTGTGGTCCTTTCATGGTGTTTAAAAGTCCATGGCCAAGGTGTTTAAAAGTCCTTGGGGTCCAAGGTGTTTAAAAGTCCTTGGGGAAAGTTGTTGAACTTGATTTCACAAATGAAATGTATCACTTGAGCCAATATGACATGTATAGTACATGAGATGCATGAGATGCATGATTTAATGTTTATGTTGAAGCATGAGATGCTTGATTAAATGAAATGTGGAAGCATGATATTGCTTGATTTAAAGTATGCTTTGAGCATGTGTAAAGGTTGTTTTCAAGCATGATTTACAAATGGTTTTTATTGCATTATTGAATGGTTTTTAAAGAGCACTCCTCACTAAGCTTTGGCTTACGCTCTCTCGTTTTCTTGATTCAATAATGCAGAGCATTAGAGTGCATTGAGGGCAGCAAGAGGAGGCAAGCAAACAAGTACAAGTAAAGCTCAATGTATGAAGGTTTTATAAGTGTTTTAGCTTTTGTATGTTTTGGCAATGGGGGACCGATATGTATATGTGTTTTGGGAGGTGTTTAAGACTCCCTAAGTATGTTGAATGTTAATGTTGTTGCTGGTTTTTGGATTGAACCATATATGCTTGTTTTGCAAGTTGAAGCTTGAGTAGATAGCTTGTGTTGGAAGCATGACCATTGATTTGGGGCTTTTTGCATGTGTTGTTATTTTGTTGAATTGATGATGCTCTTATGTCTTAAATATGTTTAATTGCATGCTGGTAAAGTTTGGTGGTGTTTGGAGCATGTTTGAATGTCCAATTGCATGATCTAGTATGCTTGTTTGCTGTTTTTCGTGCAGGCGTTTCGGAACAGGGGTGTACCGTTTCGGAACGGGTGCCTTGCATGAACCCAGGCGTCCGAAACGGTATGCACCGTTTCGAAACGGTTTAGCCTCTGCCGAGGCCATGTTCCGGAACCCGTTTCGGAACGGCCCGTGTTTCGGAACAGGGCTAGCCTGTTCCGGAACGGTCGACCGTTAAGGGGCTGACATGGTAGTTATATGTTTTGAAATGTTTGCGTTTTGGTCCTAAATCTTGTATGATCAATTGTATGAGTTTGGAATGTCCGTTTGAGCTGAAATTTCACAGAGAAGCATGAAACCTGACTAATTTCAAGATGGTAACTTTAATTTGGGTTAAGTCCCTTAATTTACCAGAAATTACAATTTGGTCCCTAAAGTTGTAATTTGTTCAATTGGGTCCCTGTTTGATCTCTGATGTTTGTGATCTTTTGATATGTTGTTTGTATGATCACAATTAAGGTTAATGTGCATCTAGACAAGTCTAAAAAGAAAAAAAAAGGGTCGTTAATCAAGGTTGACTTTCGGGTTGACTTTGGTTTTCCCCGTGTAATCTTCGTAGTTCGGGTCAACCGTCTAGACCGGGCTACGGGGGTTACAAAATATCTTAGAAAAATCTGGAGAAACTCCCTTTGGGTAAATAGCTCCTTAAAGATTCAAAGTTTCAACCCTTTATAAAATAGCCACCAAACTTCCAAAAATTACATTTTGGTCACTAGTCAAAATGTCACACTTCCGAAACTCATTTTCCAAAATTGATTTCACAGTTCACTTAATTATAATAAAAGATGATTTTAGAACATTTTTCCATAATTTTTATGCAACCCGAACTAGGCTTTCCTAATTTAACCTCTTACGATTCGAACAGCACTTTGACCAACCGGTCAACGCCCAAGACTTCCAAGCCCAAAACCGGGGCGTTACACATTCTATTATGCGAAATTGTAAAATTAATGTAGATAATTTAATTGTGCATGAAATCTACAAATGTGCAGTGAAGGAGAAGGGGCCGCTCTATTTCCCGTCACTCATCACCAGCCTCTGCACGGAGAATGAAGTCTCGTTCGACAGAATCGACGAACTCAAAAAAGAAAAACAAGGATGGAACAAGGTGACCTGCCACAGAATAATGGAGATCTCAAAAGATAAGCCTCTGCACGCCACATCGATGCAAAGTATTGCTGGGGCAGCAGCCTCAGCATCCATCCCAGTGACACCTCAACCACAAGCCCCTGCCACCACAGACCTCCAGCAGATTCTGAACAAGCTGGAGGCAATGGACCAACGCCAATAGCTGTTCATGGCGTATACCAAGGACTTCCATATTGTAACAATTCTGTGGATCCAAAGGAGGTTCCCTGATCCAACGGTCCAATTCCCCATCTTCCCTACTGTCGTTGCAGCACAGCACAAAGCCCAAGAGACCCCTGCCTCCGCTACTGCCATGCACCACCAGTCTCAGCCCGCCGCAGCATCTGATACACTTTATGTCCCAACAAGGAGAGGAAACCGCAAGGCTGGCTTAGACACACCTGCCAGCTCCATAGCCCACACCACCTCAGATAATGACCACTATGTTAGTCGGGTGTTTGACTTGATCAACCGCAAGGGACTAAACATGGACAACATCGACCTTTATTCCCTTGAAGAGGTAGATGCCCCAGCAGCAAAGCCCACCCCACCATCATGTGTCCAACCACCCCGAGAATCCAAACGAATCAAGCGAGTAGCATCTAAGCCAACGAAGAGGCTAGTTTTGGAGTCTGACAGTGAAGAGAAGGATGATTCTGCCACCTCTAAATCCATTTAAATTCCTCTTCAATTTTTTGATGCTTATTTGTTTATGCCCTCATATTTTGTGATTTAATTTTTCTATCTTATGTATGAAATGTAAGCATTGAGGGCAATGCTTGGTTAGAGTTTGGGGATGTAGGTTGAGAGGCTGAGGTTGTAATGCCCTGATTTTGGGCTTAGATGTTTTGGCGAGTCGGGTTGGACCGGTGGAACCGGTGACGATTGTTCGAACCGTTTAAAAGGTGGTTTAGGGAGATCAGAGTTCGGGATAGGATAAAATGTGATAAATTTTTCTAAAATCCTCTAAAATGGTGTTTAAGAGGTTAGGCAAATCAATTTTACAAAACGAGTTTTCGAGAGTATACATTTTGGGTAGTGACCAAAATATAAAGATTCAAAAGTTGAAAAAATTGTTTTTTAGGATGAGTCAAAATCTTAGAATCTCCAGGGATCTACTTGGCAATTATGCCTTTTCCCTAATTTGGCATGTGATTTAAATGCTATTGAAAATTAAAAGGCTTTTTAATTTGGGTAATTAAAGAAAGTAGTTAAACGATGAAGGAAAAGTTTTCACGAGCTTTCATTTTCTCACCTTTGCTTCAGCCAAACACCCTTCTTTTCTCTCAATTTTCCAGAAATCTTTTGCTCTCAAATCCTATTTTGATTCCTATCACTTCTCCATTGATTTCTCCCATTTTCCTTCAAGTTTCTTCAAGCAAAACTTTCCAAATTAGAGGAGAAGCAAGGATTGGAGGTACATTTCGTGCTATCCCTCTAATCTAAGTTCTTCAATGAAATTCCAAAGATATTTGACTCTTTAGTACTGATTTTGATTGAGGTTTTGTTGTTAGAATATTAAACTCATGAAATCTTGATGAAAAATTGGTTTAAAATGTGATTTTCGGACTTTAATTGATTTGGCTATTTTGAGATTGTTTCTAAATGAGTTTTGAAATGTTTTTGACTTTGAAGTGGAGTCTTAATCATATAGATCCTGGAATCCTTGAGATCTTTAGTTTTTTGAAGTGTTTTTGGGTGAGCTTTTGAGGTGTTTTTGAGGATTACGTGTTGCCAGAGGTATAAGGATGGTTTTAGTTTGTTTTTGGATGTTGATTAATGCTTAGATTGTATTGGATGAGTTGGGTAATGGCTGGGCTGAGGTTTGAGGTCAATCGAATGATTTTTCGGTTGTTTCGAATGGGTGTTTTGATGCTTTAGAGCAGGGTTGCGGGATTTCTTGTGTGTGCTAGAGTCTTGGATGCATTTTAATGCATTGAACCTCTGTTTTGATGTGTTGAAAACATGGGATATTAATTCGGAAGCAAACGAGGTGTTTTTGGAGGATTCAGAAGGTCGTTAGTTGCGTCAGCAAGCGTGGTTTTGCACGTCGATGAGTGGAATTTGGTTTTCTAGTGTGGAAACGTTTTAAAAAAGGTTTTGGGAACATAATAAGAGCTTGACATGCTTTATTAAGTTCGGAAGTAAGTAAATCGGAATTTCTCCCTCGGTTGTGCTAGTTATGAGCCTTTGGTTGCACTTGGTTTTAAATGCATTCACCTACTGTTTTAAAGCATGTTTTGAGATTATAAATTGTGTATGATGATGCCATGTGGTTTAAGGATGTACTAGGTAAGTGGTCCTTGTATGCATGTGTGTATGCATGAGGTTTTAAGCATGATTTAATGCTTGATGATGACTTATCATGAATGCTTTGTAAAAACAATGAGGTATGCATGAGTTATGGGTTATATTGGCAAGTGATGTTGAATAAAATGTTTTATAAGTGAAATCGGATATAGTTAGCCGGCTATAGGATTTAGTGCACTATAAACAAGTCACCTTGAATGTTGAGGGTTGTGATTGTACCGAATACTCCATCCAAGTACCCCTGAGGAGTGTTTAAGGTTGCAACAGTTGAGGGTATCTCTCGGGTGCGAACCTTGTGTTTTGTCCCATCTCTCGTTAGTGGATTATACATCTACCAATGAGTGGTCTTAAGGGGTTGTGATTGTACCGAATACTCCACCACGAGTGTCACAACGATGGAGGGTCGCTCTTGTGTGTGAACCTTGAGATGCCAATAGAGTCTATGAAGGGTGTGGGACAACCCTTGGTAATATGTGTATCCGATACTTTGTTTTTGAGATTGTTGTTATCACTTGTGTGCCAATATAATGGAAATGTATATTGTGGAAAATGTTGCTAATGCATGGTTTGAAAGATGCATGATTTGGTTTAAGCATAGCATAATGGTATTTATGCTTGAGAGGCTTGGTATGTAACCCTCTCGACCCGACCTAGCCACCAGATCGTATCGAGCAGATCACATGAGAGTAACCGAGGAAAGATCCAAAGATTTCTCTCCAATTAGTAACCCTAAAAGCATTGATTAACATCTTTTCTAGATGCTCGAATTAAACCCTATATTTGAGAACACACAAAGGAAGAAAACACGACAAAACGAGCACCGAACGATCAACCGAGCAACCAGGGACCAAAATGCAAAACTAGCATAAAACAAGGACCTGTGATGAAATTAAGGTGATCACTTTGAAATTAGTCTTATTTCATGCTTCTATGCTGAAATGCAACATGAAACAAGCCCACAATCAACCACAATTGATAACACATCAAGCTTGGACCAAAACGCAAGAAAAAATAACTCCAAAGATGCTTTTTACTAACTTCCAACGACTCCCATTTAGGAACACCCACGATCGTATCGAAACAGGTCTGCATAGAGAGCTTTAATTCTGAAACGGCTTGGACCCGTTTCGGCCATGCAAAGCCCGTTTCGATACTCGTTCCGAAACGCCAAGACCAAAACAAGGGCCATTCTGAAACCTTCAAGCCTGTTTTGAAACGCCTTGCTATAGAAACAAAAAATCTGCAGGCCAAGCATCTACAAGGTTGTGTCCCTTGGTTTCAATCAACACAACCAACAAGGTAACAGCAAGATGAGCATATAACCACCAAGATCAAACAATCAAACATACATACAAGCAAGATAACTAAACCATGATTAACAAACGATTAAAACAAGATACCTCAAGATTCAAGAACTAAGCAAAACAAGGTTTAGAACCAAAACCATTTAACTCAAGGTAAAAACAAGCCAACCAAGGCATAACAAACATGCTCTCAACACAAGGAGTTACAAAACACTCCTAAAACATAAACAAGGTTTATCCTCGTTGCCACACACTCTATTAGCTAAACGAAACCATACTTGAGCTTGAAGCGGACACTTGGATCACCTCCCTTGCACCGTTGCCTCCCAAGATTGCCTACAGATCTGCATTGTTGGAAAGAGAGCATAAGCTATGAACCTTAGTGAGCGAGGCTCAAAACCAAACTATAACAATGCAATTTTGAAAATAACTTCATTTTGGAAACCAAAACGCTTTCTTAAAATCACTTTCACAAATCATTTCCTTTCAAACATACCAAACTTGAATCAAGTATAAGAAATTGCAACAACACATGCCATAGGCACAACACATGCATCAACCATGCATAAACCATATGTAAACCACATATGCAAACCAAGCCTATCGGCTCCAATTCAAACCACATGCTTCAAGCATATAAACGCAACCATATGAGTTTACCAAGCTCGTATTAAAACTTTAACCCCCTTAGCCCGGTCTAGACGCTCGACCCAAACTAAGAAGATTACATGGGGAAAACCGAAGTCAACTCGTAAAAGTCAACCTCGATTAACGACCCACTTGTTTTCCTTTTCCTTTTCTAGATGCACAATATTTAACCTATGTGAATAGCATGACACATAGAAGAAAACGGCGCATCGATCGGAGTTCGTTAAGGGGTACAATTGCATACATTTGACTTTTAGGGTATAAATTGTAAATTTCTAGAATTACGAGGGCTAACCAGATTTTAGAGTTACCAAACCAAAATTAATTATGTAACATGCCAGCATAACAAAACTCATCTCAAACGGAACATTCAAACTCAATTAATTTAACATATGAACATTCAGGGGTCAAATTGCAAGAAAGACAAACCTAAAACAATTCAAAATCCATGTTCAATGGTCACCTGTTCTGGAACGTTGTACCCCGTATCGAAACGGTCGTTTCGAAACCTTGTTGATTGTTTCGATACGGGGGTGCATTCCGAAACCATACTTCACAGTACCAAAATGTTCTGGAACGATCGCACCCGTTCTGAAACCCCCTAGCCAATACATGCCATCGTTTCGATATGGATGAGGGCGTTCCGAAATGTCCTGCCCTGCAGCAACAAACTTTTCTAATTTTAGACAACTTCCCACACCCGAAAACATTTCCACACATGTTACAACCCACATACAACTTGTATACACATCAACGACCATTAACATGAAGCATAAGATAAAACGTAGCATCAATCATGCAATCATTAGATATATAGGCACGTTTCCTAGTCTTCAAAACCATAGAAAAGCTAAAAACCACTTACATTTACAAATCAATCCTCAAAGGTCATTTACAAAACAAAATAAGCAAACCATCATATCTCAGCTAAGAAATCAACAATGAAACCTTCAAGCCAAGGTTCTAAACCCCCCATTGCCAATTCTAATTATTAAAATTCTCCAAAGTTCATACTTGAGTTCGAGTGACAACTTAGGTGCCTTCACTTGCTACTCCCCGACCCTCAAACTTAGTTATCTGCATTGTTGGGAAAAGAGGAGCGTAAGCACACTTGCCTAGTGAGGGAAAGCTCAAGAATACACCAACAATGCGGTTTTTAAAACACATATCAAACCAATTCATGCTCATTCTCAAATCATGCTTTCAAAACCAAAGCAAATCAATCTTAAATTATGTTCCACATGTATCATTAGTCACGTGCATTGCTCTCAATGCAAATCCACATTAAGCCTCACTTGCTTAATTCACATGCATAGAATCCTCTTATGCAATAACTTAACATCAAGCATCTCATGCACAATAAATCATGATGCTTTCATTTAAAACATGATACATGGGCAACATAGACAACACGCATATATTAGCATTTAACAACCGACATAGGCTCACCCCTATCTGTTATGATGGACTCACCTCCATCACTTCCATACACAATATCGGATACACAGACTCACATAGGCTCACCCCTAACTCAATGATGGCTCACCCCATCTTAATGGCTACGAATGGAATTAGGCTCACCCCTAACCCATGGTGATAGGCTCACCTCTATCACCCGCAATAGGCTCACCCCATATTACGCCACGTAGCTAGACACACGTACGATTTATAGATTATAGTGCACTCACATCCTATTGGTCGACCAACGTATCCGAGTATTAAGAATAAGTCAAACCTTGCCAATATATCCTTAAAATCACTGTTAACTCACTATTTTCAATGCATCATCAAAAATCATCACATATCCCAAAATAAACATGCCTTTAAATAGCAAAAACCATCTCATACAAGATCTCACCATCTTGTACTCAAACCAAACCTTTTCATGGGATAAACACAAGCAAAACCATGCTTAAATCCATGCATAACAGTGAGTAACAATCATCATCAAAACATGAGCATGATATACCATGGAATCCATTTCAAAACTAAAAACTGAGAGAACAAGAAACCATACTTACTTCCGAGATTAGCTAAGCCTTTCAAGCTTACACTAACCTCCCAATAATTCGTATCCAAGCTTACAAAGCTTTAAAAACACATCCACTCACCGACAACGCGAAACCTTGCTTGCTGACACGGAAATCACTCCTCCGGAACCTCCACAACCAACTCGTTTGCCTCTAGATCAAGATCCCATGTTTTCATATCATCAAAACAGAGATCCAAATGCATTAAAATGCATTTCAACACCACAACTAAACACAAACTCGTTGCTCACCCAAACTACACCAATTTACCCATCCAAAACAACCGAAAACTCAATCGATTGCTTCCTAAACCATGCCCATCCAACCTACATCACTTTCAATCATTTATAAGCATCAAAATAAATCTAAAATCAACCTAAACCCCTTCCTTATACCTCCAGCATCAAAACCTCATCATTTCACCTCAAAAACTCAACTAAAACTATCATAAAACTCAAGGATCTCAAGGATTTCGGGATCTATATCATTAAAACACTTTCTCAACAACATAATCAACTCAAAACTCAATTAGAATCCATCCAAAATAGAGCTCATCAAAACAATTTCGAAAATCAAGAATTAAATCACAATTTTGCAAGATTTTGATTTTAAATCATAACTATTATTAAAAACTCAGTTAAAATAACAATGGAGAGTCAAAAATCTTGGGAATTTCAATAAAGAACCTTGATTAGAGGTTGAGAACGGGATTTACCTCCAATCCTTGCTTTCCTCAATGAATGACAAGTTTTTACTTCACAAATCTTGAAGAAATTGAAAACGATTCTTTGAAAATGAAAGAGAAACCAAGCGAGAGTGTTTGAGGGAAAAGAAATATGGATAAAATGATTTTGAAGAGTGTTTTGGTGATAACGAGAAGAGAAAAATAGTTACGTAACTAAAATCTCCCAAATTGACTATTTAATTAATAAAATAAATAAAACCCTTTTAAATTCAATTAATTAAAACCCATTTTAAACACATGTCATATTAAGGAAAGGCTTAATTGCATAAAGCTCCCTAAAGATTCTAAGTCTTTGACTCTCCCTTTGAAAATTGCATTTTTCACAGTTTTAAAACTTTACATTTTGGTCACTACCCAAAATGTACAACTTCTGAAACTTTTTTTGTAAAATTGATTTGACAAACCTATTAAACATATTTTTAGAGGATTTTAGCAAATTTTACCACATTTTTATCCTATTCCGATCCTTGATTTCCTTAAATCACCTTACGTGATTCGAACTATTTTCGACCGGTCCAATCTGATGTCTAAAACATATAGGCCCAAAACCATAGCGTTACAAAAACCATAAGCGAATGAGTATACCGTCATCATTGACACGTTGCTCGGATAAGTGGTCACCTTGATGGCACACCCCCGTCAAGTAACATGGTGAAACAACCCTCACCACAATCTCACTTTAGCCGAGATGCCACAACCCGCATTGCCCGTTGGTGATAGCACAACCCCTATCACTCGCATCACAATAGCACAACCCTTATTGTGAAACCGAAGAATTTATCTCATGCGCAAATTTTTATAATTATAGTGCACTTCACATCCTATTGATAAATCAATCTATCTGATATCAAGATCCACATGTGTCAATATACTCATCGCATCATGATATTCCACTGTTTTACACCGGGGGTAAACACCTCCCCAAACACATCCCAAATACCATAACCACAAGCCCATGCATCGTATAAACTCAAGCAACATTTTCATAAATCACATGGTATTCTCATGGGATAAAAACAACCTGCATTTGATGCACAACAACAGTGGAAAAACATCATTTAAAATGACATGCTCATGATCAAAACATGATCAAAATGTAAAACGGCGAAAATACCAAATAACTCAAAACTTACTCTTGAGCTTGGATTGGCCCAATGGCTCAATCCAAACCCCCGAAAACACTTCCATAACTTTGTTAAAGCATTAAAATCATTTCCATTCACCAGCGATTACCAAAACCAAGCCGAAACTCTTTTCTAGCTTCCTAGTTCGCCCACAAATGTATCCAACAATTCCGGATCTTCAACCCCTGCTTCTAACCAACCCAAAACAGAGGATTAGAGATATTTTCAACACTCTAACTTGCTGGAAAACATGGATTCAACAACCCATTAAAAACGCCCATCGAAACATTTTTAAAACAAACTGAAAACATCGGAAAACTCAACTAAGATAACCTCTAGCAAAAACCCAGTATTATACATCATCAAAATACATGAATAGACATCTAAAAACATCAACCCAACATCAGAATACCATCAACTATCGATTTAGCACAAAACTCATTAAAAAACTAACTTTTTCATTCAATAGCTTCAACACCAAACCCAAATTCGGGATTCCTATCATTCACCCACCATCTCAATACAAAAAGCACATCAAAATAAAGGCAAAACCATCATCAAACCCAGCAACAATAGATCCAACTCGAGATCTTACCCAAATGCTCATTTTAGCCAATTTCCATTAAAATCACTTTAAGAAAACATAATCTTAGTAATTAAAAGAAACAAACCATGGGAATATAAATAAAGAACCTTACATTAGAGGAGGATTTCGTTGCTCACCTCCAATGATAGCTATTTTCCATTGTTTAGCAAAATCCCTTGAGAAAACAATGAATCAAGCTTGGGTTTTAGAAAACTAAAGTCGGAAAATCATTTGGCAACATTAGATTGATAAGAAATCATTTTTACCTTAAGAAAATCAAGCCCAAAGGCTGTTTGGCTGAAGAGAGAAGATGAGAAAACTAAAAATGAAGTTTTAACGTGAAATGGGGAAATGAGAGAAAACCTTTTTTAAAAAAAATATTTGAATATTCAAAAATAAAGGGGAAAATAACTATATTGGCCCAGCCAATTTAGCGCCTTAAAGATTCTATGTTTTGAATCTTTTACAAAATAGTCACCAAAACATATTTTGCAATCTTTACATTTTGGTCACTAAACCAAAATATCATGGTTCGGAAAATGTTTTTCCAAAATTGTTTTTACCAAAGCCTTAAACATTTTTATTAAGGATTTTAGAAATTTATTTCATATTTTTCCAATCATCTGAAGACCACTATCCCTGAACTCACCCACAACTCCCAACACCGAACTTTCGGATCTCGAAACCTTATCGAATCTTCTAGACCCAAAATCGGGGTGTTACATGGTAAGTGAGTAGCAATGGTTTAATTGCTGATTTTGGTTGGATCATGTTGCATGATGTTTAAAACAATGTAATTGTTGTTAAAGTGCATGGTTTGTTAAGAAAGGCATGATAGTTTTGAAATGGGTGGAAAACGGTTTTTTGCATTGATGATGTTTGTGGTTTTGAGCAACCCTCACTAAGCTTGCATGCTTATGCTCTCATTGTTTCATCAATGCAGACAATTAGACTTCGGAGGCAGCATCTTCAAGGGTATCTTCCAAGACATTTGTATTGGTTTATGCTTGCAATTGGTTTTTAGCCATTGAGTATTGGTTTATGCTTGCAATTGGTTTTTAGCCTTTTTGTGCTTTTGACACATAGGGAGCATGCCTTTAGTATTATAGTTGGTGAGAATGATGCTTGTGCTTCGTATATGTGGTCTTTGATGTGTATACAAGTTGTATGTATGTTGAGGCATGTGTCAGGATGGTTCCGGAGGATAAAAGCTGATTAAAACTAGCTTTTTGGGAAGTTGTAGGTCCAAACATTTCAGAACGCCCTTACCTGTTTCGGAACAGTAGCCTGTAATGGCCTTGGTGTTTCGGAACAATGAGGCATGTTCCGGAACATTTTGTCTATGTGAACTTTTGTACCGAAACATGTTTAGAGGGGTTTCGGAACGATCCCGCGTTTCGGAACAGGCATCTATGTTTCAGAACGGTTGTATCGAAATTGGGCTCCTTGTTCCAAAACACTAGACCATTGAGTGCTGATTTTGAATTGTTCTTAGTTTTTGTTTCTTACGTTTTGGTCCCTGCTTTTCTTGTATGCAATTGATTGAGTTGTAAATGTATTTTTGAGCTGAGCTTTCACCATTAAGCATGTAACGAACTTAATTAAAGGTTGGTAACTTGAATTTGACAAAAGTCCTTGTAATTTTCCAAATCTACAAAATGGTCCCTAAACCTTAATAAAACACAAATTTTGAGGATCATAGGAACGAGACCCGCTTAGGCAGTTCCTTATGGCCATATGCCCTGAGTTTGAGCAGCTCAGGAGTTCTCTGCTTCAACGCCAATTAATCAATTGATCCGTGCCACTCACGCATTCTTAAAACTAAGATTGCTAATTCCCTTAACCAAGCCACTGCCTATGAGTCGCCGGCTCATTCTTCAACAGGCACGCGGTTAGAGCCCTAGGCTCCTCCCACTGCTTGGGAGCCCGATAAGTATCAATACGCAATGGGGGTTGTTCCCATTTGTATACCTAATAAGTATAAATACGCAATGGGGGTTGATCCTCGACTTTAATTAATTGGCGAACGTGTTGATTTTTATCCGCTGCTTGTGTACGTTCACATAGGAACCTAAGATACATTTAGAAAGATAAAAAGAAAATAAGGTCGTTTATTAACGTAAACTTTCCCAATTTACTTCAATAATCCCCGTGTGATCCGTTCAGTTCGGTCTATCGGCCATGCTAGGTCGAGGGGGTTACATTTGGTGGTATCAGAGACAGGTTTCGAAAGGTTGGGATGATGGTAAGTTGTAGGTAAGTGATTTGCGATGTGGATATGTATTTTGGTGCTATTTGCTTTGTCCGGTGAATGTTTAAGCATGTTATTGTTGAATGTGTGATAGTGATGCTGTACATGATGAATGAATGTGGATGTGATGATGATTGAGCTGAATCTTGATGCTTGAGTCATATGATGTTGAAGTATGCATGTGGTATGCTTTGTGCTATGTTGGGGGGAAATTGGAATGCCCATTGCCTTATTACCTAGTAAAATGCTTTAATTTGTTTTTGAAAGTCTTGGGATCCTTGTTAAGAGTTGGCCTGATCATTTGTTTGTTTTATTTTAATGTTTTAATGATAAATAGCATAATGGGACCGAGACGCGAGTTGCGTTCTGGAGCAATAGCTCCTGCCGAGGTACATCGTGATCAGGAAAATGAGGTTCCACCTGGTGGAAACCTACCTCTTCCTCCGCCACCACCACCTGGGGGTGATGAGCAGTGTCAACACGGATAGGCCGGTCCGGTGTTGGGAGATTTGACGCCTTTAGTACAGGCGATGACTGGGGCATTCCAGGCTGTTGTTGCTGAAGTGCATGTACATGCTCATGCTGATGGGCAAGTGGGTTTGCCACTGGAGCGATTGAGGAGTTTATGAGGAGTAGAGTTTCGAAGATTATCTCCCGAGGCATCTGAGGCATGGCTAGCCAGAACGATCCGTATATTGGATCAGATGGGGTGCAACGATGCACGAAAATTAGGTTGCACAATATCGTTATTGCATGGTGATGCATACACCTGGCTTACTACTGCGACCACAGCCTTAGAGCCGGAAGAGGTAGATTGGACGTTCTTTCGGTTTGCTTTCAAGAGGAAGCACCTTAGAGTTAGGTACTTGGATGATAAAAAGAGAGAATTTATGTCTCTAGTTCAAGGGAGTATGAATGTAGCTGAGTCAAGGTCCAGTTCGTACGATTGAGTCAGTATGCTCTAGAGCTGATGCCAAGTGATAGGCATCGATGCGATAGTTTTCAGTACTGCCTAGTGCAGGAAGTGAAGACGTATATGCTTGCAACTGATTATACGGATTTTGATGTTCTTGTGACTCGATCCAAAGATATAAAACATAGCTTGGTTCTGACCGTAGATATTAGCCTGCGGCTAGGCATTAGGTAAGAGAGTCATTGATGCTGGCCCTAGTGGTGGGCAGAGCAAGAGGAACCGATACCGTAGACATTAGCCTGTGGCTAGGCATGGAAACTTCGGACGTGGTGTACCGGTTCAGGGCACAGGTAGAGGGTTGAACAGAACACGTGTTGGACGTGTGGTACGCAGGAGCACTTGAGGAAGGATTGCCCTCGTGCGGTTCGTGAGGTTCAGGCTCCTGTAGTTGGGGCTAACTTGTGTTGAAACTGTGGATCTGCTGACCATATGAGGCGTGAGTGTCCCCTGTTAGCGGGAGGTGGTAAGGTCGTGCACCAGTTGTTGCTCAGC
The DNA here is from genome assembly GCA_958450335.1 of Hibiscus tridactylites. Taxonomy (NCBI): domain Eukaryota; kingdom Viridiplantae; phylum Streptophyta; class Magnoliopsida; order Malvales; family Malvaceae; genus Hibiscus; species Hibiscus tridactylites. Next base: position 29,138,284 of record OY288290.1, read on the forward strand.
AGAGAAGTCGTGGGCGCGACCATGGTAACTTCCAGAGGAGAGAGGATGGCCAGAGAGGTGTGGCCCATGTCGTTGTTGTTCAGCCATAAGGAGGTGGTCCCGCGAGGGTGTATGCACATCACGAGGGACGCAACAACACCGATGTGATTGCAGGTACCTTCACATTGCAATCTCTATCCTTGTTAGCATTGATTGATTCTCGATCTACGCATTCTTACATCTTGAGTGAGCATGAACATTTGCTTGATATTCCTGTTGAGATGCTAGATGTACGAATGCAAGTTACAAGTTCTTTTGGTGAGACTGTTGTTACAAGGAAATTGTACATGAGGTGCCCGTTGTCTGTTCAAGGTCATGTATTTTCTATTGATTTGATGGAATTACCTTTTTATGGATTTGATGTGATCCTTGGAATGGACTGGTTAGTTGAACACCGAGCTGCGGTGGATTTTGATGTTAAGAGAGTCACCCTGAAGCTTGCGGATAATTACGAGGAAGTAATCGTGGGTGAGAACGTAAAGTTCTTATCTAATGCAATTTCGGATCTGGAAGCGAGTCGAATGATGGAGTTGGGTTGTGAAGCTTTCTTGGCATATGTGATGAATCCTGGCACAAAGAAAGTGCGTGTGCAGGACATACGAATTGTATGTGAGTTTCCGGGTGTTTTTTCCGGAGGAGTTGCTAGGGTTTCCACCCAACCGGGAAGTTGAGTTTGGTATAGAGTTGTATGAGAATATGACCCCAGTGTCAATTGCTTCTTATCGCATGGCACCTAAGGAGTTGAAGGAGTTGAAGACGCAGCTCTATAATTTTGCTTGACCAGGGGTTCATAAGGTCGAGTATTTCGTCGCGGGGTGAACCAGTCTTGTTTGTGAAGAAGAATGATGGTACCATGCGTATGTGCATTGATTATGGGCAACTGAACAAGTTGACGATGAAGAACAAGAACCCTTTTTCGAGGATCGATGATTTATTCGACCAGTTTCGGGGTGCTTCGGTGTTTTTGAAGATAGACTTGAGGTATGGGTATTACCAGTTTAAGGTTAAGGATGTGGATGTACCTAAGAAAGCTTTTCAGACTAGGTACGACCATTATGAATTCTTGGTTATGCCGTTTGGATTGACAAATGTAAAACCCACTTAGCCCAACCTAGACGCTTGGCCCGAACTATGAAGATTACACCGGGAAAACCAAAGTCAACTCGAAAGTCAACCTTGATTAACGACCCTTTTTTCTTTTAATCTTTTCTAAATGCAATATTAAACCTATGTGATCACACAAGATCATAGGAAGGAGAGGCACAACGATCGAAATTCATTTAGGGGTTTAATTGTAAGAATTAGACTTTTAGGGACCAAAATGTAAATTTTGCAAAAGATGAGGACCTTGCAAATTTTAAGTTTACGATTATTCAATTAGTCATATTTCATGCATCTCTATCAAATATCCACTTAATTAGACATTCCAAACTCAACCAATTGCATCCATAATAATCAAGGACTAAAATGTAAGAAACAAGAACTTGATACAGTTCAAAACGCAGACCAGCGGTCGGGTGTTTCGAAATGCTGACCCTTGTATCGAAACAGCTGTATCAAAACGGAGTTGACCGTTTCGGTAGTCGGGTGCGTTTCGAGACTCGTACCGAAACACTCTTACCCGTTCCAAAACACTAGGGCCATTTCAGGCCCCTGTTCTGAAACAGATAAGGGTGTTTCGATACACCCTACCCTGCAATTGTATATTTTTCTAGTTTTTCACATCTTTTCACATTCAAACATATCCAAACATGTCCCCACACATACCACAACATACTAGCAACATGTTTAAGCATCAAGATCATCATGATGAAGCATAAACTAAAGCATGGCATCAATCATGCAATCATTGAATCTATAGTCATGCTCCCTAATCATAAAAACCATATGAAAGCCATAAACCACAAGACCAAACCATAAAGGTCATTTACAATCCACAAATACCATAGCAAACTTGCAACAACCACAGGAGTTCAAAATACATCTCCCAAAATCAACCATAGGTCCTCATTACCAAAAATCATTACTAAAGCATACGAAAACATCACCATGTACCTTCTCGCTTCCTTGGATATCCTTAGCCTCCTTGCTGCCCAAAAACATCTCAATTATCTGCTTTGTTGGTAAAAGAGAGCATAAGCACATTTTCTTAGTGAGGCAAGCTCTAAGAAAACCAACACAACAATGCAACTTTAAAACTCTATCTCAAAAACCGTTTTCAACAACATGCTCTTCCTATCTCATGCTTGAAAACCATTTCAAAGCAATTCTCCATTTGAAAATCACATGTACCTTCAATCTAGCTCATGCATTCAACTAATGCAAATCTCATGGCAGAGCCATACACATGCTTAATGAAAACAAAAGCATTTCATAAACCATAAATCTCATATGCATTTCTCATAGCATAAAACATCACAACATTTGGTACACGTGACTAAAATACAAACTCATATATTGTCATTTCATATTACATCTTTACTCGGATATGCAGATTACCTTGGCATTAAGCCAAGTCCTACACTGGTGGAATCTCACATCACCAGACTCTCATGGTAGTATCTCTCTTCGCCACAAAGCTTGGGTGCTTCACCAAGTCCTACCCCGATGGTATCTCTCATCATCGGATTCTCACTTTGGATCGGGATGGCACTACCCCCATTGCCTGACTCCAAAGAGCATGTACAAATTTTTAGTTTATAGTGCTTTTTTTATCCTATTGGTCAACCAATTATATTCGGTAATTATCTCATCATTTATGCCAATATATTATATCAAAAATATCATCTCACCTACTGTTTTAATGCAACATTTCTTAAATCATTCTCATCTCATTTCAAAACCATATCTCATGCTTTGCATTAAATCAAAATCTCAAAACTCTTTATTACAACATGCTATCTCATGAAATCACTACATAGCATCATCTCATGCTACAAATCCTGCATAAAACAGTTGGAATTTGTCTAACTCAAAACAAGAGCATGTTAAAAGCATTTAGGGCACCAACCACATATCGAGAGCAAATCTAGCCATACTTACTTCCGGACTTAGGATGGTGTTTCAAACAAATCCTAAATCCCCAAACCTTGTTTCTTTGTCCCTCGAGGATTTCTAAAACCATTCGCACTCACCGATTACATTTTGCTTGCTTGCTGAAACGATATCTAGGATCTAAAACATAGGGATCCAAACCTATTCGGGAATCATTAGTTAAAACCTCATTCTTAACATCAATTACCATCCAAAATACATTAGAAATCAACCTCAGAACAGAGCTTAACAAAGAGTTACAAAAATCATCAAGATCTCACTAAAAATCTTGAGTTTTACAACAGTTTCATGCTTTTAACATTAAAACAACTCAAAAATCATTAACAAAGGATTGATAACTTGGTAATTTAAGTAAAGAACTGATCATTAGAGGAGAAGGACGAAGCTTACCTCTAATGGCTGATTTCTCCTCAATTTGGGCAAGATTTCTTGAAAATTCAAAGTAAAAACGAAAGGATTTGATGAGGTAAAGATTAGAAATCCTTAAGAGAATGAAATCCCAATAAAAGTGATGAAAATCATAGATTAATTGGTGAGGGAATTGTGTTTGGCTGAGTGGAAGTTGAGAGAAAATGAAAAGAGGGAAAAAGATCGTAAAGTAGTTAGGAAAAGTCAAAGTAGGATTTCTCTCTTAATTCTTTTTATTAAATAATTATTAAAACACCCAAATTAAAAAGAAATCTGATATAAAAAAATTTGGTAAAATTAGCTCCTTAAAGATTCAAAGTTTCAATCTTTTACAAAACAATCACTAGTCAACTTTTGCAAAAACTTCAATTTGGTCACTACACCGAAATGTAGTATTTCTAAATCACATTTTGTAAAATTGTTTTCACCATAACCATTTATATAATAAATGAGGATTTTTAGATATTTTTCCATATTTTTAAAGCATCCCAAACTAGGTGTTCCCTAAATCACCCTTAAAGGACTCGAACCGTTCTCGACTAGCCCGATTCAACCTCTAAAACATATAGGCTCAAAACCAGGGCATTACAACTCTCCCTCACTTAAGAAATTTCGTCCTCGAAATTTACCTTGCGGAAAAAGGTAAGGAAATTGCTTCTTCATGTCATCCTTCCTTTCCCACGTGGCTTCCTCAACGCCACAATGTCTCCACAAGACTTTGACCAACTCAATGGCCTTACCCCGAAGAATCTTACTATCCGAATCCAGAATCTTAACGGGTTCCTCATCATACGTCAAGTCTAGGTTCAGCTCAACCTCTTCCACAGGCATAACATGCGACGGATCCGATCTATACCTCCGAAGCATGGATACATGAAACACATCATGTATCTTTTCTAACTCTGGAGGTAGTCTCAGCTTGTAGGCAACATGACCCACACGTTCTATCACCTCGTATGGTCCAATGAACCTTGGACTCAATTTTCCCTTCTGGCCAAATCTCATCACCTTTTTCCAAAGTGAAACTTTCAAAAAACACACACTCGCCCACTGCAAATTCTATCTCCTTACGCCTCAAATCCGCGTAAGACTTTTTCTGGTCCGATGCTGCCTTCAAACGCTCAAAGATGAGCTTCACCTTCTCAGTGGTTTCTTTCAACAAAGTCGGCATCGAGACCAACTTTTGTCCCGTTTCAGCCCAACAAAGAGGAGTTCTGCACTTCCTCCCGTATAAAGCCTCATAAGGTGCCATTTGAATACTTGCCTGGTAACTGTTATTATAAGCAAACTCCACCAAAGGCAAGTGCTTCTCCCAAGAGCCTTGAAACTCAATAACACAACACCTCAACATATCCTCAAGCACTTGGATAACACGCTCCGAATGTCCATCCGTCTGCGGATGATAAGAAGTACTGAAATTCAGCCGCGTACCCAAAGTTTGATGTAAACATTCCCAAAACCTTACGGTGAACCTCAGATCTCTATCCGACACTATAGATTTTGGCACTCCATGCAATCGTACAATCTCAACAATGTACAACTCCACACGCTTATCCAAGGTATACGTAGTATGTACAAGCAAGAAATGTGCACACTTCGTAAGGCGATCCATAATCACCCAAACATAATTCTTATTTGATGGCGATAACGGCAAACCAGACACGAAGTCCATAATGATCCTCTCTCATTTCCATTTTGGAATCCTCAACGGCTGTAACAACCTAGAAGGAACTTGATGTTCAACCTTAACCCGCTGACAAACCATGCATTTGCTAACAAACTCAACGATATCTTTCTTCAATCCCACCCAATAGTACTCATCCTTCAAATCACGGTACATCTTTGTACTACCAGGGTGCATAACAAAAGGATTACTATGAGCTTGAGTCAGAATAGTGCGCCTTAACTCAACATCATTCGGCACCACTATTCGACTCCCAAAACATAAAACACCCTCATCATTGAAACAGAAATCCAAAGGCCTACCTTTTGCGATACCCTCAACTTGCGGTACTAGAGAATCATCCAACAGTTGTTTATCCTTTATCAACTGAACTAGGGATGGTTTCACTTGCAATTCAGCAACAAGACCACCATCTCGCAATATGCTCAAATTAGCAAACATCGCCCTTAATTCCACTGCCACTTTCTTGCTCAAAGCATCGACCACGACATTGGCCTTTCCCGGATGATACTCGATCGTTAGATCATAGTCCTTAAGCAGCTCCACCCAACGTCGTTGCCTAAGATTTAACTCCTTCTGAGACATAAGGTACTTCAAAATTTTATGATCCATGTACACATTACACTTCTCACCATATAGATAATGTCTCCAAATCTTTAGTGCAAAAACCACCGCTGCCAGCTCAATGTCATGCGTAGGGTAATTGCGCTCATGCACCTCCAACTATCGCGATGCATAAGCCACAACTCTACCGTCATGCATCAACACACACCCCAAACCAACATAGGATACGCCACTATACACCACAAACTCTTTTCCTGACTTAGGTTGAACCAAGATAGGAGCTTGCGTCAAAGCTGCCTTTAGCTTCTCAAAAGCTTGGTGTCTCGCTTTCGTCCACTCAAACTTAACATCCTTTTGTAACAAATTTGTCAAAGGGGCAGGAATCTTAGAAAATCCATCCACGAACCTCCGGTAGTAACCTGCCAGCCCAAGGAAACTACGAACTTCATGAACAGACCTAGGAGGCTTCCAATTCACCACCGCCTCAATCTTCTGAGGATCAACATGAATCTCTTCAGCCGAAACCACATGGCCATAAAAAACAACCTCCTTTAGCCAAAACTCACATTTACTCAGCTTAGCATAAAGCTGATTCTCTAACAGCGCCTGCAAAACAATCCTCAAATGTTCTTCATGCATCCTCGATATCAGAGTACACAAGGATATCATCGATGAACACCACAACGAACTTATCTAAGAATTCATGAAACACCTTGTTCATCATATCCATGAAAGCAGCTGGAGCATTCGTCAATCTGAACGACATCACTATAAATTCACGATGCCCATATCTCGTTCAAAAGGCTATTTTCAGCACATTCACATCCTTCACCTTTAACTGATAATATCCTAACCGCAGATCTATCTTTGAAAACACAGCCGCTCCTCGAAACTGATCGAAAAGATCATCAATCCTCGACAGAGGATACTTGTTCTTGATAGTCAACTTATTCGGCTGGCGATAATCAATGCACATCCTCATTGTGCCATCTTTCTTTTTAACAAACAAGACCGGTGCACCCCAAGGTGACACACTAGGCCGAATAAAGCCTCGGTCAAGCAACTCTTGATGTTGCTTCTTCAAATCCTTGGGTGCCATGCGATAGGGAGCAATGGACACTGGAGTTGTGTTCTCATACAACTCAATTCTGAATTCAACCTCTCGACTAGGCAGCAAACCCGGTAATTTCTCTGGAAACACTTTAGGAAATTCACACACGGTCTTTATATCCTGTACACGAACCTCCTTTGTACTAGGATTCATCACAAAGGCTAGGTAAGCCTCGCATCCCTGAAGAAACATCTGGCCTGCTTCAAGCGTCGTCAACATATTAGATAGGAATTTCACATTTTCTCCCACCACCACAACCTCATAATCATCCGTAAGTTTCAGTGAAACTCGCTTATTTTCAAAATCCACTACGGCCCTATTATCAACAAGCCAATCCATACCAAGGATTACATTGAATCCATAGATTTGCAATTCTATAAGATCGACTAGAAACACATGCTCTTGCACCTTTAAGGGACATCTCTTATACAATCTCCTTTTTACAACCGTCTCACCAAAGAAACTAGTCAAACGCATACCCACATCCAAAGACTCAATAGGCAAACCAAGCATCTGAGCATGTTCACGCAATATGTACGAGTGCGTAGATCCTGAATCAATCAAAGAAAGTAATGACAAGGATTGTAAAGTAAAGGTACCTGCGATCACGTCCGTGTCATTCCTCCCTTCTCGATGGGCATACACTCTAGCCTGGCCACCACCTTCAGGCTGAACAACCATCACATGTGCTACATTTCTCGCACCTTCGTCTCCACGCTGGAAATTGCCACGGCCGCGCCCACGGCCTCTCTGTGGCTCAAATGCTCTCACCGGAGTCTGACCCTCTCTCATCGGCTGCGAACAATCCCTCTTCATATGACCACTATTATCGCAATTCCAGCATGTACCAAGATTGCCCCAACACTCACCAGTGTGCCTTCTACCACACCGATTACACTCAGGAGTCTGTATGAAAGCAATCGGTCCTTGCTGACCTCTTCCAGGGTTGCCACCCCCACATTTAGCATCCATATGTGACCTTCTATCCTTACGTCTCTTGAACCGATCTCTTTCAAGATCACGATCCGCATGTCGCTTCCCTGAGCTAGACCCTCCTGCTCGACTTGCCAGACCAAGGTTCAGCTCAATGTTCTTGGCTCGAGTGACCAAGACATCAAAATCAGTATAGTCTGCTGCGAGCATATAGGTTTTCACATCAGCCACCAGCCCATATCTGAATCGTTCATATCTCTCCTGTTTGCTAGGAATCAGCTCGGGTGCATACTGGTTAAGGCGTACAAACTGCACCTCATACTCCACCACTGTCATACTCCCTTGCACTAGGGACATGATCTCCCTCTCTTTCTCATCTAGGTAGCGAACTCACAAATACTTTCGCTTGAATGCATTCAAGAAGAGTGTCCAAGTCACCTCATTATCATCCAACCCCACTATTGTGGCTGTCCACCACGTATATGCATCACCGTGCATCAGGGACACAATACATCCCAATTTCTGAGTATTGTTACAGCTCAGCTGCCCAAGTATCCTCTTGGTACTTTCTAACTATGACTCAGAACCTTCTGGGGTCAGCCCCCTGAACTCAGTCCCTCCAAGACTACGGAGTCGCTTTAACGGCAAACTCACACCAGCACCAGCCTGAGGTGCAGCCCCATGAGCTCCAGCTACTGCTGCCTAGAAAGCCCCAACAATAGCTTGTATTAGGACTGACATATCAGGAGCAGCTTGCCCCTGAACTCCCTCGTGTCCAGCAACCCCTGCACTAGCTCCCGCAGCACCAACCTCTTCTCTACCACCACTAGGTGGTCCACCGAGAGGAGGAGGCGGTAAATTCTCAACATGCTCATCATTCTCATTCTCAACCGCAACACGCGCATTAACTCTAAGCTCTCTACGTGGACCCATTTAAAAGCAATGCAACTATCAAAATGCAGTAAATTCAATTAGGCAATTTAAGGCAAGTAATCCAAGTACTCAAGCTCATTTTCAAAACTATTCTTTCCAATAGTAAAGATATGGCAATGGGATCCCCAACAATACCTCAAACACAGCATAGCATCACAAATTCATCTCATTAGAGCTAGAACATCAACAATCACACATACCGCTCTCACAACAAGTCACAAACATTCATATTCACACACATTAGCCACTTACCAAGCACCAAATATTCACAAACCTTGCTCTGATACCAACAAATGTAACCCTCTTAGCCCGGCCTAGACGCTTGGCCCGAACTATGAAGATTACACGGGGAAAACCAACGTCAACTCGAAAGTCAACCTTGATTAACGACCCTTTTTTTTCTTTTAATCTTTTCTAAATGCAATATGAAACCTATGTGATCACACAAGATCATAGGAAGGAGAGGCACAACGATCGGAATTCATTTAGGGGTTTAATTGTAAGAATTAGAATTTTAGGGACTAAAATGTAAATTTTGTAAAAGACGAGGACCTTGCAGATTTTAAGTTTACCAATATTCAATTAGTCATATTTAATGCATCTCTGTCAAACATCCACTTAATTAGACATTCCAAACTCAACCAATTGCATCCATAATCATAAAGGACTAAAATGTAAGAAACAAGAATTTGAAACAATTCAAAACGCAGACCAACAGTCAAGTGTTTCGAAATGCTGACCTTTGTAACGAAATGACCATATCGAAACGGAGTTGACCGTTTCGGTACTAGGGTGTGTTTCGAGACTCGTATCGAAACATGGCTCTCCAGTAGCTAAAGTGTTCCGAAACACTCTTACTCGTATCGAAATATTATGGCCATTTCAGGCCCCTATTCCGAAACAGATAAGGGTGTTTCGATACACCCTGCCCTGCAATTAATATTTTTCTAGATTTTTACATCTTTTCACATTCAAACACATTCAAACATGTCCCAACACATACCACAACATACTAGCAACATGTTTAAGCATCAAGATCATCATGATGAAGCATAAACTAAAACATGGCATCAATCATGCAATCATTGAATCTATAGGCATCCTCCCTAATAAAAAAACCATCTAAAAGCCATTAACCACAAGACCAAACCATAAAGGTCATTTACAATCCACAAATACCATAGCAAACTTGCAACAACCACAGGGAGTTCAAAATACATCTCCCAAAATCAACCATAGGTCCCATTACCAAATATCATTACTAAAGCATATGAAAACATCACCATACATGAGCTTCTCACTTCCTTGTTTGTCCTTAGCCTCATTGATGCCAAAAACGTCTCAATTATCTGCATTGTTGGTAAAAGAGAGTGTAAGCACATTTTCTTAGTGAGGCAAGCTCTAAGAAAACCAACACAACAATGAATCTTTAAAACTCTATCTCAAAAACCGATTTCTACAACATGCTCTTCCTATCTCATGCTTGAAAACCATTTCAAAGCAATTCTCCAATTGAAAATCACATGTACCTTCAATCTAGCTCATGCATTCAACCAATGCAAATCTCACGGCAAAGCCATACACATGCTTAATGAAAACAAAAGCATTTCATAAACCATAAATCTCATATGCATTTCCTATAGCATAAAACATCTCAACATTTGGTATATGTGACTCAAATACAAACTCATATATTGACATTTCATATTACATCTTTACTCGGATATGTGGATTACCTTGGCATTAAGCCAAGTCCTACCCCGGTGGAATCTCACATCACCAGACTCTCATGGCGGTATCTCTCTTCGCCACAAAGCTTGGGTGTTTCACCAAGTCCTACCCGATGGTATCTCTCATCATTGGATTCTCACTTTGGATCGAGATGGCACTACCCCCATTGCCCGACTCTAAAGAGCACGTACGAATTTTTAGTTTATAGTGCACTTTCTTCCTATTGGTTGACCAATTATATTCGGTAATTATCTCATCATTTATGCCAATATATTATATTCGGTAATTATCTCATCATCTTAAATCATTCTCATCTCATTTCAAAACCATATCTCATGCTTTGCATTAAATCAAAATCTCAAAACTCTTTACTACAACAAGCTATCTCATGAAATCACTACATAGCATCATCTCATGCTACAAATCATGCACAAAACAGTAGGAATTTGTCTAACTCAAAACAAGAGCATGTTAAAAGCATTTAGGGCACCAACCACATATCGAGAGCAAATATAGCCATACTTACTTTCGGACTTAGGATGGTGTTTCAAACCAATCCTAAATCCCTAAAGCTTGTTTCTTTGTCCCTCAAGGACTTCTAAAACCATTCACACTCATCGATTACGTTTCGCTTGCTTGCTGAAACGATATCTAGGCTTCCGGAACCTCCGGATCAACAGCAAAAGCGTCCAAAGATATCTCCCCTGTTTATTGCACATAAGAGCTGAGGATTAATGCATCATCATGCATTGAAATCACCAATCACTCATTCAAAGTCGCTGCACTACTCAAAAGCACCATTTCGGCTACCCAAAATAACTGAAATCACCTCCAAAGTTTCCCAAATCAAAGCCCAGCCAAGATCTATCAATTCTAATCATTTCTAAATCTCAATAAACACCAAAAATCACCATAAACACGTCCTTATATCTCCAGTAACAATAGAAAACCAAGAACACTCCCAAAACCACAAATCTAGCATCTAAAACATAGGAATCCAAGCCTATTCGGGATTCATTGGTTAAAACCTCATTCTTAACATCAATTACCATCCAAAATACATTAGAAATCAACCTTAAAACAGAGCTTAACAAAGAGTTACGAAAATCATCAAGATCTCACCAAGAATCTTGAGTTTTACAATAATTTCATGCTTTTAACATTAAAACAACTAAAAAATCATTAACAAAGGATTGATAACTTGAGAATTTCAGTAAAGAACTGATCATTAGAGGAGAAGAACGAAGCTTACCTCTAATGGCTGATTTCTCTTTAATTTGGGCAAGATTTCTTAAAAATCCAAAGTAAAAGCAAAAGGATTTGATGAGCTAAAGATTGGAAATCCTTGGGAGAATGAAATCTCAGCAAAAGTGATGAAAATCAGAGATTAAATGGTGAGGGAATTGTGTTTGGATGAGTGGAAGTTGAGAGAAAATGAAAAGAGGGAAAAAGATCGTAAAGTAGTTATAAAAAGTCAAAGTAGGATTTCTCTCTTAATTCTTTTTATTAAACCATTATTAAATACCCAAATTAGAGAGAAATCTGATTAAAACAATTTGGTAAAATTAGCTCCTTAACGATTCAAAGTTTCAATCATTTACAAAATAGTCACTAGTCAACTTTTGCAAAAACTGCAATTTGGTCACTACACTGAAATGTAGTATTTCCAAATCACATTTTGTAAAATTGTTTTCACCATAACCATTTATATAATAAATGAGGATTTTTAGATATTTTTCCATATTTTTAAAGCATCCCGAACTAGGTTTTCCCTAAATCACCCTTAAAGGACTCGAACCTTTCTCGACCGGCCCGATTCAACCTCTAAAACATCTAGGCCCAAAACCAGGGCGTTACAAAATGCACCGGCTGCATTCACGGACATGATGAATAGGGTGTTACGTGAGTATCTGGTCCAGTTTGTGGTGGTGTTTATCGATGATATTCTCGTTTACTCGCGTACCGAGGAGGATCATGATAAGCACATAAGGATTGTGTTACAAGTGTTGTTGGAGAATCAGCTCTATGCTAAGCTGAGCGAGTGTGAGTTTTGGCTCAAGGGAGTGGTTTTTCTTGGACATGTGGTGTCGGCCGAAGGTATCTAGGTTGATCCACAAAAGGTTTAGGCGGTGATGAGTTGGAAGATGCCTAAGTCAATGACGGAGGTGCGTAGTTTCCTTGGGTTGGTTGGTTACTATCGAAGGTTTGTCGAAGGTTTCTCTAAGATCGATGCCCTTTTGACCAAGTTGTTGCAAAAGAATGTTCGTTTCGAGTGGACGGATGTTAGGCAGCAAGCTTTCGAAAAGTTAAAGGAAGCTTTGACGCAAGCTCATGTCTTGATTCAACTATAATCGGGTAAGGAGTTTGTACTTTATAGCGATGCATCATATGTTGGTTTGGGTTGTGTATTGATGCAAGGTGGGAAGGTTGTAGCTTCTGTGTCTAGACAACTGAAAGTGCATGAGCGCAACTATCCTACGCATGATTTTTAGCTCGCGGCAGTGGTGTTTGCTCTGAAGATTTGGAGACATTACCTTTATGGTGAAAGGTGTGTAGTTTACACCGACCATAATGGTTTGAAGTACCTTATGTCTTAGAGGGAGTTGAATCATAGGCAACGAAGATGGTTGGAGTTGCTTAAGGATTATGATCTGACCATTGAGTATCATCCTGGGAAGGCCAATGTTGTGGCCGATTCTTTGAGTAGAAAGGTAGATGTTGAGCTGAGAGCTATGTTTGCTCGTTTAAGCATATCATGTGATGGTGGCTTGATAGCCGAGTTACAAGTAAAACCCTCTCTAATTCTATAACACCCCCTTCTCGGTCTAGTAGAGAACTGGGTCTGAGCGTATTACCAAAGGACTATACGATGATTAGTGCTATACAATTTCATCTTAATCACATTCTTAATCAATATTATTCTTACAGACTGTCTCCAATACATTTATTAGTCCAATTAAATCATAAGAAATTCACAATAACCATTTAGGATCATTTTATAATTTTTATAGGTTTAGTGACTAATCTGCAAAACGTAACAATAACAGGTCCTTCCAAGAAACAGACAGAAGAACAATGTAATTCAGTGCATGAATAACTAGCCTACAAACTTTCATACAATTTGGAGCTCAATATCATAATCAATTTATCTTTAAGAAATTCAAGGGTTAAATTGTAACATTAGTAATCTGTCCAAAAGCCTTTAACCAATTTACCTAACCCCGTATCGAAACACCCTAGGTTGTTTCGAAACGTGTGCACGAGAGTCAACTCTTGTTGACATTTCCTTTTAGACCGTTTCGATACAAGCTTGACCAGTATCGGAACGGATTGACCACCTTTGACTTTGACTCGTTTCGGTACGCTATGAACCCGTACCGAAACATTGGTCTCAAGTGACAAAATGTTTTGGAACGTCAGTTTTCCATTTCAGTACACCCATACTCTCAGGTTCAATATTGTACACCCTTACCAAAACGTCATCACCTGTTTCGATACGGTTTGACCTGTAATGACAGTTTTTTGTTGGTTTTTATTCGATTTACCCTGTTGAACGATGTCCAAATGCAACGAAAATTTACATGCAATATTTCAATGGTATAAACTACTAGCATGTCAATTTTCATAACTATATGAATACGTCTACCATGTTTTTACATTTTTGAGCTATGTATGCATTTTCCATCCATTTTCAACTTTACCAAAAGAGGCATTTTAAGCTATATAACTTATTACAATCTTAGCAATGCACCAACATAACAAAATAGGCACCAATGACTAGTTCAACTATTTTTCCACCTTCCTAGGAGTTTATAAGACAAAAACACATTACTTGAGGCTAGTAGTGACTTGTCTTGCTTGTCGATCCATTCTTCTGACACGCAAACCTTCTTAACCTGAAAATGCATGAGATGAAACACGTTAGGCATACTTTGCCTAGTGAGGTAGTCACAAACAATGTAAGTAATAGTACTACCATGGTTTCACTTATACATAATCTCATGACAACATTGTCAATGCTATGCAACATTATACAATGTATAAACATGTTTCATCTTCATTCTTAGTCCTTGGATTGAATCAAGATCGTGGATACATGAATTCCTACGCCTCGCCAAATCAATAAATGGTCTAGTCCCTTCGCCTCGCCAATATGTTCAACAACAATACACATCCATCCGCATCGCCAAATCAATATAGGTCGTAGCCCTAGGATCGTAGTCCACCTGTACACTGAGCTCATGAATTTTATGGCATGCCATTTGTATGCAATGTCCATTCCAATCCAAGGTTGCCATGTTCATAATCATTTCAATAATCAATGATATACCAATGTCCAATGAATTCAATAATGTCGATGATCAATATCTATATCTCATCATCAATAACTCATAGTTTAATATCAATATCAATGTCTGATGGTTTCAATGCTATAATCCAATGAAAATGACTATTTTAATGACAACACACAATGACAATATCAATGTTCAATGGTAACTTAACGACACTTACCAAAGTGTCCGATTAACCATCCAATGCAATTGCTTCAATAACAATGTTAGCGAAGTAATCTAAAATATCAAATAATGATCCGGGAAGGCCTTTCGCCTAAGCTCGAGACTCCGACTACACTCACCTTAATAATTCGAAGCTTTCAAGGCTCTTGGATATCAATCCCCTTGTTCCTAGCTTTGGATGGAGATGATGGGTGCTCCTTATCAATGTCTTGAGCTAGGAAATCAATAGGGATATTGTTAGGATCGATATTACGATATCAAAATCATATAATAATTTCCTAATCGATAACCGATTACAATAGAGATGACAACGAAGATATATCCATCGATAGTCAAAACCCTAGCTTAGATTACACTCAATATTTCCATGGAATCTAATAATAGATTGAGGAATATAGCTTGCCTGATCGATAGCAACGATTCGATGTCGATAAAACAAAGAAATAGCAAAAGCTTGAAATTCCTCCAAGGGTGGTGCTTGCTTGTTCAAAGTGAGGAAGAAGATGAAGAGATTGAGAGGTGCTTAGTTAGTAAATTTTCGGGTAAGCCTCTTCAATATTTGCTTACTTCGTTTTTTGGAGGATAGCTTTCCTCGTGGTGAAGTATTCTTACCAAAATAACCCACGTATGTAGATTTTATTTGAGGTGGGGCTAATCGCAAGATTAGCCCCTCGCTTTTCACTACATCCTAGACTTGTCCTTCAACTTGTGATTTATTCAGTTTGATCACTATATGAGTTTCAATATTATTCAATGGAGTCCATGACAATATTTTAAGCCCAATTAAAGTTTGATATCAATAATTAATTAGGCGATACAATAATTAGGCTTCATCAAAGTATAATTTCTGACCATCGGAACTTAATTCTGACTAGACCGGATTTCAGGGTGTTACAAATTTAGTTGATTAAGGAAAAGCAGTTGTTGGATGATTCGTTGGTGCCTCATGTACATAACATAGCTGATGGTAAGGCTACAGATTTCTGGTTTAATGATGATGGAGTCCTATGTTTCAAACGTCGAATAGTGGTGTCAGAAGATGTTGAGTTGAGGTGCACTATTTTGACTGAGGCTCATAGCAGTCCTTTTGCTATGCAACCTGGTAGTACCAAGATGTATTATGGCTTAAAGGATGAGTACTATTGGGTGGGGTTGAAAAGGATGTGGCGGATTTTGTTATCAAGTGTTTGATTTGCCAGCGGATGAAGTCTGAGCATCAGTTTCCCTCCGGTTTGTTACAGCCTTTGAGGTTACCGGAGTGGAAATAGGAGAGGATTACGATGGATTTCGTATCCGGATTGCCTTTGACACCATCAAAGAAAAACTCAATGTGGGTGATTGTGGATCGACTTACGAAGTGTGCACATATTTTGGCTGTGCATACAACGTATACATTGGATAAATTGGAAAAGTTGTATATTGTTGGAATTGTGTGTTTGCACGGTGTGCCCAAGTCTATAGTGTCGAATAGAGATCCGAGGTTTACAACGAGATTTTGGGAATGTTTGCATCAGGCGTTGGGTACGCGGTTGAATTTCAACACTTCATATCATCGTCAGTCAGATGGGTCGTCAGAACGAGTTATCCAAGTGCTTGAGGAAATGTTGCGATAGGCAGTCGGAACGAGTTATCCAAGTTCTTGGGAAAGGCTATATCAAGCTTTTTCAAATCGATGTGAAAAGTGCATTTTTAAATGCTTTTATAAATGAAGAAGTTTATGTGGATCAACCATCGGGTTTTGAGGATTCAAAATTTCCAAATCATGTTTTTAAGCTAACTAAAACACTTTATGGTTTAAAATAAGCTCCTAGAGCTTAGTATGGAAGGCTTTCAAACATTTTGATTGAAAAAGGTTTTAAAAAAGGTAAGGTGGACACTACACTTTTTATAAAAAGATATAAACATGACATCTTAGTAGTGCAAATATATGTTGATGATATTATCTTTGGATCTACTAATGAATGTCATTGCAAAAAGTTTGCTAAGTTAATGCAAGGTGAATTCGAGATGAGCATGATAGGGGAGTTCTCATTCTTTTTGGGACTCCAAATCAATCAAAGGAAGGATGACACATTCATCAATCAAGCAAAGTACATGAAAGATATGCTCAAGAAGTTTGGCTTGCAGCAAGCAAAGCCTCAAGCTACACCAATGAGCTCATCTACAAAGCTTGACAAAGATGAAGGATGTAAGTTTGTTGACTCTAAGCTTTATCGCTCTATGGTTGGATCTTTGATTTACCATACCGCAAGTAAACCGAATATATTGTTTAGTGTTTGCTTGTATGCTAGGTTTCAAGCTAGTCCCAGAGAGTCTCACCTTATAGATGTTAAAAGGATCTTTAGGTACCTTAGAGATACTCCTTGTTTAGGTCTTTGGTATCCTAGATACTCAACCTTTAACCTTAATGCTTATTTGGATGCAGTTTATGGGGGTTGTAAAATTGATAGGAAAAGTACTTCGGGAACTTGCCAATTCTTAGGTAGAATGCTCATATCTTGATTCTCTAAGAAACAAAATAGTGTAGCTATATCTACCACCGAAGCCGAGTACATATCCTTAAGGAGTTGTTGCGCTCAAGTCCTTTGGATGAAGCAACAACTCTTAGATTATGGAGTTAAAGTTGAAACCATACCCCTTAAGTGTGATAACACTAGTGCAATTTGTCTCACCAAAAATCCCATCCAACACTCTAGAACCAAACACATAGAGATAAGGCATCATTTCATTAGAGATCATGTCCTTAAGCAAGATGTTGTTATAGAGTATGTTGACACCTTGAACCAACTAGCGGACATTTTTACCAAACCTCTAGACAAAGAGCATTTTTGGTCCCTTAGGAGATAGTGTTGCGTGTAAATAAGACTATCGCAAATAGTGCAAGTGTACACGACGCAAGTAGTAAAATGATACTAGAGTATCGGATATCGTCTCCACAGGGACTGAAAATAACTCTATCCTTGAATTCCTGCACAAGAAAAGAAATGGTTTAAATGATTGTTTGAAGTAATCTTGAATAATAACTGGAATAAAAGATAAGGAAATCAGATTGAGAGAATAGGCTGGTATTGAATTGCTTAGTAGTGCAGGTGTTGCACTGTTTAGAGGAACTTCTGTTGTTATGTCGTCGTTCCTGTCGCGGAAGCACCTGTCGCGACAGCGACCAACAACTCTGTACTTCAAGCTTGGCAAGAATCCCTGCTATGACTTGTCCTATCCCTAGGTCCAAGTGATGTTGATGAACACGTCTTGGATGATACTTCCCGGCGTAAATCAAAGGGTGATCAACAATGTTTATGAATTCTTCTTTAGCCACTTAACCTTGTACTTATCCCTAAGCCAAGATGGTTTAACCATAAACTGGAAAACGCGTATTTACTCCTTTCGTATGCTTAGCTCTCCCGATATTAAGCAAATGGATAACCTCACAATGGTCTCCCGATGCTCTTATGAGATATTGAAGACTAGAGTAAATAAACTTGAAGTTTAATTACTTGAACAGAAAAATCCTAAGAACAATAGAATCCCTACAACTACTTTACAAGATCAACCCTTAGCCCTTGGGAAGTTTAGAACATGGTGGAGAGGGAGAAACATCTAGGGTTTTGGGGGAAGATGACTAGGAGTGAGATATCTTTCCCTAGGTCGAATTACATGCCTTTATATAGGCCTTGGGTCCAAGTTTTCTAATATGGCAAGAATACAAGTTTAATTTAAAGTACAACTCTATTAAAGACTAAATCTTCTATGTAGATGCCTTTAATTAGTCCTCTTTTCTTGCTTTGACTTTCTTCCTTGAACTTCGGGCCTGGCCTTCCTTCTGCTTCAGGGCTTAGAAAAATATGTGAGTGATCCACGATAGACCAGCTTGAAATCCTCTATCTGTCGAGCTCCACTTCACTTTTCCACCTTAGTGTCTCTCTGTCGTCATGGATGCCACGACAGGTGTCACGATAGTCAGCGCTCTTTGTCCTTCAATTCCAGCTCCTCAACTCGCCTCTGCTCCTTTGCTACCCTAGATAGCTACCGCAGCAGATACTTACAAAAGTGACCAATTTCAGCAGCATCTGTGCAGTTTTATCCAATTGTGATGTGTATGCAACAATTTATCCTAAATGCAATTAATCATGCTTGAGTGCGGCAAAAATATAGGTAAATGAGAGGTAAAATATAGAACTTTTATGCACATAACACACCCCCAAACTCAAGTTGATGCTTGTCCTCAAGCAGATGCAACCTAACAAAGAATAAAAAACTTTTGGACTTGGCTTAATCTAGTGAACTACCATTACCTACAACCCTTTCTCTATCAAGGGCAGTTCCTATTCAATTGTTTAAGGATTTATCCGGAACAATGCTATAATTCTTGTGCAAGTGTGTGCATGTTTTGTGAACAAATATGTGCTTAGACTCTTTTAGCAACTAGAATAGTTATTCTACTCACTTGAATTTTTTTATGCCAAACTAATTTTTTCTTGGAGGCAATTTTTAGGCTCCTTTAGTTTTTTTTCCAAATTCAGACTCAAGTTTTTTTTGTTTTTACTAGAGTCTATTTTGGGCACCTCTAGCTATCTTCCTAGAGCCGATGTTAGGCACCTCTAGGGGTTTTGAGTCTATGTTTTTCTTTTCTTATATTCTTTTCCTAGAGCCGGTGTTAGGTACCTCTAGGGGCAACTCAAGTGGTTAAGCTTTTCTACTCTAGTTAACGAGCAGAGATCTGGACAACATATAAGTCACAAAGGTGTTTTTTTTAATTTTAGAACTATAGCAAGGCTCTAAATAATACTTAAACATTCTAAAGGCACTGCCACGACAGAGATTGTTGGAGCATGTAAGTGCAGTTCAAAGACTTAAGCCATTTTTGACACAAAAATTAACTAATATGAGACACAAATTAAAAAATTCATTAATTAACAGAGGACTGCCTACCCCCAAACTCAAGGGTTGCATTGTCCTTAATGCATGATAACAAAATAAAAAAGGAAAACATCACAAAAAGATAAGATAATAATAGAAATAGAAAAGCACTTAAGTTGATGAACTATTGTCGCTGCTGCTGTTGATGCGGAGTTACCGGCGGGCAGTTACCTTGACGGCAGAGGTTTGCTTGGGGCTAGGAGATGGTGAGGTTATCTTCTTTTTGGCATTTCGAGGTGGTTAGACTCGGGTAGGTGAAATCTCTGGGGCCTTGTCCATGACCTCGAGGTCATCATCACTGCTGTTGCTGCTGCCGTCCGATCTGTCGTGGCAGGGTCCCTCAACAGTTTCATTCAGCTTCTTCCTCTTCATCGGAGGGAAGTCCTTGGATATGTCCAAACGATAGATGGCTCCGAGTCAGAATCTTCTTGCCAGATGGAGGAGGAGGAGAACCCTTCAAATTACTTTGGGTCGATCTCCAATAGTGGTTCTTTCCGTTTTTCTCCTTGGGGAGTGGCAGATCTTCTGTCGCCATCTCCGGTCGTGGCGTGGTGAGGTGGAGGTAGCAGTGGGTGTTCTGTGGCTAGCAGCATTTGTGGTGGTGGCAAAAAGAGATTCTGGGAAAGAGGGAAGCTGCACGTTGGGAAAATTTAAATCAGTCTTAATAAAATTTACCGTGGCAGTAGTAAAGTCCCTCAAGAAGCCTAGTTGTTGTTCCTCCATCTTTTTCAGCATCTATATGATTTGGTTGGAGGTATCTGTCAGATGGGCGGCCTTGGTCTGCTTCGGCTCTATCGCGACAGGTTCAGTGGATTCAGGGTCTGCGATTGATTATGTCGTGGCAGATGGGTCCACAAAGGCCAAGGGGGTTGCTGGCTTCAGCTCAATGAGGCTGTATATATTTTGTTGCGTCCATCCCTTGCCTTGGACTTTGACATCTTCATCAATTTCTGGAACCTTATTCGCCCGGCAGAGAGTGGTGATGAGGTAAGGGAAGAAAAGGGGGCCCATTGGTCGAAGCCCACACTCAAATATTTCGTCATAAAAATAAAACAAAATGCAGTAATTAAAAAGTAGAGGTATGTTGCCAGTCCCCGGCAACGGCACCAAAAACTTGTTGCGTGTAAATAAAACTATCGCAAATAGTGCAAGTGTACACGACGCAAGTAGTAAAGTGATACTAGAGTATCGGATATCGTCTCCACGGGGACTGGAAATAACTCTATCCTTGAATTGCTGCACAAGAAAAGAAATGGTTTAAATGATTGTTTGAAGTAATCTTGAGTAATAACTGGAATAAAAGATAAGGAAATCATATTGAGAGAATAGGTTGGTATTGATTTGCTTAGTAGTGCAGGTGTCGCACTGTTCAGAGGAACTTCTGTTGTTATATCGTTGTTCCTGTCGCGGCAGAGGTTCGTTGATGTCGCGGCAGTGACCAACAACTACGTACTTCAAGCTTGGCAAGAATCCATGTTATGACTTGTCCTATCCCTAGGTCCAAGTGTTGTTGATGAACACGTCTTGGATGATACCTCCCGGCGTAAATCAAAGGGTGATCAACAATGTTTGTGAATTCTTCTTTATTCACTTAACCTTGTACTTATCCCTAAGCCAAGATGGTTTAACCATAAACTGGAAAACGCGTATTTACTCATTTCGTATGCTTAACTCTTCCGATATTAAGCAAATGGATAACCTCACAATGCTCTCCCGATGCTCTTATGAGATATTGAAGACCAGAGTAAATAAACTTGAAGTTTTATTACTTGAACAGAAAAATCCTAAGAACAATACAATCCGTACAACTACTTTACAAGATCAACCCTTAGCCCTTGGGAAGTTTAGAACATGGTGGAGAGGGAGAAACGTCTAGGGTTTCGGGGGAAGACAGCTAGGAGTGAGATATCCTTCCCTAGGTCGAATCACATGCCTTTATATAGGCCTTGGGTCCATGTTTTCTAATATGGCAAGAATACAAGTTTAAATTAAAGTACAACTCTATTAAAGACTAAATCTTCTAAGTAGATGCCTTTAATTAGTCCTCTTTTCTTGCTTTGACTTTCTTCCTCGAACTTTGGGCCTGGCCTTCCTTCTGCTTCAGGGCTTAGAAAAATATGTGAGTGATCCACGACAGACCAGCTTGAAATCCTCTATATGTCGAGCTCCACTTCACTTTTCCACCTCAGTGTCTCTCTATCGTCATGGCTGCAATGGCAGGTGTCATGACAGTTAGCGTTCTTTGTCCTTCAATTCCAGCTCCTCAACTCGCCTATGTCCTTTGCTGCCCTAGTTAGCTGCCGCGGCATATACCTGCAAAAGTGACCAATTTCAGCATCCAATTGTGATGTGTATGCAAAAATTTATCCTGAATGTAATTAATCATGCTTGAGTGCAGAAAAAATATGGGTAAATGAGAGGTAAAATATAGAACTTTTATGCAATCAACAGAGAGCTAGGTCTAACTAGCATATCTTGACCCTTTAGGACTCTTTTGAGGTTAAAATTGCTTGAATATGTGAAAATGCATTTTTATGTGTTGTTGATCTTGATAGAAATCATGCTTATAGCTAGGGGGAGTATGCTTATGTTAGAATATGCTTAGATCTACTCATACATCATTTGCATTCATTTAGGAGATGTTAAACTCGAGCCTTTGGTTGTTCTAAAAGCCAAAAATCCATTTCTAGGCATCGGGTATCGATACGGCCTTATGCGTATCGATAGGAGTACTTCATTAGTTGACCAGACTGTATTTTCTCTCTTACAGGTATCGATACGATTAAACCCATTTTGATACGAGATGTGAGCGTTTCGATACGGATGCCATCTGTTTCAATACGGCTTCTTGATACGTGGTTCCAGGGAATTACCTTTATACCCCTATATCGATACACCCTTAGGCGTATCGATACGCGATTGCGTAGACAGTTACTTAATGGCATTAAAAGAGTTTCACTTTTACTAAAACTAAATTTTCAAAACCCTAGCCGATTTTCCTCTATAAAAAGCATCTCAATCCCTCATATTTTCACCACAAAACTTAAAATATCTTAAGGGTTTTTCAAAATCAAGCCAAGTCTTAAGGCTCTTCATCAATTTGGTGCAAAATCTTCATCCATTCCTCCCTATCTCAATATCAAGGTATAAAACTGTAACACCCCGATTTTGGGCTTAGAAGTTTAGGGTCTGAACTGGGCCGGTCTGATTTTCGGTT
Source organism: Hibiscus tridactylites (assembly GCA_958450335.1). Classification (NCBI taxonomy): domain Eukaryota; kingdom Viridiplantae; phylum Streptophyta; class Magnoliopsida; order Malvales; family Malvaceae; genus Hibiscus; species Hibiscus tridactylites. Next base: position 29,161,392 of record OY288290.1, read on the forward strand.
AGAATATAAAAGGAGGTTTTAGGGAAAGCCTAGTTCGGGATGCTTTAAAAATATGGAAAAATATCTAAAAATCTTCTTTTAATATATGTAAGAGAGTGGTGAAATCAATTTTACAAAATAAGGTTTGGAAATGCAACATTTCGAAATAGTGACTAAAATGTGATTTTTGAAAAGTTCAGTGGTGACTGTTTTGTAAGGATTGAAACTTTGAATCTTTAAGGAGCTAATTTACCCAAGGATGATTTCTCCAGATTTTTCTTAGATTTTAATGATTTAATTAATGTTTAATTAATGAAATGAAAAGTGGAAACCCATATTTTAGATTTTCATAACTAACTTTTCTTAAAACTTTCTCATCACATTTTCTCCAAAAATTCCCTCATCCAAAAACTTTTCTCCAGCATCTTTTTCATTGATTTTCAAAGAAATTGATGAGATTTCAATCAACAATTAATTCCTAATCCTTTCTACATCAAATCCTCGTGATTTGCTTATTGAATTTTCAAGGAATTTGGCTCTAAACAAGGAGAAATCTACATTTAGAGGTAAGGTTGTTCTTCTCCTCTAAATACTCAGTTCTTTACTGAAATTCCCAAGTTATCAATCCTTAATTTAAGTTTTATAAAAGCTTTTAATGATATGAACTTGATTTTGGCTTAAAACTCAAGATTTGGAAGAAATCTTGAAGAAATTTGTGGTGATTGTTTGGGCTCTGTTTTGAGATGGATTTTAAATGTATTTTGGATGTTTAATGATGTGTAATTGAGGTTTGATCAATGCAATCCCGGATAGGTTGAATTTCCTAAGTTTTTGCTTATGGAAATGGTGGTTTTTGGGGTGATCTTGGTGTTCTGTTATAGCTGGAGGTATAAGGACATGTTTAGGTTCATTTTGGATGTTAATTGTTGTTTTGAAATGGTTAGAAGTGATGGATCTTGGCTGGGTTATGTTGTGGAAGAGTTTGGAGGTGATTTCGGTTGTGTTTGGTAGCCGAAATGTTAGAATTGATTAGAGCAGCGAGTTTAGGTGTGATGGCTGAAGATTTTAATGCATGATGATGCATTAATCCTCTGCTTTGATGTGTTTAAAACAAGGGAGACATCTTCGGATACTTGTGGTGTTGATTCGGAGGCTTGATCGGCGTTTCAGCAAGCTTGCGAAACGGAATTGGTGAGTGAAGTTGGGTTTTCAGCTTTGAGACCAATGTTTGAAGGTTTTGGGAGCTTAGTTTAAGTCCAATCAACTTAACTAAGCTCAAGAGTAAGTTTTCGGGAAAACTCTCTCTCTTGGATGAACCATGAGGTGGTTGGATGCATTGTATTTTATTTGCATGTTTAAATTTTGTTTTGAAAGGATGTTTTAGCATGATTAATGCTGGTTTTGAAAGCCATGTGTTGAAGGATGCTCAAGGTAAGAGATCCTTGGTTTGTTATTTGTGAATGTGGTTTTGATGCATAGTGATGCATGATGGTTTAATGGCTTTGATTAATGCTTTAGAACAGTGGATTATTGATGATAAATGATGTATATTGGCAAGTGATGTGTTGGTTTTAAAGTACTTGAATCGGATATAGTTAGCCGGCTATAGGATTGGGTGCACCGTGAATAAAGCCGCCTTAGATGTTGAGGGGTTGTAATTGTACCGTAAACTCTATCCAAGTGCACTAACGAGATGGTTAAGATCACAATGGTGGTTAAAAGTCCATGTGTGGATCTTGTGTTGAGTGTCACGTGTTCTCGTTAGTGATGTTATACAACTACCGATGAGTGATGTTGAGGGGTTGTGATTGTACCGTTAAACTCCATCACGGGTGTTGAGGGGTTTTGATTGTACCGGTAAACTCCACCTTGTGTGTTCGATAGTGTGTATAAAGCGTATGGGACAACGCTTGTAATCCGCGTATCCGATTGTGTTTTGTGTTGTAAATGGTTATGGATTATCACTTGAAAGCCAATATGACATGTTGTATCTAATGAAGCATGAGATGTTTGTTTAAGAATGCAAGGTTGCATGAATAATGATGATTATGTGATGGAAAGCTTTGTGAAAAGTGTTTTATAAAATGGATTATTGTGTTGTTTCTTTAGTGCATGCCTCACTAAGCAATTGTGCTTACGTTCTCTCTCTTGAACCAATAATGCAGATAATTGAAGTGCTGAGGCAACAAGGAGGCTAAGAATCCAAGGGAAAGCTAAGCTCATGTATGGTGATGTTTTCACAACATTATTAGTTTTTGATATTTGGCAATGGGAACCTAGGTTGTGTTTTGGGAGATGTTTTGGACTCCCTAGTTGTGGCATGATGCCTTAAATGATTTGGAGTTGTAAATGGCCATTTTGGATGCTTAGTTTGGTGTTTGTTGGTTGATTGCTATTGGATACTAGGATGCATGCCTATAGACTTGTGGATTTCCTTGATTGATGCCATGAATGTGTTTTGATGTTGCAAACATGTTCCATTTATGTATGTTGACTTGTTGGCATGATTAGGAAGTCATTAGGATGTGTTTGAGTGGTTTAATGTATGTAAAACCAGCAAATTATGCAACTTCTGGGCAATCAGTATTGGAACGGGTACTAGCATTTCGAAATGGGGGCCTGTAATGGCCTTTGAGTATCGGAACGGATAGAGGCCGTTCCGAAACGAATTGGCCACTGTAAGGCCCTGTTTCGATACAAGTTTCGGAACGAACCCGAGTTTCGGAATGGTCAACCCCGTTCCGAAACAGATGACCGTTGGGCACTGATTTGAATGGTTTTAAGGTTTGCAAGCTTTACGTTTTAGTCCTAAAAATTGTATTTGCAGTTGCTTGAGTTTTAGATGCCCGTTTAAGGTGAAATTTGACAGAGAAGCATGTAATAAGACTAATTAAGTATTGGTAACCTTAAAATCAGTTAAGTCCTCCAACTTTATAGAATTTGCATTTTGGTCCCTAATATTTGTGATTTGAGCAATTAAGTCCCTTATCATAATTTGATCACTGTGCTTTTCACGTACGTGTTTTGCAAGAGTACGCTTAAGGTTAATGTGCATCTAGACAAGTTTAAAAAGAAAAAAATAGGGTCGTTAATCAAGGTTGGCTTTCGGGTTGACGTTGGTTTTCCCCGTGTAATCTTCGTAGTTCGGGTCAACCGTCTAGGCCGGGATAAGGGGGTTACATTTGGTGGTATCAGAGCTGAGTTCTCGTGTAAATGGGGATGGTTATGTGGGTGAAGCATGTGTGATTGCATGATGTGCCTTTTAAATGAAAGTTTGATATGTGAATTGTAAGTATGTTGCAATTGTGATATTATGTTGTGTTGAAGCATGTTAGTGGAACCCATTGCCATATCAAAACTAATGAAAGGAATTGTTTTTTTTTTGGGAAATGAGCTTGAGTACTTGGATTTCTTACCTTGTTGAGCCTAATTATGTTTATTGCATTGTTTTAGTGAATGGGACCTCGTAGAGAGACGAGAATTAGTACGCGAGCTATGGCTCAGAACGAGAATGAGGACAATGCTGATAATGTTATGGATATACCTCCTCCCCTGGTGGTGGACCGCCCGGTGGTGGTGCTGGAGGTGATGGTGCTGGTGTTGGTGCTGGTGCTGGGGTCGCTGGACCTGATGGTATGCAGGGGCAAGCTGCTCCTGGCATGACAATTTTGATACAGGCTATTGCTGGAGCCTTTCAGGTAGCAGTAGCTGGAGCTCACGGAGCTGCGCATCAGGGAGATGTTGGTGTGAGATTACCTCTGGAACGTCTTCGTAGTCTGGGAGGGACTGAGTTCAGAGGTTTATCTCCTGAGGGTTTTGAATCTTGGTTGGAAAGCACCAAGAGAATATTGGGACAAATGAACTGCAACGATGTGCAGAAGTTAGGATGTGTGGTATCGCTGTTACATGATGATGTGTATACTTGGTGGACGACCACTGTCTCTGAGATGGAGGAAGTTGATGTGACTTGGACGTTCTTTCTGAACGCGTTCAAGCGAAAGTATCTAGGTGTGCGATACCTGGATGAAAAGAAAAGAGAATTCATGTCTCTTGTGCAAGGAAGTATGTCGGTGGCTGAGTATGAGATCAAGATTGTCTTCCTTAGCCAGTACGCACCTGAGCTTATCCCTGATGAGCGAGAGAGGTGTGAGCGTTTCCGGTATGGTTTGATGTCAGATGTGAAGACCTTTATGCTTGCAGCTGAGTATACAGATTTTGATGTGCTGGTGAGCAGGGCAAAGGACATTGAGCAGAACCTGTGTTTGTCTTCTAGAGGTGTTGGTTCTAGCTCGGGCAAAAGAGCTGCTGAGTATAGTTCCGGTGGTGAACGGAACAAAAGAGGACGAGATAAGAGGTATCAGTCTTCTGCTAGGCGTGGTAATGGAGGGCATGGTGCGCCTGTTCAGGGAGACAGGGCGAGAGCTGATCATAACACGTGCTGGGCGTGTGGATCGCGTGGTCATTTGAGGCGTGATTGTCCTCGAGCAGTGAGGGAGGTTCAGGCTCCTGTGGTGGTGACTGGTAATTCGTGTTGGAATTGTGGTTCGGCATACCGTATGACGAGGGAGTGTCCTTTGTTGGCCGGTGGTGGTCAGGGACGTGCTTCTGGGTTGTTGCACCACAGAGAGGTCGTGGGCGCGGCCGTGGTAACTTCCAGCGCAGAGATGATGGTGGGAGGAATGTGGCGCATGTGGTGGTTGTCCAACCTGAGGGTGGAGGCCAGGCTCGAGTGTATGCTCAGCGAGAGGGGAGGAATGACACGGATGTGATCGCAGGTACCTTCACTTTGCAATCCTTGTCATTACTTTCCTTGATTGATTCTGGATCTACACACTCATACATATTGCGTGAACATGCTCAATTGCTTGGTTTACCTGTTGAGTCTTTGGATGTTGGTATGCGTGTAACTTGTTCTTTTGGTGAGACCGTTGTGACACGGAAGTTGTATAGAAGATGTCCCTTGGTTGTGCAAAATCATGTTTTTCATGTTGATCTCGTGGAATTGCCATTTTATGGTTTTGATGTAATCCTTGGTATGGATTGGCTTGTTGAACATCAAGTTGTGGTGGATTTTGAGAACAAGTGAGTTTCGTTGAAGCTTGCAGATGATTACGAAGTAGTGGTGGTTGGTAAGAATGTGAAGTTTCTTGCCAATGTGGTGTCTACATTGGAAGCGAGCCGGATGCTGAGACAAGGGTGTGAAGCTTATCTGGCCTTTGTGATGAATCCTAGCTCTAAGGAGTTGCGGGTTCAAGATATCAGGACTGTGCGAGAGTTTCATGGTGTGTTTCTGGAGGAGTTACCTGGCTTGCCTCCTAATCAGGAGGTGGAGTTTGGAATTGAGTTGTACGAAAACACAACTCCAGTGTCCATTACTCCTTATCGAATGGCACCTAAGGAGTTGAAGGAGCTAAAAACGCAACTTCAGAAGTTGCTTGATTGTGGTTTCATTCGGTAGAGTGTGTCACCTTGGGGTGCACCGGTCTTGTTTGTGAAGAAAAAGGATGGCACTATGAGAATGTGCATCGATTATCGTCAGCTGAACAAGTTGACTATCAAAAATCGGTATCCATTGCCGAGGATTGATGATCTTTTTGATCAATTTCGGGGAGCGGCTGTTTTCTCTAAAATTGACTTAAGGTCAGGTTATTACCAGCTCAAGGTGAAGGATGTGGATGTGCCAAAGACAGCCTTCAGAACGAGGTACGGGCATTATGAGTTCCTTGTGATGTCGTTTGGTTTGACGAATACTCCTGCAGCTTTTATGGACATGATGAATAAAGTGTTCCATGAATACTTGGACAAGTTTTTTGTGGTGTTCATTGATGATATCCTTGTGTACTCTCGTACTGAGGATGAGCATGAAGGGCATTTAAGGATTGTGTTGCAAGCTTTGTTGGAGAATCAGCTTTATGCTAAGCTGAGCAAGTGTGAATTCTGGCTTAGGGAATTTGTTTTCCTTGGTCATGTGGTTTCAGCTGAGGGGATTCGTGTTGATCCTCAGAAGATTGAGGCAGTGATGAATTGGAAGCCTCCTAAGTCTGTTCATGAAGTCTGTAGTTTCCTTGGTTTGGCAGGATACTATCGGAGGTTCGTGGATGGATTTTCAAAAATTGATGCACCTTTGACGAAGTTGTTGCAGAAGGATGTCAAGTATGAGTGGACGGAAGCGAGATAGCAGGCTTTTGAGAAGCTTAAGGCAGCTTTGACGCAAGCTCCTATCTTGGTTCAGCCGAAATCAGGGAAAGAGTTTGTGGTGTACAGTGACGCATCCTATGTTGGTTTGGGGTGTGTGTTGATGCAAGAGGGTAAGGTGGTGGCTTATGCATCGCGCCAGTTGAAGGTGCATGAGCGCAATTATCCGATGTCTCAGAAGCAGTTGAATCTTAGGCAACGACGTTGGGTGGAGTTGCTTAAAGATTACGATCTGACGATCGAGTACCACCCGGGAAAAGCTAATGTTGTAGCGGATGCCTTGAGTAGGAAGGTGGCAGTGGAGTTGAGGGCTATGTTTGCTAGTTTGAGTATTTCGCGAGATGGGGGTCTTGTGGCTGAGTTGCAAGTGAAACCATCCTTGGTTCAGTTGATTAAGGATAAGCAGTTGTTGGATGATTCCTTGGTGCCACATGTTCAGGATATTGCTGAGGATAGACCATCGGATTTCTGTTTCAATGATGATGGAGTTCTATATTTTGGGAGTCGGATAGTAGTGCCAAATGATGTTGAGTTGAGACGTGCTATTCTGACTGAAGCTCATAGTAGTCCTTTTGCTATGCACCCTGGTAGTACAAAGATGTATCGTGATCTTAAGGATGAGTACTATTGGGTGGGTTTAAAGAAACATGTTGCTGAGTATGTGGGTAAGTGCATGGTTTGCCAGCGAGTTAAGGCTGAGCATCAGTTTCCTTCTGGGTTGTTGCAACCGTTGAGGATTCCTGAGTGGAAGTGGGAAAGGATTACCATGGACTTTGTGTCTGGTTTGCCTTTGTCGCCATCGAAGAAGAATTCGGTGTGGGTGATTGTGGATCGCCTCACGAAGTGTGCACACTTCTTGCCTGTGCATACTACGTACACATTGGATAAGCTTGCAGAGCTGTACATTGCTGAGATTGTACGGCTGCATGGTGTGCCAAAGTCGATAGTGTCGGATAGAGATCCGAGGTTTACATCGTGTTTTTGGGAATGTTTGCATCAAGCTTTGGGTACACGGCTGAATTTCAGTACTTCTTATCATCCACAGTCGGATGGACAGTCTGAGCGTGTTATCCAAGTGCTGGAAGATATGTTGAGGTGATGTGTGATTGAGTTTCAAGGCTCTTGGGAGAAGCATTTGCCTTTGGTGGAGTTTGCTTATAACAATAGCTACCAGGAAAGTATTCAAATGGCACCTTATGAAGCCTTGTACGGGAGGAAATGCAGAACTCCTCTTTGTTGGGCTGAAACAGGTCAGAAGTTGGTTTCAATGCCAGCTTTGTTGAAAGGAACCACCGAGAAGGTGAAGCTCATTTGTGAGCGATTTAAGGCAGCTTCTAATCGACAAAAGTCTTACGCGGATTTGAAGCGTAAGGAGGTTGAGTTTGCGGTAGGTGACCGTGTGTTTTTGAAGGTTTCACCTTGGAAAAAGGTGATGAGGTTTGGTCGAAAGGGTAAGTTGAGCCCTAGGTACATTGGACCATACGAGGTTATTGAACCTGTGGGTCCTGTTGCGTACAAGCTGAGGTTGCCGCAAGAGTTGGAAAAGATTCATGATGTGTTTCATGTCTCTATGCTTCGGAGGTATAGATCGGATCCTTCGCATGTTATGCCTGTGGAGGAAGTAGAGTTGAATCCAGACTTAACCTATGATGAGGAGCCGGTGGAAATTCTGGATTCGGATAGTAAAGTTCTTCGAGGCAAGATCATTGAATTGGTTAAGGTGTTGTGGAAGAATCATGGTGTTGAGGAAGCCACGTGGGAAAGAAAGGATGACATGAAGAAGCAGTTTCCGTATCTCCTTCCTCTAGGTAAATTTCGATGACAAAATTTCTTAAGGGGGGAGAGTTGTAACACCCCGATTTTGGGCTTAGAAGTTTAGGGTCTGAACCGGGACGGTCTGATTTTTGGTTCGAATATAAAGGAGGTTTTAGGGAAAGCCTAGTTCGGGATGCTTTAAAAATATCTAATAATCCTCTTTTAATATATGTAAGGGAGTGGTGAAATCAATTTTACAAAATAAGGTTTGGAAATGCAACATTTCGAAAGAGTGACTAAAATGTGATTTTTGAAAAGTTTAGTGGTGACTGTTTTGTAAGGATTGAAACTTTGAATCTTTAAGGAGCTAATTTACCCAAGGATGATTTCTCCAGATTTTACTTAGATTTTAATGATTTAATTATTGTTTGATTAATTAAATGAAAAGTGGAAAACCATATTTTAGATTTTCATAACTAACTTTTCTTAAAACTTTCTCATCTCATTTTCTCTCAAAATTCCCTCATCCAAACACTTTTCTCCAGCATTTTTTTCATTGATTTTCAAAGCAATTGATGAGATTTCAATCAACAATTAATTCCTAATCCTTTCTACATCAAATCCTCTTGATTTGCTTATTGAATTTTCAAGAAATTTGGTTCTAAACAAGGAGAAATCTACATTTAGAGGTAAGGTTGTTCTTCTCCTCTAAATACTCAGTTCTTTACTGAAATTCCCAAGTTATCAATCCTTAATTTAAGTTTTATAAAAGGTTTTAATGATATGAACTTGATTTTGGCTTAAAACTCAAGATTTGGAAGAAATCTTGAAGAAATTCGTGGTGATTGTTTGGGCTCTATTTAGAGATGGATTTTAAATGTATTTTGGATGTTAAATGATGTGTAATTGAGGTTTGATCAATGCAATCCCGGATAGGTTGAATTTCCTAAGTTTTTGCTTATGAAAATGGTGGTTTTTGGGGTGATCTTGGTGTTCTGTTATAGCTGGAGGTATAAGGACGTGTTTAGGTTCATTTTGGATGTTAATTGATGTTTTGAAATGGTTAGAAGTGATGGATCTTGGTTGGGTTATGTTGTGGAAGAGTTTGGAGGTGATTTCGGTTGTGTTTGGTAGCCGAATGTTAGAATTGGTTAGAGCAGCGAGTTTAGGTGTGATGGTTGAAGATTTTAATGCATGATGATGCATTAATCCTCTACTTTGATGTGTTTAAAACAGGGGAGACATCTTCAGATACTTGTGGTGTTGATCCAGAGGCTTGATCGGCGTTTCGGCAAGCTTGCGAAACGGAATTGGTGAGTGAAGTTGGATTTTCAGCTTTGAGACCAATGTTTGAAGGTTTTGGGAGCTTAGTTTAAGTCTAATAAACTTAACTAAGCTCAAGAGTAAGTTTTCGGGAAAACTCTCTCTCTTGGATGAACCATGAGGTGGTTTGATGCATTGTATTTAATTTGCATGTTTAAATTCTGTTTTGAAAGCATGTTTTAGCATGAATAATGCTGGTTTTGAAAGCCATGTGTTGAAGGATGCTCAAGGTAAGAGATCCTTGGTTTGTTATTTGTGAATGTGGTTTTGATGCATAGTGATGCATGATGGTTTAATGGCTTTGATTAATGCTTTAGAACAGTGGATTATTGATGATAAATGATGTATATTGGCAAGTGATGTGTTGGTTTTAAAGTACTTGAATCGGATATAGTTAGCCGGCAATAGGATTGGGTGCACCGTGAATAAAGTCGCCTTGGATGTTGAGGGGTTGTAATTGTACCGTAAACTCCATCCAAGTACACTAAGGAGACGGTTAAGATCACAATGGTGGTTAAAAGTCCATGTATGGATCTTGTGTTGAGTGTCACGTGTTCTCGTTAGTGATGTTATACAACTACCGATGAGTGATGTTGAGGGGTTGTGATTGTACCTGTAAACTCCACCTTGTGTGTTCGGTAGTGTGTATGAAGCGTATGGGACAACGCTTTTAATCCGCGTATCCGATTGTGTTTTGTGTTGTAAATGGTTATGGATTATCACTTGAAAGCCAATATGACATGTTGTATCTAATGAAGCATGAGATGCTTGTTTAAGAATGCAAGGTTGCATGAATAATTATGATTATGTGATGGAAAGCTTTGTGAAATGTGTTTTATAAAATGCATTATTGTGTTGTTTCTTTAGAACATGCCTCACTAAGCTATTGTGCTTACGGTCTCTCTCTTGAACCAATAATGTAGATAATTGAAGTGTTGAGGCAACAAGGAGGCTAAGAATCCAAGGGAAAGCTAAGCTCATGTATGGTGATGTTTTCACAACATTATTAGTTTTTGATATTTGGCAATGGGAACCTAGGTTGTGTTTTGGGAGATGTTTTGGACTTCCTAGTTGTGGCATGATACCTTAAATGATTTGGATTTGTAAATGGCCATTTTGGATGCTTGGTTTGGTGTTTGTTGGTTGATTGCTTTTGGATACTAGGATGCATGCCTATAGACTTGTGGATTTCCTTGATTGATGCCATGAATGTGTTTTGATGTTGCAAACATGTTCCATTTATGTATATTGACTTGTTGGCATGATTAGGAAGTCATTAGGATGTGTTGGAGTGGTTTAATGTATGTAAAACCAGCAAATTATGCAACTTCTAGGCAATTCGTATCGGAACGGGTACTAGCGTTTCGAAACGGGGGCCTGTAATGGCCTTCGAGTATCGAAACGGATAGAGGCTGTTCCGAAACGAATTGGCCACTATAAGGCCCTCTTTCGATACAGGTCTCAGAACGAACCCGAGTTTCGGAACGGTCAACCCTGTTCCGAAACAGATGACCGTTGGGCACTGATTTGAATGGTTTTAAGGTTTGCAAGCTTTACGTTTTAGTCCTGAAAATTGTATTTGCAGTTGCTTGAGTTTGAGATGTCTGTTTAAGGTGAAATTTGATAGAGAAGCATGTAATATGACTAATTAAGTATTGGTAACCTTAAAATCAGTTAAGTCCTCCAACTTTCCAGAATTTACATTTTGGTCCCTAATATTTGTGATTTGAGCAATTGAGTCCCTTATCATAATTTGATCGTTGTGCTTTTCACGTATGTGTTTCCCAAGAGTACGCTTAAGGTTAATGTGCATCTAGACAAGTTTAAAAAGAAAAAATAGGGTCGTTAATCAAGGTTGACTTTCGGGTTGACTTTGGTTTTCCCCGTGTAATCTTCGTAGTTCGGGTCAACCGTCTAGGTCGGGCTAAGGGGGTTACAAAAACTCTTTTTCTTTTTATTTTCTTTATGATTTTCGTTTTTAAATTTTTTTTGTTTTGTTTTGTTTTTCAAAAACAAATTTTATCAAACCTTTTTTGTTTTTGTTTTGTATTTCAAAATTTGTTTTAAAAACCTTGATTATTGATTTACATGGGATTGAATGTAAATATTAATGCATACACACATTGTTTTAATCGATTTTTCTAGACAATGGCACCCAAAAAGAGAGCGCGTACTACGAGCGAAGTTGGTGAAGGATCCAATCATAGTGATGGCACACGTCCTAACTTGACTCTTATTTATCAACGGTGCTTTAGAACTCCCGGAGAACTGCACTATTTCCGATCTTTTCAAAACTATAAGATTCGTCAAGAGAGGGTAATTTCTGTTCCTTTTCTTAATTCGGAGCGCTTCAAGTTTATCTATTTACCTTTGCTACAAGAATGGAAGTTCATGGATTTTATACAAATTCTGAGATTTTTTGTTCACAATTTGGATTTTATGCTAATGCCAAGTGTGTTGCCGATCCCTCGGGTAATATTATTGTCGTTAACTCCAATCTTATGGGAAAAAAGATAACCGTAGATGTTCCATCTCTTTGTGTTGTTTTTTAAGTTTGAGGATGAGGGTATCGAAGATGAGAATTCTCTTGGACATATTTTGGGGGGTTCCGTGACCGTTCTAAATGCTCAAGATCGTATCCTACACTTGATGATCACTTGGTGGTTCAAACATTCAGGAGGAAAATACTCAAGCATCCGCCAAGTTGATGACTTTTGGATTTGGTGCTTTCGCCAGAGACAACAACCTAACCTTGCTTGTATCATGTTTGCGGAGATTGTCTTTCTCATGCAACATCATCATACAACTCTTGTCACTTCATTCACCTATGGCACCGCGTTGAGCTATTTCTTCACCCCAAAAGGAGAATGATTGCTCTCACGACTATCCTACACCCCTTACCGATCCCATTGATGAGAGATCTCTTTCTAGGGGGAAGTTTCACTTCTTCAATGGTAGTTGGCTTCGCATCTCTGAGCTTCCTAGTGATGCGATTCTCGAAGAGATTGCCAATCCTCAAGCTACTCAAGCTCCTCCTCCACCTCCCATGGATTCTCTTATGACTTTTCTCAATGAACAATTCACGGGCCTACGCACGGGGAATACTTTTATGGATCAAGTCATGAATTCAGGGTTTGCTGCCATACACATACACTTCACATGCTTAGAAGATCGTATGACAAATGTGAAGAAGCGTCTCTCATCTATTGAGGCCGAGCACAATTCGATGAACATCTCTCACGGCCTTTCATTCATGAGTGGCGTCAATATAGGAGAAATGTTGATGCCAACGAAGATGAAGATGAATGTAACCCCCTAAACCCGACCTAGGAGAAAAGACCGAATTTAGGAAGTTACAGTTGAAAAATTTTCCCTCAAGAAATCCAATTTTAAAAAGATATACTTTAAATTAAAATAAAATAACATAAATTTAATAATAAATAAAAATATAAATATCATAATAAATATTCGAATAATTATATAAAATATCTGAATGCTAAAAATAATCTCAAAATATAAATAGTCTAAAATTACATCTATGTCCCAAAATAATAAATAGAAATCTGATTACACTAAAATAGTTTCGTGCTGAATAATAAAATAACCGGATAAAATCTGAGATCCTCCAAGTACCATGTCGTCTAAAGCCCAAAGATATCTTTAAGAGGGAACTATAGGGGAGTAAGCTAAAGAGCTTAGTGTGTCTCTAAAGTGCAAGAAAATCATAGTCGTGAAAATATAGTAATATTTTCTTAAAATTGTTTAAAGCACAACACATAAATCACAAGCACAATGAAATGCACCCAACTACAACCGCCAAGAGGAAAGTTCCCCAGAACTCCTCACTACAACCGCCAATCTGAAGTGGAATTCAGCCCTAAGGGTGAAACCACTGAACTTCCCCGAACAAATCCCAACCCATGCTCATACAATGATATGATGATTAGAAATCAAATTTCATAAACAAAGTTCCATAAATCTGATATTCCGTAAACATCATAAATCATAGTCCATAAGTCCATAAATCATAGTCCATAAATCCCAGTTCGTAAATCATAGTAAAAACATATTCTGAAAACGTATGCATGTGATGTCAACCATAAAAATCATAATACATATAAATAATCACATAAAGGGTAAAACACCAACACATAGAAAAATAACATATAATTTAATTATAGCACTGGAAGAAAACACACCTTAGCCAAGCTATACTCAACCTACAAAATGATGTGATTTTCTGTGATCAGAAGTATTGGATCCAACTGTATCGGTACCGTACTAAACTTGGGGTTGAAGGGATTAACGAACAAGAAGGGGTATAGAGCGGTGGAGATTATTACATAGGAATTTAACAAATCAATAAGGGATTTTGGCGGCATAAAATCATATAAAAAAAGTAGGGTTCTTGGGTGATCTTATTTGAACTATGTGTGTGTATATTTATAGGGAGAGTAAACCTAATTTAAGTAAAATAATGAAAGTGATATAGGATAGAAAATAATAAAAGTGAATAAAATAATTAAAAAAACGAGTGAAGGAAGGAATTAGAATTCAATTTAAAATTAAAATATTAAATATATATATATATATAATATTTAAATAATAAAAAAGAGATGATTCGGCTGCTATGAATATAATTCAATTCAAATTCAATTTGCTTTTAAAGCAATGGGTTAATCACCCAAAAAGTCCCCAAACTTCTTATTTGTTTGATAAAGTCACAAATTTATGATCAAAGATCATTTAACTCCCAAAATTCTCAATTTGGATATAAGAATTAAAATTAGGGTTTTCGAAATTATGTTTCTAAATTAGGGATTTTTCAAATATAGGGTTTACAATTTGGGCATAATTTTTGGGGTGTTACAATGAAGATGATGAAGATGGTGATGGAGATGAGTCGTAGATTGTCTTTGCATATCATTCATGTCATTCTAGGATTACTATTTATGCACTTTGAATTATGTTCTTAGGACTTAGTTTATCTTTTAAACCTATGCTTTGATTATTGTTGTTTGGATTTTATTTTGATGTTTCTTTATTTATGAACTTAATGTTTATCTAGTATATGTTGCTTGGTTATTGATTATGCATTTAGCATATGTCTCTTTTTTTATCTAACAAAAAGGGGGAGAGGGAACAAGCTTACTTAAAATTTGAACTTAAAATTTACCTAGCTTATATTAAGGGGGAGTTGTTTTTCCAAAAGTTTTTCTAAAAGACTTAAAAATTTAAAGCTTTGGTTTTGTTATATCAAAAAGGGGGAGATTGTAAAACCTATTTTGATTTTGATATAACAAAGTGCTTTAAGGACTAAATTGAAAAACATGAAATAAATTATTAAGTCCCTCAAAAGGTTTCAAATCAATAAGGCTTTGCTCTAGTTTGAAAAACTCGAACTCCAAAATAATTTTGAACTGTTCCAAGACAAATTTGTAAAAAATCATCAATGCGTATCGATACGCCCCTTGTTGTATCGATACCTTTTTTACAAACTTGGACACTGGAGAAATCCATTTCGATACACCCCTTACCGTATCGAAACATGGTATCGAAATAGATTGCATCTGTATCGATACGCTCTCTCTATAAAATCACACGGAGTTTGAATGGTGTACCAATACGGTTTCTCCCGTATCGATACGAATTTAAAGAAATTTTCAATTTTGAAGCCTTAAACATTTTGACCGTTGATGTCAATTGGTAGGTAACAAATTTTTAAATAGTTGATTAATGCGTATCGATACGCTCTTACCCCGTATTGATACGAATTCTTCCAGTGAGCTTTGAAGGAAAAATTACATCGGTACGGTCTTACCCGTATCGAAATAGATCCCTATCCCGTACTAATACACCTACACGTGTATCGATACGCCCCTCTTGTAATTGTGCAACGACTCTTTCTTTTTTGAGACATGTATCGATACGGATCCCCGCATACCGATGCAGTAGGCTGTAGAAGTGCATTTATGGCAGAAAGAGAGGGTTTCAATGGCTATAATCAATTCCCTAACCACCCAAACAGCTAGAATTAATGGAGAAGGTATAAAATCAAGCCTATTGAAGACCAACAACAACTATTGCATCCAAGAGAAACATCTATACAAAAATCCAAGCTCTAGTGCTCAAAAGTCTCATTCTTGTAAAATCCCAAATTGTGTTGTGTGAAAATCCTAACTTGTATTCCAATTTGGGTTGAGTGCTTGTATCAAAAGGGGAAAATTTTTATTGTGAGATATTCTACTTGCCTTAAATTTCTTCTTTGTATCCTAGTGAGGGTTTGGTCAGTTTTTGGGTAGAAAATTGACATGTATTGTAAAGGTTACCTCCTAAGCCTAGAAAAGGGGAAGAGCAATTAGTGGAATTGTTGAGAAATCCTTAGTGGGAGCTAAGGTAGTGGATGTAGAGTTCATTTGGAACTTGAACCACTCTTAATTGCCTTGTTCTTCAATTTTATTCATTCCACTTATTCTCCAAAATTTTAAAAACCCAATTCACCCCCCTCTTGGCTTTGATCAATCCATTGATCCGCTCAACAGAATTTCTCCCTCGGTTGTGCTAGTTTTGAGCCTTTGGTTGCACTTGGTTTTAAATGTATTCACCTACTGTTTTAAAGCATGTTTTGAGATTATAAATTGTGTATGATGATGCCATGTGGTTTAAGGATGTACTAGGTAAGTGGTCCTTGTATGCACGTGTTGATGCATGAGGTTTTAAGCATGGTTTAATGCTTGATGATGGCTTATCATGAATGCTTTGTAAAAATAGTAAGTTATGCATGAGTTATGGGTTATATTGGTAAGTGATGTTGAATAAAATGTTTTATAAGTGAAATCGGATATAGTTAGTCAGCTATAGGAATGAGTGCACTATAAACAAGTCGCCTTGGATGTTGAGGGGTTGTGATTGTACCGAATACTCCATCCAAGTACCCTAATGATTGAGGAGTGTTTAAGGTTGCAACGGTTGAGGGTATCTCCCGGGTGCGAACCTTGTGTTTTGTCCTGTCTCTTGTTAGTGGATTATACATCTACCGATGAGTGGTGTTGAGGGGTTGTGATTGTACCGAATACTCCACCACGGGTGTCACAATGATGGAGGGTCGCTCTCGTGTGTGAACCTTGAGATGTCGGTAGAGTGTATGAAGGGTGTTGGACAACCCTTGGTAATCCGTGTATCCGATAATTTGTTTGAGATTGTTGTTATCACTTGTGAGCCAATATAATGGAAACGTATATTGTGGAAAATGTTGATAATGCATGGTTTTAAAGATGCATGTTTTGGTTTAAGCTTAGCATAATGGTATTTATGCTTGAAAGGCATGGTAAGTGAGTAGCAATGGTTTAATTGTTGATTTTGGTTGGATCATGTTGCATGATGTTTAAAATAATGGAATTGTTGTTGAAGTGCATGGTTTGTTAAGAAAGGCATGATAATTTTGAAAAGGGTGGAAAACGGTTTTGTGCATTGATGATGTTTGTGGTTTTGAGTAACCCTCACTAAGCTTGCATGCTTATGCTCTCTTTGTTTTATCAATGCAGACAATTAGACTTCGGAGGCAGCATCTTCAAGGGTATCTTCCAAGACATTTGTTAAAAGTATATTGTGTTCTCAAACTAGTGTAATAAGGGCAATGGGGGTGTCCGATGCACTGAACGTTATTGATTTGTTGATTTCTGGTTTTGAGTAAGTTTGGGATGCATATTTGGATTTGTAAATGGCCAATGAGTATTGGTTTATGCTTGCAATTGGTTTTTAGCCTTTTTGTGCTTCTCACACCTATGGAGCATGCCTTTAGTATCATAGTTGGTGGGAATGATGCTTTGATGATGCTTGAGCTTCGTATATATGGTCTTTGATGTGTATACAAGTTGTATGTATGTTGAGACATGTGTCAGGATGGTTCTGGAGGGTAAAAGCTGATTAAAACCAGCTTTTTAGGAAATTGCAGGTCCAGACATTTCGGAACGCCCTTACCTGTTTCAAAACAGTGGCCTGTAATGGCCTTGGTATTTCGGAACGATGAGGCATGTTCCGAAACATTTTTTCCCTGTGAAATTTTGTACCAGAACATGTTTAGAGGGGTTTTAGAACGGTCCCGCGTTTCGGAACGGGCATCTATGTTTCGGAATGGTTGTATCGAAACGGGGATCCCTGTTCCGAAACACTAGACCGTTGAGTGCAGATTTTGAATTGTTCCGAGTTTCTATTTCTTACGCTTTGGTCCCTGCTTTTCTTGTATGCAATTGATTGAAATGTAAATGTTTATTTAAGCTGAGCTTTCACCATTAAGCATGTAACATACTTAATTAAATGTTGGTGACTTGAATTTGACAAAAAGTCCTTGTAATTTTCCAAATTTACAAAATGGTCTCTAAACCTTAATCGGCTTTAATTAATTGGCAAACATGTTGATGTTTTATCCGCTACTTGTGTACGTTCACATAGGAACCTAAGATGCATTTAGACAAGATAAAAAGGAAAAAAAAGGTTGTTTATTGAGGTAAACTTTCCCGGTTTACTTCAATAATCCCCGTGTGATTCGTTCGGTTCGGTCTATCGGCCAGGCCAAGTCGAGGGGGTTACAGAGGAACTAACATGTCGTGGCAGTATAATATAATTGCCATGCAGATTTTGTGCTTTTACTTGTTAAAATTCTTTTTATTATTGCATCTGCCTTAACTGACTTTTGCTTATGTCGCAGCAGTACTTTCTATCAGTTGCCTTAGTTTAGTTTTAATTAAATCTTCTTTCTTGGCAATATAACTCTCTCTTCTTACCATTGTTTATAGCCTTTATTTTTAGGATGCTTAAATAAAGATAACATAAGATCACACTATGAGATTAAAACTTAAACACCTTGGTGACTTGCATGATTTAAGGAATTCTAGTACACTTAGGACATAGACTAGATTAGAAAGAAAACTGGGTAAAAGTTAGAGGTACCCACCACTGGCTCTAACTTAAGGAAGCCCTAGATCTGCTTGAAATTAGCTCTAGGTTAATCACTAGAAGTGTCCCAAACTGGCTCTAGTAGGTTTGGTTTGCTTAAAAAAACCCAAATGCTTAAGTCTTTACTTAGAATCCTTGTAATCATCTTGTCCACAATACATGCACACACTCACAAATCTTATAGTTTGATTCCAGGGAATTCCTAGGGCATCCAAAGACTTAAGGGCTGAAGCGTTCTTCACCATGGTTTGGAGAGAGAGGGAAAAGTAAGACCAAGGAGACATTTTATAAAAATTAAGGTTTGATAATTGATGGTTTGCATTGCTTGAGGACAAGCAATAGTTCGAGTTTGGGGTGTGATAAGTTCCCAAAAGTCTTATATTTTGACCCTTTATCATGGCAATTATCACTCAACCTACACCCATTTGAGTTGCATTATGGCCTTTCATGCATATATTTCATCATTTTATACCTTTGATCTTATTATTTTGTTTATTCTACGAAAAAAGGTACTATTTAATGCATGATTGGTATTCTTGCAGATTTGCACTATTGGAGAAGGGTGATGTCGCCATAGCACAGAAAGTAGGAGGGAAGATGAGGCCAAAGTAGTAGACAACATACCCTGATCGAGTAAAGCCACATGTGTAACGCCCCGGTTTTGGGCTTAGAAGTTTTGGGCGTTGACCGGTTCGGTCAAAGTGCTGTTCGAATCTAAAAAGGTGAAATTAGGAAAGCGTAGTTCGGGTTGCATTAAAAATATGGAAAAATGTTCTAAAATCCTCTTTTAATATATATAAGTGAACTGTGAAATCAATTTTACAAAATGAGTTTTGGAAGGGTGACATTTTGGCTAGTGACCAAAATGTAATTTTTGAAAATTGCGTGGCTATTTTAAAAAGAATTGAAACTTTGAATCTTTAAGGAGCTATTTACCCAAAGGGAGTTTCTCCATATTTTTCTAAGATATTTAGTGATTTAATTCTGATTTTAAACAAAAGAAAAAGTGGAGGGAAGTTATTTCTAACTAATTTTCCTAAAATCTCATTTTACTTTTCTCTCATTTTCTCTCAACCCAAACACTTTCTCTCCAGAGATTTTCTTGTGATTTTGTCACTTAAATCTCTCTTTTCAATCCTCTTTTGATTTCTAATCATTACATCAACAAAACCTCACCATTTGCTAGTTGATTCTTCAAGCTTTTTGGTTCTAAAAGAGGAGAAACTCAAGTTTGGAGGTAAGAACGTCCTTCTCCTCTAAACTCTTAGTTCTTTACTGAAATTCCTAAGTTCTCAATCCTTAATTGATGTTTTATAAGTGGTTTTTAAGTTGTGTGATGGATCTTGGCTTAAAATGCAAGATTTGATGATTTTTGATGGATTTTCGTTTGATCTGTTAAAGCTGTGATTTGAGGTGTGTTTTTGATGTTAAATGAATGTTAATTTGATAAGGAATTGAGTTTTGATTAATGCAATCCCGGATAGGTTGAATTTCCTAAGTTTAGCTTGTGATTCTTGGTTGTTTTTGGAGTGATCTTGCGGATCTGATGTTGCTAGAGGTATAAGGATGTTATTAGATCCTTTTTAGATGTTAAATGATGTTAAAGGATGCTTAGTGTTGATGGTTTATGGCTGGGCTTTGTTGAGGAGTTGTTTGGATGCATTTTCGGTTGTGTTTGGTGGCTGAAAATGGAGTGTGGATGAGAGCAGCGAGTTTAGGTGCTTTCATTGAAGCTATTAATGCATGATGATGCATTAATCCTCTGCTTTGATGTGTTTAAAACAGGGGAGTCATCTTTGGATCCAAGTGGTGGTGATCCGGAAGCTTGATTTGTGCTTCGGCAAGAGGCGAAGTGGAATCGGTGAGTGAAATTGGGTTTTCGGCTTTGAAACCAATGTCTTGGGAGCTTAGTCTAAGTCTAAACAACTTTACTAAGCTCAAGTGTAAGTTTTCGGAAAAACTCTCTAGTGGTGGCCATGGTTTGTTGTTGTGCAATGTGGTTTATTGCATGTTTTGAATTCTGTTTTGAAAGCATGATTTAGCATGGTTATTGCTGATTTTGTAAGCCATATGTTGAAGGAAGCTCAAGGTAAGAGTTCCTTGTTTTTGAACATTGTTTAAATATGGTTTGATGCTTAAAAATGCATGATGTTTATGGCTTGGTTAAATGGTTTAAAACAGTGGACTATTTGATGATAATGATGTATATTGGCAAGTGATGTTTTGAAAAAGGTTAAGGTCACTAAGGTGGTTAAAAGTCCTTGAGTGAGCCTTGTGGATTCTAAGAACTTCATGGTGGTTAAAAGTCCATGAGTGATTCTTGTTAAGGTCACTAAGGTGGTTAAAAGTCCTTGAGTGAGCCTTGTTACTTAAGAACATCAAGGTGGTTAAAAGTCCTTGGATGGTTCTTGTTAAGGACACAAAGGTGTTTAAAAGTCCTTGTGTGGTCCTTGCCATGGTGTTTAAAAGTCCATGGGCCAAGGTGTTTAAAAGTCCTTGGGGCCAAGGTGTTTAAAAGTCCTTGGGGTGAAACTTGTAAAGGACACAAAGGTGGTTAAAAGTCCTTGTGTGGTCCTTGTGAATTATAAGATCACAATGGTGTTTAAAAGTCCATGTGTGAGTCTTATGTTGATCTTGTTTTAAAAAGATGGAATTTATCACTTGTGGCCAATATGACATGTATTGATATGGAAGCATGTATTGCTTGTTTAAGAATGCTTGTAAGCATGTCTAAATGATGATTTGAAGTATGATTTATAAATGAGTTTTATTAATGCATTATTGAATGGTTTTAAAGAGCATTCCTCACTAAGCTTTTGCTTACGCTCTCCTCTTCTTCTTAAACCAATAATGCAGAACATTAAGGTGCATTGAGGGCAGCAAGGAAGGCAAGCAATCAAGTGGAAGTTAAGCTCAAGTATGGAAAGGTTTTCTTGAACACTTTTAGCTTTTGGCATTTGGCAATGGGGGACCTATGCGGATGTTTTGGGAGGGGTGTTGAACTCCCTAAGTTGTTTAAAGTTGTTAATAATGCTGGATTTTGTATTTGGCCATTATATGTTAGATTTGGAGGTTTTATGCTTGAATGGTTTGCTTGAGTAGGAAGCATGTCATTAGAATTGGGGCTTTTCATATTTGGTGCTTAAATGTTGATTGGTTGATGTAATTATGTCTCTTGTATGTTGTATGAGTTGCTGGTAAAGTTTGGTAGCATTTGGAGCATGATTGGTTGGTCAATTGTGTGTTTAAGCAAGCATTTTGCTGCATTCTGTGCAGGTCGTTTCGGAACAGTAGCTACCGTTTCGGAACGGGTGCCTTGTAGCAGCCCAGGCGTCCGAAACGGAAGACACCGTTCCGAAACGGAAAGCTCACTGCCAGCCCTCGTTTCGGTACGCGTTGCGGAACGGCCCCGCGTTTCAAAACAGGTTCTCCCTATTTCGGAACACCTGACCGTTGGGGGCTGACATTGGCAGTTTTGTGTTTTGGAATGTTTGCGTTTTGGTCCTGAAACTTGTTTTAGCAATTGTATGAGTTTGGGATGTCTGTTTGAGCTGAAATTTGGCAGTGAAGCATGAAACCTGACTAATTTCCTATTGGTAACTTTAATTTGGACGAAGTCCTTATAATTTATAGAATTTACAATTTGGTCCCTAAAGTTGTAAATTGTTCAATTGGGTCCCTGTTTGATCTCTGATGTTTATGATCTTTGAGCATGTTGTTTGAATGATCATAACTAGGGTTAATGTGCATCTAGACAAGAGTAAAGAAAAAAAAAGGGTCGTTAATCAAGGCTGACTCTCGGGTTGACTTTGGTTTTCCCCGTGTGACTTTCTTAATTCGGGTCAACCGTCTAGGCCGGGTTAAGGGGGTTACAACATGACAGCTTCTACTAAAGGAATCTAAAGAAGCCTTGCTGAGTAGAGCAGACCGATGCCGAGGCAGTGAAAGCTCGGCCGCAGCAGCATTTTGCCAGAGTGAAAAATGAGAAAAGTGGTAGCCGACTTGTAGAGCTTTTAACGCTGGATTTTTCTACACACTTTGCATGGCAACTGGAGCTCGAGAAGAGGAGGAAAAGATGGAAGGAAGTATAAAGTTGGACTCTTGGACAAAAGTGTATATTGTAATAAATTAAAGAGATTTACCTCTTTAATAAAGTCTAGTCCAGGTCCAACTTAACTTCCTCTCCAAGAAGGATTTGTGTCTACACCTTCCCCTATATAGAGGCTTGCCGCCATGAAGAGAAGAGAAGAGAAGACATCGGATCGGAGAGAGAGAGAGATTGAGCTTAGGGTTAGTTTCGTTATATTCTAAATTTCTTAGAATTAGGATTCGTTTGTTTGGTAGTTGTGTGAAAACTCTTTGTACTTAGTTTTTGTTCTTAATGCAATAAAAGTTAAGGTTTGCTTATTCCGGCTTTAATTATTTTCGCATTCTACTTGGGAGAGGATTTGTGAGATCATCCATTTGTTCAATATCGGGAGAGTTGAGCTCACGAAAGGAATAACTAAAGTTTTTGCCCCACGTGGTGTTAACTAACTCGACATAGGGATAGGTTAGAGTTTAAGCGGCTAAAAGAAAAGTATGAATAGTTGGTGTTTGCCCTTTGATTCATGCCGGGAGGTATCATCAGAGTTCAGTCATCAACCAGCGTTCCGTGCTTAGAGTTAAGGCGGAACCACCCAAGGACACTTTGTCAAGCCTTAACTGTATCTGCCCACGAGCAAGGGATTGTTGTTGCATGACTTCAGCCATTGCGACCGCGGTAGGGATTTAGGTCACTGCCACAGTAGTAGTGCATTGCTGCATTCAAGAATAGAAACAAAATCAAGGGGATTCCACAGTACGACACACTCTAATCCGACCCATCTTCTCATCTTGATTTCTTCTTTATTTTATTTACTTGAATTTCTTAGTTTAGTTATTTTTAGATTATATCAATTCACCCAATTAATTTGTGTTTTTACTTTATTTATTTTGCAGTGCGAGGGAGTAGAACCGAAGGTTGAGTACCAATCCCTGTGGAGACGATACTCATATATTTATCCATATATTACTTACTTCGTGTATACTTGCACAATTGTGAAGCACTATTTACACGCAACATGTACCAATTAGATCTTATTGAAGGTCATTGGGTCGCAGTCAAAAACATCCTTAAGTACTTAAGAAGAACTAAGGATACATTCCTTATGTATAGAGGTGAGGAAGAGCTAAGTATAAAAGGTTATGTTGACGCAAGCTTCCAAACCGATAAGGATGATTCTCGATCGCAAACATGTTTTCTGTTTTGCCTTAATGGAGGTGTTGTAAGCTGGAAAAGTTCAAAGCAAGATACAGTAGCAGATTCTACAACAGAAGCTGAGTATATTGCAGCAAGCGATGCTGCAAAAGAGGTTGTTTGAAACAAAAACTTCACATCTGAACTAGGGGTCGTGCCTAGCATATCAAATGGTATATATCTACGTTGTGACAATAACGGATCTATCGCACAAGTAAAAGAACCTAGACCTCACCAGCGATCCAAACACATACTTAGGTGTTACCATCTCATTCGTGAAATCATTGATCGAGGAGATGTAGAAATATGCAGAGTACCAACAGATGACAATATCACCGATCCACTAACAAAGCCTCTGACACAGCAGAAGCATGAACGTCTCACTAAGTCTCTTGGTATTAGATACATGATTGATTGGTATTAGTGCTAGTGGGAGATTGTTGGAGTATGCCCAAAGACCAATCATGAGATCGTTGTAAAAGATATACTTATTTTATCTTGTTTAATAATATAAATCCATTATTATTATTTTAATAAAGTCCTTAGAATAATATAGTTATTCTTGAATGTCCTTAGTCGAGTATTATTGTGGACATGGAAAACAATAATATATTAAGACTAATATGTAGTTGGTTGATGACAAATTGTTGTCATTGACATGGAGATATCAAAATCAATACATAATTATGTGTTAGAGAACGACATACTGGACTAACTTGCTATGAGCATGTTTCTTGGATTATTATGTGACAGCCACGACATTGCTCATGGTGATGACAACATTTAGGATCCTCAGACTTGATATCATCATGGTTTCAACATCGTGAGTGACATATTTTGATATGGTTAAACGTGTGTTGTAACTGACTACATTATAAAGACTGACATTGGATATGTCATAATCTATGTAGCGAAATATGGTTGATCAAGATAGGATTTGTCCCTCCTACATAATAGGAGTAATATCATATGCTACTTGATTGAGTGAAACTAGAAAATGCATGGCCAGACTCGAATAAATTGATATGCGATATCATAGTTATTCATTTATAATAGTCTACTCAAGATATCAAGAAATATTAGATGGACTATACAAGTGTGACTAATCCATGACTTGTGTCCGATCTAGATATGAGGAGAAAGGGATGTAAAACATAAAAGAAGTTAATCACTGAAAAAAGTAAAGTCGAACCACGACTTCATGTAACTTAGGTAGCAATGATGTATTGCTAGATGCCACTCATTGCTTGTAATATTATAATTGTTCTAGATATTACTACTAACGTTAGATGAACCTACAAGGGTCACACCCTATGATTGAAACGAACAAATATCGACTAAATAGCATGTGTACAAACTTGTTGAACACGTATTTATTATTTGAACGAAATTATTGTAATTATTGTAAGTACAGATAATCTCGTTTATACATATATATTTTAATAATGGGTAAACTATACTAATGACCACCGAACTATAGGGTTGGTATCGATTTGACCACTATATTTTCAATTGTGTTAAATATACCGCATAATTATTTAATTGATTCCAATGTAGCCACCTGCCGTTAAAAAAAACGAAAAAGTTAACGGAACTGTTAAAATAATTGGTATAATTACACATTTAGTCCCCTTTATTTATACAATCATACAATTTAGTCCTAATTTTAATCTAATAAAATAAACTAATTATTCAATTAGGTGGTGACACGTGTCACCACCTTATTTGAGAGATTTATCTATTTTTATTAGATTTATTAAATTTATTTTCCTTCCCCAATCAGGTGGTGACACGTGTCACCACCAATTGGAGTAAGAAAAATTAAATAGTAGAAGTTGGCCCTAAGGGGAATTGAACCTGGGTCATTAGGGGGAAAAACAACACTTTGGCCACTAGGCTAAGCATACTTCTGGCATATGAAATACCAAATATATTATATGTCGAAGTTAAAGATGCGGTGTTTAGCTGGGACGACGAAACTGCAGAAGGGGTTCTTAAAAATATAAATTTAGAGGTCAAGAAAGGGGAGCTTACTGCCATAGTAGGGACTGTGGGATCTGGAAAGTCTTCTCTCCTGGGTTCCATTCTTGGTGAGATGCAAAAAATATCAGGAAAGGTAAGCCTAAGAGTATGTAGTTATGTCTTTATGATGGTTGCATTTGTTATTCGTATTCATATTATTTTTCGTATCGTAATGTATTTAAATTATTTTCGATTGTGTAGCCCTTGAATGGAACTTGGTGAATTTATGCAGAATGGAAACAAACAATGCAAAAAACATTGAATGATTGCTAAACACGGTCCTTGGACTGTTTTCATGACAGGTTAAGATTTGTGGGGCAACTGCATATGTAGCTCAATCATCTTGGATTTAGAATGGGACAATAGAAGAAAACATCCTATTCGGTTTGCCAATGAACACGGAGAAATACAAGGAAGTTATAAGGGTCTATTGTTTGGAGAAAGACCTGGAAATGATGGAGTTTGGTGATCAGACTGAAATCGGAGAGCGTGGAATTAACCTCAGCGGTGGCTAGAAGCAACGGATACAACTTGCTAGAGCGGTCTACCAGGATTGCGACATCTACCTTCTCGATGACATCTTTAGTGCTGTCGATGCTCATACTGGGACAAACATATTCAAGGTGAAACTACTACTCTCTGATTCATTTTATTGTAATCCATATATAAGAAAATTGGTAGAAAAACATGGTAGTTGCTTATGAAATCTTGCTATGTGTATTTTTACCTTGTTTAACTGCACGAATGTGTGAAAATATTTGTTTTGCTTGTAACTCATCAAGTGGATTTCTTGCACATATAAAATATTTGGTATTTCATATACTAGAAACATGCTTAGTCTGGTGGCAAAAGTGTTGCTTTCTTAACCTAATGACCCAGGTTCAATTCCCCTTGGGGCCAACTTTTACTATTTAATTTTTCTTACTCCAATTGGTGGTGACACGTGTCACCACCTGATTGGGGAAGGAAAATAAATTTAATAAATCTAATAAAAATAGATAAATTCCTTATATGAGGTGGTGACACGTGTCACCACCTTATTGAATAATTAATTTATTTTATTAGATTAAAATTAGGACTAAATTGAATGATTGTATAAATAAAGGGGACTAAATGTGTAATTATACCAATTATTTTAACAGTTCTGTTAACTTTTTCGTTTTTTTAACGGCGGGTGGCTACATTGGAACCAATTAAATAGTTATGTGGTATATTTAACACAATTGAAAATATAGTGGTCAAATCGACACCAACCCCATAGTTCGGTGGTTATTAGTATAGTTTACCCTTTAATAATATATAATTATTATAATTATCAGATACTATTAATATATATATATATATATATCTAAAGAAACCTAATTAAAGTAGAATCAGATTCTACATATTTAATTATACTCGAATAAATATATTGTATATTTAATAAATATGAATTAAAGTAGAATCTGATTCTGCATATTTAATTATATTCGGCTAAATATATTGTATAATTATTGAATCCAAATTTAATAAGAATTAGGTTTTTGAATGCTATATAAAGGCATAAGGTTTAGCAGACAATATATTTTTTTCGGAGAACCTCTCTAACAGTTAGAGAAGAGAAAATATTGTTCGTTTCGTTCGAGTGGACTGCGTAGAGGTCGGAACACGATGGTGACGACTCAGATTCGATTTGGATTCTCCTATACTCCCTGTGGATTTCCAGATTTATTAAGGTAACGTTTCATCCTTTTCACCCCAAATTCGTTCCTCGTACATAGATCTCTAGAGGTAATCGCCGGATAATTTTTTCACTGCGCCATGGTGTGTATCGGCATTTTCCAACACATCCTCCACTTCTTTTTTCCTGATGATAATGTCATAGGAGAAAAATAATTACATATGCTTGACGCAAAGAGAGTGCTGGAGGTCCCGACTACATTCCCTAAACCACCCTCGCAAAAGTATCCTAGGATGGCATCCTCATAAGCGTCAACAATCCTCCTAATGACATTGCTTGAATCGTCACTAAACGAATGCTCTAACTCTACCACATCATCTTCAGCATTGTAGTCTCCACCCAACTCTTTCACCAAAGACTCAATCTATAAGACATCAAGAGATAGTTTGTAACTCCTTGAGAACTTGCTTGTAGCTTTGGCGAATAACCAAGGCCTCCGAGGACAATCATAGTAGGTCACCAAGATGTCTAGTACCTTGATAATTTCGCCCTAGCAATATCTTGGTCATGCTATCTTCGGCCCTGTAAGGCTAGGCTACTCGACAATCATCCACACCTTGAAGATATCCTTGCCCAAAAGCTAGGTCCCTTTTCTTTAACCTATTAGGGATGTCTTCCCTAAGACAATATTTAAAGACATTCTAGAGCGTGATTACTTCAGAACGTCTAGCCAATCCCCCTTCGATAGTGTCTCGATTTGAGCCACCTCCAGTTTCAACAGTGCAATGGTGGATGTCTTTTTTGTTTTGGTAGGGTTCATCCACCACAATGGAAAGTTGAAGCCCCTAGGTAACTTCCTTGTCACCTTGATATACTTGGTGCGGTCCGGACCCAACTTCATCTTCCTAATCCACCCTTTGATGAACTCTTGATATCAACCCCTTTATCATGCCTTCGTGAGAAGCTGAACAACCCTTCACAGGTCTTCCAACCAACTTTGTTCAAAGTAAAGAGATTCCCCGGGATAGCAATGGATGGATTTCATCCATATTCCTTGCACACTATGAAATAATCAATTAGAATCCACCGCGACACCCCACTCAGTTGGCCCATAGCAATTTCGTACTAGCACAACACGTCCATCATAAAAGGATACAACGGAAGGTGGAACCCTACCTTTAAGCAGTACAACTGTAGATAAAACCACGACTGACCCTCATCCGAAACATGGCAGTTGCTTGCGTAGTTGATTCCAATATGAATCTTGAATCTAAATTTGTAGTTCCCTTATAGCAAGCCACGACAACGTAACAACTTCTCTATCTGATCTCGATCGGCCTTCCATTCGAATGAGCTCACAGTTACCGGCTTAATGTAGTTTGCAGCGCTCTTTTTCTCTAGAGTCTTCTTTCCTCTCACCATTTTTTCCGATGAATCTCCAAGGAATATCGAGAGATTGGTGACTTACAAGAAAATCAGAGAAAATTAGAGAAATTGAAGTTGATTAGAAGATCAAAAGAGCAATTACCTTAACTCCAGCAAATATTTATAGCCGAAGAACACGTCTCCTCAAAACAACCCTCCGTTTGCATTTAGAATGGACACAAATAACTTAGTGACATGTGTGTCTCCCTACAAACACAAGCCAAACCTTCATGATTGTCTAAGACGACACATACGCCTCTTTGCATTCTAACGGTCATAAGGATAGCTTACTAAAGACACTTTAGCTCGTACCACTTTATGGTACTCTTCTAACTAAGGGAGACTTTCCTAGAGATGATGAAACTCAGAACCTATACGGTTTTAGGAACAAACATGTCAGACTCTACAGCACTCAACTCACGTGACCGAACTATAAAACCTAGAACTTGGAAGTTGTGCCTATCTCTGTCAACTCGTCTATAGGATATCACTAGGCTTGGCACCGTCCAATCACGAACAACATTAGGGGCTATTAGTACCCATGCAATCGAAGAAAAAATCCATGCAAAAATCCAAGAGGCCATCGCCCCACTCTTCCTTCGTTTCTCCTGAGCTTCGATCTCTATATTTTATGCGGCTCTCTACCCCATGTTAACCAGGATGAACCACCACCAACCACCATGGTCCATCTCTCCACCTCTCTCATTCGGTGTCTACCACTTCTAGGCATCAACATTTATAATAATTTTCTAACTAAATGGCATATTTATTACTTTTAGAGAAAAAATAATTTATTTAATACTTAACCCATAATCAAATGAAATTAAATATAATTTAGCCTAAACTTTAAAACTATGTGTTAACAATCCATTATTTTAAGCCTTTTTGACCTAGTTTTTCTCTCCTCTAAAAATTCTTACGCCGTAACTTTCTCTTCTTTTGTTTTCCAGGCCGATGGTCGATAATCAGTTTTAGTATTGGTTGTTGACCACTAGTGTTCATTATTTTCTTGTTCTTTCATGTTTTTTTTCTCAATTTTAATAAGAATCTCTGCTCTTGTGGCACGCGTTTCCCATGCCTTTGTGGCACGCTTTTCATTGATTTTTGTGGTTTGTTTCATCTGTCGTTTGGCACAATTTCAGCATACATTAACGGCCATTTAGTTCTCGTATAGTGATCCTCACGACGCTAATTTTCTGTTTTAATTATGTCGGTGGTCATGGAAAAGTTTGATCCCCACTAGTTTAATGGTTTGTTAGCCAATGTATTCAGAACTGTGTAGCGGAGCAATCTGCCTGATAGTTTGGTTCGTTAACCAGTCCTTTTCATATGGTAAAACGTCTTGTTTGGCTAGAGACAAGGAAATTCATGAAAGTTTATGGGTTTAGATGATATACTAATCTCCATGGAAACGTTTATTTTATTTTGCACATTTGTATGATTTTTAGTGGACTAGTCCCTTTTTTCTCTCTTTTTGATGCATTATATTTATAATATCTTTCATTGTGTTTAATAAAAAAATTTAGATGTCGTTGTTCAAAAAGTAAACAATCCATTATTTTTCGTTACAAATTCTTAAAAAACTAGAACTGAAACCCTCCCATCAAATCTTGTGATCTTTTTTTTGGGTAATGTTCACAAATGCCCACTAAACTTTATTAAAAAAATAAAACGGTAAGCAAACTTTTAAATGTTACAAAATGGCAATTAAACTTTCGATTTTGTCACAAAACGGTAACTCGACCGTTAAATTCCATTAACCCATTAACGACAGGCTAACCGTGTTGATCCAACTCACCATTTATGCCTCGTCAACTTCATCTTTTACCCTGCAAAATGTGTCAAACACAAACCTTACAGACCTAGCATAAAAAACAACCCTTACAAACCACAAACTGCTACTCCATCACCCACTCTCACTGTATCAGACAATAATTTTCACTTTTCATCAATTCTTTTATTTTCAGCATTAATTCATTTATTTTCACTTTTCAGCATTTCTTTTATTTTCACCAAAAACATATGAAATACCAAGTTTTCATAGTTGAACCGATCATCACCTTTGAAAATGTTGCATCGAACCATTCTTTAACCTTTCTTTTGACTCTAGCTTTTTCATTACTCCATGAGTTTCTAGATCACCACCATCCAACCAAGGTTGATAATTGTTGGTATGAAAATCCATTGTTGTAGTAATTGTATGATAGATCAGAGTAATCCACTTGGTTGTTGGCTTGGAAATTATAATCAAGGTTAGGGTTGTTATTAACTTTGAAGCCAATGTTGTAACAATTAGTTAAATCTAAAACTGAGTCCGACAGTGCCAAGGTGGTGGTGCTTGAATTCTTTGGTGTGTAAGTCGAGGTTACTTGCATCACGTACTCATTGTCGATAACCCCTTCTCGCTAGAACAATTGAGTTGTGTCGTTGTTGATAGTGGTAGCGGCCGATGCAGAGGCGGCTTGAATTCTTTTGACCAACCTTGGCATCCATAAGTAACGCATGGTGTCTTTGAATTTCTTGTTGTTGGCGCTGTATTTTAAGTTGTTTGGCATGTTTTTGGACATGAGTTCTCTGATAGTTTTTTATCT
The DNA here is from genome assembly GCA_958450335.1 of Hibiscus tridactylites. NCBI lineage: Eukaryota > Viridiplantae > Streptophyta > Magnoliopsida > Malvales > Malvaceae > Hibiscus > Hibiscus tridactylites. Next base: position 29,192,575 of record OY288290.1, read on the forward strand.
CCTTGTCGGTTCTTCGCGGCAAATGATGGGCAATTTTCGACCATGTTTAGCACAAAAGTATCCCCTGCAAATCGTTTGACAAAGGAAAAATTATTACGAACCAATAATTTTTTAGAGAATTAAGATATTAAAACATTTTATTCACTGGTTTCCCCAAACGAGAGTGAAGCTCGAGAATCAAGAGCTGCTCTTTGAAAGTGATGTTCCAACGTCTAATATCATGACGTAGATAATTCAACCATCTCAGCTTGCAACTTTTCTAGTTCTCGTCAGACTTGTAATTTCATAGAATTTAAAATTTTTTGGGTAAAATTGTTGCTTATAATAAAAGGAAAATGAAAATTGTTGCTGAGCAAGGTGTCCCGACGTAGTGAGAGTGGGTGATGGAGCAACAGTTGAGCAGGCGACACGTTATTCAAGGTAGAGAAAAGAACCAACATATGAGATGAAGCTAGCAAGCAAAAGTGGTGAGTTGGATCAACACAGTCAGGAAGCCGTTAAGGGTTAACGTGTTTTAACAGTCGAGTTACCGTTTTGTAACAAAATTGAAAGTTTAATTGATATTTTGTAACATTTGAAAGTTTGATTACCGTTTTATTTTTTATTTAATAAAGTTTAGTGACCATTCGTGAACTTCACCCATATTTTTTTACTCTATTATCCATCATGGTCTGAAAGTGAACAATGGCAACACATTTCTCCCTACACGGTTTTAGACATGTTACATCGAGCCTCGCCAACAGCTAAATATACAATTATAAAAACATCACAAAAGACTTGGCATCTAAGCAATAGGGTAAACCCGAACTTCATCCAAAACGGGACCGCAAAGAGACCCAAAGTCATCCGTCTTGGTGTGGTAGTAAGAGCTGTAGAATGTAATTCTAGTCCTGGCTGCATTTGCTTTGAACGTCAAGCTCGCACCCTTGAATTCACCTTTTCCTCTAGATGTGAAGGGAACTTTGGCCGTATGTTTGGCGGCAAATGCCTCCACCATCATTTCTCCATGGCAACCGTTCCGAGCATCTCCGACCATGAATGTCATGTTGTATGTTTTGTTGGGGACGGTCCTCAGAATCTGGGCAATGGCACTCTCTCTCCCTGCAACCAGCTCAACTGCAGCATATCCGACCGGGACATTGAAGTGCTTTGAATCAATGAACTTCACTGCCTTAAGTGATTCCATGATCCAGCCTGGGAGTGGGGATGTGAAATCCTCTTGTCGGGGAGGTAGCAAGACACCATTCGTGGAGTTTACTAGGCGATGAGGACCCTCTTCAAACCCATGGTTCTTTACCAGATTATCTGCAATGTTTAACCCCAGATCCGAATAAGTAAACCCAGGTCCGAATAAGACTATCATAAGAATTGGGTCCAGGTGATTTACCTCTGGTAGGCATTGGACGGACAAGTTCCTTAATAGCAACCGCATCCAACAATGGGCCACAGGTGGGATCTTCTTGAACGCCGGGATTGTGGAAGACAACTGTGGCATACTTGGTCTTAGGAATGAAACCCCAGGCATAAACATCGTCGCCGAAGCTGCTGTACAAAGTCTGCAACGGGAGGTCCCCTGACTGCGTACCCACCGAGACTCTCAATACCTCCTCTTGCGCACAGGTTCTCGACGCACCGAAGGTCAGCGCATAGAGCACGCCTGGTTTTACCGGTATGGTTTGGGAAATGGAGGCCTCATTGCCGAGCTTTACAGCATGGACGCCGTGCGCCACGGCATAATACAATCCACCGGGTTGAGGCCCGCCCGAGATGTACTCCACTAACCCTTTGATAGTCCATTTGGGAAGTGCGTTTGGACCAATAAGGACTGTTTTCTTCATGGCTGTCGGTTTTGGCTGTTCTTCAAAGTTCCCATTTTCGAGATATCCTGAAGCAGGACAGGAAATGTTTTTTTTTGTTGTTGCATAAAGTAGAAATCTTTCAGCTGTTCTTGAAAAGGATGAAATGAAAACCCAGGTAAAAACTTACCTTCAAAAGGCTTAGAAGCGATTTTGGCATGAGCAAAACGTCGAGCACCACCACGTTGAGCTGAAACCAGAGTGTCGGGGCCTAAAGCACAGCCGGTGAGCAGCAGGGCGAAGGCAAGCAACAATGAAGCAGATATTGTCATTTTTTCTTTGTGAAAAAAGAAGAGAGAGAGAAGTAATGAGGGTATGGACCCAATTGCTCGGATTTATAGTGAGAAATGTGTAGAAAGAGAAATAATAATAATATTAATTAGCATAAATGGGTTGTTAATTAAAGAGACAGAGCTGTGCCTTACAGCAAGCAAGCAGCATGAGTAATGGGCGGAGGAAAACTCAATTATTTCTATTTTCAGACCGACTTCTTCTCCATAATTAATGGGAAATACACTTCACATTGCACATACAATGGGAAAATTGTCGGTACATGCAGCTACTGAGATACGTGGATAGGATCCACATTTTCTGTCCTCTAGCAAACTCAAAATCCGAATCGATATGATTAGTTTCAATTAAGCTAAATTCAACTGAGCCTGAGATTAATCCCCTGAACAAGAATCAAGATCTGTCGCCGCAATCATTCAAAGTTGTTTGGTTTTGCCTTCCAAATCCAACGACTCTCCACTTGGTTCTTTTACCATAGAAAAAAGTTCGACAATCAACAAAAAGGTTGAGTTTTTAAGTTTTAAGACAAAAGTTATACTCTTGAATTTGAAGTTATGAATGAATTCCCACACAACATAAGAACTACAGCTAAAAGCTAAAAGTAGAAACTGTTTTCCTATCATCCTAGTAACAGTAGGTAGGTTACTTATTCCATACTGATGGGCGTTAAAATTGGAAATTTGAGATGTTCGAATTGCAAGCCCAGTGGTCCAATAGCATGATGACCCCCCATGTGCACATGTCGGAACTTACTTACAAATAAAATAAAAAATAAATATTTCAAAAACCCAAATAAGTGGTCCCATAAATAAAGATAACAATGTTTATTATAGGAGATTTAGATTAAAGTATATTTATTTATAAAATATATATCTTATTAAAATATTAAGAAAAAAATATAAATATATTGTAATCATATGTTAAGGTTATGTTGCAAGATGGTAATATTATCCTTATTGAAAGTACTCCGATGAGGGAAATGAGACAGTGATGAACGGCGGTGAACAGCGTGCAGCTAGGGCAGCCGCAAAGAGACGACGAGGAAGGAAAATAGAAAGAAAGGGAAAGAGATGGGTGAAACAATGTAGGTCGTTCGGATTATCACCTTAACGGGCCAGTACCATCATAAAGTGGTTTTTATAGCCCACATAAGCCTTAACAGATTGATAACAGAATGAGCCCAATTTGTTATGACCAACGGGCTTTTAGTTACAGAAAACAGCTGAAATAAACAGAATAACCACCTGTATTATCTTCATTTCTAATATTCACCTAGTTTTGTCCTCTTCTAAAACTTGCTGAACTGACCAAACACAAAGATGCTTCCGAAGTTCTTGAAAACGATCCACTGTTAGTGGCTTTGTGAGCACATCAGCATTTTGAAATTGTCCTGGCACATAGTTAACTTCGAGCTGCTGATTCTGAACTTTCTCTCTTACAAAATGCAAATCCAAGTCGACATGCTTAGTTTTTGCATGAAGAATCGGATTTGCAACCATTGCTACCGTACTAGTATTGTCGCACCAAATTATGGGAGTGTCATCAAGCTTCACACCCATATCGGTTAACAAGGCTTTTATCCACATTAATTCAGAAGTTGCATCCGCAAGACTATGATATTCTGCTTTCGCGGTCGAACGAGAGACTAATCGTTGTTTCCTTGAGCTCCAAGCCAGAAGATGTGAACAAAGATACACACAATATCAAGAAATAGACCGGCGATCAACAACATCGCTTCCCCAAACAGCATCAGAAAAAGCATATAGATCCATGGTTTTATCTCCATTACCAGGACGAGCAAACCGCCACCCAAAATCAATAGTGGCATTTAGATAACGCATTATCCTTTTTGCAGCTATCCAATGAACGTCTTTAAGACTTTGCATGAACTGCGCTACTTTGTTAACCACAAAAGAAATGTCAGGTCGTTTGTGACAAATATACAATAGTGAACCTACAGTGCTACGATACTGACTAGCATTCAAATGATCAACACCATCAAATTTGCTTAACTTTGGAGATACTGCAATAGGAGTATCAAGAGCCTTACCTTCCAGCATGTTATTTTTCTTGAGCAACTCAGTAACAAACTTCTGCTGAGTAAGGAGAAGGCCGCCCTTAGTGTGAACTGCTTCAACACCAAGGAAAAACTGCATAGACCCCAAATCCTTCAAGGAAAATTGTTCATGTAAAGCCTTTCGAACCTCTTCCATATGTTCCTCCGATGTACCAGTGATTAATATGTCGTCAACTTATACAACTAAATACGTAATGACATCACTGCAATTGTAAATAAACAATGATTGATCTGCACTTGAAGATCGAAACAACAACTTCTTCAAAAACTCACAAAGTTTAGAGAACCAATTCCGTGGTGCTTGTCGAAGTCCATACAAAGCCTTCTTAAGCTTACACACCAACATCTGCCCTTTCTCATCTCTCTGCTCGAACCCAAATAGCTGAACCATATAAACATCTTCTAGCAAATTACCCTTTAAAAAGGCATTATTTATGTCTACTTGATACACTTTCCACTCATGTGGTACAACTAGAGAAAGTATAGCATTAATAGTGAAGAATTTAACCACTAGGCTGAAGGTTTCAAAGAAATCACACCCTGGTACTTGAGAGTACCCTTTCGTAAAAAGTCGTGCCTTATAACGACTCACGGAACCATTAGAATTCAACTTGACTTTAAATATCCACTTACACCCCACAAATGTCCTATTCGAAGGTAGACGTACCAAATCCCATGTGTCATTTGCCATCAAGGCTTTGTACTCATCAAGCACAACCTCATGCCACTTAGGATCAGCTACAATCTCAGAACCAGCTGGTGGCATTGGTTCTTACTCAGGCATCATTTCAGAATCAACTGGTGGCACTAGTTCTGACTCAGGCATAATTTCTGAATCAACTGGTGGCACTGATTCAGATTCAGGCATAACTTTAGAGGCAGCTGGTGGCACAATTCAATGATCAGCAACACTCTGATCCTCATAGGAAGGAACTGGACTGAAAGAAAGAAGGTGCAGCTCTCGAAGCACTGGAAAATAGTAGACCCATCTGCAAAAGGGAAGTATGTTTCATTAAATTTGACAAAACGAGAAACAAATATTATACAAGTGGCATCCATGCACTGATAACCATGGTGTCTTGGTGAATACCCTAAGAAAACACATGGTTTAGACCGAAACTCAAACTTATTCTTGTTGTATGGTCGAAGCCATGGGAAACACTGACATCCAAATACTCGAAGAAAGCCATACTCAGGTTTCTTTTTATACAACTTCTTATGAGGTGATACACCACCTAAGACAGAGACGTAAGCCTATTAATCAAATAGATTGCACTCAAAGCAGCAAAGGACCAATAATGAAAAGGTAACGAGGACTGAGCTAAGAGAGTCAAGGTCGTTTCAATAATATGCATATGCTTCCTCTCAACAACACCATTCTGTTGAGAGGTATGTGGGCAAGACACACGATGCTGAATACCCATTGTAACCAAGTCAGTATCTAAAGCACGAAATTCACCCTCTACATCTGTTTGCAAGGCCACAATATTACCAAAAAATTGATTTCTAACAAGTGCAACAAAAGATCTAAAAGCAATCAAAACCTCAATTTTATTTCTTATCATGTAAATACAACAATTTTAACTATACATGTCAATGAAGGTCACATAGCACCTATACCCCTGATGACCTAATGGGGGAGAGACCCCAAACATCTGCCTCAACAAGCTCAAAGGGCTTTGTATACACTGTATTAGACAAAAAAAAGAGGTAACCTATGGCTTTTCCCAAGTTGACAAGGCGTACACACAACATTCTTATTTACAGAAATTGTTTTATTCAAAAAGGACTAACAACTGTGGGAGAGGGATGGCCTAAACGATTGTGCCACAATCAGTAAACAACATCAACAGTATGAGAGAAAATTGAACCTGAAGGAAACTGACAAGTAGAGGCTGAAGCAACTGAAGTAGAAACAGACTGTGAGAGCTGAAAACAGTACAAACCATCTTCAAATCTTCCTTCAAGCAAAAATGCTTCCAGTTTTCTTGTCCTTCACAAAACACTGAGTTGCATGAAATTCAAGATAAACCAAATTGTCACATATAAATCTTGAAACAGATAATAAATTCCTCTTAATATGAGGTACGTTCAAAATATGCTCAATTACTAGAGATCTAACTGAAATGTTAATAACAGTCCTACTAATTTGAGTAATGCTCAAAGTCGAACCATCACCTAAATAAACTTGACTGTTACCTGTGTAAACATTACCAGTCTTATCACTAGAAGGATTGAATGTGACATGATGAGTTGCTCCTGAGTCCAAATACCACTTATTCTCCACTGAAACTGCTCGCGAAGCAATCAAGGAATTGATGTGAGCTGTGTCTGCTGTATTCTCTGATTCAACTTCAACAACTCCTGCAGGAGGGCTCACAAAAAAATCATAAACACTATCAACAGTAGGAGAAGCAAATAGACCTATATTGGCTTGTGACACACTAGGACGCTGGGACTGAACTTGTGGCACTTGAGTCTGAGATGCAACACTCTTGAAACTCTGATCAAACCTGTACCAACACCGGTCCACTAAGTGGCCGAGTTTCCCACAGAGTTGACATTGAGGATGTGATCGTCCCCTACCATGGCCACCAAAGTATGCTCCAGGACGAGAATTGGTAGAAGAGAATCCTTGTAAACAATCAGAATTGGCCACATCTTGACTAACAGAAGGACCATATCATGTGATATTGATATCGATTGGCACACGCATCAGATCAAATATTCGTGCCTCTGCGTCTATCATCATAGAGACAACAACATCAAAGGAATATGGTGCTCGACTGACAATGATAGCAACTACAAACAGTTCGAACTCTACCGGTAAACCATTGAGAACAATAGCCACTTGCTCGACTTCAGATACAGGACTGCCGCTGGTAGCTAGGAGGTCACAAATCTCCTTAACATGTGTTGTATACTCTCAGATGGATAACGAACCTTTCTTTAGTGCCTGTAAACGGCAGTGCAAGTGCATGATTTTGGTTGTCAAGAGATTGGAAATACATCTTGATAACTTCATTCCAGATCTGAGCAAAAGACTCTGCTCCCACCAGTTGCGGAAGAATATTCAGACTGATTGTTGAGAGAAGCCACAAAGAGAGAGAGTTGTCCTGCTTCTTGAACTTCCAATAAGTAGGATTGAGTGCGGGACGACTATCAGATCCAGCCACAATCTTGGCCGGAATAGGAGTCGACAAATCGAGAAAATGCTCCAGTTCATAGCCTCGTTTCAGAAACATCACCTGCTATTTCCACAAAAGAAAATTTGTATCGTCTAATCGCACTTTGACTTGTTTATTGGCGAAGAATTGATCGGTTGAAGCCTCTGATGTCTGGCTTATTTCCGGCTTAGTAGAAGCATCAATGTGATTGTCGTCAACAATCGCCATAACAAGAGAAACACGAAGAATACGAGATGAAGACAAGAGAAGAAAACGAAACAAGATCGAGACGAGATGAACAGAGGATGGATCAGAAAAGCTCTGATACCATATTTAAAGTACTCCGATGAGGGAAATGAGACGGTGATGAACGGTGGTGAACAGTGTGCAACTAGGGCAACCGCAAAGAGACGATGAGGAAGGAAAACAAAAAGAAAGAAAAAGAGATGGGTGAAACAATGTAGGTCACTCGGATTATCACCTTAACGGGCCAGTACCATCATAAAGTGGTTTTTATAGCCCACAAAAGCCTTAACATATTGATAATAGAATAAACCCAATCTGTTGTGACCAACGAGCTTTTAGTTACAGAAAACAACTGAAATAAACAGAATAACCACATGTATTATATTTATTTCTAATAATCCTCATTCGAGAAATTGTACCATGGATGCCCCCATGTTGTTCCAAATGCAAAACCTTTGGCCATGGTGATAAAACATGCTCTTCCTTACCTGCCAAGCCAGTGAAACAAGTCTGGCAGCAGAAAGCTCTTGTTACTACTTCTGCACCTTCTATTTTGTTATCTGGTGAGTGTTCTAGAGTGCATAAAGAGATTGATGATCACATGACTGAAACTGATAATGCAGGGCATGCTAATGTTGTCACTACTAAATCAAATGTAGAAACTGAAGGAAAATCCAGTGATGCTACTGTCGAAGACACAAAAATTCATGTCCATATTGAAAAATTAATTAATTTTTTCATTTCTAATGCCATTAATGCTCAGGATGATGCTCTTAGTCCTGCAAATCTAGATGTCCTGGACACTCCCGAAAATGACATGTCAACACTTCATGAGTTTGTCAAAAAGAAAAAGAAAAGAGAAAGGCCACCCAAGGATAACACCTATAGTGCTTGTGGATCCCTAGTTCAGGAAATTTAAGTTGCCAAAAAGGACAAGATGAATAAACTTAAAGGAAAGAGTGTTGCGGGTGTTGTAGTTGTAGGTACGACCCCTCCACTTTCTCAATGACCCTTTGTTTCTGGAACATTAGAGAGTTTAACAACCCCATTAAGCAAAAAATGATATTTCGTGGACTTTCTTGTTTTGATGTTGACATCCTTTGCCTGCTATAAACTAGAGTTAGACATAATAAATCTGCTTACATTGCCAATTCCCTTTCTTCTGATTGGAATTATTGTTTCAACTATTCAATTGTGGAAAATGGACGAATCTGGGTTTTATGGAAGAAATGCCTTTCGGTTTCAATCCTAGCCATTCATGATCAATCCATTTTGTAAAACCAATATTTGATTTTGATATAACAAAAAAATATAAGGACTAAATTGCAAAGTATATGAATTTTTAAGTACTCAAAAGACTCACATTTGACAAGTAAAATTTATACTTAAAGTGTTTTGAAGTCAAAACTTAAACCCCATAAAATTTTCTAAGTGTTTCAAAGCTAAAATACTCAAAATTGCCCAAGCGTTTCAAAACAGCCCAAAGTGTTTCAATACGTTTTGCCACTGGAAACGTCCATTTCGATACAAACTAATCTGTTTCGAGACAAGGGTTTCGAAATAATCTTGCTCGTTTCGATACAGCCTTCATTTGGGGTTTTGATTTTAAGTGTTGTTTCGAAATGGCTCATACCCGTTTCGATACAGGGATTAAGTATTTTTAAAATCGAGCATTAAATAAACTAGCCGTTACTTGTCAGAACCTAACTTTTGAAAAATTGGTTAAGTGTTTCGATACGCCCCTTTGTTATTTCGAAACACTAATTTATAGTTTCAAAACATTTCGATACGACCCTCTTTTTACGCTCAAAGGCATTTTACAGTTTCAAACTATTTCGATACGGCTTATAGCCGTTTCAATACAGGTCCTCTTTTACACACAATGGCTCTTACTTTTTTGGATGTCCGTTTTGATACAGGGCATTGTGTTCCATATGAGTAGTTGTAGACCAACATTTATAGAGGGAAGAGAGAGCCCGTACGGCTCTATTGATGATCTCAACAACCCAAACGGCTAGAAATCAATGAGATGGTATAAAAACAAGTCTCCAAATCTACAACAACAAATATTGTACCTTCAAGAAACATCCAAGCAATTATTCCAAACCCTTGAGCTTATAGAGTCAAATTTGTGTACCCAACTTGTAAATTTTTCATTGTTTATCTTTCTTTCAAGTTTTTGGGGTGTTTGTTTGTAATTGAGCAATTAATTAGTCTATTGAGAGATACACTTTAGATTGCCTTTCTTTCTTTGTAATTGTGAGTTAATTTGAATAAGCTTTGGGTAGAAAGCTTAATCGGTATGTAAGGTTGCCAACTAATCCGAGAAAAGGGGAAGAATCAATAGTGGATTGATTGAAAATCCTTAGTGGGAGCTAAGGTGGTGGATGTAGAGCTTGTTAGAAGCTTGAACCACTCTAAATTTGTAACCCCCTTAACCCGGCCTAGACGGTTGACCCGAATTAAGAAGATCACACGGGGAAAACCAAAGTCAACCCGAAAGTCAACCTTGATTAACGACCCTTTTTTTTAGTCTTATCTAGATGCTCATTAACCCTATACATGTTCACAAGAACATCATACTCAGAGATCATAGCAAACGGAAACATACAGGGACCCAATTGCACATATTACAACTTTAGGGACCAAATTGTAAATTCTGTAAATTATAAAGACTTAGTCCAAATTAAAGTTACCAACTTGGAATTAATCATCTTTCATGCTTCTCTGCCAAATTTCAGCTCAAACGGACATTCCAAACTCATACAATTGCAATTACAAGTTTCAGGACCAAAACGCAAACATTCCGAAACATATAACCATCAAATTCAGTGCCCAACGGTCGAGTGTTTCGGAACAGGGAAGACTCGTTCCGAAACGCGGGACCGTTCCGCAACTGGTTCCGAAACAGTGCCTGGCAGTGGCCAAACTGTTCCGAAACAGTGCCTCCCGTTTCGGAACGCCCTGGCCATTTCAGGCCCCCGTTCCGATAAGGTAGCACCTGTTCCGAAACAGGCTGCCCAGATTGCAGAAATTTTGCTGGTTTATCATGCAATTGACCAACCAAACATGCACCAAAAGCCACAAAAGTTTACCAGCAAGCCATACAACATACAATGAACATAATTGCATCAACCAAACATCATCATGGCATGAATTATGAAAAACCCCAATTCTATAGGCATGCTTCCTATTTAGCAAACCACTCAAGCATCAATTTAGCAAAACCATCTCATAAAGGCCAATTACATGTTCCAACATTATTAGCAACATAAATCCAACTTAGGGAGTCCAAAACATCTCCCAAAACAAACACATAGGTTCCCCATTGCCAAATTCCTAAAAGCTAATAGTTTGAGAAAATGTTCACCATACAAGAGCTTTGTTCACCACTTGGATTCTTCACCACCTTGCTGCCCTCAAATGCACTTTAATGCTCTGCATTATTGGTTTAAGAAAAGAGAGAGCGTAAGCAAAAGCTTAGTGAGGTTTGCTCGTTTAAAACCACACAATAATGCATTTATAAAACACCTTTATAAATCATACTTCAAATCAACCTTTAAACATGCTCATAAGCATTTTAAAAACAAGCAATCCATGCTTCAAATCAACGTTTAATACATGCTCTTAAGCATTTAAAAACAAGCAATCCATGCTTCAAATCATATCATGTCATATTGGCAACAAGTGATACATTCAACATAAGACTCACACATGGACTTTTAAACACCATTGTGATCTTATAATTTCCAAGGACCACACATGGACTTTTAAACACCATTGTGTCCTTAACCCCATGGACTTTTAAACACCATGGCAAGGACCATGCAAGGACTTTTAAACACCTTTGTGTCCTTAACAAGAATCATCCAAGGACTTTTAAACACCTTGATGTTCTTAACAAGAATCTCCCAAGGACTTTTAAACACCTTGGAGTTCTTAAGTAACAAGGCTTACACAAGGAATTTTAACCACCTTTGTAACCTTAACCAAGGACCAACCATGGACTTTTAAACACCATGTTGTCCTTAAATACACAAGACTCATCCAAGGAATTTTAACCACCTTGATAATCTTAACCAAGAACCAACCATGGACTTTTAAACACCATGTTGTTCTTAAATAAACAAGGCTCACACAAGGACTTTTAAACACCTTTGTGACCTTAACCATCACTTGCCAATTTGCATCATTTATCATCAATATTCCACTGTTTTAAAGCATTTTACAAAGCCATAAACATCATGCGTCTTTAAGCATCAAACCACATTAAAACAATGTTCAAAAACAAGGAACTCTTACCTTGATCTTCCTTCAACACATGGCTTATAATCTCAGCAAATAAACATGCTAGATATGCTTTAAAAACAGAATTTAAAACATGCAAACAATCACATTGCACCCAACCATTTCATGGTTCCTCAACAAGAGAGTTTTTCCGAAAACTTACTCTTGAGCTTAGCAAAGTTGTTTAGACTTAGACTAAGCTCCCAAACCTTCAAAACACCGGTTTCAAAGCCGAAAACCAAAATCCACTCACCGATTCCGTTTCGCCACTTGCCGAAACACCAATCAAGCTTCCGGATCACCACCACTTGGATCCAAAGATGACTCCCCTGTTTTAAACACATCAAAGCAGAGGATTAATGCATCATCATGCATTAATAGCTTCAATGAAAGCACCTAAACTCACTGCTCTCATCCACACTCCATTTTCGGCTACCAAACACAACCAAAAATGCCTCCAAACAACTCCACAACATTACCCAGCCATGATCCATCAAATCTAATCATCCTTACACATCAATTAACATCTAAAATGGATCTCAACACATCCTTATACCTCCAGCTATAACAGATCAACAAGATCACTCCAAAAACCATCAAATACTCAAGCAAAACTTAGGAAATTCAACCTATCCGGGATTGCACTAATTAAACCTTAATTTCTTATCAATTTAACATCCATTTAACATCAAATTAACACCTCAAAACACTGCCCAATCAGATCATACGAAATTTCATCAAAATCAAGCAAATCTTGCATTTAAAAGCCAAAATCAAGAACACATCCTTAAAACCTTTTATAAATCAAAAATTTAGGATTGAGAACTTAGGAATTTTAGTAAAGAACTGAGAGTTTAGAGGAGAAGGACGTTCTTACCTCCAAACTTGAGTTTTCTCCCTTTTTGGAATCAAATCCTGAAAAACCAACTAGCAAATGATGAGGTTTTGATGAGGAAATGATTAGCGATCAAAAGAGAATTGAAAAGAAGTATTTAGGTGAAAAAATCAAAGAGAAAAGATCTGGAGAAAAGATGTTTGGTTTGAGAGAAAATGAGAGAAAATGAAAATGGAAGATTTGAGAGAAAAGTTAGTTATGGAAAATATCTTCCCTCCACTTTTGTTTTATTTAAAAGCCTTTAATTATTCATATAATAATTCAGAAAAATCTGGAGAAACTCCCTTTTGGGTAAATAGCTCCTTAAAGATTCAAAGTTTCAATCCCTTTTAAAACAGTCTCGCAGTTTTCAAAAATTACATTTTGGTCACTAGCCAAAATATCACCCTTCCAAACCTCATTTTGCAAAATTGACTTCACCATACTCTTATATATAATAAAAGAGGATTTTAGAACATTTTTCCACTTTTTTAATGCAACCCGAACTAGGCTTTCCTAATTTCACCTTTATATATTCGAACCGCACTTTGACCGAACCGGTCCGAAACCCAAAACTTCTAAGCCCAAAACCGGGGCGTTACAACTCTCCCCCCTTAAGAAATTTCGTCCTCGAAATTTACCTGAAGGAAAGAGGTACGGAAACTGGTTCAGCATGTCATCCTTCCGTTCCCACGTGGCTTCTTCAGCACCACGATGCTTCCACAACACCTTAACCAACTCAATGGTCTTGCCACGAAGAACTTTGCTATCCGAGTCCAGAACCTTCACCGGTTCCTCATCATAGGTCAAATCCGGATTCAATTCCACTTCCTCCATAGGCATCACATGCGGAGGATCAGATCTATACTTCCGAAGCATAGAAACATGGAACACATCATGAATCTTCTCCAACTCCTGAGGTAACCTCAACTTGTACGCAACAGGACCCACACGCTCAACCACCTCGTATGGTCCAATGTACCTAGGGCTCAACTTACCCTTCCGGCCAAACCTCATCACCTTTTTCAAAGGCGAAACCTTCAAGAACACACGGTCACCCACCACATACTCAATCTCCTTACGCTTCAAATCCGCGTAAGACTTTTGCTGATCAGAAGCTGCCTTCAAACGCTCGCAAATGAGCTTCACCTTCTCGGTGGTTCCTTCAACAAAGCCGGCATCGAAACCAACTTTTGACCCGTTTCAGCCCAACAAAGAGGAGTCCTACACTTCCTCCCGTACAAAGCCTCATAAGGTGCCATTTGAATACTTGCTTGATAACTATTGTTATAAGCAAACTCCACCAAAGGCAAATGTTCTCCCAAGAGCCCTAGAACTCAATCACACAACACCTCAACATAACCTCCAAAATCTGGATAACACGCTCGGACTGACCATCCGACTGAGGATGATAAGATGTACTGAAATTCAACCTTGTACCCAAAGCTTGATGCAAACACTGCCAGAACCGCGATGTAAACCTCGGATCCCTATCCGACACAATCGACTTAGGCACACCATGCAACCGCACAATCTCAGCAATGTACAACTCCACAAGCTTATCCAAAGAAAACGTAGTATGCACAGGCAAGATATGCGCACACTTCGTCAGGCGATCCACAATCACCCACACCGAATTCTTCTTCGATGGTGACAAAGGTAAGCCAGAGACAAAATCCATGGTAATCCTTTCCCACTTCCATTCAGGGATTCTCAACGGTTGCAACAACCCCAAAGGAACCCGATGCTCAGCCTTAACTCGCTGACACACCATACACTTACTCACAAACTCTGCAACATCTTTCTTCAAGCCCACCCAATAGTACTCATCACGAAGATCACGATACATCTTAGTACTACCAGGGTGCATAGCAAAAGGACTACTATGACCTTCAGTCAAAATAGCACGCCTCAACTCAACATCATTGGGCACTACTATCCGACTCCCAAAACACAACACACCATCATCATTAAAACAGAAATCCGAAGGCCTACCCTCCGTGATATCCTGAACATGAGGTACCAAGGAGTCATCCAGCAACTGTTTTTCCTTGATCAACTGAACTAAAGATGGCTTCACTTGCAACTCAGCCACAAGACCACCATCACGCGAAATACTCAAACTGGCAAACATAGCCCTCAGCTCAACAGCTACCTTCCTACTCAAGGCATCCGCTACAACATTGGCCTTTCCAGGGTGATACTCAATCGTCAAATCATAATCTTTGAGCAACTCCACCCAACGTCGCTGCCTAAGATTCAACTCCTTCTGAGACATCAGATACCTCAAACTCTTGTGATCCGTGTACACCGTACACTTCTCACCATACAGATAATGTCTCCAAATCTTCAAAGCAAAAACCACCGCAGCCAACTCAATATCATGCGTAGGATAATTGCGCTCATGCACCTTCAACTGCCGCGATGCATAAGCCACCACCTTACCCTCTTGCATCAGCACACATCCCAAACCAACATAGGACGCATCACTATACACCACAAACTCTTTCCCTGATTCAGGTTGAACCAAGATAGGAGCTTGCGTCAAAGCTGCCTTAAGCTTCTCAAAAGCCTGTTGTCTCGCTTCTGTCCACTCATACTTAACATCTTTTTGCAACAACTTCGTCAAAGGTGCATCAATCTTAGAAAACCCATCCACAAACCTCCGGTAGTATCCCGCCAAACAAAGGAAACTACGAACCTCATGAACAGACTTAGGAACCTTCCAATTCATCACCGCCTCAATCTTCTGAGGATCAACACGAATCCCCTCCGTAGAAACCACATGCCCAAGAAACACCACTTCACTTAACCAGAACTCACACTTGCTCAGCTTAGCATAAAGCTGATTCTCCAACAAAGCTTGCAACACAATCCTCAAATGCCCTTCATGTTCCTCCTCAGTACGCGAGTACACGAGGATATCATCAATGAATACCACAACAAACTTGTCCAGGTATTCATGAAACACACGATTCATCATGTCCATGAAAGCTGCAGGAGCATTTGTCAAACCAAACGACATCACAAGGAACTCATAATGCCCATACCTTGTCCTGAAAGCTGTCTTAGGCACATCCACACCCTTCACCTTCAACTGATAATTAGACCTGGCAAACTTGACCCGAGACCTGAAACCCGAACCGAATTACCCGAACCGAAACCCGATTTTGACCCGAACATGATGATTCGAAGTTGACCCGAAACCCGAACCGAATCGAACCGAACCGAAAATTTTTGTTGAACCGAAATGGACCTGAACCAAAATAGACCCGAACCGAATAGACTTGAACCGAATGGACCCGAACCGAATGCTACCCGAACCGAAAGCTTAACCGAAAGCTGAACCGAATATCGACCCGATTTTAACCCGATTTTGACCCGATTTTAACCCGAATATCTATTGTTAACAATATAATAAATAATAAAATGAAGTATAGAAATTTGAGATCTTGGTGACCAATTTTATAATTTCATCATAAAATATAGCATAAAATTGAAATTGTAGACTAAATTGACAATTTGGAAGTGGAGAAATTTGAGAGTCCAATGATCAAATTTGTAATTATATCATATAAATAAATAGGGGTCAATTTTGGCTAAAAATTAATTCTTTGAAATTAAAATGAACGAAAATATAAATATATTAAATTAATAGACTAAATTACAAAGATTAGTCAATTTCAACAAAAAGTAAATTTTTAGAGACTAAATATCACTGCGGGAGGGGATTTGTATATCCGAAGTCTAAACCGTGGGAATACTTGTGACTAAATTAAATTAAACTAAAACTTAAAGTTGACTAAAATGTAACATTTTAAATGCAACATGACCTAAAAAGTAATTAATCTCTAGCTTAAAAAATTGGTGGCTTATTTCCCTCCAAAATTTTGTCTTTTCTCTCTCTATTTTTTCCAATTGTCTTTTTTTTTTCAATCTAGCTTAAAAAATTGGTGGCTTATTTCCCTCCAAAATTTTGTTTTTTCCCTCTCTATTTTTACCAATTGTCTTTCTATTTTTCTTGATTTAATTGAGTTTCAATTTAGATTAATTTAACTGAAATTTCACATTTAGTTTTAAAATTATTTTAATTATGTTCGTGATTTATGCTTTTAGATTTTAGTTAATTCAATTAGATCCTAAGTTTAATAAATTAATTCATTTCAGACATTATTATTATTATTATTATTATTATTATTATTATTATTATTATTATTATTATTATTATAAACTTTGATTCAATATAATTATACAAAAAAATTATATGGATACATGAAGCTTTGATTTAAATATTTAATCAAATTCAAATGAATAGATTGACAAGTTGAATTAGAATTAATCTCATACATCAATAACTCTAAACCCTAAACCATAAATACTAAACCTCAAACCTTTAACCCAACTCAAATCAAATCAAATTGACCCGAAAATTTAAATGTTGACCCGACCCGAAATTGACCCGAAATTGACCCGAACCGAAAGCGACCCGAACGACCCGATTTTGACCCGAACCGAAAGCGACCGATCTGATATTGACCCGACCAAAAACAACCGATCCGATTTTAACCCGATCCAATACCCGAACCGAATCCAACTCATCACAAACCCGAATTAGACCCGAACCCGAACCGAACCGACCCGAACCGAATCTAAACCGATTCTAGATAGACCCGAAATGACCCGAACCGAAACGACCCGAACCGAACCCGAACCGAATGACCCGATTGCCACCTCTACTGATAATACCCTGACCTCAAGTCAATCTTAGAGAACACAGCTGCTCCCCGAAATTGATCAAAGAGATCATCAATTCTCGGCAAAGGATACCGATTCTTGATAGTCAACTTGTTCAGCTGACGGTAATCAATGCACATTCTCATAGCGCCATCCTTCTTCTTCACAAACAAGACCAGTGCACCCCAAGGTGACACACTTGGCCGAATGAAACCACGATCAAGCAACTCTTGCAACTGCGTCTTCAGCTCCTTCAACTCTTTAGGTGCCATTCTATAAGGAGTAATGGACACAGGAGTTGTATTCTCATACAACTCAATTCCAAACTCCACCTCGCGATTAGGAGGTAAACCAGGCAACTCCTCAGGAAACACACCAGGAAACTCCTTCACAACCCTGATATCTTGCATACGCAACTCCTTAGAGCTAGGATTCATCACAAAAGCTAGGTAAGCTTCACAACCTTGCCTCAGCATCCGGCTCGCCTCCAATGTAGACACCACATTGGCAAGAAACTTTACATTCTCACCAACCACAACCACCTCATAATCATCCGCAAGCTTCAACGAAACTCGCTTACTTTCACAATCCACAACAGCATGATGCTCAGCAAGCCAATCCATACCAAGGATTACATCGAAACCATAGAAAGGCAACTCCATAAGGTCAACATGAAAAACATGATCTTGAACAACCAAAGGACATCTTCTATATAGCTTTCGAGTCACAACAGTCTCACCAAAAGAACTAGTGACACGCACACCAACATCCAAAGACTCAACAGGCAAACCAAGCAATTCAGCATGCTCACGCAAAATGTATGAGTGCGTAGATCCAGAATCAATCAAGGAAAGTAATGACAGGGACTGCAAAGTAAAGGTACCTGCGATCACATCCGCGTCATTCCTTCCCTCCCGTTGAGCATACACCCTGGCTTGGCCGCCACCCTCAGGTTGAATAGCCACAACATGAGCTACACCCCGGCCACCTTCCTCTCTCCGCTGGAAATTACCACGGCCGCGCCCACGACCTCTCCGTGGTGCAGCAACAACAGGAGCACGCACTTGGCCACCAGCCAACATAGGACACTCCCTCCTCATGTGATCCGAAGATCCACAGTTCCAGCACCCGTTACCAGCTGCCGCAACAGGAGCTTGCACCTCCCTCACAGCTCGAGGACAATCACGTTTCATATGGCCACGCGAACCACATGTCCAACATGCACTCGGATCAACTCTAGCATTGCCTCCCCGAGCAGGCGCACCACCAACTCGCTTAGCTGAGGACTGATACTTCTGATCACGTCCCCTCTTGTTCCGTCCACCACCGGAACTATATTCAGTAGCTCGCTTACCAGCACTAGACCCAGCACTTCTACCAGATAAACCCAAGTTCATCTCAATGTCCTTGGCTCGACCCACCAGCACATCAAAATCATCATACTCGGTAGCCAGCACATACATCTTTACATCCGTCACTAAGCCATAACGGAACCTTTCACACCTCTCTCGCTCATCCGGAACAAGCTCAGGTGCGTATTGACTGAGTCGAACAAACTGCACTTCATACTCAGCTACAGACATGCTCCTCTGGGTAAGAGACATGAACTCCCGCTTCTTTTCATCTAGGTACCTCACACCTAGATACCTTCTCTTGAACACATTCTGAAAGAATGTCCAAGTTACGTCAACCTCCGCCATCCCAGCGATAGTGGTCGTCCACCACGTATAAGCATCACCTTGCAGCAATGACACTACACAGCCCAGCTTCTGCACATCCGTGCAACTCATCTGCCCCAAGATTCTCTTGGTACTCTCTAACCAAGATTCCGAACCTTCAGCTGACAAACCCCTGAACTCAGTCCCTCCCAGACTGCGCAAGCGTTCCAAGGGTAGTCTAACTCCAGCATCTCCCTGATGCCCAGCTCCTTGAGCTCCAGCTACTGCCGCTCGAAAAGCACCAGCAATAGCTTGCACCAACATCATCATGTCAGGAATAGCTTGCCCCTGACCAGCTTCAGGTCCAGCGACCCCAGCATCAGCTGCAGCTCCAGCTCCTTCACCCCCAGCACTACCACCACCAGGTGGAGGAGGTAAAACCGCACTTTCAACATTATCCTCATTCTCATTCTCATTCTGAGCCGTAGCTCGCACATTACTCCTCAACTCTCTACGAGGTGCCATATTCTAACAATGCAATCACAATGCAAATAAACAAAGTTAGGCCCATCAAGGTAAGCAATCCAAGTACTCAAGCTCATTTTCACTTAAAAACAACATCATTTCATTAGCTTTGATTTGGCAATGGGTACCCATAACATTCTTCACCACAGCATACAACACAATTTCAACATTAACCCAAATCACACATCATGCTTTCACTCAACAAGCATACAAAGCATACATACTTAAATCAACCACACAATCATTCCCAATTACTCAAAAACTCAGCTCTGATACCACCAAATGTAAACCCCTTAACCCGGCCTAGACGGTTGACCCGAATTAAGAAGATCACACGGGGAAAACCAAAGTCAACCCGAAAGTCAACCTTGATTAACGACCCCTTTTTTTAGTCTTATCTAGATGTTCATTAACCCTATACATGTTCACAAGAACATCATACTCAGAGATCATAGCAAACGGAAACATACAGGGACCCAATTGCACAGATTACAACTTTAGGGACCAAATTGTAAATTCTGTAAATTATAAGGACTTAGTCCAAATTAAAGTTACCAACTTGGAATTAATCATCTTTCATGCTTCTCTGCCAAATTTCAGCTCAAACGGACATTCCAAACTCATACAATTGCAATTACAAGTTTCAGGACCAAAACGCAAACATTCCGAAACATATAACCATCAAATTCAGTGCCCAACGGTCGAGTGTTTCGGAACAGGGAAGACCCGTTCCGAAACGCGGGACCGTTCCGCAACTGGTTCCGAAACAGTGCCTGGCAGTGGCCAAACTGTTCCGAAACAGTGCCTCCCGTTTCGGAACGCCCTGGCCATTTTAGGCCCCCGTTCCGATACGGTAGCACCTGTTCCGAAACAGGCTGCCCAGATTGCAGAAATTTTGCTGGTTTATCATGCAATTGACCAACCAAACATGCACCAAAAGCCACAAAAGTTTACCAGCAAGCCATACAACATACAATGAACATAATTGCATCAACCAAACATCATCATGGCATCAATTATGAAAAACCCCAATTCTATAGGCATGCTTCTTATTTAGCAAACCACTCAAGCATCAATTTAGCAAAACCATCTCATAAAGGCCAATTACATGTTCCAACATTATTAGCAACATAAATCCAACTTAGGGAGTCCAAAACATCTCCCAAAACAAACACATAGGTTCCCCATTGCCAAATTCCCAAAAGCTAATAGTTTGAGAAAATGTTCACCATACAAGAGCTTTGTTCACCACTTGGATTCTTCACCACCTTGCTGCCCTCAAATGCACTTTAATACTCTGCATTATTGGTTTAAGAAAAGAGAGAGCGTAAGCAAAAGCTTAGTGAGGTTTGCTTGTTTAAAACCACACAATAATGCATTTATAAAACACCTTTATAAATCATACTTCAAATCAACCTTTAAACATGCTCATAAGCATTTTAAAAACAAGCAATCCATGCTTCAAATCAACGTTTAATACATGCTCTTAAGCATTTAAAAACAAGCAATCCATGCTTCAAATCATATCATGTCATATTGGCAATAAGTGATACATTCAACATAAGACTCACACATGGACTTTTAAACACCATTGTGATCTTATAATTTCCAAGGACCACACATGGACTTTTAAACACCATTGTGTCCTTAACCCCATGGACTTTTAAACACCATGGCAAGGACCATGCAAGGACTTTTAAACACCTTTGTGTCCTTAACAAGAATCATCCAAGGACTTTTAAACACCTTGATGTTCTTAACAAGAATCTCCCAAGGACTTTTAAACACCTTGGAGTTCTTAAGTAACAAGGCTTACACAAGGAATTTTAACCACCTTTGTAACCTTAACCAAGGACCAACCATGGACTTTAAACACCATGTTGTCCTTAAATACACAAGACTCATCCAAGGAATTTTAACCACCTTGACGATCTTAACCAAGAACCAACCATGGACTTTTAAACACCATGTTGTTCTTAAATAAACAAGGCTCACACAAGGACTTTTAAACACCTTTGTGACCTTAACCATCACTTGCCAATTTGCATCATTTATCATCAATATTCCACTGTTTTAAAGCATTTTACAAAGCCATAAACATCATGCGTCTTTAAACATCAAACCACATTAAAACAATGTTCAAAAACAAGGAACTCTTACCTTGAGCTTCCTTCAACACATGGCTTATAATCTCAGCAAATAAACATGCTAGATATGCTTTAAAAACAGAATTTAAAACATGCAAACAATCATATTGCACCCAACCATTTCATGGCTCCTCAACAAGAGAGTTTTTCCGAAAACTTACTCTTGAGCTTAGCAAAGTTGTTTAGACTTAGACTAAGCTCCCAAACCTTCAAAACACTGGTTTCAAAGCCGAAAACCAAAATCCACTCACCGATTCCGTTTCGCCACTTGCCGAAACACCAATCAAGCTTCCGGATCACCACCACTTGGATCCAAAGATGACTCCCCTGTTTTAAACACATCAAAGCAGAGGATTAATGCATCATCATGCATTAATAGCTTCAATGAAAGCACCTAAACTCGCTGCTCTCATCCACACTCCATTTTCGGCTACCAAACACAACCAAAAATGCATCCAAACAACTCCACAACATTACCCAGCCATGATCCATCAAATCTAATCATCCTTACACATCAATTAACATCTAAAATGGATCTCAACGCATCCTTATACCTCCAGCTATAACAGATCAACAAGATCACTCCAAAAACCATCAAATACTCAAGCAAAACTTAGGAAATTCAACCTATCCGGGATTGCATTAATTAAACCTTAATTTCTTATCAATTTAACATCCATTTAACATCAAATTGACACCTCAAAACACTGCCCAATCAGATCATATGAAATTTCATCAAAATCAAGCAAATCTTGCATTTAAAAGCCAAAATCAAGAACACATCCTTAAAACCTTTTATAAATCACAAATTTAGGATTGAGAACTTAGGAATTTCAGTAAAGAACTGAGAGTTTAGAGGAGAAGGACGTTCTTACCTCCAAACTTGAGTTTTCTCCCTTTTTGGAATCAAATCTTGAAAAACCAACTAGCAAATGATGAGGTTTTGATGAGGTAATGATTAGCAATAAAAAGAGAATTGAAAAGAAGTATTTAGGTGACAAAATCAAAGAGAAAAGATCTGGAGAAAAGATGTTTGGTTTGAGAGAAAATGAGAGAAAATGAAAATGGAAGATTTGAGAGAAAAGTTAGTTATGGAAAATATCTTCCCTCCACTTTTGTTTTATTTAAAAGCCTTTAATTATTCATATAATAATTCAGAAAAATCTGGAGAAACTCCCTTTTGGGTAAATAGCTCCTTAAAGATTCAAAGTTTCAATCCCTTTTAAAACAGTCTCGCAGTTTTCAAAAATTACATTTTGGTCACTAGCCAAAATATCACCCTTCCAAACCTCATTTTGCAAAATTGACTTCACCATACTCTTATATATAATAAAAGAGGATTTTAGAACATTTTTCCATATTTTTAATGCAACCCGAACTAGGCTTTCCTAATTTCACCTTTATATATTCGAACCGCACTTTGACCGAACCGGTCCGAAACCCAAAACTTCTAAGCCCAAAACCGGGGCGTTACAAAATTCCCTTGTCTCAATTTTTCATTTGCTTATTTCCTCCCTTAAAATTTTTAATTGCCAATTCACCCCCTCTTGGCCATTTGCAATTGTGTGATCAGCTGAACAATTGGCATAAGAGATACACTCATTGGAAGGATTACAACCCTCTTGAGTCGATTCTTGGAGAGTTCGATCAACAAAAACTAGAAGCAATGGCATCTACCTCTGACAATAACTACGAGTCACGATCCATCATGAAGTCTCATTACTTCAATGGGGATAACTATCCCTATTGGAAGAATATGATGAAGTTCTTCATCAAATCTAATGATTATCTCGTATGGGATGTTGTAAAAGATGACCTAACCACTACCTTGAAGAGAACCGATGAAGGAAGACTCGTTCCAAAGTCCAAGAACGAAATGACCGATAAAGAATGAAAGAAGCTTCAAATCAATGACAAAGCTCTACACATGATCTTTTGTGCTCTTGGACCGGATATGTACTCAAAGATTTCTTCATGTACAAGTTCTAAGGAGGTGTGGGACAAGCTAGAGATCACATATGATGGAACCAACGACGTCAAGCTGACCAAGATTGGGATCCTTAACTATAGCTACAAGAATTTCAAGATGGAGCCCGAGGAAAGCGTCACTCAAATGTTCGATCGCTTCTCAGTTATCATCAATGGTCTCAAGGGCTTCAGTGAGACCATTATCGAAGACAGGCTAGCCCGAAAGATCCTTTATTCTGTCCCAGATTGATGGTAAGGAAAAAGAACCGCAATCATCGAGGCCAAGAACTAGAATACACTTAAGATCGATGAATTGGTGGGATCTCTCCTCATTCATGATATCATGAAGAAAGGAAAAGAAGGAGAAAAGATGAGAGAAGAGTAGAGAAAAAGAATGTAGAGGAGAAAAAGCAAGGAATTGCTCTCAAAGTTTCACATGAAGAGAGTGATTCTAGCTTAAATGAGGAGAAAGTAGAATTGGTTATGATAGCCAAGAAATTCGCTCGGTTCATGAAGTCCAATTGGGGAAGAAAGTTCCATAGAAGAGAAGACTTCAAGAAAAAGAACAAAGAGGAAGAGAATTACCAACTAATATGATATGAGTGCAAGATGCCGGGGCATATTCAATTCGATTTGATTGTCCTCAACTCAAAAGAAATAGCTTCGGGAAGAAGAAGAAGCTCAAGGCAAACGTTTTCACTTGGAGTGATGAGGAGTCATCTAATGAGAAGCAAGAAGTTGCCAACCTTTGTCTCATGGCTTTTGAGGAGGATCCAAAGGTAACCTCTAACTTATCTACTTTTGATTTCACTTTGATGAACTTAATGATGCATATGATGAGTTACAAGAGGTATATGATGAGTTGGTTGATAAATACAAAAAATCGGTTTTGAAAAACAAACAAATGATTTCAATTTTAAGAGCTCAAAACAATTCACTTTGCAAGACAAACTTGGAACTTGAAAAGAAGGTTTTGCTTTTACAAAATTCCTCAAATGAATTTGAAAAGAAATCCATTGATTTGAATAAACCTTCTTGAAAAGCACCATGTTTATCACCATGAGGAGATGGATAAACTAAAAGCTTCTCTTAACATTATTGGGAAAATAGTTTTGAAAAAGAGGATTCTTCAAAAATCCAATATGTAAAGAGAAATTTTAATAACTACAAAAAAAGAAGCTCTCATATGCATCCTAGAGGTAAAAGAGTTAGGAGTGTGTGGGTTCCTAAGGAACTTATAATTTCTAACAATATTGATGATATTTCTTCTTGGAATCTTAAGGGAACCAAGTATTTGAGACTTAACTCACATGGACCCAAAATGATTTGGGTACCAAAAATCAAGAACTAATCTTTGTTTGTGGGGGGAGCATTGCTACAAGGCCAAAGCTTCAAGTCAAAGCACATTGTACCTTGATAGTAGACGCTCAAGACACATGATCGGTGATAAGAGTAGATTCTTGGATCTAAAGCTTAAAAGTGGTGGAGTGGTGACTTTCGGTGACAACTCCAAAGGCCATATTGAAGGAATATGCTCCATTGGTAATCACTCTTCAATCTTAATTGAAAATGATCTTTATGTCAATGGTCTAAAATATAATTTGTTGAGCATTAGTCAATTTTGTGATAAAGGTTTTAATTTTCTTTTTGATATTAATGGTTGCAAAATAATGAACACTGAAACTAATAGGACTATGCTCATAGGTCATCGCATATGTAAAATATATATTGTGCATTTAGATGACATAAAAATTTCAAATGCATGTTTTGTTGTTAAAGATGAACATGATGCATGGTTATGACATAAGAAACTAGGACATACTAGCATGAGTGTCTTAGAGAAATTGGTTTCCCAAGATCTACTTAGAGGTTTACCCAAGATAAAAATTTCATTAGATAAAAATTGTGATGCATGTGCCAATGGTAAACATAAAATAACCTCATTTAAACCTATTAATGATGTTTCAACTAGTAGGGTATTGATAACTCGCAGAAATACCTATATTTTATGCCCTTTTACTTACGTATTTGCTTGGTTTCAATATCATTTCATAGCATATAGATGCATTTCGGTCATATAGTTGCATAGGACCTTACTTGGCTAGTGGTTTGATTTATTTTATAAGATTTGATGCTTCTCGAAGGGTATGTTCTAGTGTGGTCATGTGCAGGTGAAGCAAGAGTGAAGCTGGGAAAAGGAGGAAAATGCCACAACATTTTGGACATCAATTATGGGCCCAGAAAAAGACAAAGCATCAAAGAAAATATCTTTGCCCACATGTGTGAACCCCCTATTTGTCCTTTGTGCCACACGTGAAGAGCGAATATTCCCTAAGACGACCAAGGAATGTTAGGGCACCAAACCCTAGGAGCCCCCACTATATAAAGGACAAGAAGCCCACATAAAGGAAGAGAGAGAATTGAGAGGAGAGCTTTTTACGCGAGGAAAGAAAAGAGAAGAGTCATCCGCTTTCTTCATCTTCTTTGTAACGCCTGAGTTTTGGGCCTAAGTGTTTTACGAGTCAAGTTGGGTCGGTGGAAGCAGTAATCGGTTGTTCGAATCGTTCAGAGGTGGTTTAGGAAATCAAGGTTCGGGATGGGATAAAAATATGTTAAAATTCCTAAAATCCTCTAAAATGGTATTTAAGATGTTGGTTAAATCAATTTTGCGAAACGGGTTTTTGAAAGTATACATTTTGGGCAGTGACCAAAATGTATAGTTTTAAAGTTGACGAAAAAGTGTGTTTTTCAAAAAGAGTTAAGATCTTAGAATCATTAGGGAGCTAATTGGCAATTTAAGCATTTTCTCTAATTTGGCATGTGTTTTAAATGGTTTAATAAATATTAAAAGGACTTTAATTAATTTAATTAAGGAGTTAGTTATTTTGTTAAAAGATTTTGACGATCATTTCCATTCTCTTGCTTTCACTTCAGCCAAACACTTTCCATTTGATCTTAAATTCCAAATTTTCTCTTGATTTCCAACTTCATCTTTGTGATTTCTCTCAAATTCTTCAAGATTCTTGAAAGCTAAACTTGCCAAATTAGAAGAGAAGCAAGGATTAGAGGTAAATTTCGTACTAACCCTCTAATAAAGTTTCGTTAATGAAATTCCAAAGATTTTTGGTTCTTTATTCACATTTTTAATTAAGATTTTGTTGTTTTTTTGATAAATTGGTAAAATATTGTTAGAAAAGATGGTTTTAATGTGATTTTCGGAGAAGTCTTGTTTTGATCTGTTTGAGATGGTTTCTAAATGGGTTTTGAAAGGTTTATGATGTTGAAATAGAGTCTTAATCAAGTTAATCCAAAAATCCTTAAGATCCTTGGTTTTTAAGGTGTTTATTGTTGGGTTTTTGGGGTGTAATGTGGAATTTGAGTTGCTGGAGGTATAAGGATGGTTTTAGGTTGCTTTTGGATGTTGATTAATGCTTAAAATGTGTTGCATGTGTTGGTAGATGGCTGGGCTGAGTTTAGATATCAATCGATTGAGTTTTCGGTTGTATCAATTGGGTAAATTGATGCTTTAGAGCATGGTTGCGGGTTTCCTTTTGAGTGCTGGTGTTTTGGATGCATTTTAATGCATTGAACCTCTGTTTTGATGTGTTGAAAACAGGGGATAGTGTTACGAAATCAAACGAAGTGATTTTGGAGGCTTCAGATGGGTGACTGTTGCGTCGGCAAATGTGGTTTCACATGTCGGTGAGTGGAACTTGGTTTTCCAGTGTGGAAACGGTTTAGAAAAGGTTTTGGGAACTTAGTAAGAGCTTGAAACGCTTTACTAAGTTCAGAAGCAAGTAAAGTAGATTTCTCTCTCGGAATGTGCTAGTTTGAGCATTTGGTTGCACTTGATTTTAAATGCGTTTACCTACTGTTTTAAATCACGTTTTAAGTATATACAATGTGTTTGATGATGCCATGTGGTTTAAGGATGCACTAGGTAAGTGATCCTTGTATGCATGAGTTTTAAAGCATGATTTAATGCTTGAGTTATGGCTATCATGAATGCTTTGTAAAAATAGTGAGGTATGCATGAAATATGGATTATATTGGCAAGTGATGTTGAATCAAATGTTTTGTAAATGAAATTGGATATAGTTAGCCGGCTATAAGATTGAGTGCATTATAAACAAGTCGCATTTGATGTTGAGGGGTTGTGATTGTACGGAAAACTCCATCAGAGTACCCTAACGATTGAGGATTGGTTAAGCTTGCAACGGTTGAGGGAAGCTCCCGGGTGCGTGTCCTGTCTATCGTTAGTGGGTTATACATCTATCGATGGGTGGTGTTGTGGGGTTGTAATTGTACCGAATACTCCACCACGAGTGTCACAACGGTGCAAGGTTGCTCCCATGTGTGAGCCTTGTGATGCTGATAGAGTGTATGAAGGGTATGTGACAACCCTTGGTAATCCGTGTATCCGATATGTTTTGAGAAATGAGATTGTTGTTAATCATTTGAAAGCCAATATAATGGATTGTAATGTTATGGAAATGTTGATGATGCATAATGTGAGAAATGCATGTTTTATCGTAAGCTTAGCATAAAAGTGATTATGCTTTGAATGGTTGATGTTGTGTAGCAATGGTTTAATTGCAGGAATTATGTGATTCATGTTGCGTGGTGTTTAGCATGCTGATTTTAAGGATAAAGTGCATGGGTATTTTTCAAAGAATGCATAATGGTTTTGAAAAGAGTGAAAAATGGTTTTGTGCATTGATGATGATTTTGGTTTTGAGCAATCCTCACTAGGCTTATATGCTTATGCTCTCTTTTTTCATCAATGTAGTCAATTTAAGCTATGGAGGCAGCACTTGCAAGGGATCGGTGAAAGACTTTGGTTGAAGGTATGTTGAGACTTTGAACTAGTGTAATGAAGGCAATGGGGGTGTCCAATGTTATAAATGTTGGTTGTTTGGTATTTCCTAGTTTGGTGCAGGTTTGATATGCATATTTGGTTATGTAATGGCCTTTTAAGTGTTGGTTTATGCTTGGGATTTAGATTTGACCCTTTTGGTGCTTGTTTCCTTATGATGCATGCCTTTAGATCTCTTTGATAATGCTAACGATGCTATGATGATAGTTCTGCCATGAATCCATGATTGTTGAAATGTATTTGAGTTGTAAGCTTGTTTAGTCATATGCTGGGTTAGTTTCGGATGGTTAAAATCGAGTTAAACCAGCAAATTAAAGCTTTTCAGGCCTAAGCGTTTTGAAACGTCCTCGATCGTTTCGAAACGAGGACTTGAAAATACTTTGGGGTTTTGAAATGGTGAGGCCTGTTTCAAAACATTTTGCCTCTGTGAAACCCTATTCCGAAACAGGTCTAAGGTGGTTTCAAAATGATCCCGCGTTTCGAAACGGATATCATTGTTTCGATACGCCTGTTCTGATACGGGGCCCACTATTCTGAAAGAATTGGATGTTATTTCAGTTTTTGGAATATTCTATGTTTCTGTTTCTATGTGTTTTGGTTTTGTTTGTCATGTATGTAATTAGATGAGTTCCAAAGGTAGTCTTGAGCTGAGTTTTTGCAGAGAAGCATGTAATGAACCTAATTAAAAGTTGGTAATCCTATTTTGGTAAAAACCCTTATTCATTGTCAAATTTACAAAATTGTCCCTAAATTCGAAATTGGTGTCAATTGTTGAGCGCTCGTGCTGTCATTTGATCTGCTGCTTTGATTGAACACATAGGAACTTAACTTGTATTTAGACAAGATAAAAAGAAAAAAGGGTCGTTTATTGAGGTAAACTTTCCGGCTTGCTTCAATATTTCCCGTGTGACCTGTTTAGTTCGGTCTATCGGCTAGGCCGGGTCAAGGGGGTTATATTTGGCGGTATCAGAGCTTGGTTATGAAATGTTGGGCTGATGGTAAGTTATTGGTAAATAAATGTGATGTGAATATGTGTTTTGTAATGTTTGCTTTGTCCGTTGAATGTCGTAAGCATGTTAATGTTGAGTATGAGATAGTGATGTTATATATGGTGATTGATTATGAATAGGAGCTGATATATATGACGTTGGAATGGGCGAAATCTTAATTCTTGTGATGCATGATGGTTGAGACATGCATGTTGTATGCTTTAGGCTATGCTCGGGGAAAATTGGAATTCCCATTGCCTTATTACTATAGTGAAATGTTTTAAGTTGAAATCAAAGTCTTGGATCCTTGCTTGGAGCTGGCATGAACATTTTGTTTTGTTTGTTTTGCTAGTTGTTATCATGCCTTAATAATAATAGAACAATAAATTGGGGAGAGAGTAGCAATCTAGTATGATTGTTGTTGCCATTGGGCAAGGAATAAAGGAGTGTGTAAAGTCTCTTGGGGGATAAACGCCTCGATATAAGTACAACCTGTGTCGGTTGGGTGAACGTTGGATGGAATGGTGCCTAGAATGTAGGCGATGCTTAGAGCTTGTGAAGCCGTTAATGCTGAAGTGCATGTGACTGCACTAATTGGTGGATGGTTGTGAGCTGCAGTTAGTGCTTACATAACTTGAGTAGAAGTAGAACTCGAGGGTTGTCACCGGAGGTATCCATGGAGTGGATGACCTGTATGAATGAGATTATGGAATAAATGGAGTGTAGTGATGCCCATAGAGTAAAGATAAGTTATATCTTGATTATATATATGTGTGTATAGTTCATGACAACTGTGATTGTGGGCATAGAACCTGATGATGTGGACTGTGAGTTCTTTTGAACTATTTTAAAGGAGAAGTATCTTGGGTTTAGACGCTTGAGTGATGAGAAATGTGAATTTGTGGTCTGGGTTCAAAATTGTAAGTTGTAGTTGAGTTAAGGCACATATTGTTTTGCTGAGCATGTATGCTACTGTATTTGAATTGAATGTGAGACATCGATGTGTTGGCACTTTTATGGATTGATGCATGATGTTAAACCATATATGTTGTTTTATTGGTTACATTGTTTTCGACGTGTTGGTAACACGGGTGAGGTATGTGAGCAGAACATGGGTGTAATAGTTCGTGTGAGGGGTTCTAGCTCTAGAAAGTGAGCTGTGAACTCTAGTTAGTGGTAGCTAGTGTACGAATGGTCATGCTTAAAGGGTATCACCTTGGTTGAGGCGAGGTTGTAGTATTGTTGGACAAAGATTGTAAGGTCAGTGTGTCAAGGCTTGAGTAGCGTTTAATACCTATTAAGTAGGTGGAGGCGAGCTTGTCCACGTTTGATCGGTGGGGTATAGCTTTGTGCGCATGTTGTTGTAAATTGCTTTGGAAGTTGTGGCTTGAACTTTCGTTTTGGAAGTGTTAGATGTGGGAATGAGAGTAGTTAGTTTCTTTGGTAAAACTGTTGTTACAAGAAAATTATATGGGAGTTGTCCTTTATCTGTTTAGTGCCATGTGTTTTTAGTTGATTTAATGGGATTGCCCTTTTTTAGTTTTGATGTGATTCTTGGAATGGGCTAGTTGGTTGAGCATCGATATGTGGTTGATTTCGACGTTAAGCGAGTTACTCTGAAACTTGCGGATGATTACAAAGTCGTAATCGTAGGCGAGAACACGATGTTCTTGTCTAATGCAATTTCGGTTCTTGAAGCAAGTCGGGTGATGAAGTTGGGTTGCAAAGCTTTCTTGGTGTATGTGATGAATCCTGATACGAAGGAAGAGCGAGTGCAAGACATACGAACAATATGTGAGTTCCGAGTGTTTTTTCGGAGGAGTTTCCTAGGTTTCCACCAAACCAAGAAGTTGAGTTTGGCATTGAGTTGTATGAAAATACGACTCCTGTGTCCATTGCTCCTTATCGCATGTCACCTAAGGAGTTCAAGGAGTTGAAGATGTAGCTTCAGGTGTCGTTGGATCGAGGGTTCATTAAGCCAAGTGTATCACCTTGGGGTGCACCAGTCTTGTTTGTGAAGAAGAAGGATGGTACGATGCGTATGTACATAGATTATCGACAGCTGAACAAGTTAACGATTAAGAACAAGTACCCTTTGCCAATGATTGATGATTTGTTTGATCAATTTCAGGATGCTTCAGTGTGTTTGAAGATTGATTTAAGGTCTGGGTATTATGAACTAAAGGTTAAGGATGTGGATGTACCCAAAACAACTTTTTGGACAAGGTATGGCCATTATGAGATCTTGGTGATGCCGTTTGGGTTAAAAAATGCACCGACTGCATTCATGGATATGATGAGTAGGGTGTTCCATGAGTTTCGAGATCAATTAGTGGTAGGGTTCATCGATGATATTCTTGTGTACTCGTGTACCTAGGAGGATCATGATAAGTACTTGAGGATTGTATTACAAGTGCTGCTGGAGAATCAGCTTTATGCTACGCTGAGCAAGTGTGAGTTTTGGCTCAGGGAAGTGGTTTTTCTTGGACATGTGGTGTCACCTGAAGGTATTCGAGTTGATCCACATAAGGTCGAGGCGATGATAAGTTGGAAAATGCCTAAACTGGTGACGGAGGTGCGAAGTTGTTGCAAAAGAATGTTCGCTTTGAGTGGACGGATGTTAGGCAACAAGCTTTTGAGAAGCTGAAGGAAGCTTTGACGCAAGCTCCTTTCTTGATTCAATTGGAATCACGTACGGAGTTTGTGGTTCATAGTGGGTTATCATATGTTGGTTTGGGTTCCTTGTTGATGCAAGGTGGGAAGTTTGTAGCTTAGGTGTCTAGGCAATTGAAGGTGCATGAGCGCAACTATCCTACTCATGATCTAGAGCTAGCTGCAGTGGTGTTTGTTTTGAAAAATTGGAGACATTACCTTTATGGTGAGAAGTGTGTGATTTACACCGACCATAAGAGTTTGAAATATCTTATGTCTCGAAAGAAATTGAATCTTAGGCAACGATGGTGGTTGGAGTTGCTTAAGGATTATGATCTGACAATTTAGTATTATCATGGGAAGGCCAATGTTGTGGCTGATGCTTTGAGTAGGAGGGTAGCTGTTGAGCTGAGAGAGATGTTTGCTCGGTTGAGTTTATCGCGTGATGGTGGGCTAATAGCTGGGTTGCAGGTGAAACCTTCCTTGATTTAGTTGATCAAGGAGAAGCAGTTGCTTGATGATTCGTTGGTGCCTTATGTTCAAGATATAGCTGAAGGTAATGTAACATATTTCTGTTTCAATGGTGATGGAGTTTTATGTTTCAAAAGTCGAATAGTTGTGCTGGAGGATGTTGAGTTGAGGCGCACTATTTTGACTGAAGCTCATAGTAGTCCTTTGGCTATGCACCCTGGTAGTACTAAGATGTATCATGGTTTGAAGGATGAGTAATATTGGGTGGGGTTGAAAAATGAGGTTGCTGACTTGGTAAGCAAGTGTATGGTTTGCCAACGTGTGAAAGCTGAGCATCAATTTCCTTCTGGTCTGTTACAACCTTTGAGAATACGAGAGTGGAAAAGGGAAAGAATTACGATGGATTTGGTGTCCGGTCTGCCTTTGACACCATCTAAGAAAAACTCCGTATGGGTGATTGTGAATCGTCTTACGAAGGGTGCACATTTCTTGACTGTGTATACTACGTGTATGTTGGATAAGTTAGTGGAGTAGTTTATTGCTGAGATTGTGTGTTTGCATGGTGTGCCCAAGTCCATAGTGTCAGATAGAGATCTGAGGTTTACAACGAGGTTTTGGGAATGTTTACACTAAGCGCTGGGTACGCGTTTGATTTTCATCACTTCGTATCATCCTCGGACGGATGGACACTCAGAGCGAGTTTTCCAGTGCTGGAGGACATGTTGCGATGTTGTGTGATAGATTTCCAGGGTTCTTGGGGAAAACATATGCTTTTGGTTGAGTTTGCCTATAATAATAGTTTTCAGGCTAGTGTACAAAAGGCTCTGTATGAGGCCATGTTTGGGAGAAAATGTAGAACGCCTCTTTGTGGGGCTGAGGTGGGGAAAAAGTTGGTTTCCTTACCGGATATGCTTAAGGGAACAACTGAGAAAGTGAAACTTATATGTGAGTAGTTGAAAGCTGCTTCAGATCGTCAAAAGTCTGATGCAGATTTAAAGCGTAAAGAGATCGAGTTTGCGGTTGGAGATGGTGTGTTCCTAAAGGCGTCACCTTGGAAGAAGGTGATGAAGTTCGGACGTAAGGGAAAGTTTTGTCCGGGGTTTGTTGGACCATATGAAGTTGTGGAGCGGGTTGGTTTTGTGGCTTATCAGTTGAGGTTGCCTCCTAAGTTGGAGAAGATCCATGATGTGTTTCATGTTTCGCTGTTGCGAATGTATAGATTGTTTTTATCTCATGCTATGCTTGTTGAGGAGGTAGAGTTGAATCCGGATTTGTCCGATGGTGAGGACCTGTATGGTGTTCTGGATTCTTGCAGTGAAGTTCTTCGTGGTAAGACGATTGAACTTGTGAAGGTATTATGGTGAAGTAAGGTGGACATATTGAGACAATTTTGCACTTTTTTCCTTCAGATAAAAATTTCAAGGACAAAATTTCCTAAGTGGGGGAGAGTTGTAACGTCCCGATTTTGGGCTTAGGTGTTTTGCGAGTCGCGTTGGGTCAGTGGAAACGGTAATCCGTTGTTCGAATTGTTAAGAGGTAGTTTAGGGAAATCAAGGTTCGGGATGGGATAAAAAGTGATAAAAATTCCTAAAATCCTCTAAAATGGTATTTAAGAGGTTGGTTAAATCAATTTTGCGAAACAGGTTTTTGAAAGTATACATTTTGGGCAGTGACCAAATGTAAAGTTTTAAAGTTGAGGAAAAAGTGTGTTTTTCAAAAAGAGTCAAGATCTTAGAATATTCAGGGAGCTAATTGGCAATTAAGCATTTTCTCTAATTTGACATGTGTTTTAAATGGTTTAATAAATATTAAAATGACTTTAATTAATTTAATTAAAGTGTTAGTTATTTTGTTAAAAGATTTTGACGATCATTTTCATTCTCTTGCTTTCACTTCAGCCAAACACTTTCCATTTGCTCTCAAATTTTAGATTTTATTCACTCTCAAACTCTCTCTTGATTTTCAACTTCATCTTTGTGATTTCTCTCAAATTCTTCAAGATTCTTGAAAGCTAAACTTGCCAAATTAAAAGAGAAGCAAATATTGGAGGTAAATTTCGTGCTAACCCTCTAATCAAGGTTCTTTAATAAAATTCTAAAGATTTTTGGCTCTTTATTCACATTTTAAATTGAGGTTTTGTTGTTCGTTTGATAAAAAGGTAAAATCATGTTATAAAATATTGTTTTAATGTGATTTTCGGAGGAGTCTTGTTTTGATCTGTTTGAGATGGTTTCTAACTGGGTTTTTGAAAGGTTTATGATGTTTAAATAGAGTCTTAATGATGTTAATCCCGAAATCCTTGAGATACTTGGTTTTTAAGGTGTTTATAGTTGGGTTTTGGGGGTGTAATGTGGAATCCAAGTTGCTGGAGGTATAAGGATGGTTTTAGGTTGCGTTTGGATGTTGATTGATGCTTAAAATGTGCTGGATGTGTTGATAGATGGCTGGGCTGAGTTTAGAGATCAATCGATTGAGTTTTCGATTGTATGGATTGGGTAAATAGATGATTTAGAGAAGGGCTGTGGGTTTCCTTTTGAGTGCTGGTGTTTTGGATGAATTTTAATGCATTGAACCTTTGTTTTAATGTGTTGAAAACAGGGGATTGTGTTTCGGAATCACATGAAGTGATTTTGGAGGCTTCGAACGGGTGATTGTTGCGTTGGCAAGTGTGGCTTCGCAAGTTGGTGTGTGGAACTTGGTTTTCCATCGTATAAACGGTTTAGAAAAGGTTTTAGGAACTTAGTAAGAGCTTGAAACGCTTTACTAAGTTCAGAAGTAAGTAAAGTGGATTTCTCTCCCGGAATGTGCCAGTTTGAGCCTATTGTTGCACTTGATTTGAAAAGCGTTTACCTATTGTTTTAAAGAATGTTTTGAGTATATAAAACGTGATTAATGTGCGAACCTTGTGTGTGTCCTGTCTCTCGTTTGTGTGTTATACATCTACCGATGAGTGGTGTTGAGAGGTTGTAATTGTACCGAATACTCCACCACGGGTGTCACAACGGTAGAGGGTTGCTCCCATGTGTGAGCCTTGGGATGTCGTTAAAGTGTATGAAAGGTTTGTGACAACCCTTGGTAATCCGTGTATCCGCTATGTTTTGAGAAATGAGATTGTTGTTGATCACTTGAAAGCCAATATAATGGATTGTAATGTTATGGAAATGTTGTTGATGCATAATGTGAGAAATGCATGTTTTATCGTAAGCTTAGAATAAAAGTGATTATGCTTGGAAGGCTTGATGCTGTGTAGCAATGGTTTAATTGCTGGAATTATGTGATTCATGTTGCGTGGTGTTTAGCATGCTGATTTTAAGGCTAAAGTGCATGGTTTTTTTCAAAGAAGGTTTGAACAATCCTCACTAAGCTTATATTCTTATGCTCTTTTTGTTCATCAATGTAGTCAATTTAAGCTATGGAGGCGACACTTGCAAGGGATCGGTGAAAGACTTTGGTTGAAGGTATGTTGAGACTTTGAACTAGTGCAGTGAAGGCAATGGGAGTGTCCAATGTTATAAATGTTGGTTGTTTAGTATTTCCTGGTTTGGTGCGGGTTTGATATGCATATTTGATTATGTAATTGCCTTTTAAGTGTTGGTTTATGCTTGGAATTGAGATTTGATCCTTTTGGTGCTTGTTTCCTTATGATGCATGCCTTTATATCTCTTTGATAATGCTAACGATGCTATGATGATAGTTCTGCCATGAATCCTTGATTGTTGAAATGTATTTGAGTTGCAAGCATGTTTAGTCATATGTCGAGTTAGTTTCGGATGGTTAAAATCAAGTTAAACCAGCAAATAAAAGCATTTCAAGCCTAGGTGTTTCGAAACTTCCTTGATCGTTTCGAAACGGGGACTTGAAAATGCTTTTGGGTTTCAAAACGTAAGGCATGTTTTGAAACATTTTGCCTCTGTGAAACCTTGTTCCGAAACGGGTATAAGGTGATTTTGAAATGATCTTGCATTTCGAAACGAGTATCATTGTTTCGATACGCCCGTTCCGATACGGGGCCCACTATTCCGAAACGATTGGCTGTTATTTCGGTTTTTGGAATATTATGAGTTTATGTTTCTATGCGTTTTGGTCCCTGTTTGTAATGTATGCAATTAGATGAGTTCCAAAGGTAGTCTTGAGCTGAGTTTTTGCAGAGAAGCATGTAATGAACCTAATTAAAGGTTGGTAATCCTAATTGTGTAAAAACCCTTATTAATTGTCAAATTTACAAAATGGTCCCTAAACCCGAAATTAGTGTCAATCGTTGAGCGTCCGTGCTGTTGTTTGATCCGCTGCTTTGATTGAACCCATAGGAACCTAACTTGCATCTAGACAAGATAAAAAGAAAAAAAGGACATTTATTGAGGTAAACTTTTTTGGTTTGCTTCTATATTCCCCGTGTGACCTGTTCGGTTCGGTCTATCAGCTAGGTCGAGTCGAGGGGGTTAATTCTTCACCTTGCTGTCCTCCATAGTTGAAGCACCAAGGGATGACCTTGCTTGCGTTCGAGAGAAGCAGCAAGCTTAGGTTGGTTCGTGGTAGTCCACGACGGCTTGAGAGTTTTTCCTTCTAGTTGTTCTACTTTAGCATTTTTATTCTGGAATGGTCTGTTTTAAACGAATGATAATGGATGTTTATTGCCCAACCATGAACTGATTTTAAATGGCTTGGGCTTTCTTTGGAAGATTTTATTTTGGTTTTAATGAATGTTAGTTATTTTCAGTCTTTTAAATGCTTTGTTCACTGTTTTATTGCCTTAGGTTTATAAGAGCTTTCGAGAGTAGCCTTAACTTAGGTGTTAGATGTTCTTAATGTAACGCCCCGGTTTTGGGCTTAGAAGTTTTGGGTTTGGACCGGTTCGGTCAAAGTGCGGTTCGAATATAAAAAGGTGAAATTAGGAAAGCCTAGTTCGGGTTGCATTAAAAATATGGAAAAATGTCTTAAAATCCTCTTTTATTATATATAAGAGTTTGGTGAAATCAATTTTACAAAATGAGGTTTGGAAGGGTAACATTTTGGTTAGTGACCAAAATGTAATTTTCAAAAACTGTGAGACTGTTTTAAAAAGGATTGAAACTTTGAATCTTTAAGGAGCTATTTACCCAAAAGGGGGTTTCTCCAGATTTTTCTGAAATATTAAATGATTTATTAGTGGTTTTTAAATAAAGCTAAAAAGGAGGGAAGATATTTTCCTAATTTCCAACTAACTTTTCCATTTTCCATTTTCATTTTCTCTCATCTTTTCTCTCAAACCAAACATCTTTCTCCAGAGCTTTTCCCTCTGATTTTGTCACCTAAATATCTCTTTTCAATTCTCTTTTGATTGCTAATCATCTCTTCATCAAAACCTTACCATTTGCTAAGTGGATTTTCAAGAAATCTTGGTTCTAAAAGGGAGAAACTCAAGTTTGGAGGTAAGAACGTCCTTCTCCTCTAAACTCTCAGTTCTTTACTGAAATTCCTAAGTTCTCAATCCTTAATTTGTGCTTTATAAAAGGTTTTAAGGTTGTGTTCTTGATCTTGGCTTTTAAATGCAAGATTTGGTTGATTTTGGTTAAAATTCGTATGATCTGTTTGGGCAGTGATTTGAGGTGTCTTTTTGATGTTAAATGAATGTTAATTTGATAAGGAATTGAGGTTTAATTAATGCAATCCCGGATAGGTTGAATTTGCTAACTTTTACTTGAGTTTTTGATGGTTTTTGGAGTGATCTTGTTGATCTGTTATAGCTGGAGGTATAAGGACGTGGTTAGATCCTTTTTGGATGTTAATTGAGGTTTATGAATGATTAGATTTGATGGATCATGGCTGGGTAATGTTGTGGAGTTGTTTGGGTGCATTTTCGGTTGTGTTTGGTAGCCGAAAATGGAGTGTGGATGAGAGCAGCGGGTTTAGGTGCTTTCATTGAAGCTATTAATGCATGATGATGCATTAATCCTCTGCTTTGATGTGTTTAAAACAGTGGAGTCATCTTTGGATCCAAGTGGTGGTGATCCGGAAGCTTGATTGGTGTTTCGGCAAGTGGCGAAACGGAATCGGTGAGTGGATTTTGGTTTTCAGCTTTGAAACCAGTGTTTTGAAGGTTTGGGAGCTTAGTTTAAGTCTAAGCAACTTAGCTAAGCTCAAGAGTAAGTTTTCGGAAAACTCTCTTGATGATGAGCCATGGATTGGTTGTATGCAATGTGGTTGTTTGCATGTTTTAAATCTTGTTTTGAAAGCATATTTAGCATGTTTATTTGCTGAGATTATAAGCCATGTGTTGAAGGATGCTCAAGGTAAGAGATCCTTTGTAACCCCCTTAGCCCGGCCTAGACGGTTGACCCGAACTACGAAGATTACACGGGGAAAACCAAAGTCAACCCGAAAGTCAACCTTGATTAACGACCCTTTTTTTTTCTTTTTAAACTTGTCTAGATGCAAATTAAACCTAATAATACTCTTGAGATAAGCATACTCAAAAATCACAGCAATCGGAAAACAATAAGGGGCCCAATTGCACAAAATACGAATTTAGGGACCAATTTGTAAATTCTGAAAATTAAAAGGACTTTACCAATTTTTAAGTTACCATTATGAAATTAGTCATGTTTCATGCCTCTCTGCCAAATTTCATCTCAAACGGACATCTCAAACTCAAGCAATTGCACATACAAGAATCAGGACTAAAACGTAAAGCTTGCAAACCTCAAAACAATTCAAATTTTATGCCCAACGGTCAGGTGTTCCGAAACGGGTCTAGGCCGTTCAGGAACACCCCTTGGCAGTAGCCAAAGTGTTCAGAAACGGGTCTAGGCCGTTCAGGAACACCTTGGCCAATTCAAGGGCCTGTTTCGAAACACCCTGCCCAGAAACAGCAGATAGGCCTTTCTAAACACCTTTAAACCCCATCAAACATGCTCCAAACCACTCCACATTAAATCAACAACATGCCAAGCATCATACCTACCAATTTGCATCAAAATCTAGATACAAAACCACCCCTAGGTGCACCAACTCATTCAACACATTTAACACTTAACAAGCTTTTAAAACGAGAAGCATAGCATAGCAACTTAAGAATAAGGAGATTCAAACGTTGCAAGCGTTAAACCACATAGTTCAAAATCATAAACCAAACTTGTCCAGCATACACAATCTCATTAAACATCAACATAAAAGATTCTCCCCCCATTGCCTTTATTATCTATAGCTATTATCGAGACATACATCTCAAGTGGAGCTCTCCTTGAATCCCTTGCTTCTCGCTGTTCCAACTTCAATTATCTGCATTGATGGACAAAAAGGAGCGTAAGCACATAATGCTTAGTGAGGAATGCTCAAAACCAAAACACCATCAATGCAGCGAAACATAAAACCACCTTCAAAAGCATCATAATTTGATAAACCCAAAGCAATGTTTGAAAACCCTTTTCAACAACATACTCAAAATCA
Source organism: Hibiscus tridactylites (assembly GCA_958450335.1). Taxonomy (NCBI): domain Eukaryota; kingdom Viridiplantae; phylum Streptophyta; class Magnoliopsida; order Malvales; family Malvaceae; genus Hibiscus; species Hibiscus tridactylites. The sequence goes on from OY288290.1 coordinate 29,232,818, forward strand.
TGCATTGCTCAAACATGAAAATCAACCCTTAGCTTAGTAAGCTAAGTAACCCTTTTCAAAGCATAACTTGCAAAACCAACATTTTAACCATTCCATGCATGAACATCAAATGCAAGGTTAAATACAAGAACCTTGGAAAACACTTCCTCTTTACATCATACCTTTCTCACACATTGAAAATCATTTCAAAGCAAGAAACCTTTGGAAACCACTTACTTCCTCAATTAAACGTATGCATTAAGCAAATGCAACACATGAACCACAAACTCAACATTTGCATTACATGCCTTTTAAACAAGCCTTCACAAGACTTCAATGCACTAAAGAGATTTCATGCACACATGCACCATTCTCAATAGATTATAAACACTTGTATATGCTAACAAGTAAAACATGCATTCATTAAGCATTACACACTTCTCATGCAACCATGCATCATTTCAAGCATCTCATGCTTCTTTATATTCAAGAACATTATATTGGCTTCCAAGTGATAAACCATATCCACTTTTCAACTCAACAACCAATCGGATACGCGGATCACAAGCGTTGTCCCCACGCTTCATACACACTACCAATCTCAAGGTCCCCAAATGGAATTTTAACCACCATTTGACCTTACCATACACAAGGCCCTCATATGGGATTTTAACCACCATATAGCCTTAACATTCACAAGGTTCTCATATGGAATTTTAACCACCATATAACCTTAACACTCGCAAGATCCTCATATGGAATTTTAACCACCATATGACCTTAACATGCACAAGGTCCCCATATGGAATTTTAACCACCATATGACCTTAGCATCAACCATTGGTAGTTGTATAACATCACTAACGAGATCCGGGACATACTTCACAAGATCCACACATGGACTTTACACCACCATTGTGATCTTAACAAGCACAAGGTCCTCAAATGGAATTTTAACCACCATTATAACCTTTGCTTACCCAAGGTCCTCGAATGGAATTTTAACCACCATTATGACCTTAACACAAGACCCACCCATGGAATTTTAACCACCATGGTGTTCTTAACCATCTCGTTAGTGTACTTGGATGGAGTTACCGGTTCACTCATAACCACTCCACATCCAAGGCGACTTTATTCACGGTGCACCCAATCCTATAGCAGGCTAACTATATCCGATTAAAGTAACCAAGAACCACTTACATCACTTGCCAATATAACCACCTTACCACTTTAATCCATTGATTAACAAGCATATTCAAAATGCAAAAACCACCATTTACCATCATCAATCCTCTGTTTTTGAAGCATTACACAAAGCCATTAAACAACATGCAACACTATGCATCAATTCCACAATTCCAATGTACAAAACCAAGGATCTCTTACCTTGAGCATCCTTCACACATGGCTTTCAAAACCAGCATTAAACCATGCTAAAATATGCTTTCAAAACAGAATTTAAAACATGCAAATCACATGCATTGCATCCAACAATCACAAGTGCTTTAAAAACCAATTCATTACACAAACCAAGAGAGAAATTCCATTTACTTACTCTTGAGCTTAGCTAAGTTGTTTAGACTTAAACTAAGCTCCCAAAACCTTCAAACCTTGGTTTTAAGGCTGAAAACCCAACTTCACTCACCGATAGACAAAACAAGGCTAGCCAACAAGCCTTCCAAGCATCTGAAACCTTCAACGCCACCTCTATTGCTCACGGATCATTCTCCCCTGTTTCAAGCACATAACAACAGAGGATTAATGCATCATAATGCATTAAAAACACCAGCAACACACCTAAACTCGCTGCTCTTTGCAAATCCAACATTTCGGCTACCAAACACAACCGAAATCACCTCCAAACACTTCCAAAACTTAACCCAGCCAAGATCCATCACTTCTAACCATTTTTAAACATCAATTAACATCCAAAATGATCCCAAACACGTCCATATACCTCCAGCATTAACAAAACACCAAGATCACCCTAAAAACCACCATTTTCACAAGTAAAAACTTAGGAAAATCAACCTATTCGGGATTGCATTGATCAAACCTCAATTATACATTATTTAGACATCCAAATTACATCAAAAAGACATCTCAAAACAGAGCCCAATCAATTATTACGAATTTCTTCAAAATTAAATCCAAATCTTGCATTTTAAGCCAAAATCAAGATCTCAACATCAAAACCTTTAATAAAACCCAAATCAAGGATTGAGAACTTGAGAATTTCAGTAAAGAACTGAGAATTTAGAGGAGAAGGACGTTCATACCTCTAAACTTGAGTTTCTCCCTTTTTGGAACCAAGATTCTTGAAAATTCAATAAGCTAATGCCAAGGTTTTGTTGTAGAATTGATTAGAGATCAAATGAGGATTGAAATCTCATCTTTAGTTGTCAAAATCAGAGGGAATTTTGCTGGATAAATGTGTTTGGGTTGAGAGAAAAGTTGAGAGAAAAGAAAATGGAAATTTAGAGAAAAGTTAGTTACAAATGCCAAAATATCTTTTCCCTCCTTTTTACACTTACTTAAAACCATTAATTAAATTGATTAATATTAAGAAAAATCTGGAGAAACTCTTTTGGGTAAATAGCTCCTTAAAGATTCAAAGTTTCAATCCTTTATAAAACAGTCACCCAGTTTTCAAAAATTACATTTTGGTCACTAACCCAAAATGTCACTTTTCCAAACCTCATTTTGTAAAATTGATTTCACCTTTCTCTTATATATAATAAAAGAGGATTTTAAGACATTTTTCCATATTTTTAATGCAACCCGAACCAGGCTTTCCTAAAAACCACCTTTTATATTCGAACCGCACTCTGACCAGCCCGGTCCAAACCCAAAACTTCTAAGCCCAAAATTGGGGTGTTACATCCTTGTTTTTGGACATTGTTTAAATGTGGTTTGATGCTTAAAGATGCATGATGTTTATGGCTTTGATAAATGCTTTAAAACAATGGATTATTGTTGTTAATGATGCATATTGGCAAGTGATGGTTAAGGTCACAAAGGTGGTTAAAAGTCCTTGTGTGAGCCTTGTTTATTTAAGAACAACATGGTGGTTAAAAGTCCATGGTTGGTTTTTGGTTAAGATCACCAAGGTGGTTAAAATTCCTTGGGTGAGTCTTGTGTATTTAAGGACAACATGGTGTTTAAAAGTCCATGGTTGGTCCTTGGTTAAGGTTACAAAGGTGGTTAAAATTCCTTGTGTAAGCCTTGTTTATTTAAGAACTCCAAGGTGTTTAAAAGTCCTTGGGAGATTCTTGCTAAGGACACAAAGATGTTTAAAAGTCCTTGTGTGGTCCTTGTCATGTTGTTTAAAAGTCCATGGGTTAAGGACACAATGGTGTTTAAAAGTCCATGTGTGGTCCTTGGAAGGTATAAGATCACAATGGTGTTTAAAAGTCCATGTGTGGATCTTATGTTGAATGTATCACTTGTTGCCAATATGACATGATATGAACTTGAAGCATGAATTGCTTGTTTTAAATGCTTATGAGCATGTGCAAATGATGATTTGAATTAAGGTTTATAAATGTGTTTTGTAAATGCATTATTGTGTGGTTTTAAATGAGCAGTCCTCACTAAGCTTTTGCTTACGCTCTCTCTTTTCTTAAACCAATAATGCAGAGCATTAAGGTGCATTGAGGACAGCAAGGGGGACAAGTATCCAAGTGGTGAACAAAGCTCATGTATGGTGAAGGTTTCTTAAACACTATTAGCTTTTGGTAATTTGGCAATGGGGGACCTATGTAGTTGTTTTGGGAGATGTTTTGGACTCCCTAAGTTGGATTTATGTTGCTAATAATGTTGGAACATGTAATTGGCCTTTGTGATGTGGTTTTGGAATATTGATGCTTGAATGGTTTGCTAAGTAGGATGCATGCCTATAGAATTGGGGATTTTCATAATTGATGCCATGTTGATGTTTGGTTGATGCAATTATGTTTCTTGTATGTTGTATGACTTGCTGGTATAATTTGGTGGCTTTTGGAGCATGTTTGGTTGGTCAATTGCGTGATACACCAGCAATTTTTCTGGAATCTGGGCAGCCTGTTTCGGAACAGGTGCTACCGTATCGGAACGGGGGCCTGAAATGGCCCGGGCGTTCCGAAACGGAAGGAGCTGTTCCGGAACGGATATGCCACTGCCAGGCACTGTTTCGGAACCAGTTGCGGAATGGTCCCGCGTTTCGGAACGGGTCCTCCCTGTTCCGAAACACTCGACTGTTGGGCACTGAAATTGTTGGTTAGATGTTTTGGAATGTTTGCGTTTTGGTCCTAAAACTTGTTTATGCAATTGAATGAGTTTGGAATGTCCGTTTGAGCTGAATTTTGGCAGAGAAGCATGAAAGATGATTAATTTCAAGTTGGTAACTTAATTTTGGGCTAAGTCCTTATAATTGTAACAATTTACAAATTTGTCCCTAAAGTTGTAAATTGTTCAATTGAGTCCCTGAGTGTTCTCTGATGGTTATGATCTTTGAATATGATGATCTTGCAAATATATCTAGGGATAATGTGCATCTAGACAAGATTAAAAAGAAAAAAAAGGGTCGTTAATCAAGGTTGACTTTCGGGTTGACTTTGGTTTTCCCCGTGTGATCTTCTTAATTCGGGTCAACCGTCTAGGCCGGGTTAAGGGGGTTACATTTGGTGGTATCATAGCTGAGTTCTCGAGTAATTGGGAATGTTTATGTGAATGATTTAAGTATGTATGCTTTGTATGCTTGTTGAGTGAAAGCATGATGAGTGAATTGTAAAAATGTTGCAATTGTGTTGTATGCTGTGGTGAAGCATGTTGTGGGTACCCATTGCCAAATCAAAGCTAATGAAATGATGTTGTTTTTAAGTGAAAATGAGCTTGAGTACTTGGATTGCTTACCTTGCTGGGCCTGACTTTGTTTATTTGCATTGTGATTGCATTGTTATAGTATGGCGCCTCGTAGAGAGTTAAGGAGTAATGTGCGAGCTGCGGCTCAAAATGAGAATGAGAATGAAGAGAATGTTGAAAGTGCGGTTTTACCTCCTCCACCTGGTGGTGGTGGTGCTGGGGGTGAAGGAGCTGGAGCTGCAGCTGATGCTGGGGTCGCTGGACCTGAAGCTGGTCAGGGGCAAGCTATTCCTGACATGACGATGTTAGTGCAAGCTATTGCTGGTGCTTTTCGAGCGGCAGTAGCTGGAGCTCAAGGAGCTGGGCATCAGGGAGATGCTGGAGTTAGACTACCCTTGGAACGTTTGCGCAGTCTGGGAGGGACTGAGTTCAGGGGTTTGTCAGCTGAAGGTTCAGAGTCTTGGTTAGAGAGTACCAAGAGAATCTTGGGGCAGATGAGTTGCACGGATGTGCAGAAGCTGGGCTTTGTAGTGTCATTGCTTCAGGATGATGCTTTCACATGGTGGACAACCACTATCGCTGGAATGGTGGAAGCTGACGTAACTTGGACGTTCTTTCAGAACGCGTTCAAGAGAAGGTACCTAGGTGTGAGGTACCTAGATGAAAAGAAGAGGGAGTTCATGTCTCTTACCCAGGGGAGCATGTCCGTAGCTGAGTATGAAGTACAGTTTGTTCGACTCAGTCAGTACGCACCTGAGCTTGTTCCGGATGAGCGGGAAAGGTGTGAAAGGTTCCGTTATGGTTTAGTGACGGATGTAAAGATGCATGTGCTGGCTACCGAGCATAATGATTTCGATGTGCTGGTGGGCCGAGCAAAGGACATTGAGATGAACTTGGGTTTATCTTCTAGAAGTGCTGGGTCAAGTGCTGGTAAGCGAGCTGCTGAATATAGTTCCGGTGGTGGACGGAACAAGAGGGGACGTGATCAGAAGTATCAGTCCTCAGCTAAGCGAGGTGGTGGAGCGCCTGCTCGGGGAGGCAATGCTAGAGTTGATCCGAGTGCATGAGGGACATGTGGTTCGCGTGGCCATATGACACGTGATTGTCCTCGAGCTGTGAGGGAGGTGCAAGCTCCTGTTGTGGCAGCTGGTAATGCATGCTGGAACTGTGGATCTACGGATCACATGAGGAGAGAGTGTCCTATGTTGGCTGGTGGCCAAGTGCGTGCTCCTGTTGTTGCTGCACCATAGAGAGGTCGTGGGCGCGGCCATGGTAATTTCCAGCGAAGAGAGGAAGGTGGTCGGGGTGTGGCACATGTTGTGGCTATTCAGCCTAAGGGTGGCAGCCAAGCCAGGGTGTATGCTCAGCGGGAGGGAAGGAATGACGCGGATGTGATCGCAGGTACTTTTACTTTGCAATCCTTGTCATTACTTTCCTTGATTGATTCTGGATCTACGCACTCATACATATTGCGTGAGCATGCTGAATTGCTTGGTTTGCCTGTTGAGTTTTTGGATGTTGGTGTGCGTGTCACTAGTTCTTTTGGTGAGACTGTTGTGACTCGAAAGCTGTATAGAAGATGTCCTTTGGTTGTTCAAGATCGTGTTTTTCATGTTGACCTTATGGAGTTGCCTTTCTATGGTTTTGATGTAATCCTTGGTATGGATTGGCTTGCTGAGCATCGAGCTGTTGTGGATTGTGAAAATAAGCGAGTTTCGTTGAAGCTTGCGGATGATTATGTGGTGGTTGTGGTTGGTGAGAATGTGAAGTTTCTTGCCAATGTGGTGTCTACATTGGAGGCGACCAGGATGCTGAGGCAAGGTTGTGAAGCTTACCTAGCTTTTGTGATGAATCCTAGCTCTAAGGAGTTGCGTGTGCAAGATATCAGGATTGTGAAGGAGTTTCCTGGTGTGTTTCCTGAGGAGTTGCCTGGATTACCTCCTAATCGCGAGGTGGAGTTTGGGATTGAGCTGTATGAGAATACAACCCCTGTGTCCATTACCCCTTATAGAATGGCACCTAAAGAGTTGAAGGAGCTGAAGACGCAGTTGCAAGAGTTGCTTGATCGTGGGTTCATTCGGCCAAGTGTGTCACCTTGGGGTGCACCGGTTTTGTTTGTGAAGAAGAAGGATGGCACTATGAGGATGTGCATTGATTACCGTCAGCTGAACAAGTTGACTATCAAGAATCGGTATCCTTTGCCGAGAATTGATGATCTCTTTGATCAATTTCGGGGAGCAGCTGTGTTCTCTAAGATTGACTTGAGGTCAGGGTATTACCAGTTGAAGGTGAAGGATGTGGATGTGCCTAAGACAGCTTTCAGGACAAGGTATGGGCATTATGAGTTCCTTGTGATGCCGTTTGGTTTGACAAATGCTCCTGCAGCTTTCATGTACATGATGAATCATGTGTTTCATGAATATCTGGACAAGTTTGTTGTGGTGTTCATTGATGATATCCTCGTGTACTCGCGTACTGAGAAGGAGCATGAAGAGCATTTGAGGATTGTGTTGCAAGCTTTGCTGGAGAATCAGCTTTATGCCAAGTTGAGCAAGTGTGAGTTCTGGTTAAGTGAAGTGGTGTTTCTTGGGCATGTGGTTTCTGCTGAGGGGATTCGTGTTGATCCTCAGAAGATTGAGGCAGTGATGAATTGGAAGGTTCCTAAGTCTGTTCACGAGGTTCGTAGTTTCCTTGGTTTGGCGGGATACTACCGGAGGTTTGTGGATGGGTTTTCTAAGATTGCTGCACCTCTGACGAAGTTGTTGCAGAATGATGTTAAGTATGAGTGGACGGAAGCGAGACAGCAGGAGTTGAATCTTAGGCAGCGACGTTGGGTGGAGTTGAATCTTAGGCAGCGACGTTGGGTGGAGTTGCTCAAGGATTATGATTTGACGATTGAGTATCACCCTGGAAAAGCTAATGTGGTAGCGGATGCCTTGAGTAGGAAGGTAGCTGTTGAGCTGAGGGCTATGTTTGCCAGTTTGAGTATATCGTGTGATGGTGGTCTTGTGGCTGAGTTGCAGGTGAAACCATCTTTGGTTCATTTGATCAAGGAAAAGCAGTTGTTGGATGACTCCTTGGTACCTCATGTTCAGGATATCGCGGAGGGTAGGCCTTCGAATTTCTGTTTTAATGATGATGGAGTGTTGTGTTTTGGGAGTCGGATAGTAGTGCCCAATGATGTTGAGTTGAGGCGTGCTATTTTGACTGAAGGTCATAGTAGTCCTTTTGCTATGCACCCTGGTAGTACTAAGATGTATCGTGATCTTCGTGATGAGTACTATTGGGTGGGTTTAAAGAAGGATGTTGCAGAGTTTGTGAGCAAGTGTTTGGTGTGTCAGCGAGTTAAGGCTGAGCATCACGTTCCTTCAGGGTTGTTGCAACCGTTGAGAATCCCTGAATGGAAGTGGGAAAGGGTTACCATGGATTTTGTATCTGGTTTACCCTTGTCACCGTCGAAGAAGAATTCGGTGTGGGTGATTGTGGATCGCCTGACGAAGTGTGCGCATTTCTTGCCTGTGCATACTACGTTTTCTTTGGATAAGCTTGCGGAGCTATACATTGCTGAGATTGTGCGGCTGCATGGTGTTCCCAAGTCGATTGTGTCGGATAGGGATCCGAGGTTTACATCGCGTTTCTGGCAGTGTTTGCATCTAGCTTTGGGTACACGGTTGAATTTCAGTACATCTTATCATCCTCAGTCGGATGGTCAGTCCGAGTGTGTTATCCAGACTTTGGAGGATATGTTGAGGTGCTGTGTGATTGAGTTCCAGGGCTCTTGGGAGAAACATTTGTCTTTGGTGGAGTTTGCTTATAACAATAGTTATCAAGCAAGTATTCAAATGGCACCTTATGAGGCTTTGTACGGGAGGAAGTGTAGGACTCCTCTTTGTTGGGCTGAAACGGGTCAGAAGTTGGTTTCGATGCCGGCTTTGTTGAAAGGAACCACCGAGAAGGTGAAGCTCATCTATGAGCGTTTGAAGGCAACTTCTGATCGGCAAAAGTCTTACGCGGATTTGAAGCGTAAGGAGATTGAGTATGCGGTGGGTGACCGTGTGTTTTTGAAGGTTTCGCCTTGGAAAAAGGTGATGAGGTTTGGCCGGAAGGGTAAGTTGAGCCCTAGGTACATTGGACCATACGAGGTGATTGAGCGTGTGGGTCCTGTTGCGTACAAGTTGAGGTTACCTCAGGAGTTGGAAAAGATTCATGATGTGTTCCATGTTTCTATGCTCCGGAAGTATAGATCTGATCCTTCGCATGTGATGCCTGTGGAGGAAGTGGAATTGAATCCGGATTTGACCTATGATGAGGAACCGGTGAAGGTTCTGGATTTGGATAGAAAAGTTCTTCGAGGCAAGACCATTGAGTTGGTTAAGGTGCTGTGGAAGCATCGTGGTGTTGAAGAAGCCACGTGGGAGCGGAAGGATGACATGCTGAAGCAGTTTCCGTATCTCTTTCCTTCAGGTAAATTTCGAGGACGAAATTTCTTTAGGGGGGGAGAGTTGTAACGCCCCGGTTTTGGGCTTAGAAGTTTTGGGTTTGGACCGGTTCGGTCAAAGTGCGGTTCGAATATAAAAAGGTGAAATTAGGAAATCCTAGTTCGGGTTGCATTAAAAATATGAAAAAATGTCTTAAAATCCTCTTTTATTATATATAAGAGTTTGGTGAAATCAATTTTACAAAATGAGGTTTGGAAGGGTAACATTTTGGTTAGTGACCAAAATGTAATTTTCGAAAACTGTGAGACTATTTTAAAAAGGATTGAAACTTTGAATCTTTAAGGAGCTATTTACCCAAAAGGGGGTTTCTCCAGATTTTTCTGAAATATTAAATGATTTATTAGTGGTTTTTAAATAAAGCTAAAAAGGAGGGAAGATATTTTCCTAATTTCCAACTAACTTTTCCATTTTCCATTTTCATTTTCTCTCATCTTTTCTCTCAAACCAAACATCTTTCTCCAGAGCTTTTCCCTCTGGTTTTGTCACCTAAATATCTCTTTTCAATTCTCTTTTGATTGCTAATCATCTCTTCATCAAAACCTTACCATTTGCTAAGTGGATTTTCAAGAAATCTTGGTTCTAAAAGGGAGAAACTCAAGTTTGGAGGTAAGAACGTCCTTCTCCTCTAAACTCTCAGTTCTTTACTGAAATTCCTAAGTTCTCAATCCTTAATTTGTGCTTTATAAAAGGTTTTAAGGTTGTGTTCTTGATCTTGGCTTTTAAATGCAAGATTTGGTTGATTTTGGTTAAAATTCGTATGATCTGTTTGGGCAGTGATTTGAGGTGTCTTTTTGATGTTAAATGAATGTTAATTTGATAAGGAATTGAGGTTTAATTAATGCAATCCCGGATAGGTTGAATTTGCTAACTTTTACTTGAGTTTTTGATGGTTTTTGGAGTGATCTTGTTGATCTGTTATAGCTGGAGGTATAAGGACGTGGTTAGATCCTTTTTGGATGTTAATTGAGGTTTATGAATGATTAGATTTGATGGATCATGGCTGGGTAATGTTGTGGAGTTGTTTGGCTGCATTTTCGGTTGTGTTTGGTAGCCGAAAATGGAGTGTGGATGAGAGCAGCGGGTTTAGGTGCTTTCATTGAAGCTATTAATGCATGATGATGCATTAATCCTCTACTTTGATGTGTTTAAAACAGGGGAGTCATCTTTGGATCCAAGTGGTGGTGATCCGGAAGCTTGATTGGTGTTTCGGCAAGTGGAGAAACGGAATCGGTGAGTGGATTTTGGTTTTCAGCTTTGAAACCAGTGTTTTGAAGGTTTGGGAGCTTAGTTTAAGTCTAAGCAACTTAGCTAAGCTCAAGAGTAAGTTTTCGAAAAACTCTCTTGATGATGAGCCATGGATTGGTTGTATGCAATGTGGTTGTTTGCATGTTTTAAATCCTGTTTTGAAAGCATATTTAGCATGTTTATTTGCTGAGATTATAAGCCATGTGTTGAAGGATGCTCAAGGTAAGAGATCCTTGTTTTTGGACATTGTTTAAATGTGGTTTGATGCTTAAAGATGCATGATGTTTATGGCTTTGATAAATGCTTTAAAACAGTGGATTATTGTTGTTAATGATGCATACTGGCAAGTGATGGTTAAGGTCACAAAGGTGGATAAAAGTCCTTGTGTGAGCCTTGTTTATTTAAGAACAACATGGTGGTTAAAAGTCCATGGTTGGTTCTTGGTTAAGATCACCAAGGTGGTTAAAATTCCTTGGGTGAGTCTTGTGTATTTAAGGACAACATGGTGTTTAAAAGTCCATGGTTGGTCCTTGGTTAAGGTTACAAAGGTGGTTAAAATTCCTTGTGTAAGCCTTGTTTATTTAAGAACTCCAAGATGTTTAAAAGTCCTTGGGAGATTCTTGCTAAGGACACAAAGGTGTTTAAAAGTCCTTGTGTGGTCCTTGTCATGGTGTTTAAAAGTCCATGGGTTAAGGACACAATGGTGTTTAAAAGTCCATGTGTGGTCCTTGGAAGGTATAAGATCACAATGGTGTTTAAAAGTCCATGTGTGGATCTTATGTTGAATGTATCACTTGTTGCCAATATGACATGATATGAACTTGAAGCATGAATTGCTTGTTTTAAATGCTTATGAGCATGTGCAAATGATGATTTGAATTAAGGTTTATAAATGTGTTTTGTAAATGCATTATTGTGTGGTTTTAATTGAGCATTCCTCACTAAGCTTTTGCTTACGCTCTCTCTTTTCTTAAACCAATAATGCAGAGCATTAAGGTGCATTGAGGACAGCAAGGGGGACAAGTATCCAAGTGGTGAACAAAGCTCATGTATGGTGAAGGTTTCTTAAACACTATTAGCTTTTGATAATTTGGCAATGGGGGACCTATGTAGTTGTTTTGGGAGATGTTTTGGACTCCCTAAGTTGGATTTATGTTGCTAATAATGTTGGAACATGTAATTGGCCTTTGTGATGTGGTTTTGGAATATTGATGCTTGAATGGTTTGCTAAGTAGGATGCATGCCTATAGAATTGGGGATTTTCATAATTGATGCCATGTTGATGTTTGGTTGATGCAATTATGTTCCTTGTATGTTGTATGACTTGCTGGTATAATTTGGTGGCTTTTGGAGCATGTTTGGTTGGTCAATTGCGTGATACACCAGCAATTTTTCTGCAATCTGGGCAGCCTGTTTCGGAACAGGTGCTACCGTATCGGAATGGGGGCCTGAAATGGCCCGGGCGTTCCGTAACGGAAAGAGCTGTTCCGGAACGGATATGCCACTGCCAGGCACTGTTTCGGAACCAGTTGCGGAACGGTCCCGCGTTTCGGAACGGGTCCTCCCTGTTCCGAAACACTCGACCGTTGGGCACTGAAATTGTTGGTTAGATGTTTTGGAATGTTTGCGTTTTGGTCCTGAAACTTGTTTATGCAATTGAATGAGTTTGGAATGTCCGTTTGAGCTGAATTTTGGCAGAGAATCATGAACGATGATTAATTTCAAGTTGGTAACTTAATTTTGGGCTAAGTCCTTATAATTGTAACAATTTACAAATTGGTCCCTAAAGTTGTAAATTGTTCAATTGAGTCCCTGAGTGTTCTCTGATGGTTATGATCTTTGATTATGATGATCTTGTAAATATATCTAGGGATAATGTGCATCTAGACAAGATTAAAAAGAAAAAAAAGGGTCGTTAATCAAGGTTGACTTTCGGGTTGACTTTGGTTTTCCCCGTGTGATCTTCTTAATTCGGGTTAACCGTCTAGGCCGGGTTAAGGGGGTTACATTTGGTGGTATCAGAGCTGAGTTCTCGAGTAATTGGGAATGTTTATGTGAATGATTTAAGTATGTATGCTTTGTATGCTTGTTGAGTGAAAGCATGATGAGTGAATTGTAAAAATGTTGCAATTGTGTTGTATGCTGTGGTGAAGCATGTTGTGGGTACCCATTGCCAAATCAAAGCTAATGAAATGATGTTGTTTTTAAGTGAAAATGAGCTTGTGTACTTGGATTGCTTACCTTGCTGGGCCTGACTTTGTTTATTTGCATTGTGATTGTATTGTTATAGTATGGCGCCTCGTAGAGAGTTAAGGAGTAATGTGTGAGCTGCGGCTCAAAATGAGAATGAGAATGAAGAGAATGTTGAAAGTGCGGTTTTACCTCCTCCACCTGGTGGTGGTGGTGCTGGGGGTGAAGGAGCTGGAGCTGCAGCTGATGCTGGGGTCGCTGGACCTGAAGCTGGTCAGGGGCAAGCTATTCCTGACATGACGATGTTAGTGCAAGCTATTGCTGGTGCTTTTCAAGCGGCAGTAGCTGGAGCTCAAGGAGCTGGGCATCAGGGAGATGCTGGAGTTAGACTACCCTTGGAACGTTTGCACAGTCTGGGAGGGACTGAGTTCAGGGGTTTGTCAGCTGAAGGTTCAGAGTCTTGGTTAGAGAGTACCAAGAGAATCTTGGGGCAGATGAGTTGCACGGATGTGCAGAAGCTGGGCTGTGTAGTGTCATTGCTTCAGGATGATGCTTACACATGGTGGACAACCACTATCGCTGGAATGGTGGAAGCTGACGTAACTTGGACGTTCTTTCAGAACGCGTTCAAGAGAAGGTACCTAGGTGTGAGGTACCTAGATGAAAAGAAGAGGGAGTTCATGTCTCTTACCCAGGGGAGCATGTCCGTAGCTGAGTATGAAGTACAGTTTGTTCGACTCAGTCAGTACGCACCTGAGCTTGTTCCGGATGAGCGGGAAAGGTGTGAAAGGTTCCGTTATGGTTTAGTGACGGATGTAAAGATGTATGTGCTAGCTACCGAGTATAATGATTTCGATGTGCTGGTGGGCCGAGCAAAGGACATTGAGATGAACTTGGGTTTATCTTCTAGAAGTGCTGGGTCAAGTGCTGGTAAGCGAGCTGCTGAATATAGTTCCGGTGGTGGACGAAACAAGAGGGGACGTGATCAGAAGTATCAGTCCTCAGCTAAGCGAGGTGGTGGTGCGCCTGCTCGGGGAGGCAATGCTAGAGTTGATCCGAGTGCATGTTGGACATGTGGTTCGCGTGGCCATATGAAACGTGATTGTCCTCGAGCTGTGAGGGAGGTGCAAGCTCCTGTTGTGGCAGCTGGTAATGCATGCTGGAACTGTGGATCTACGGATCACATGAGGAGAGAGTGTCCTATGTTGGCTGGTGGCCAAGTGCGTGCTCCTGTTGTTGCTGCACCACAGAGAGGTCGTGGGCGCGGCCGTGGTAATTTCCAGCGGAGAGAGGAAGGTGGTCGTGGTGTGGCTCATGTTGTGGCTATTCAGCCTGAGGGTGGCGGCCAAGCCAGGGTGTATGCTCAGCGAGAGGGAAGGAATGACGCGGATGTGATCGCATGTACTTTTACTTTGCAATCCTTGTCATTACTTTCCTTGATTGATTCTGGATCTACGCACTCATACATATTGCGTGAGCATGCTGAATTGCTTGGTTTTCCTGTTGAGTTTTTGGATGTTGGTGTGCGTGTCACTAGTTCTTTTGGTGAGACTGTTGTGACTTGAAAGCTGTATAGAAGATGTCCTTTGGTTGTTCAAGATCATGTTTTTCATGTTGACCTTATGGAGTTGCCTTTCTATGGTTTTGATGTAATCCTTGGTATGGATTGGCTTGCTGAGCATCGAGCTGTTGTGGATTGTGAAAATAAGCGAGTTTCGTTGAAGCTTGCGGATGATTATGTGGTGGTTGTGGTTGGTGAGAATGTGAAGTTTCTTGCCAATGTGGTGTCTACATTGGAGGCGACCAGGATGCTGAGGCAAGGTTGTGAAGCTTACCTAGCTTTTGTGATGAATCCTAGCTCTAAGGAGTTGCGTGTGCAAGATATCAGGATTGTGAAGGAGTTTCCTGGTGTGTTTCCTAAGGAGTTGCCTGGATTACCTCCTAATCGCGAGGTGGAGTTTGGGATTGAGCTGTATGAGAATACAACCCCTGTGTCCATTACCCCTTATAGAATTGCACCTAAAGAGTTGAAGGAGCTGAAGACGCAGTTGCAAGAGTTGCTTGATCGTGGGTTCATTCGGCCAAGTGTGTCACCTTGGGGTGCACCGGTTTTGTTTGTGAAGAAGAAGGATGGCACTATGAGGATGTGCATTGATTACCGTCAGCTGAACAAGTTGACTATCAAGAATCGGTATCCTTTGCCGAGAATTGATGATCTCTTTGATCAATTTCGGGGAGCAACTGTGTTCTCTAAGACTGACTTGAGGTCAGGGTATTACCAGTTGAAGGTGAAGGATGTGGATGTGCCTAAGACAGCTTTTAGGACAAGGTATGGGCATTATGAGTTCCTTGTGATGCCGTTTTGTTTGACAAATGCTCCTGCAGCTTTCATGGACATGATGAATCGTGTGTTTCATGAATATCTGGACAAGTTTGTTGTGGTGTTCATTGATGATATCCTCGTGTACTGAGAAGGAGCATGAAGAGCATTTGAGGATTGTGTTGCAAGCTTTGCTGGAGAATCAGCTTTATGCCAAGTTGAGCAAGTGTGAGTTCTGGTTAAGTGAAGTGGTGTTTCTTGGGCATGTGGTTTCTGCTGAGGGGATTCGTGTTGATCCTCAGAAGGTTGAGGCAGTGATGAATTGGAAGGTTTCTAAGTCTGTTCACGAGGTTCATAGTTTCCTTGGTTTGGCGGGATACTATCGGAGGTTTGTGGATGGGTTTTCTAAGATTGCTGCACCTCTGACGAAGTTGTTGCAGAAGGATGTTAAGTATGAGTGGACGGAAGCGAGACAGCAGGCTTTTGGGAAGCTTAAGGCAGCTTTGACGCAAGCTCCTATCTTGGTTCAACCTGAATCAGGGAAAGAGGTTGTGGTGTATAGTGATGCGTCCTATGTTGGTTTGGGATGTGTGTTGATGCAAGAGGGTAAGGTGGTGGCTTATGCATCGCGACAGTTGAAGGTGCATGAGCACAATTATCCTACGCATGACATTGAGTTGGCTGCGGTGGTTTTTGCTTTGAAGATTTGGAGACATTACCTGTATGGTGAGAAGTGTACTGTGTACACTGATCACAAGAGTTTGAAGTATCTGATGTCTCAGAAGGAGTTGAATCTTAGGCAACGACGTTGGGTGGAGTTGCTCAAGGATTATGATTTGACGATTGAGTATCACCCTGGAAAAGCTAATGTGGTAGCGAATGCCTTGAGTAGGAAGGTAGCTGTTGAGCTGAGGGCTATGTTTGCCAGTTTGAGTATATCGCGTGATGGTGGTCTTGTGGCTGAGTTGCAGGTGAAACCATCTTTGGTTCATTTGATCAAGGAAAAGCAGTTGCTGGATGACTCCTTGGTACCTCATGTTCAGGATATCGCGGAGGGTAGGCCTTCGGATTTCTGTTTTAATGATGATGGAGTGTTGTGTTTTGGGAGTCGGATAGTAGTGCCCAATGATGTTGAGTTGAGGCGTGCTATTTTGACTGAAGGTCATAGTAGTCCTTTTGCTATGCACCCTGGTAGTACTAAGATGTATCGTGATCTTCGTGATGAGTACTATTGGGTGGGTTTAAAGAAGGATGTTGCAGAGTTTGTGAGCAAGTGTTTGGTGTGTCAGCGAGTTAAGGCTGAGCATCAGGTTCCTTCAGGGTTGTTGCAACCGTTGAGAATCCCTGAATGGAAGTGGGAAAGGGTTAGCATGGATTTTGTATCTGGTTTACCCTTGTCACCGTCGAAGAAGAATTCGGTGTGGGTGATTGTGGATCGCCTGACGAAGTGTGCGCATTTCTTGCCTGTGCATACTACGTTTTCTTTGGATAAGCTTGCGGAGCTGTACATTGCTGAGATTGTGCGGCTGCATGGTGTGCCTAAGTCGATTTTGTCGGATAGGGATCCGAGGTTTACATCGCGTTTCTGGCAGTGCTTGCATCTAGCTTTGGGTACACGATTGAATTTCAGTACATCTTATCATCCTCAGTCGGATGGTCAGTCCGAGCGTGTTATCCAGATTTTGGAGGATATGTTGAGGTGCTGTGTGATTGAGTTCCAGGGCTCTTGGGAGAAACATTTGCCTTTGGTGGAGTTTGCTTATAACAATAGTTATCAAGCAAGTATTCAAATGGCACCTTATGAGGCTTTGTACGGGAGGAAGTGTAGGACTCCTCTTTGTTGGGCTGAAACGGGTCAGAAGTTGGTTTCGATGCTGACTTTGTTGAAAGGAACCACCCAGAAGGTGAAGCTCATCTGTGAGCGTTTGAAGGCAGCTTCTGATCGGCAAAAGTCTTACGCGGATTTGAAGCGTAAGGAGATTGAGTATGCGGTGGGTGACCGTGTGTTTTTTAGGGTTTCGCCTTGGAAAAAGGTGATGAGGTTTGGTCGGAAGGGTAAGTTGAGCCCTAGGTACATTGGACCATACGAGTTGATTGAGCGTGTGGGTCCTGTTGCGTACAAGTTGAGGTTACCTCAGGAGCTGGAAAAGATTCATGATGTGTTCCATGTTTCTATGCTCCGGAAGTATAGATCTGATCCTTCGCATGTGATGCCTGTGGAGGAAGTGGAATTGAATCCGGATTTGACCTATGATGAGGAACCGGTGAAGGTTCTGGATTCGGATAGAAAAGTTCTTCGAGGCAAGACCATTGAGTTGGTTAAGGTGCTGTGGAAGCATCGTGGTGTTGAAGAAGCCACGTGGGAGCGGAAGGATGACATGCTGAAGCAGTTTCCGTATCTCTTTCCTTCAGGTAAATTTCGAGGACGAAATTTCTTAAGGGGGGTAGAGTTGTAACGCCCCGGTTTTGGGCTTAGAAGTTTTGGGTTTGGACCGGTTCGGTCAAAGTGCAGTTCGAATATAAAAATGTGAAATTAGGAAATCCTAGTTCGGGTTGCATTAAAAATATGAAAAAATGTCTTAAAATCCTCTTTTATTATATATAAGAGTTTGGTGAAATCAATTTTACAAAATGAGGTTTGGAAGGGTAACATTTTGGTTAGTGACCAAAATGTAATTTTCGAAAACTGTGAGACTGTTTTAAAAAGGATTGAAACTTTGAATCTTTAAGGAGCTATTTACCCAAAAGGGGGTTTCTCCAGATTTTTCTGAAATATTAAATGATTTATTATTGGTTTTTAAATAAAGCTAAAAAGGAGGGAAGATATTTTCCTAATTTCCAACTAACTTTTCCATTTTCTATTTTCATTTTCTCTCATGTTTTCTCTCAAACCAAACATCTTTCTCCAGAGCTTTTCCCTCTGGTTTTGTCACCTAAATATCTCTTTTCAATTCTCTTTTGATTGCTAATCATCTCTTCATCAAAACCTTACCATTTGCTAAGTGGATTTTCAAGAAATCTTGGTTCTAAAAGGGAGAAACTCAAGTTTGGAGGTAAGAACGTCCTTCTCCTCTAAACTCTCAGTTCTTTACTGAAATTCCTAAGTTCTCAATCCTTAATTTGTGCTTTATAAAAGGTTTTAAGGTTGTGTTCTTGATCTTGGCTTTTAAATGCAAGATTTGGTTGATTTTGGTTAAAATTCGTATGATCTGTTTGGGCAGTGATTTGAGGTGTCTTTTTGATGTTAAATGAATGTTAATTTGATAAGGAATTGAGGTTTAATTAATGCAATCCCGGATAGGTTGAATTTCCTAAGTTTTACTTGAGTTTCTGATGGTTTTTGGAGTGATCTTGTTGATCTGTTATAGATGGAGGTATAAGGACGTGGTTAGATCCTTTTTAGATGTTAATTGAGGTTTATGAATGATTAGATTTGATGGATCATGGCTGGGTAATGTTGTGGAGTTGTTTGGGTGCATTTTCGGTTGTGTTTGGTAGCCAAAAATGGAGTGTGGATGAGAGCAGCGGGTTTAGGTGCTTTCATTGAAGCTATTAATGCATGATGATGCATTAATCCTCTACTTTGAAGTGTTTAAAACAGGGGAGTCATCTTTGGATCCAAGTGGTGGTGATCCGGAAGCTTGATTGGTGTTTCGGCAAGTGGCGAAACGGAATCGGTGAGTGGATTTTGGTTTTCAGCTTTGAAACCAGTGTTTTGAAGGTTTGGGAGCTTAGTTTAAGTCTAAGCAACTTAGCTAAGCTCAAGAGTAAGTTTTCGAAAAACTCTCTTGATGATGAGCCATGGATTGGTTGTATGCAATGTGGTTGTTTGCATGTTTTAAATCCTGTTTTGAAAGCATATTTAGCATGTTTATTTGCTGAGATTATAAGCCATGTGTTGAAGGATGCTCAAGGTAAGAGATCCTTGTTTTTGGACATTGTTTAAATGTGGTTTGATGCTTAAAGATGCATGATGTTTATGGCTTTGATAAATGCTTTAAAACAGTGGATTATTGTTGTTAACGATGCATATTGGCAAGTGATGGTTAAGGTCACAAAGGTGGTTAAAAGTCCTTGTGTGAGCCTTGTTTATTTAAGAACAACATGGTGGTTAAAAGTCCATGGTTGGTTCTTGGTTAAGATCACCAAGGTGGTTAAAATTCTTTGGGTGAGTCTTGTGTATTTAAGGACAACATGGTGTTTAAAAGTCCATGGTTGGTCCTTGGTTAAGGTTACAAAGGTGGTTAAAATTCCTTGTGTAAGCCTTGTTTATTTAAGAACTCCAAGGTGTTTAAAAGTCCTTGGGAGATTCTTGCTAAGGACACAAAGGTGTTTAAAAGTCCTTGTGTGGTCCTTGTCATGGTGTTTAAAAGTCCATGGGTTAAGGACACAATGGTGTTTAAAAGTCCATGTGTGGTCCTTGGAAGGTATAAGATCACAATGGTGTTTAAAAGTCCATGTGTGGATCTTATGTTGAATGTATCACTTGTTGCCAATTTGACATGATTTGAACTTGAAGCATGAATTGCTTGTTTTAAATGCTTATGAGCATGTGCAAATGATGATTTGAATTAAGGTTTATAAATGTGTTTTGTAAATGCATTATTGTGTGGTTTTAAATGAGCATTCCTCACTAAGCTTTTGCTTACGCTCTCTCTTTTCTTAAACCAATAATGCAGAGCATTAAGGTGCATTGAGGACAGCAAGGGGGACAAGTATCCAAGTGGTGAACAAAGCTCATGTATGGTGAAGGTTTCTTAAACACTATTAGCTTTTGGTAATTTGGCAATGGGGGACCTATGTAGTTGTTTTGGGAGATGTTTTGGACTCCCTAAGTTGGATTTATGTTGCTAATAATGTTGGAACATGTAATTGGCCTTTGTGATGTGGTTTTGGAATATTGATGCTTGAATGGTTTGCTAAGTAGGATGCATGCCTATAGAATTGGGGATTTTCATAATTGATGCCATGTTGATGTTTGGTTGATGCAATTATGTTCCTTGTATGTTGTATGACTTGCTGGTATAATTTGGTGGCTTTTGGAGCATGTTTGGTTGGTCAATTGTGTGATACACCAACAATTTTTCTGCAATCTGGGCAGCCTGTTTCGGAACAGGTGCTACCGTATCGGAATGGGGGCCTGAAATGGCCCGGGCGTTCCGAAACGGAAGGAGCTGTTCCGGAACGGATATGCCACTGCCAGGCACTGTTTCGGAACCAGTTGCGGAACGGTCCCGCGTTTCGGAACGGGTCATCCCTATTCCGAAACACTCGACCGTTGGGCACTGAAATTGTTGGTTAGATGTTTTGGAATGTTTGCGTTTTGGTCCTGAAACTTGTTTATGCAATTGAATGAGTTTGGAATGTCCGTTTGAGCTGAATTTTTGCAGAGAAGCATGAATGATGATTAATTTCAAGTTGGTAACTTAATTTTGGGCTAAGTCCTTATAATTGTAACAATTTACAAATTGGTCCCTAAAGTTGTAAATTGTTCAATTGAGTCCCTGAGTGTTCTCTGATGGTTATGATCTTTGAATATGATGATCTTGCAAATATATCTAGGGATAATGTGCATCTAGACAAGATTAAAAAGAAAAAAAAGGGTCGTTAATCAAGGTTGACTTTCGGGTTGACTTTGGTTTTCCCCGTGTGATCTTCTTAATTCGGGTCAACCGTCTAGGCCGGGTTAAGGGGGTTACACTTAATGGTCGAGAGAGTTAAGCCTAGATCTATGTAAACAATGGGGTTGTGCTGAGAGGCGAACCTTAACTCGCCTTAGAGATAAGGAAAGGGTTTCAACGACTAAAAGGAGTAGTGAGACATGTATGAAACTTCATAGTAAAATCTGAGAGGTGTTTCCGTAGCATCCTGGCTGTCAAGTTTCTTGCTAAAGATAGTCTAGAAATATCATAGTAAACTCTGTCCAGCATAGTTCGGGCTGAGAGTAGTGAGACAGGCATGAAACTTAAGTAAAGGATTCCTTAGCAAGTGTAGCCAGCCATTCCTTAGAGAACTACACATACGTGAGAGGACGTTGAAAGTTCATTCAATTTACTCCTGCTTTATATTCTATTTTTGCTACAACATTTGTTACTCATTTAAAACTTGCTTCTTAATTAATATCCATTCTTTGTTACTTATGCTAAACATAACTTGAAATACCTCCAATCCATGTGCAAACGATACTCACTCATCACTTTGCTACTTGTTGAACGTGTATACTTGCACTATTTGCATGTCATTTATAGTACATCATACAGTGCAACAAGTTTTTGGCACCGTTGTCGGGGATTGTAAATTGGTTGTTTTAAGTTCAGTTTTTGTACTAGTTCATTTCTTCTTTTTCTTTTCTTGTATATATTTTCTTGTTATTTTTGTTCGTCCTTTTCATGTGTGTGTACTAGTGCATGACCCGAAGAAGACCCGACGAACCCATACTATCGTATATTCCTGAGATTGAACATCTTTTTCGTCAATGAAGACGAATACAAGAAGCACTTAGAGTCATGAACGCAGCTCAAAATCAAGAAGGTTTACCAGCTGGTAATCAGCCAGTCCCTGATGCCGCAGCAAATGGTTGACTTGTGGTTCGACCACAAGATATTAGAGATCACTTGAATCCTATCTTAGATGACCTCAACCCAAGGATTGTAGCTCCCGAAATTCAGGTAGCCCACTTCGAGCTTAAACCCATGATATTCAATATGTTGAACTCCATTGGTCAATTCGAAGTCTCGTCTCATGAAGTTGCTAGGCAACACATTCCTGCTTTCTTAGAAGTTTGCGATTCTTTCTGATAGCAAGGGGTACATGAAGATGTGTTGAAACTCAACATTTTCCCTTATTCATTGCGTGACCAGCACGAGAATGGTTGAGTGGTGTACCAGCCGGATCAATGGAAACATGGACAAATTTATGCAAAAGCCTTTTACTGCGGTATAATCCACAAAATAGGAACACTCATTTGAGGAATGATATTGCCTCTTTTCGTCAATCTAATGACGAATCAATGTATGAGTGTTGGGACAGATTCAAGATCCTGCTGCGCAAATCCACTAACCATGGATATCACGATTGGACACAAGTAGTCATGTTCTACAATGGTGTTAATGCTCTCACCAGAATGATGCTAGATGCTTCAGCAAATGGAACATTGCTGGATAAGTCGACAGAGGAAGCATTCGACATCCTTGATAGAATTGCTAACAATGATTACCAATTTCCATCGGCAAGGCTTGGATCAGGGAGAAGAACTCAAGGAACACGTGACACAGATGCGGATGCCTCAGTAGCATCTTAGTTGTCCGCCATTACAAGTATGTTGAAAAATCTCCAATGTGCTAATGAGGTGAAGGAAGTAAAGACGACATCCACTTGCCTCTTTTGTGATGGAAACCACCATTTGAGTGAGTGCCCGGATAATCAAGAGTCCGCCAACTATGTGGGGAATTCCAATCAGAATAACAAGATTTGTCTGAGCAACAAGGTTCTCACCAGAAAATGCCGCGGCAAAATAATAGAGGCATGACATCTTCATCGAACAATAGCTCTTTGGATGCTTCGCTCAAGGACTTCATGACGTCCACTAAGGATTTCATGTCAACTACAAAGACACTGCTGCAAGACCACTTTATGTCTATAATGAATCAAGGTGCCTTGCTACAAAATCATAGCTCATCCTTGCGATCGCTAGAAACCCAAGTGGGCCAGATTGCTCAAGCATTGCCTGTGCGACCCCAAGGAAATATACCTAGTGATACTAAAGTCACTAAAAATCATGGAAAAGAGCAATGCAGTGCACTCACTTTGAGGAGTGGAACCCATATTAACAAGGAAGATAAGTTTGAGGGAAAGAAGAAGGAAGTCTAGCCCCTAAGGAAGTGCAAGAAGAACTTGATTTGCAAGAGGAATCATCAAGTGAGAGGGATAAGAATGGGGATTCGACAAGTGAACCCATTGAAGAAGAACAAGATGCTACAACAAGGGACATACCCCCAGTTGTAGAAGAAGAAGTTAGACCCCCATCACCCTTCCCTCAAAGACTAAAGAAGCAGAATGAGAGTATTCAATTCAAGAAATTTGTGGATGTTCTTGACCAGCTGTACATCAAGGTCCCTTTTCTAGAAGCCATCGATCAAATGCATATGAATGCTAAATTTCTCAATGATATTGTTACCAAGAAGAGAGAGGTTGAGAGATATGAGATCGTTGCTACAACAAGCGAATGTTATTATGTGTGGTGTAAGCTACCTCCTAAGTGAAAGGACCCTACCAACTTCATCATCCCTTGCTCTATCGGTGATAATTATGTTGGAATGGCCTTATGTGACTGATACATATTCGGTTGCGTGATGACCGAATTCGTATGTGATGTTGCCGGATCGTGATTCTAGTATGAAGTTGCAAACTTGAAACTTGAGTGTGGAAGTGATGTATATGGAATGAATATGGTGAAAGTTGTTGTAATAGGTGCTGGAATGGTTTGAAAGATAAATGTAAGGGGAAATTGGATAGAAGTGGATATGGATATATGGAATAGAATCAATGTGGAAGAAGAAAGAACCAACAAGATAGTGAATGTTGACCCAAACCTTACACGTTCTTACCCTTTGTGAAATGATGAAAGAAGGTTGGATTGTGACCCTTTAGCATTAATTGAGCTAAGAACAAACAATATAATCAAATGGAAGTGATGGTGGAATGGTGGAACGTGACCCGCTAGCTAGAAAGCTAGGAACCAACGCTATAAATAGAATGGAATGAAAAGGGAAAATTTGCCACAAGACTAGCTTGAAAGCCGATAAAGTTCTTAAAGAACAATGAAGATAACACTCTCATATATTTTCATCAAAAAAAGGTCCCTTACAAAGGCAAATGAGCATCCTATTTATAGTACATGACAGCCTAGAATTTGAATGGACAAACCAATGCATCAAGGCTCCAATTTATGACATTCAATGGTTTGTCTTCAATCCTATCAAGTGTGGCTGGCCATTTGTGTACTTTAGAATGATTTTGGACATAATAAGGCTTGAATGAAGACTTATACACGTGCAAGTGATGGATCCTTTGATATTCCCCTTGCTTGGCTCTTAAAAGTGCATGTAGATGACTTGGAATGAATCTGCCTATGTTTGCATCTAAGTGTATGTGTCTCTTACACTTCCTTTCTTTATTTCTCAACTTTATTGGCTGAATAAAAGCATAATAAAGTCTTCTAAATGCTTCATCCTCCATGGAATTCAAAAAGACTCTCTCTTTAAATGGTGATAAAGATGTCATGTCTCCTCGAAGAAGATGAAAAGTCTTCAATTGTTTCCATCTTAATCCCAACGTGTAATGACACTAAAAACACATAAAATATTAATCAAAATATGATGAAAATGTTATGCAAACTTAAAGAATTAATTGAACAAGTTCAATAAATGAACTAGTTTAATTAATGAACCTACATGCTTAAATGAAACACATACACAAGTGAAGTATTTTCATAAATGAAGTGCTTGCATAAATGCAATAACAAACATATTTATTCTCATGGAATGAATGAACTATTATGCAACTACACATGCAAATTCAAATGCAACTACTCATGCAAATTCTTATGGAACTTATTTCAACTTTCCAACAAACTCAAAACGTTACAAGATCTAATTGCTGCTGTCATTTCTTCATTCATTTTCCAGCATTGGCAAAGCAAACTTTCCACATCATCTTGAATCATTTTAGCTCTTGCACGAGTCATAGGTCCTCTAGGAAATTCATTGGAATTCTTTCTGGTTGTGGTCACATCATTCCCTCCCTCTTGAAAGCGATTTTCCACCAAATCGTCACCTGCATCATAAGGAGATAAATCAGCAACATTGAAAGTAGCACTCACATTATACTCACCGGGAAGGTCTATTTGATAAGAAATATCATTAATCCTCTTGACCACTTGGAAAGGACCATCTCCTCGAGGCATAAGTTTCGATTTGTGTTGGGCTGGAAACCTCTCTTTTCTCAAGTGCAACCAAACCCAATCTCCGGGTTCAAAAGTTATTTGTTTCCTCCCTTTGTTAGCTTGCTTATCATATTGCTTTGTTCTTCTCTCAATGTTCTCCCGCACTTGTTGGTGAAGCTTCTTCACTAATTCAGCTCTATTTTGCCCATCCTTATTTTTGAATTGATCAATAGGCAAAGGAAGCAAATCAATTGGGGTCAAAGGATTGAAACCATATACCACTTCAAATGGAGAGTTTTTATTGGCGGTATGCATGGAGCGATTGTATGCAAACTCAACGTTGCAAGTTCTCTTCCCAAGTCCTTAGATTCTTGCGTATAATTGTCCTAAGAAGCATGGACAATACACGATTGAAAACTTCAGTTTGGCTGTAACGCCCCGGTTTTGGGCTTAGAAGTTTTGGGCGTTGACCGGTTCGGTCAAAGTGCTGTTCGAATATAAAAAGGTGAAATTAGGAAAGCCTAGTTCGGGTTGCATTAAAAATATGGAAAAATGTTCTAAAATCCTCTTTTAATATATATATGTGAACTGTGAAATCAATTTTACAAAATGTGGTTTGGAAGGGTGACATTTTGGCTGGTGACCAAAATGTAATTTTTGAAAGTTGCGTGACTGTTTTAGAAAGGATTGAAACTTTGAATCTTTAAGGAGCTATTTACCCAAAGGGAGTTTCTCCAGATTTTTCTAAGATATTTAGTGATTTAATTCTGATTTTAAAACAAAAGAAAAGTGGAGGGAAGTTATTTGCAACTAACTTTCCATATTTTCCAATTTTACACAATCAAAATCTAGATACATGATCACCCCTAGGTTTGTTTGTAAAAGTGGTTTTATGACCCGCTGCATTGATGGTGTTTGGTTTTGAGCATTCCTCACTAAGCATTATGTGCTTACGCTCCTTTTTGTCCATCAATGCAGAATCTTGAAGTTGGAACAGCGAGAAGCAAGGGATTCAAGGAGGACTCCACTTGAGATGTATGTCTCGGTTAATAGCTATAGATAATAAAGGCAATGGGGGGGAGAATCTTCAATGTTGATGTATAACAAGATTGTGTATGTTGGATAAGTTTAGTGTATGATGTTGAATCATGTGGATTAATGTTGCAACGTTTGGATCATCTTATGCTTAAGTTGGTTTGCTATGTTTCTTGTTTAAAAGCGTGAATGAGTTTTGATTGTGTTTAATGTGTTGGTGCACCTAGGGGTGATCATGTATCTAGATTTTGATGCATAAATGTCCCTTGTATGTTGTATGAGTTGCTGGTAAAGTTTGGTGGCATTTGGAGCATGATTGGTTGGTCGATTGTGTGTTTAAGCAAGCAATTTTCTGCACTCTGTGCAGGCCGTATCGGAACAGTGGCTACCGTTTCGGAACGGGTGCCTTGTAGCAGCCCAGGCGTCCGAAACGGAAGACGCCGTTCCGAAACGGAAAGCCCTCTGCCAGCCCTCGTTTCGGTACGCGTTGCGGAACGACCCCGCGTTTCGAAATAGGTTCATCCTGTTTCGGAACACCTGACCGTTGGGGGCTGACATTGGCAGTTAAATGTTTCGGAATGTTTGCATTTTGGTCCTGAAACTTGTTTGAGCATTTGTATGAGCTTGGGATGTCCGCTTGAGCTGAAATTTGGCAGTACAACATGAAATGTGACTAATTTCAAGATGGTAACCTTTAATCGAGTTAAGTCCTTGTAATTATCAGAATTTACATTTTGGTCCCTAAAGTTGTAAATTGTTCAATTGGGTCCCTGTTTGATCTCTGATGTTTGTGATCTTTGAGCATGCTGTTTGAATGATCATTACTAGGGTTAATGTGCATCTAGACAAGTTTAAAAAGAAAAAAAAGGTCGTTAATCAAGGTTGACTTTCGGGTTGACTTTGGTTTTCCCCGTGTGACCTTCTTAATTCGGGTCGATCGTCTAGGCCGAGTTAAGGGGGTTACATTTGGTGGTATCAGAGCTGTGTCGCGAATGCTTGGGGAAAACAGTAAGTTGTTGTAATGTGTGTTTGATGTCTATCCTGATGTATGGCTGAAAGCTGGTTGAAACACGTGTTTCTGAGTAAGTTGTTGATGTTTTCAAGCATGCTTTGTGGTTATGAATCGTCGTTGAGTTAATGTGGATTTGTGCTGATGTTGTGAGCTGGATTTATGAATAATGAAGGTATAATGAGTATGATATGTTGATATTATGCTGTTGTGAATGGATGCTGTATGATGTAAGCATGATCGAATATGTTGTTTGATATGCTTGATGTGGTGATATCCACGTTTGTGTTGACTGTTATGTCATGTAAAAGGGGAGAATTCGGGATACCCATTGCCTTATTATTATAGCTATTGTGTTATTTTGGAGTTGGAGTTTGAATCCTTGCTTAAAGCTGGTCTAATTGTTTTATTGTTTTGTTGTGATTGTTTGTTATTAATAGTATGGCGAAATCGATGAAAGAATGGCAGTTGAGTGAGATGGTTGCTGCTTTAGGGCAGGTTGTTAAGGCGTGGAATTCACCTTTTAGTGGAGGTGTTTTGCCTCAGTCTTCTGTGCTTGGTGTTGAGGTTTTGAGACAGGAGGGAGAAGTTGGTTCTGTGATGAAGGGTTCATCACTAATTGTTCAAGAGGTGTTGGGAACATCTCAGGCTGTGGTAAAAGTAAAATCGGTAGATGTGCTGGCTGAGGGATGTGTGGGTTTGTCGAAGCAGCGTTTGCTTGATCTGGGTGCTGTGGAATATCATGGTTCGACGCCGGAGACGTTTGAGGCCTGATTGGCCAGTGTGATTCTGATTTTGGATCAGGAAGGTTGTGATTATGCCTGTAAGCTGGGGAGCATTGTCTCTTTGATGTTGGAGGATGCATGTGCCTGGTGGACATCTGTGGCGGTAGCATCGCACATCTATGATATTGATTGGGACTTCTTTGTGTCTGCCTTTTATGAAAGGTATCTTGGAGAGAAATTCCCAAGGGTTAAGCAGTGTGAAGGTAGTGCAGATCTGGGGCAAGTGCTGGTTGAACAAGGAGTGGAAGCTCAGCTACCAGAGTGTAATCGTTGTGGGAGGCGCCATGTTGGAGGTTGTTGGGGCGCAGGTGCTTGTTGGAACTGTGGTTCTAAAGAGCATGTGAAGCGAGATTGTCCTCTTGGGGTGAAGTCAGCTTCAGTGGTAGCCAAAGGGTCTCTGAAGGGTCGTGGGCACGGCCGAGACAAGGTTCGAAGGTGGCAGGAAGAGCGGAAAGTTGTGAAGAGTTTGGGAAATGAAATCTGTTGGAAATGTGGGTCTGTTGGACATAGGAGGCGTGATTGTTTGAAGTTGGCTCGGAACAGCCAAGGTTCTTTACCGCAAGGAGTTGGTGATGACCTTAGTGTGTTAGCTGATGCTGCAGCGGTGCGGCTGGAGGATGGTGGTTCTGCAAGGAAGAGAGCTCGCCTGATGAAGCTCCAGGGTGGTGATGTGTTTTCAGGTAACCTTGTTAAGTAGCCTTTGCCTAGTTATCTTAGTTGGTTTCTGTTGGCTTCCCTTGCGTAGTGAGTATGATCTTGTTGCTAGCATGTTGAGGTAGTTGTTGTTGTTGTCTTTGTTTGGAAACATCTTTAGTGTTAAGGGGGCTTTAGCGATTATCTTGTGGTTAATGGTTGTTAGAATGATGGAGTTAGACAAGTTGAAGGTGAGGTAGGAGGTTGTTCTTAGATGGATACTGAGGATGTTATTGGTGGGTGTGAACTGACATACATGCACAGTTAAAAATCATCTGTTATATGTTATATTATATATGTACTGGTCCATGCATACATGTGACATGACATTAGAGGTTTTGCATACATGTACATCAGGCATTGATAGGGCATATTGGTGACCATGCATACGAATGTTCACACTCGCTAATAACTAATCGAATCTGTTAGTGTTGTGGTTGGGTTAGGTTGGATGATGGTTTTTAGAGGTTGCGTTGGTGCTGAGTGGAAGTTAGAAGTAATGGAGGGTATTAAGCTAGTTGCTAGTAATAGTGAGTGTGGTATAGCTTGTTGGTAGAAGGGAAAGTGTTTGATGCATGAAGAGTTTAGTGGGTTGGTGGTGAGGAGTACCGGTTGAGATTAGAATCGGTCAAGTGGTTTGAATAGCTAGTAGAGGTGGTGGTTCCTTGGTGTTAAGTGATGTTGTAGGTTAGTGAATGTGTTTCTAGAGTGCTGAGGTATCTTGGTACTGGTGTTGTGGTAGAAGGGTTGTTTATGTAGGTGAGGGTTCGTAGTAACCTTCGAGGAGTTGAGAAGATGGTTTGAATATTTTAAGTTGGGCGAAGTTCTGGTAAGGCAAGTGTTGTGGTCAAAGCTTGAAGTGGAAAGGCAATGAAAGATCGAAGGCCATTGCTGGTTTGATGGGTTCTTGTGAGAAGTGGTTGGCTGGTTGTGGTTAAGTAAGTTTCGTCTGAAGTCAGTTGGTGGTGTAATGGAACGGCTGGCGGAGTCAAGTTGGGGTTGTGATGTAAGTTTTGGATTGTTGGTGAGTAGTCCTGGTGAGTCATTATGGTTATAATAGCGGCGGATGTGAAGGATTGTCAGCTTTATGATGAGGAGTTTGGGTAAGCGGTTGATGCTTAAGAATTTTTGCTTGTGGTGTAAATCTCTGAAGGAGGTTGAGTAGTTTTTGGCAAAGAGTTTTGGAAGCAGGCGAGGTTGTGGATTACATAGTGGCTGAACTGGTTTGGTTGGTACCACTGTGTGAACAGGTTTTGGGAGTTGTGTGCTAAGGTGTTGTATGCTGTAAAAGTTTGAGGATTCTTCAGGTTGTTAATGAGGCTTTATGTATTCTGGAGTTGTGAGAGGTTAAGTTGTGCTTAACTTCGAGTGTTCTGAAATTTGGGAACAGTAAGTGGTGGTGTTGAATTTGGGTGGAGTTGTGGAGAGAGTGTTCGGTGGTGGGTAAGTCTCCTGTGTTGCCTTGCGTGTTACTTTGAGAAGTTTGGTTGTGCTCTTTTCGCCGGTTGAAATTTCGAGGACGAAATTTCCTAAGAGGGGGAGAGTTGTAACGCCCCGGTTTTGGGCTTAGAAGTTTTGGGCGTTGACCGGTTCGGTCAAAGTGCTGTTCGAATATAAAAAGGTGAAATTAGGAAAGCCTAGTTCGGGTTGCATTAAAAATATGGAAAAATGTTCTAAAATCCTCTTTTAATATATATAAGTGAACTGTGAAATCAATTTTACAAAATGTGGTTTGGAAGGGTGACATTTTGGCTGGTGACCAAAATGTAATTTTTGAAAGTTGCGTGACTGTTTTAGAAAGGATTGAAACTTTGAATCTTTAAGGAGCTATTTACCCAAAGGGAGTTTCTCCAGATTTTTCTAAGATATTTAGTGATTTAATTCTGATTTTAAAACAAAAGAAAAGTGGAGGGAAGTTATTTGCAACTAACTTTCCATATTTTCCAATTTTAATTTCTCTCATTTTCTCTCAACCCAAACATCTTTCACCAGAACTTTTCCTTTGATTTTGTCATCTAAATCACTCATTTCAATTCTCTTTTGATCTCTAATCATCTCATCAACAAAACCTCACCAATTGCTAATTGGATTTTCAAGATTTTGGTTCCAAAAAGGGAGAAACTCAAGTTTGGAGGTAAGAACGTCCTTCTCCTCTAAACTCTCAGTTCTTTACTGAAATTCCTAAGTTCTCAATCCTTAATTGATGATTTATAAGTGGTTTTAAAGTTGTGTATTGGATCTTGGCTTAAAATGCAAGATTTGCTTGATTTTGGTGAAATTTCGTGTGATCTGTTTGGGCAGTGTTTTGAGGTGTCAAATTAATGTTAAATGAATGTTAAATTGATAAGGAATTGAGGTTTTATCAATGCAATCCCGAATAGGTTGAATTTCCTAAGTTTTGCTTGAGTTTTTGGTTGTTTTTGGAGTGTTTTTGATGATCTGTTATAGCTGGAGGTATAAGGACGTGTTTGTGATCATTTTGGATGTTAATTGATGTTTAAAAATGGTTAGAAGTGATGGATCTTGGCTGGGTTGAGTTTTGGAAGTGTTTGGAGGTGTTTTCGGTTGTGTTTGGTAGCCGAATTGTTGGATTTGTGTAGAGCAGTGAGTTGAGTTGTGTTGCTGGTGTTTTTAATGCATAATGATGCATTAATCCTCTGTTGTTGTGTGCTTGAAACAGGGGAGTTTGATCCGTGAGCATTAGAGGTGGTGCGGAAGGTTTCGGATGCTTGGAAAGCTTGTTGGTTAGCCTTGTTTTGTGTATCGGTGAGTGAAGTTGGGTTTTCAGCTTTTAAACCAAGGTTTGAAGGTTTTGGGAGCTTAGTTTAAGTCTAAACAACTTTGCTAAGCTCAAGAGTAAGTAAATGGATTTTCTCTCTTGGGTTGAGTTGTGAATTGGTTTTCAAAGCTTATGTGATTGTTGGATGCAATGCATGTGATTTGCATGTTTTAAATTCTGTTTTGGAAGCATGTTTTAGCATGGTTTAATGCTGTTTTTGGAAGCCATATATAAAGGATGCTCAATGTAAGAGATCCTTGGGTTTGTACATTGAAATTGTGGCATTAATGCATAGTGTTGCATGTTGTTTAATGGCTTCGTGTAATGCTTTAAAAACAGTGGATTAATGATGGTAAATGGTGGTTTTTGCATCATGGTTATGCATGTGAATCATTGGACTATTGTGGTAAGATGGTTATATTGGCAAGTGATGTAAGTGGTTCTTGGTTACTTTGATCGGATATAGTTAGCCGGCTATAGGATTGGGTGCACCGTGAATAAAGTCGCCTTGGATGTGGAGTGGTTAAGAGTGAACCGGTAAACTCCATCCAAGTATCCTAACGAGATGGTTAAGGTTATAATGGTGATTGGAATCCCATTCGAGGACCTTGGGTAAGCAAAGGTAATAATGGTGGTTAAAATTCCATTGGTGGACCTTGTGCTTGTTAAGATCACAATGGTGGTGTAAAGACCATGTGTGGATCTTGTGTAGGGTGTCCCGGATCTCGTTAGTGATGTTATACAACTACCAATCGGTGAATGCTACGGTTATATGGTGATTAAAAGTCCATATATAGGAACCTTGTGCATGCTAAGGTTGTATGGTGGTTAAAAGTCCATACATGGGAACCTTGTGAAAGTTAAGGTTGTATGGTGGTTAAAAGTCCATACATGGGAACCTTGTGTAAGTTAAGGTTGTATGGTGATTAAAAGTCCATACATGGGAACCTTGTGTAAGTTAAGGTTGTATGGTGATTAAAAGTCCATACATGGGAACCTTGTGAAAGTTAAGGTTGTATGGTGATTAAAAGTCCATACATGGGAACCTTGTGAAAGTTAAGGTTATATGGTGATTAAAAGTCCATATATGGGAACCTTGTGAATGGTAAGGTCAAATGTAGATTAAAAGTCCATTTGGGGACCTTGGATTGGTAGTGTGTATGAAGCGTAGGGACAACGCTTGTGATCCGCGTATCCGATTGGATGTTGAGTCGAAAAGTGGATTTGGTTTATCACTTGGAAGCCAATGTAATGTTCTTGATTATAATGAAGCATGAGATGCTTGGAATGATGCATGGATTGCATGAGAAGTGTATAATGTATTAAGAATGCATGTATACTTGTTAGGTTTGAACAAGTGTTGATTATCTATTGAGAATGATGCATGTGTGCATGAAATCTCTTTAGTGCATTGAAGTATTGTTAAGACTTGTTTTTAAAGGCATATGTTGCAAACGTTGATGATGTGGTTCATATATGCATTGATTTAAAGCATGTGTTGGATTGAATGAGTAAATGGTTTTAAAAAGTTTCTTGCTTGAAATGATAATTAAGTATGAGAAAGGTATGATGAAAAGTGGAAGTGTTTTCCAAGGTTTTGAATTTAACTTTGCATTTGGTGTTTATGCATAGAATGGTTAAATTGATGTTATTGCAAGATTATGTTTTGAAAAGGGGTACTTAGCTTCCCAGGCTAAGGGATGGTTTTCAAGTGGAGCAATGCATGGTTTTGAGCTTGTTGTCGAAAAGGGTTTTCAAACATTGCTTTGGTTTTATCAAATCGGGTTTGTTTGTAAAAGTGGTTTTATGACCCGCTGCATTGATGGTGTTTGGTTTTGAGCATTCCTCACTAAGCATTATGTGCTTACGCTCCTTTTTGTCCATCAATGCAGATTCTTGAAGTTGGAACAGCGAGAAGCAAGGGATTCAAGGAGGACTCCACTTGAGATGTATGTCTCGGTTAATAGCTATAGATAATAAAGGCAATGGGGGGGAGAATCTTCTATGTTGATGTATAACAAGATTGTGTATGTTGGATAAGTTTAGTGTATGATGTTGAATCATGTGGATTAATGTTGCAACGTTTGGATCATCTTATGCTTAAGTTGGTTTGCTATGTTTCTTGTTTAAAAGCATGAATGAGTTTTGATTGTGTTTAATGTGTTGGTGCACCTAGGGGTGATCATGTATCTAGATTTTGATGCATAAATGTCCCTTGTATGTTGTATGAGTTGCTGGTAAAGTTTGGTGGCATTTGGAGCATGATTGGTTGGTCGATTGTGTGTTTAAGCAAGCAATTTTCTGCACTCTGTGCAGGCCGTATCGGAACAGTGGCTACCGTTTCGAAACGGGTGCCTTGTAGCAGCCTAGGCGTCCGAAACGGAAGACACCGTTCCGAAACGAAAAGCCCTCTGTCAGCCCTTGTCTCGGTACGCGTTGCGGAACGGCCCCGCGTTTCGAAACAGGTTCATCCTGTTTCGGAACACCTGACCGTTGGGGCTGACATTGGCAGTTAAATGTTTCGGAATGTTTGCATTTTGGTCCTGAAACTTGTTTGAGCATTTGTATGAGCTTGGGATGTCCGCTTGAGCTGAAATTTGGCAGTACAGCATGAAATGTGACTACTTTCAAGATGGTAACCTTTAATCGAGGTAAGTCCATGTAATTATCAGAATTTACATTTTGGTCCCTAAAGTTGTAAATTGTTCAATTGGGTCCCTGTTTGATCTCTGATGTTTGTGATCTTTGAGCATGCTGTTTGAATGATCATTACTAGGGTTAATGTGCATCTAGACAAGTTTAAAAAGAAAAAAAAAAGGGTCGTTAATCAAGGTTGACTTTTGGGTTGACTTTGGTTTTCCCCGTGTGACCTTCTTAATTCGGGTCGATCGTCTAGGCCGGGTTAAGGGGGTTACATTGGCCATCCGTTTATGGATAAAAAGTTGTAGAAAACAACAGCTTTGTTCCAATCTTACTCCATAGCGTCCTCCAAAAGTGACTCAAGAACTTCACATCTCGATCAGACACAATAGTTCTTGGAACTCCATGTAATCTCACAACTTCTCTAAAAAATAGATTAGCAATATGGGAAGCATCATTAGTCTTGTTGCATGGAATGAAATGAGCCATTTTTGAGAATCTATCTACTACCACAAAAAATGGAATCTTTGTTATTCCTTGTGTGTGGAAGTCCTAGCACAAAATCCATGGAAATATCCTCCCATGGTGCATTTGGAATTTGTAATGGTGTGTAAAGTCCATGGGGCATGACTTTGAACTTTGTCTTCTTACATGTGATGCAATGCTCACACCACTTCTCCACGTCTCGTTTCATCTTTGGGCAATGCAAATGTTCTTGCAATATAGAGTGCGTTTTGGCCACTCCAAAGTGTCCCATTAGTCCTCCACAATGGGCCTCTTTGATAAGCGATTCTCTAATAGATCCTCGAGGGATACAAAGCTTTCCTTCCTTGAAAAGATACCCATCAGCCCTACAAAACTTCTCATATGTTCCTTTTTCACAAGCTTTGTAAATTTCACCAAAATCATAATCAGATTCATAAAGCTCTTTAATTAAGGCAAAACCTACCAATCTAGAATCCAAAAGGTTAAGAAGAGTATATCTTATTGATAAGGCATCAGCAAAAACATTTTCCTTACCCTTCTTATATTTGATAACATATGGGAATGTTTCTAGGAATTCAACCCACTTGGAATGTCTCTTATTAAGCTTGTGTTGTCCCTTCAAGTGTTTCAGCGCCTCATGATCTGTGTGGATGATAAACTCCTTAGGCCATAGATAGTGTTGGCACGTTTCTAATGCCCTTATGAGAGCATACATCTCCTTGTCATAAGTTGAATAATTTAGAGTTGCTCCACTCAATTTCTCACTGAAATATGCAATAGGACGTCCTTCTTGAGATAATACAGCTCCAACTCCTAAACCTGATGCATCACATTCAATTTCAAAAACTTTATCAAAATCAGGTAAAGATAATAAGGGTGCATTGGTTAAACGTTTTTTAATCAAACAAAAAGACTTCTCTTGTTCGTCTCCCCAAAAGAATCTAGAGTTCTTTTTGATAACTCCGGTCAAAGGTGCGACTATGGTGCTGAAATTGGGAACAAATCGGCGATAGAAACTAGCAAGTCCATGAAAACTCCTCACTTGACTAATGTTAGTAGGTATCGGCCATTCCTCAATTGCTTTAATCTTTTCTTGATCAACCTCCAAACCCTTTGAACTAACAACAAAACCTAAGAACACAACTTTGTTAGTGAAAAATGTACATTTTTGTAGGTTAGCATACAACTTTTCTTTTCGCAAAACATCCAATACTAACCTTAAATGTTGAGCATGATCATTCAAAGTTTGGCTAAACACAAGTATGTCATCAAAATACACCACACAAAACTTACCCAAGAATGGTCGAAGTATATAATTCATTAACCTCATGAATGTACTTGGTGCATTAGTTAAGCCAAATGACATAACCAACCACTCATACAAACCTTGCTTGGTTTTGAATGTTGTCTTCCACTCATCTCCTTCTCACATTCTTATTTGGTGGTACCCACTCTTAAGATCAATCTTAGAAAAGATGTTAGAACCACTTAATTCATCAAGCATATCATCTAATCTAGGAATAGGATGACGATACTTTACCGTTATCTTGTTCACTGCTTAAGATCAATCTTAGAAAAGATGTTAGAACCACTTAGTTCCATCCTTCTTAGGTAAAAGTAAAACCGGCATGGCACATGGACTAAGGCTCTCTCTCACATAGCCCTTTTCCATTAACTCGGATACTTGTCTTTGCAACTCCTTAGTTTCTTCCGGATTGCTTCTATATGCTGGTCGATTTGGAATGATGGCTCCGGGAATGATATCAATTTGATGCTCTATTCCTCGAATAGGTGGAAGCCCATTCGAAATCTCCTCCGGAAACAAATCTTCAAATTCCTCCAATAAAGAGACAATTAAAGATGGCAAACCAGGATCAAGATCATTAGTGTTCAAAAGATTTTCCTTGTACATGAGTACAAGTTCCCATTTCTCTGAAAGCAAACACTTTTTGATCTCTTTCTCTCTTGCAAAAAGAATGGTTTGTTTTCCCTCATTTTTTTTTCACTCTTTTTGGATTTAAACTCTTTTTCTTTCTCTT
The DNA here is from genome assembly GCA_958450335.1 of Hibiscus tridactylites. Taxonomy (NCBI): domain Eukaryota; kingdom Viridiplantae; phylum Streptophyta; class Magnoliopsida; order Malvales; family Malvaceae; genus Hibiscus; species Hibiscus tridactylites. The sequence goes on from OY288290.1 coordinate 29,269,305, forward strand.
TGGCTGTTTTGAAACTCTCTCTCAAGTGGATTTGGTATTTATGGACTTGTTTTGGTGAAAGAGGGGCTAAAGTGATCTTTTTGGTTTGATGGGTGAAAGTGTAACGGTTGGTATAACCATCATGTATCGCTCTTTTGTCGAATTGCCACGGTCTCCCCAACAAGATATGGCTAGCGTGCATTGGTACAACATCACACAACACCTCGTCTTTATATTTTCCAATGGAAAATGGCACAAGTACTTGCTTGGTGACTTTGAGTTCTCCCCCATCATTGAGCCATTGTAGCTTGTAAGGATGAGGATGCTTTGTTGTTGCCAATCTAAGCTTCTTTACCATCAAAGTACTAGCAACATTAGTACAACTTCCTACATCAATAATGAAAAAGCATACCTTTTCGTTTACATGGCAGCGAGTATGGAAGATGTTCTCGCGTTGATCTTCCCCTTCTATGGATTGCACGCTTAGGCTTCTTTTCACAACAAGAACCTCACCATGTACAACATGTTCCATCTCTTCTTCTTCTTGGATAGGAACATCATCTTCTTCCTCCTCTTAGTCAGTTTCGATCTCTCTATCTTCTCGAATGAGCATTGTGTTGCGATTTGGACATTGGCTAGCAATGTGACCTCGCCCCAAGCATTTGAAGCATTGCACATCAAGGGATCGAACTGGCATAGCAGTGCTCTTTCCCCTACTAGTTTCAGTAATGGGTTTGGCACTCTTTGTTGGAACACTTCGTTCTTTAGGCGTAAAGGATGCCTTATGTTTGTAGGTACCCTGCCTCCATTTAGGAGAAGAGCCTCCATAGGCACGGGTTGTGCTTTCCTTTTGAGTTGCCTTTCGACCTTCATGGCCATATGAACCATGTCTTCGATCTCAACATAATGTTGCAACTCAACAGTGGCCGCAATATTAGGATCAAGGCCGGATAGAAATCTTGCCATGGTGGCTTCTCGATCCTCATCAATGTTGGCTCGGATCATGGCTACTTCCATCTCTTTAAAGTAATCCTCAACACTACGGGTTCCTTGGGTGAGATTTTGAAGCTTGTTGAACAACTCCATGTGATAGTGAGTTGGAACGAACCTCCTACGCATAACGGCCTTCATCTCATTCCAAGTAGAAATTGGATGTTCACCATTCCGTCTCCTGCTAGATGTTAACTGATCCCACCATATTAGTGCATAATCTGTAAATTCAATGGCTGCAAGTTTTACCTTCTTAAGCTCGGAGTAGTTGTGGCACTCAAAGATGTGCTCAACTTTTTTTTCCCATGCAAGATAAGCTTCAGGATCCGTTCTTCCTTGGAAAAAAGGAATGGCTATTTTGATGTTGCTAAGATTATCATCAACTCTTGGTCGAGCTCTTTGGTACTTAGGTTCTCGACGCCTCAAACATTGCTGGGAGGCTCGCTCGTCTATGAGTTCTTCATCCACCTCTCCCTCATACTCTTCCTCGTGATCTGAATTATGCCTTCGTTGAGATCTTTCCTCCAAATGATCTAATCGTTCTTGCATCGGCCCCAACCTTTGTTGCAACAACCTGTCCATCTCTCGGATTATATCTTGAAGATTGGAGTTAGTTGCATCTACGTTAACATTATTACTAGCACCAATAGTGTTTCTCACGGAATCTTGAGGCAAGATTAACTAATAAACCTCACTAGCAAAAATTCTCACCGTTACACTCCAAGGAAAACACTCACATTCGTGTTTCACTCGGGATGACTTTTACCCTTGATGTGCACTTTTGCCTTTTACCGCTCTTGTTCTCCTATCAAAGTCCTTAGAGAACTTACTCAAGGCATAACAAGTTTGCTTGTGGAAATTGGCTGAAAGAAAGGCTTTAGAAAAAAAAGGCTATAGGTAGAAAAGTAAAATGATTAGAAAACAACAAGGCAATAGGAAATAATAATTTTCTGAATTGAGTATTACCAACAACAACCAAACTTCCTTTTTTTTCCTTTTTCTTTTCTTTCTTTTCTTTTCTTTTCTTTTTTTTCTTTTTTTCCTTTTTATGCAAACCGGGAAGAGAAACACTTAACTTACTGAATCAAAATAGCTCTGATGCCAAATGATACGTATCCGATTGCGTGATGACCGAATTCGTATGTGATGTTGCCCGATCGTTATTCTAGTATGAAGTTGCAAACTTGAAACTTGAGTGTGGAAGTGATGTATATGGAATGAATATGGTGAAAGTTGTTGTAATAGGTGCTGGAATGGTTGGTGATTATGGTTTGAAAGATAATTGTAAGGGGAAATTGAATATAAGTGGATATGGATATATGGAATAGAATCAATGTGGAACAAGGAAGAACCAACAAGATAGTGATTGTTGACCCAAACCTTACACGTTCTTACCCTTTGTGAAATGATGGAAGAAGGTTGGATTGTGACCCTTTAGCATTAATTGAGCTAAGAACCAACAATATAATCAAATGGAAGTGATGGTGGAATGGTGGAACATGACCCGCTAGCTAGAAAGCTAGGAACCAACGCTATAAATAGATTGGAATGAAAAGAGAAAATTTGCCACAAGACTAGCTTGAAGCCGATAAAGTTCTTAAAGAACAATGAAGAGAACACTCTCATATATTTTCATAAAAAAAAGGTCCCTTACAAAGGCAAATGAGCATCCTATTTATAGTACATGGCAGCCTATAATTTGAATGGACAAAACAATGCATTAAGGCTCCAATTTATGACATTCAATGGTTTGTCTTCAATCCTATCAAGTGTGGCTGGCCATTTGTGATAAAAATGAACCTACATGCTTAAATGAAACACATACATAAGTGAAATATTTTCAATGACACTAAAAACACATAAAATATTAATAAAAAATATGATAAAAATGTTATGCAAACTTAAAGAATTAATTGAACAAGTTCAATGATTGAACTAGTTTAATTAATGAACCTACATGCTTAAATGAAACACATACATAAGTGAAGTATTTTCATAAATGAAGTGCTTGCATAAATGCAATAACAAGCATATTTATTCTCATGGAATGAATGAACTATTGTGCAACTACTCATGCAAATTCAAATGCAACTACTCATGCAAATTCTTATGCAACTACTCATGCAAATTCTTATGCAACTTATTTCAAGTTTCTAACAAACTCAAAACGTTACAAGATCTAATTGTTGCTGTCATTTCTTCATTCATTTTCCAGCATTCGCAAAGCAAACTTTCCACATCATCTAGAATCATTTTAGCTCTTGCACGAGTCATAGGTCCTCTAGGAAATTCATTGGAATTCTTTCTGGTTGTGGTCACATCAGTGACCTTGGGTTGAGTGTGAATATCATGCCTAAGTCAGTCTTCATGAAGCTTGGTATAGGGGATGTAAGGCCAACCTCAGTTATCTTGCAATTGGCCGACTGATCTCATGTGCGTCCAGAAGGAAGAGTAGAAGATGTAGTGGTGAAGGTGGACAGATTTGTTTTCCAGTCGACTTTCTCATTCTCGATTGTGAAGTGGACGACAATGCACCCATTATTTTGGGGCGACCATTTATAGCCATCAGTCGAATTTTGATTTATTGTGAGAAGGGTGAGTTCACCATGAGAGTGGCTGACCAAAAGGTGACCATCAACGTCTTCAACATTCTTAGATATTTGGACGAATATAAGGAATGTCAGTACATGGATGTTGTAGTAGAAAGTGAAACTACAGATCTTTGATGCAACAATTCTTTGGAAATGGATGAACATGAGAAATTCCAAGAGGAGGACCACAAGGAGGACTATGAGGTTGATCATAAGGAGATCGAGGATTCTCTGGAAAAGATAGAGCAGTCTAACCTGCTGGAAGCTAAACTAGGTACGCATTTCGAACCTCTTGATTTCTCAAAATTTATTCCTCCTAAGCCCTTACTCAAGCATGCACCCACATTGGAATTGAAACCTTTTCCATCACACCTTAAGTATGCCTATGTAGGAAGTGATAAGACATTACATGTGATAATTTCATCTAGTCTCACGCCTAAGCAAGAATCTATCTTAATAAATATGTTATCTCAACATAAAAGAGCTTTAGGTTGGACTATGGCTGACTTGAAAGGTATAAGCCCTACTATTTGTATGCACAAAATGCTGCTTGATGTCTGTCACTGCAATTCTGTCGAACCCCAAAGAAGGCTTAATTCAATCATGAAGAAGGTGATGATGAAGGAGATTATCAAGTGGCTTGACGCTGGTGTGATATACCCAATATGCAACAGTTCGAGGGTAAGCATGGTACAATGCGTGCCCAAGAAAGGAGGCATGATCGTGGTGAGTAGCGAGGACAATGAGTTTCTACCGACAAGAACCGTCACGGGGTGGAGGATTTGTATGGACTATCAAAAGCTCAACAAGGCAACCAAGAAACACTATTTCCCTCTCCCATTCATCGATCAAATGCTTGATAGATTGGCGGGGAAAGCATTCTATTTTTCCTCCAAAAATACTCAGGGTACAACCAGATTGCTATAGCACCTGAAGACCAAGAGAAGACAATCTTCACCTATTCGTATAGAACCTAGGCTTTTATAAGAATGCCCTTTGGATTGTGCAATGCTCCAGCAACTGTTCAGAGGTGTATGTTGGCTATTTTTTCAGACATGGTTAAAGAGTTCTTGGAAATTTTCATGGATGACTTCTCGGTCTCCGGAGATGATTTTAATTCGTTCTTAGGAAATTTAAGAAAGATGCTTAAATGGTGTGAAGAAGATGATTTGGTTCTCAATTGGGAAAAATGTCATTTTATGGTGGCCAAAGGCACGATTTTGGAAACAAGATATCGAAGAAGGGAATCGAGGTGGACAAGGTGAAGATTGAGGTAATTGAGAAGCTACCGCCTCCACCACTGTCAAGGGCATACATCGTTTCTTGGGCCATGCTGACTTTTACAAAAGGTTCATCAAGGACTTCTCCAAGATCTCTAAGCCATTATGCAATTTGCTACAGCAATATCAGCCCTTTACATTTTATGACAAATGTCCCAACGCTTTCATGGAAATGAAGGAGAAACTTATCTCAGCACCCATTATTGCCCCCTGATTGGAGCTCACCGTTTGAGCTGATGTGTGATGCATGTGACAATGCAATAGGGGCAGCTCTCAGACAACGCCCAGGTAAACTCTTTCATACTTATTATGCTAGTCGTACCTTCAATGATGCATAAATTAATTACACCACCACTGGAAAAGAATTGTTGGGCATGTTGTTTTCCTTTGATAAGTTTAGGTCATACTTGATAGGCACTAAAGTCATTGTTCACACCGATCATTCGGCTATTAAATATTTAGTGAATATGTAACGCGTCGATTTTTGGCCTAGGTGTTAGCCATATTTGGTTAGGCGGTTCGATTCGAACCAGTTTAACGGTCTAGTCTAGTTTCAGGAAATAATTAAATGGTAAACTTTGATTTAAGGGTAAAATCGTAAAAGGCTAACGCTTTGAATCTTTAAGGAGCAATACCAAGGGCTAATAGAGACTTTTCCTCCAATTTTAATTAAATAATTATAATAAAAAGGATGGAGGGAATTCCTAGAGACGGTTACTCATTTTCATTTGACGATAGTTTTCTTCTCTTATTTTCTCTCAAGTTTCCTTCATCCAAAAAGCAAGATTTTCAAGGTAAACTCTAAATTTGATTTGGATTTTAAAGACTTGTCTATTTTCTATTGATTTCCTATTGAATCTACTATTTTCTCTTTGGTTTCCTTTTGGTTTCTTTTCAAATATGGAGGAAGAGTTCATCATTAGAGGTAGGTTCATTCTTCTCCTCTAATGACATGTTATTTACTGAAATTCCCAACTATTTAGTCTTTTACATATTGTTTTTAATGGGATTATATATATATTGATGAAATCATGTTTAATTGAGGTTTTTTTTTTGAAGATTTATGGTGGATCTTTGGGTTTGATGTTAATTGCTGAGTTAATGATTGATTAACATGTTGTTAATGGCCAATAATGTTAACTTGATGTATTTTGTTGAGTGATGAAATCTTGAGTTTTAGGGGATGTTGTTGTGTTTTCTTGATAGTTGGAGGTTTGTTGAGGTTGGGGAAGTGTTTTAGGTTGTAATTGGATGAAGATTGATGGTTTATTTTTACTGGGTAATGATTGGGAACGATTTAGAGTAGTTTTGTCGATGTTTTCGGTTTGTACCGATGGTTAATTGCTTGGAAAATGTGGTAGTTCAGTGGGGGTTTGTGTTGCTGGAGGTTTTGATTCAAGAGTGTGCATTAATCCTTTGTTTTTCCTTGGTTAGAAGCAGGGCATGCACTTCTTGATCATTAGAGGGCACCTTTTCGAGTTTCAAAAGCTTGTAATAGCTTCGACAAGTGAGACGAAGTTGTATCGGTGAGTAGATGTGGTTTGAACATTTTAATAAGCTTGAAAACAAGGTTTTGGGAGGTTAGTGTAAGCTTGAAATGCTTAGCTAATCTTGGAAGTAAGTATGGTTACTAAAGCTCTCAATTTTCGGTTTAAAGTACATGTGGATTAGCATGCTCGTGTTTTGGATTTATATATTGTTACATTGTTACTCACTATTATGCATGTTTTATAAGCATGGTTTTGATGATTTACATCCCATGAAATGATTTGGTTATGTTTCAAGAGGTTATATTCTTGATGAAATATTATGCTCTATTTGAAGCATGTTTTAAGATGGGATATGTGGTGATTTTATTAATGCATTGAAAGTAGTAAGTTAACATGGATTTTAATGATATATTGGCTTAGTGATGAGATTTCTATTATTGGATATGTTGGTCGACCAATAGGATGTAAAGTGCACTATATTATATAAAATTCGTGTGTGTGATAAATTCTTCGGTTACATAATAGGGGTAGATTCTATTGTGTTGCGAGTGATAGGGGTAGATTCTATCACCACAGGCAATGCAGATAGTGACATCATGGCCGGAGTACGATTATGGTGAGGGTTGATTTCACCATGAGACTTGATAGGGGTAGATTTTATCAAGGGCTTGGTGGGGGTTGATTCTGTCAAGTGTGTTCGTATATCCGATCATTATTGGATGGGGGTAGATTCCATCCGGTTCACTTGAAATGACAATATATGAATTGAACATGTATCATGGTTTTAAAATGCTTTTGTATAATTACACTTATACATAATGTTTATGCTTTGTGAGAATGAAGCAAGAGAAGCTTGATTTTGTTTTGCATTGAGACTGTAACCCCCTTAGCCCGACCTAGACGGATGACCCGAACTAAGAAGATTACACGAGAAAACCAAAGTCAACTCGTAAAAGTAAACCTCGATTAACGACCCTTTTTTTTTCATTTTTATCTTCTCTAGATGCACATTATTATCCTATGTGTTCAACAAGGCACTTAGAAGAAAACGACATAACGATCGAAGTTCATTTAGGGGTTCAACTGCATACTTTTGACTTTTAGGGAAAAAATTGTAATTTACATAAAATACTAGGAATTTTTCATTTTAAAAGTTACCAATCCATAATTAGTCATGTAACATGCCAACATATCAAATTTCATCCCAAACAGATCTCCCGAACTCAACTAATTGAACAAACATTCATTAGAGACCAAAATGCAGAAATTCAGAACTTTAAAGATTCCATTAACTGAATTAACTAACTCGTATCGATACACTTCCTCCCGTATCGATATGCAAATCGAACGTAGTAACTTTTGGGAAAAATGTATCAATACGCCCAAGCCCGTATCGAAACAGCCTTCAAACATTTGCCTAGGCGTATCGATACACGGACAAATCGTATCGGTACACCTAAGCCGAAAGGCTTGGTTTTGGCCTTAACGTATCGATACTCGGCCTTGTGTATCGATACACATACTAGAAAAGCATTTCCAACTGCCATCTTAACACATTTAACAACATCTAAACAGGCTTAGATCATACATGCAAGCTATAATCAACCTACTAAACATGTAAGCATCAACAAACAGTATAACATACTCATCATGTACACCAAACCATTGTGAATCATTAGCTACTCAAGCATGCTTAAGAAAATAAGCCATAGTATAGTCAAAACACTATAAGCAATACCATAAACCAAATAGAGGCCATTTACAATCCAAAATAAGAAACCAAAACAAGCTTAAGGTGTTAAACATCACAAACAAAACCAAGAGTAGAAATCCCACCCATTGCCTCTTATTACACTAAGGTAAACCATATACATTTCTTAGATCAGAATGCTTGGATTCCACTTGCTCTTGGACTGCCTTGATTGCTCAATTCTCTACATTGATGAAATAAATTAGCATAAGCATAAAGCTTAGTGAGGATCGCTAAAACCAAACATTCATCAATGCATTTTATAAAACCAACATATCATCATTTGTAAGCTCATGCCTTCCTTTAAAACATGCTCTTCAAAGCATCAATGCACTTTTTTAAACCACATGCTCATAGCATCATTAGAAACAACAGAAAAATCCTTTGTTCATGCTTAAACCAAGCATCACATGCATTCTAACATAATTCACAAGCATCTCATGCTTAAATCATTATTCAAGAACATTATATTGGCTCACAAGTGATCAATCTCAAACCATATCAAAACTAACACAATTGAGACAATCGAATATTTGGATTACAAGCGTTGTCCCACACGTTTCATACACACTACCGGACTACACAAGGTGGAAACTAATGGCACAATCACAACCCCTCAACACCTGTGATGGAGATCAATGGGACAATCACAACCCCTCAACATCACTCATCGGTAGTTGTATAGTTCCACTAACGAGAGTACAAGACACATACCACAAGACTCACACACGAGATTAAACCATCCACCGTTGTGATCTTAGCCTCAATCGTTAGGGTACTTGGATGGAGATTACAACACAATCAAAACCCCTCAATATCCAAGGTGACTTTATTCACGGTGCACCCAATCCTATAGCCGACTAACTATATCCGATTAAAGTAATCAAAAATCATTTCCATCACTTGCCAATATAATCATTCAACGTCATTATTTCACTATTTTACAAGCATAAATCACAATGCCATTTTCACAAGCATAAACATGCTTAAACTCCAATGCATATGCCTGACAAATGCAAGGTTCACCTACGTAGTGCATCCTTAACAAAATTGCATTAAAAACAAGCTTCAACAATGCTTAAAACATGCTTTAAAACTGTAATCAAAACCACATTCAACTCAAGTGCATTTTCAACAAAAACATAGCACATTCTGAGAGAGATTATCGAATCACTTACTCTTGAGCTTAGCTATGTGTTTCAAACTTACACTAAGCTCCCAAGACCATGCTCAAAGCGTTACAAAGCTGGAAAATGCATTTCCACACACCGATACACGAAACTCACTTGCGACGCGAAGATCACCCCTCCGAAGCCCCAAAAAATGCTTCATTTGCTTTCGGATCAAGATCCCATGTTTTTAGATCACCAAAATAGAGATCGAAATGCATTAAAATGCATTCAAACACCAGCAACTAAACACAAACTCATTGCTCACCAAAATTACACCAATTTACCCATCCGAAATAACCAAAAACTCAATTGATTACTTCCTAAACCAAGCCCAACCAATGTAACACCCCAAATTTGGGCCAAGATGTTTTAGAGTCCGAATCGGACCGGTAAGAAAATGGTTCGAATCTTAAAGGGAGCTTTAGGGAACACCTAGTTCGGGATGCTTTAAAAATATGGAAAACTATCTAAAAATCCTCATTTATTATATGAATGATTATGGTCAAATCAATTTTACAAAATAAGGTTTGGAAATACTACATTTAGGCGTAGTGACCAAATCACAATTTTTGCAAAAGTTAAATAGTCATTGTTTTGTAAAGGATTGACACTTTGAATCTTTAAGGAGCTAATTTTACCAAAATGTTTTTAATCAGATTTCTTTTTATTTTGGGTGATTTTAATATGGTTTTAATTAAGGAAAATAAGATAATTAAAAGAGAGAAACTTTCTTTGACTTTTCATAACCACTTTACGTCAATTTTCTCTCCTTCTATTTTCTCTCAAATTCTTTTCAGCCAAACACTCTTTCTCCAACAATTTGCTACTGATTTTCATCCCTTTTGATTGGATTCTAATTCTTTTTTGATTCCTAATCTTCTCCTCATCAAAACCTCTTGTTTCTTCAATGGATTTTCAAGAAAACTTGCCCAAATCAAAGAGAAATCAACCATTAGAGGCAAGCTTCGTCCTTCTCCTCTAATGATCAGTTCTTTACTTAAATTCCCAAGTTATCAATCCTTTGTTAATGATTTTTGAGTTGGTTTAATATTAGAAACAAGAAATTGTCTTAAAACTTAAGGTTCTTGGAGAAATCTTGATGATTTTCGTGCTTGATGGTTAGGCTCTGTTTTGAGGTTGTTTTCTAATGTACTTGGATGGAGTCTACGGTACAATCTCAACCCCTCGACATCCAAGGCGACTTTATTCACGGTGCACCCAATCCTATAGCCGGCTAACTATATCTGATTCAAGTACTTTAAAACCAACACATCACTTGCCAATATACATCATTTAACAACATCAATCCACTGTTTAAAAGCATTTAGTTAAGCCATTAATCATCTTGCATCACTATGCATCAAAATCACATTTATCAATGTACAAAACAAGGATCCCTTACCTTGAGCATCCTTCAACACATGGCTTATAAAACCAACAATAAACATGCTAAAATATGCTTTTAAAAACAGAATTTAAACATGCAAACAACTCATTTGCATTAAACCAATACATGGCTCAACAACAAGAGAGTTTTTCCGAAAACTTACTCTTGAGCTTAGCTAAGTTGTTTAGACTTAAACTAAGCTCCAAAAACCTTCAAACCATTGGTTTCAAAGCTGAAAACCAAACTTCACTCACCGATTCCGTTTCGCAAGCTTGCCGAAACACCAATCAAGCTTCCGGATCAACACCACAAGGATCCAAAGATGTCTCCCCTGTTTTAAACACACCAAAGCAGAGGATTAATGCATCATCATGAATTAATATCTTCAACCAAGATATATAAACTTGTTGCTCTCATCAACACTCACATTTCGGCTACCAAACACAATCGAAATCACATCCAAACACCTCTACAACACTTCCCAGCCAAGATCCATCAACTCCAATCATTCTTATACAACAATTAACATCCAAAAAGGATCTAATCACGTCCTTATACCTCCAGCTATAGCAGAACATCAAGATCACCCCAAAAACAATCATTAACTCAAGCAAAACTTAGGAAAATCAACCTATTCGGGATTGCATTGATTAAACCTCAATTTCACATCAATTATACATCCAATTTACAACAAAAAGACATCTCAAAACAGTGCCCAATCATTTCATACGAATTTCATCAAAATTAAATCCAAATCTTGCATTTAAAGCCAAGATCATGAACACAACATAAAAACCTTTAATAAAACTCAAATAAGGGATTGAGAACTTGGGAATTTCAGTAAAGAACTGAGTATTTAGAGGAAAAGGACGTTCATACCTCTAAATGTGAGTTTCTCCTTGTTTAGAACCAAGATTCTTGAAAATTCAATAAGCAAATGCTAAGGATTTGTTGTAGAAATGATTAGAGATCAATTGAAGATTGAAATATCATCTTTAGATGTTAAAATCAGAGAAAAATTGGCTGGGAAAAAGTGTTTGGGCTGAGAGAAAAGTTGAGAGAAAAGAAATGGAAAATTTTGAGAAAAGTTAGTTATGACAACAAAATATCTATTTCCCTCCTTTTTCCTTTTATTAAAAATCATTAATTAAATCTTTAATATTAAGAAAAATCTGGAGAAAACTCTTCTTGGGTAAATTAGCTTCTTGAAGATTTAAAGTTTCAATCCTTTTAAAACAGTCACCAACTTTTCAAAAATTACATTTTAGTCACTAACTTAAAATGTCATACTTCCAAACCTCATTTTGTAAAATTCATTTCCCCACTCTCTTAAATATAATAAAAGAGGATTTTAAGGTATTTTTCCATATTTTTAATGCATCTCGAACTAGGCTTTCCTAAAATCACCCTTATATATTCGAACCGCAATCCGACCGAACCGATCCAAACCCAAAACTTCTAAGCCCAAAATTGGGGTGTTACAACTCTCCCCCCCCCCCCCGCTTAAGAAATTTCTTCCCCGAAATTTACCTGAAGGAAAGAGGTACGAAAACTGCTTCAATATATCATCCTTCCGTTCCCACGTGGCTTCTTCTACTCCACGATGCTTCCACAACACCTTTACCAACTCAATGGTCTTGCCTCGAAGAACCTTACTATCCGAATCCATAATCTTCATCGGTTCCTCATCATAGGTCAAATTCGGATTCAATTCCACTTCTTCCACGTGCATCACATGGGAAGGATCCGATCTATACTTCCGAAGCATAGAAACATGAAACACATCATGAATCTTTTCCAACTCTTGCGGTAACTTCAACTTGTACGCAACAGGACCCACACGCTCAATCACCTCGTATGGTCCAATGTACCTAGGGCTCAACTTACCCTTTCGGCCAAACCTCATCACCTTTTTCCAAGGCGAAACTTTCAAAAACACATGGTCACCCACCGCATATTCAATCTCCTTACGCTTCAAATCCGCGTAAGACTTTTGCCGATCAGAAGCTGCCTTAAATCGCTCACAAATGAGCTTCACCTTCTCAGTAGTTCCTTTCAACAAAGTTGGCATCGAAACCAACTTCTGACCCGTTTCAGCCCAACACAGAGGAGTCCTACACTTCCTCCCGTATAAAGCTTCATAAGGTGCCATTTGAATACTTTCCTGATAACTATTATTATAGGCAAACTCCACCAAAGGCAAATGTTTCTCCCAAGAGCCCTGAAACTCAATCACGCAGCACCTCAACATATCCTCCAAAACATGGATAACACGCTCAGACTGTCCATCCGACTGCGGATGATAAGACGTACTAAAATTCAACCGTGTACCCAAAGCCTGATGCAAACACTGCCAGAAACGCGATGTAAACCTCGGATCCCTATCCGACACAATCAACTTAGGCACACCATGCAGCCGCACAATCTCAGCAATGTACAGCTCTGCAAGCTTATCCAAAGTATACGTAGTATGCACAGGCAAGAAATGCGCACACTTCGTCAGGCGATCCATAATCACCCACACCGAATTCTTCTTCGATGGCGACAAAGGCAAACCAGACACAAAGTCCATGGTAATCCTTTCCCACTTCCACTCAGGAATTCTCAACGGTTGCAACAACCCTGAAGGAAATTGATGCTCAGCATTAACTCACTGACACACCAAGCACTTGCTTACAAACTCAGCAACATCTTTCTTTAAACCCACCCAATAGTAATCATCACAAAGATCACGGTACATCTTAGTACTACCAGGGTGCATAGCAAAAGGACTACTATGAGCTTCAGTCAGAATAGCGCGCCGCAAATCAACATCATTGGGCACTACTATCCGACTCCCAAAGCATAAAACTCCATCATTATTAAAACAGAAATCCGAAGGCCTATCCTCCGCAATATCTTGAACATGTGGCACCAAGGAATCATCCAACAACTGCTTTTCCTTAATCAACTGAACCAAAGATGGTTTCACTTGCAACTCAGCCACAAGGCCACCATCACGCGAAATACTCAAACTGGCAAAAATAGCCCTCAACTCAACAGCTACCTTCCTACTCAAGGCATCCGCTACAACATTAGTTTACCTGGGTGATACTTGATCGTCAAATCATAATCCTTGAGCAACTCCACCAAACGTCGTTGCCTAAGATTCAACTCTTTCTAGGACATCAGATACTTCAAACTCTTGTGATCCGTGTACACAATACACTTCTCACCATACATATAATGTCTCCAAATTTTCAAAGCAAAAATCATCGCAGCTAACTCAATATCATGCGTAGGATAATTGCGCTCATGCACCTTCAACTGCCGTGATGCATAAGCCACCACCATACCCTCTTGCATCAACACACATCCCAAACCAACATAAGACGCATCGCTATACACCACAAATGATTTCCCTGATTTAGGTTGAACCAAGGTAGGAGCTTGCGTCAATGCTGCCTTAAGCTTCTCAAAAGCCTGATGTCTCGCTTCCGTCCACTCATACTTAACATCCTTCTGCAACAACTTCGTCAAAGGTGCATCAATCTTTGAAAACCCATCCACGAACCTCCGATAATATCCTGCCAAACCCAAGAAACTACGAACTTCATGAACAGACTTAGGAGGCTTCCAATTCATCACTGCTTCAATCTTCTGAGGATCAACTCGAATCCCCTCAGCATAAACCACATGACCAAGAAACACCACTTCTCTAAGCCAGAACTCACACTTGCTCAGCTTGGCATAAAGCTGATTCTCCAACAAAGCTTGCAACACAATTCTCAAATGTTCTTCATGCTCCTCCTCAGTACGCGAGTACACGAGGATATCATCAATGAACACCACGACAAATTTATCCAAGTATTCATGAAATACTCGATTCATCATATCCATGAAAGCTGCAGGAGCATTCGTCAAACCAAACGGCATAACAAGGAACTCATAATGTCCATACCTCGTCTTGAAGGTTGTCTTTGGCACTTCCACATCCTTCACCTTCAACTTGTAATACCCTGACCTTAAGTCAATTTTTGAGAACACAACCGCTCCCCGAAATTGATAAAAAATATCATTAATTCTCGGCAATGGATGTCGATTCTTGATAGTCACCTTGTTAAGCTGGCGATAATCAATGCACATTCTCATAGTGCCATCCTTCTTCTTCACAAACAAGACCGGTGCACCCCAAGGTGGTACACTCGGCCGAATGAAACCATGATCAAGCAACTCCTGCAATTGAGTCTTCAGCTCTTTCAACTCTTTAGGTGCCATTCGATAAGGAGTAATGGACACTGGAGTTGTGTTTTCGTACAGCTCAATCCCAAACTCCACTTCGCGATTAGGAGGCAATCCATGCAACTCCTCCGGAAACACACCAGGAAACTCTCGCACAATCCTGATATCTTGCACACGCAACTCCTTAGAACTAGGATTCATCACAAAAGCGAGGTAAGCTTCACAACCTTGCCTCAGCATCCGGCTCGCCTCCAATGTAGACACCACATTGGCAAGAAACTTCACATTCTCACCAACCACCACTACCTCATAATCATCCGCAAGCTTCAACGAAACTCGCTTATTCTCAAAATCTACTACAACTCGATGCTCAACAAGCCAATCCATACCAAGGATTACATCAAAACCATAGAAAGGCAGTTCCATAAGATCAACATGAAAAACATGATCTTGCACAACCAAAGGACATCTTCTATAAAGCTTTCGAGTCACAACAGTCTCACCAAAAGAACTAGTGACACGCATACCAACATCCAAAGACTCAATAGGCAAATCAAGCAGTTCAGCATGCTCACGCAATATGTATGAGTGTGTAGATCCAGAATCAATCAAGGAAAGTAATGACAAGGATTGCAAAGTGAAAGTACCTGCGATCACATATGTGTCATTCCTTCCCTCCCTCTGAGCATACACTCTGGCTTGACCACCACCCTCAGGCTAAACAGCTACAACATGAGCCACATTCCTTCAACCATCCTCTCTACGCTAGAAGTTACCTCAGCCGCGCCCACGACCTCTCTGCGGTACAACAACCCCAGGAGCACGTCCTTGGCCACCACCGGCCAACATAGGACACTCCCTCCTCATGTGACCCGCTGATCCACAGTTCCAGCATGAGTTACCAGTCGCCACAACATGAGCCTGCACCTCCCTCGCTGCTCGAGGACAGTCACGCCTCAAATGACCACGCGATCCACATGTCCAACATATGTTCGGATCATCTCTTGCCTTGTCTCCCTGAACAGGCGCACCGTTCCCTCCACCACCTCGCCTAGCTGAAGACTGATACTTCCAATCACGTCCTCTCTTATTCCGTCCGCCACCGGAACTATACTTAGCAGCTCGCTTACCAGCACTAGAACTAGCACTTCTAGAAGATAAACTCAAATTCATCTCAATGTCTTTTGCTCTACCAACCAGCACATCAAAATCAGTATACTAGGCAGCCAGCATATAAGTCTTCACCTCCGTCACCAAACCATAACGGAAACGCTCACACCTCTCCTGCTCATCTGGAACAAGCTCAGGTGCATACTGGCTAAGTCGGACAAAATGTACCTCGTACTCAGCTACAGACATGCTCCCTTGAGTAAGAGACATGAATTCCCTTTTCTTTTCATCTAGGTACCTCACACCCAGATACCTTCTCTTGAACACGTTCTGAAAGAACGTCCAAGTTACATCAGCATCCTCCATTCCGGAGATAGTCGTTGTCCACCAGGTATACGCATCGTCCTATAGCAAATATACCACACAACCCAGCTTCTGCACTTCATTGCAGTTCATTTGACCCAAGATTCTCTTGGTACTTTCCAGCCAAGACTCAGAACCTTCAGCAGACAAACCCCTGAACTCAGTCCCTCCCAGACTGCGCAAACGCTCCAAAGGTAGTCTCACATTGGCATCCCTCTGATGCCCACCTACTTGAGCACCAGCTACCGCCGCCCGAAAAGCTCCAGCAATAGCTTGAATCAACATTGTCATGTCAGGAACAGCTTGCCCCTGACTAGCTTCAGGTCCAGCGACCCTAGCACCAACTGCAACACCAGCTCCTTCACTCCCAGCACCACCACCACCAGGAGGAGGAGGTAAATCCACCACATTCTCAGCATTTTCTTCATTCTCATTTTGAGCCATAGCTCGCGTAATAATCCTCGTCTCTCTACGAGATGCCATTCACTAAACAATACAATTACAATGCAACAAACAAAGTCAGGCTCAGCAAGGTAAGCAATCCAAGTACTCAAGCTCATTTCCAAATAAAAACGAATCATTTCATTAGCTTTGATTTGGCAATGGGTCCCTCAACATGCTTCACCACAACATACACCACAACTGTAACATACTTGCAATTCACACAATATACTTTCATTCAACAAGCATACAAAGTATTCATACACTCATCACCCACATAACCATTCCCAATTACTCGAGAACTCTGCTCTGATACCACCAAATGTAACCCCCTTAGCCCGGCCTAGACGGTCGACCCGAACTACGAAGATTACAAGGGGAAAACCAAAGTCAACCCGAAAGCTAAACTTGATTAACGACCCTTTTTTTTCTTTTTAATCTTGTCTAAATGCGTATTAACCCTAAATATGTACATAAGATCCACATACTCAAAAATCACAGCGAGCGGAAAACATTTAGGGACTCAATTGCACAACTTATGAATTTAGGGACAAAATTGCAAATTCTAGGAATTTCGAGGACTTAACAAAATTTTAAGTTACCAATGTGAAATTAATCATGTTTCATGCTTCTCTACCAAATTTCAACTCAAACGGACATCTCAAACACAATCAATTGCATAAACAAAGTTCAGGACCAAAACGCAAGGTTTTCAAAACATATAACCATCAGTTTCATTGCCCAACGGTCGAGTGTTCCGGAAGAGGGATGATCCGTTCCGAAATGCGGGACCGTTCCGAAACTCGTTGCGGAACAAGGCTTGGCAGTGTCAAATCTGTTCCGGAACGGCTCTACCCGTTTCGAAACGCCAAGGCCATTTCAAACCCTCTGTTCCGAAACGGTAGCACCTGTTCCGAAACGTAATGCCCAGATTGCAGATTTTTTTCTGGTTTAACTCACTTTCAACCAACCAAACACATTCCAATGACACTCAAATCATACCAGCAAGTCATTATACACTTAAGGAACATAATAGCATCACCCAATCTCAATCATGGCATCAATTAGGGAAAATCCCAATTCTATAGGCATGCATCCTATAAAGAGAATCATGCAACCATCAAAACACCAAATCAATTAAAAAAGGCCAATTACATGTTCCATCATTGTCAAGAGCATAAAACCAGCTCAAGGAGTCCAAAACATTTCCCAAAAACACAAACTAGGTCCCCATTGCCAAATGCCAAAAGCTAAACAAGTTATGAAAATAGTCACCATACATGAGCTTAAGATTCCACTTAGATTCTTGAGCACCTTACTGCCCCTTTTAGCACTTCAATGCTCTGCATTATTGATTTAGGAAAGAGAGAGCGTAAGCACATGGCTTAGTGAGGAATGCTCATTTAAAACATCACAATAATGCATTTGTAAAACACCTTTTTAAAACCTTAGTTCAAAACAACATTTAATCATGTATATAAGCATATAAACCAATCATTTCATGCTTCAATCGGATACGCGGATTACAAGCGTTGTCCCATACGCTTCATACACACTACCAATATCAAGGTGGAGCAAATGGTACAATCACAACCCCTCAACACCTGTGATGGAGACTATGGTACTATCACAACCCCTCCACATCACTCACTGGTAGTTGTATAACATCACTAACGAGATCACGGGACATACAACACAAGATCCACACATGGACTTT
Source organism: Hibiscus tridactylites (assembly GCA_958450335.1). Classification (NCBI taxonomy): domain Eukaryota; kingdom Viridiplantae; phylum Streptophyta; class Magnoliopsida; order Malvales; family Malvaceae; genus Hibiscus; species Hibiscus tridactylites. Next base: position 29,287,796 of record OY288290.1, read on the forward strand.
TAACCACCATTGTGATCTTACAATACACAAGGCCCACACATGGACCATTGTGACCTTAACACAAGATCCACTCATGGACTTTTAACCACCATGGTGTTCTTAACCATCTCGTTAGTGTACTTGGATGGAGTCTACGGTACAATCTCAACCCCTCGACATCCAAGGCGACTTTATTCACGGTGCACCCAATCCTATAGCAGGTTAACTATATCTAATTCAAGTACTTTAAAACCAACACATCACTTGCCAATATACATCATTTAACAACATCAGTCCACTGTTTAAAAGCATTTAGTTAAGCCATTAATCATCTTGCATCACTATGCATCAAAATCACATTTATCAATGTACAAAACAAGGATCCCTTACCTTGAGCATCCTTCAACACATGGCTTATAAAACCAGCAATAAACATGCTAAAATATGCTTTTAAAAATAGAATTTAAACATGCAAACAAATCACTTGCATTCAACCAATACATGGCTCAACAACAAGAGAGTTTTTCTGAAAACTTACTCTTGAGCTTAGCTAAGTTGTTTAGACTTAAACTAAGCACCCAAAACCATCAAACCATTGGTTTCAAAGCTGAAAACCAAACTTCACTCACCGATTCCGTTTCGCAAGCTTGCCGAAACACCAATCAAGCTTCCGGATCAACACCACAAGGATCCAAAGATGTCTCCCCTGTTTTAAACACACCAAAGCAGAGGATTAATGCATCATCATGCATTAATATCTTCAACCAAGATACCTAAACTCGCTGCTCTCATCAACACTCATATTTCGGCTACCAAACACAACCAAAATCACATCCAAACACCTCTACAACACTTCCCAGCCAAGACCCATCAACTCCAATCATTCTTATACAACAATTAACATCCAAAAAGGATCTAATCACGTCCTTATACCTCCAGCTATAGCAAAACATCAAGATCACCACAAAAAAAATCATTAACTCAAGCAAAACTTAGGAAAATCAACCTATTCAGGATTGCATTGATTAAACCTCAATTTCACATCAATTATACATCCAATTTACAACAAAAGACATCTCAAAACAGTGCCCAATCATTTCATACGAATTTCATCAAAATTAAATCAAAATCTTGCATTTAAAGCCAAGATCATGAACACAACATAAAAAAATCAAATCAAGGATTGAGAACTTGGGAATTTCAGTAAAGAACTGAGTATTTAGAGGAGAAGGACGTTCATACCTCTAAATGTGAGTTTCTCCTTGTTTAGAACCAAGATTCTTGAAAATTCAATAAGCAAATGCTAAGGATTTGTTGTAGAAATGATTAGAGATCAATTGAAGATTGAAATCTCATCTTTAGATGTTAAAATCAGAGGAAAATTGGCTGGGAAAAAGTGTTTGGGCTGAGATAAAATCTTGAGAGAAAAGAAATGGAAAATTTTGAGAAAAGTTAGTTATGACAACAAAATATCTATTTCCCTCCTTTTTCCTTTTATTAAAAATCATTAATTAAATCTTTAATATTAAGAAAAATCTGGAGAAAACTCTTCTTGGGTAAATTAGCTCCTTAAAGATTCAAAATTTCAATCCTTTTAAAACAGTCACCAACTTTTCAAAAATTACATTTTAGTCACTAACTTAAAATGTCACACTTCCAAACCTCATTTTGTAAAATTCATTTCACCACTCTCTTAAATATAATAAAAGAGGATTTTAAGATATTTTTCAATATTTTTAATGCATCCCGAACTAGTCTTTCCTAAAATCACCCTTATATATTCGAACCGCAATCCGACCGAACCGGTCCAAACCCAAAACTTCTAAGCCCAAAATTGGGGTGTTACAGGTAAAACCTCATTTCTAACATCATTTAACATTCAAAATACATTAAAGAACCTTCTCAAAACAGAGCCCAATCAATCACAACGAAATTCTTCAAGATCACTTCCAAAATCTTGAGTTTTAAGCCAAAATCATGTTTCTAATATTAAAACCATTTATAAAACTTTAATAAAGGATTGAAAACTTGGGAATTTCAGTAAAGAACTGAGTATTTAGAGGATAAGAACATTCTTACCTCTAAATGATGATTTCTCCTTGATTTGGGCAAAATTCCATGAAAATGCAATGTGGAAATCAAAAGGATTTGTTGCAAGATTGATTAGAAACCAATAAATGATGGAAATCTCATCAATTGAAGTGAAGATCAATGTGAATTTTTCTGGAGAAAATCAGTTTGGATGATGGGATTTTGAGAGAAAAAGGAATGAGAGAAAATTAGGAAAAGATAGTTTTGAGAATCAAAATTTAGTTTTCACCTTTCTTTTATTTAATTAAATCACCCAAATTAAGGAAAAATCTGGAGAAAAACATTTTGGGTAAATTAGTTCTTTAAAGATTCAAAGTTTCAATCCTTTACAAAACAGTCACTACTAAACTTTGCAAAAATCCCATTTTGGTCACTACACCGAAATGTAGTATTTCCAAACCTTATTTTGTAAAATTGATTTCACCACTCTCTTATATATATTAAATGAGGATTTTTAGATATTTTTCTATATTTTTAAAGCATCCCGAACTAGGCTTCCCCTAAACCTCCTTTTATATTCAAATCATTTATCCGATCGTTTCGGTTTAGACACTAAACTTCTAAGCCAAAAATTGGGGTGTTACAACTCTCCCCCTTAAGAAATTTTGTCTTCGAAATTTACTTGGAGGAAAAAGGTAAGGAAACTGCTTCTTCATGTCATATTTTCTTTCCCACGTGGCTTTCTCAATACCACGACGCCTCCACAACACCTTAACCAACTCAATGGTCTTACCTCGAAGAACTTTAATGTCCGAATCCAGAATCTCAATCGATTCCTCATCATAGGTCAAATCTTGATTTAACTCCACTTCCTCCACATGCATAACATGCGAAGGATCCGATCTATACCTCAAAAGCATAGAGACATGAAACACATCATGTATCTTTTCCAACTCTTGTGGTAATCTCAGGTTATAAGCCACAGGACCCACACGTTCAATCACCTCGTATGGTCCAATATACCTAGGGCTCAACTTACCCTTCCGGCTAAATCTCATCACCTTCTTCTAAGGCGAAACCTTCAAGAACACACGGTCACCCACCGCAAACTCAGTCTCCTTATGCTTGAAATCCGCGTAAGACTTCTGTCGATCAGAAGCTGCCTTCAACCGCTCACATATGAGCCTCACCTTCTTGGTGGTTCCTTTCAACAAAGCCGACATTGAGACCAACTTCTGCCCTGTTTCAGCCCAGCAAAGACGAGTTCTGCACATCCTCCCATACAAGGCTTCATAAGGTGCCATTTGAATACTTCCCTGATAGCTATTGTTATCAGCAAACTCCACCAAAGGCAAATGCTTTTCTCAAGAGCCTTGGAACTCAATCACACAACACCTCAACATATCCTCAAGCACTTGGAAAACACGCTCAGACTGTCCATCCGAATGCGGATGATAAGAAGTATTGAAATTCAGCCGCGTACCAAAAGCTTGATGCAAACATTCCCAAAAAACGCGATGTATACCTCGGATCTCTATCCGACACTTTAGACTTTGGCACACCATGCAAACGCACAATCTCAGCTATGTGCAGCTCTACAAGCTTATCCAAAGTATACGTGGTATGCACAGGAAAGAAATGCGCACACTTCGTAAGGCGATCCACAATCACCCACACCGAATTCTTCTTCGATGGTGACAAAGGCAAACCAGACACAAAGTCCATGGTAATCCTTCCCCACTTCTATTCAGGAATCCTCAACGGTTGCAACAACCCTAAAGGAAATTGATGCTCAGCTTTAACCCGCTAACAAACCATACACCTACTCACATATTCTGCAACATCTTTCTTCAAACCCACCCAGTAGTACTCATCCTTCAGATCACGATACATCTTTGTACTACCAGGGTGCATAGCAAAAGGACTATTGTGGCCTGAGTCAGAATAGTACGCCTCAACTCCGCATCATTTGGCACTACTATCTGACTTCCAAAACATAGAACTCCATCATCATTAAAACAAAAATCTGATGGTCTATCCTCAGCGATATCCTGAACATGAGGCACTAGCGAATCATCCAACAATTGCTTATCTTTTATCAACTGAACCAGAGATGGTTTCACTTGCAATTTAGCCACAAGACCTCCATCTTGCGAAATACTCAAGCTGGCAAGCATAGACATTAACTCCACCGCCACCTTCCTGCTCAAGGCATCCGCCACAACATTATCTTTTCCCGGATGGTACTCGATCGTCATATCATAATCTTTAAGCAACTCCACCCAACGTCGTTGCCTAAGATTCAACTCTTTCTAAGACATCATATACTTAAAACTCTTGTGATCCATGTACACAATACACTTCTCACCATACATGTAATGTCTCCAAATCTTCAAAGCAAAAACAACTGCAACTAACTCAATATCATGCGTAGGATAATTGCGCTCATGCACCTTCAACTGTCGCGATGCATAAGCCACCACCTTACCCTCTTGCATTAGCACACACCCCAAACCAATATAGGATGCGTCACTATACACCACAAACTCTTTTCCTGATTCAGGTTGAACCAAGATAGGAGCTTGCGTCAAAGCTGCCTTAAGCTTCTCAAAGCTTGTTGTCTTGCTTCTGTCCACTCATACTTGACATCTTTTTGCAACAACTTCGTCAAAGGGGCAACAATCTTCGAGAATCCATCCACAAACCTCCGATAATATCCTGCCAACCCAAGGAAACTACGAACTTCATGAACGGACTTTGGAGGCTTCCAATTCATAACCGCCTCAATCTTCTGAGGATCAACACAAATCCCTTCAGCCGAAACCACATGACCAAGGAACCCAACTTCCTTTAGCCAAAACTCACACTTGCTCAGCTTAGCATAAAGCTGATTTTCCAGAAGCGCTCGCAAGACAACTCTCAGATGACCTTCATGCTCCTCCTAGGTACGAGAGTACACAAGGATATCATCAATGAACACCACAACAAACTTGTCCAAATATTCATGGAACACTCTATTCATTATGTCCATGAAAGCTGCAGGAGCATTCGTCAAACCAAACGACATTACAAGGAACTCATAATGGCCATACCTTGTTTTAAAGGCTGTTTTCGGCACATCCTCATCCTTCACCTTAAGCTGGTAATACCCTGACCTTAAGTCAATCTTGGAGAACACAGCTGTTCCCTGAAATTGATAAAAAAGATCATCAATCCTCGCAAAGAATCCCGATTCTTGATAGTCAACTTGTTCAGCTGACGATAATCAATGCACATTCTCATAGTGCCATCCTTCTTCTTCACGAACAAGACAGGTGCACCCCACGGTGACACACTAGGCCTAATGAAACCACGGTCAAGCAATTCCTGAAGTTGCATCTTCAACTCCTTAGGTGCCATGCGATAGGTAGCAATGGACACTGGAGTTGTGTTTTCATACAGCTCAATTCCAAACTCCTCCTCTCGGCTAGGCGGCAATCTAGGTAACTCCTCCGGAAACACTCCAGGGAACTCACGTACAGTTCTGATATCTTGAACGCGCAACTCCTTTGAACTAGGATTCATCACAAAGGCTAGGTAAGCCTCACAACCTTGCCTCAACATGCGTCTCGCTTCCAATGTGGACACCACATTGGCAAGAAACTTCACATTCTCTCCAACCACCACCACTTCGTAATGATCCGCAAGTTTTAGCGAAACTCGCTTACTTTCAAAATCTACTACAGCTCGATGCTCGACAAGCCAATCCATACCAAGGATTACATCAAAGCCATGGAATGGCAATTCCATGAGATCAATAGGAAAAACATAGTTTTGCACTTTCAGGGGACATCTTTTATACAACTTCCGCGTTACAACAGTCTCACCAAAGGAACTAGTCACATGCATACCAACATCCAAAGACTCAACAGGTAAACCAAGCATTTGACCATGTTCACGCAATATGTACGAGTGTGTATATCCAGAATCAATCAAAGAAAGTAATGACAAGGATTGTAAAGTAAATTTACCTGCGATCACATCCTCGGGTTGAGCATACACTCGAGCCTGACCACCACCCTCGGGTTGAACGACCACAACGTGAGCTACATTCCTCCCACCATAATCTCTACGCTGAAAGTTACCACGACCGCGCCCACGACCTCTCTGTCGCTCAGCTGCTCTCACCAGAGCTTGTCCCTCCTTCAAAGGCCGAGGACAATCCTTCTTTAAATGTCCACAGTTTCTACAATTCCAGCATGTGCCAAAGTTACCCCAACACTCGCCACCATGCCGTCTACCACAACGAATACACTCAGGAGTCTTAAAAACAACATTAGGTCTTTGCTGACCTCTACTAGGGTTACCACCTCCACGCCTAGCATCATAATGCGACCTTCGATCCTTATGCCTCTTGTTGCGATCTCTACCATAATCACGCTCATCCGCTCTCTTCCCAAAGCTAGATCCACCCGCTCGACCAGACAAACCAAGATTCGACTCAATGTCCTTGGCTGTAGTGACCAAGACATTGAAATCTGTATAGTCAACCGCAAGCATAAACATCTTCACATCCGTTACCAACCCATAACGGAATTGTTCGCACCTCTCCCGCTCATTAGGGATCAGCTCAGGTGCATACTGACTAAGGTGGACAAACTAGATCTCATACTCAGCTACCTACATGCTTCCTTGCACAAGAGATATAAATTCTCTTTTCTTCCCATCTACGTATCGCACACCTAGATACTTCCGCTCGAACGCAATCAAGAAGAATGTCCAACTCACCTCGCCATCTTCCATCCCAGAGATAGTGGTCGTCGACCACGTATAAGCATCACCATGCAGCAGTGACACCACACAACCCAGCTTCTGCACATTATTGCAGTTCATTTGCCCCAAAATCCTCTTTGTGCTCTGAATCAACACAGTCATGTCAGGAGCAGCTTGCCCCTGCACACCCTCAGCACCAGCGACCCCAGCACCAGCGTTTCCAGCTCCAACACCACAAGGTGACCCACCACCAGGAGGAGGAGGTAGATCCACAACATTCTCTCCATTCTTATCATTCTCATTCTGATTCTAAGCCATGGCTCTTATATTTACTCTCATCACTCTACGTGGCCCCATTTAAAAAGAAAGCAATGCACTGACAAAAATGCAATAAACACAATTAGGCACAATAAAGTAAGTAATCCAAGTACTCAAGCTCATTTTTGAAAACAACTTCCTTTCATTAGTTTTGATATGGAAATGGGATCCTCTAACACACTTCAACATAGCATAACATCACAAGCACGCCACAATTGAAACCATGCATCACTTTTCACACAACACTCTTCCACCCAAAAGGCTCATCATGCAATTACACTTACATCATCCACATAACAAATCCCAAAGATACGATAACAAAGCTCTGATACCACCAAATGTAACCCCCTTAGCCCGACATAGACGGTTGACCCGAACTACGAAGATTACATGGGGAAAACAAAAGTCAACCCGAAAGTCAACCTTGATTAGCGACCAAACACAACCAAAATCACCTCCAAACTCCTCCAAAACTTAACCCAGCCAAGATCCATCACTTCTAATCATTTCCAAACATCAATAACCATCAAAGACAATCCTAAACTCGACCTTATACCTCCAGCTACAACAGAACACCAAGAACACCTCAAAAACCACCATTTTCTTAAGCAAAAACTTGGGAAACACAACCTATTCGATATTAGATTGGTAAAACCTCATTTCTAACATCATTCAACATTCAAAATACATTAAATAACCTTCTCAAAACAGAGCCCAATCAATCGCAACGAAATTCTTCAAGATCTCTTCCAAAATCTTGAGTTTTAAGCCAAAATCATGTTTCTAACATTAAAACCATTTATAAAACTTTAATAAAGGATTGAAAACTTGGGAATTTCAGTAAAGAACAGAGTATTTAGAGGAGAAGAACATTCTTACCTCTAAATGATGATTTCTCCTTGATTTGGGCAAAATTTCATGAAAATGCAATATGGAAATCAAAAGGATTTGTTGTAAGATTGATTAGAAACCAGTAGATGATGGAAATCTCATCAATTGAAGTGAAGATCAATGTGAATTTTGCTGGAGAAAATGTGTTTGGATGATGGGATTTTGAGAGAAATAGGAATGAGAGAAAATTAGGAAAAGGTAGTTATGAGAATCAAAATTTAGTTTTCACCTTTCTTTTATTTAATTAAAACATTAATTAAATCACCCAAATTAAGGGAAAATCTGGAGAAAAACATTTTGGGTAAATTATCTCCTTAAAGATTCAAAGTTTCAATCCTTTACAAAATAGTCACTACTAAACTTTGCAATAATCACATTTTGGTCACTACACCGAAATGTAGTATTTCCAAACCTTATTTTGTAAAATTAATTTCACCACTCTCTTATATATATTAAATGAGGATTTTTAGATATTTTCTATATTTTTAAAGCATCCCGAACTAGGCTTTCCCTAAAACCTCCTTTTTTATTCGAATCGTTTATCAGACCAGTCCGGTTCAGACCCTAAACTTCTAAGCCCAAAATTTGGGTGTTACAATAGTAGTCCATTTGCTATGCACCTAGGTAGTGCAAAGATGTACCGTGATCTGAAGGATGAGTACTATTTGGTGGGTTTGAAGAAAGATGTCGCTGAGTATGTGAGCAAGTGTATGGTTTGTCAGTGGGTTAAAGCTGAGCATTAGTTTCCTTCGGGGTTCTTGCAGCCGTTGAGGATCCCTGAGTGGAAATGGGAGAGGATTACCATGGACTTTGTGTCTGGTTTGCCTTTATCTCTATCAAAGAAGAATTCTGTCTGGGTGATTGTGGATCGCCTTACGAAGTGTGCGCATTTCTTGCATGTGCATACTACGTACACCATGGATAAAATTTCAGAGTTGTACATTGCTGAGATTGTACGTTTGCATGGTGTACCAAAATCTATAGTGTCATATTGATATCCGAGGTTTACTGCAAGGTTTTGGGAGTGTTTGCATCGAGCATTGGGTACGCGGCTGAATTTCAGTACTTCTTATCATCCACAGACGGATGGACAGTCAGAGCGTGTTATTCAAGTGCTTGAGGATATGTTGAGGTGTTGTGTGATTGAGTTTCAAGGCTCTTGGGAGAAGCATTTGCCTTTGGTAGAGTTTGATTATAATAACAGCTATCAGGCGAGTATTCAAATGGCACCTTATGAGGCTTTGTATGGGAGGAAGTGCAGAACTCCTCTTTGCTGGGCTGAAACGGGACAAAAGTTGGTCTCGATGCCGGCTTTGTTGAAGGGAACCACCGAGAAGGTGAAGGTCATTTTTGAGCGGTTGAAGGTAGCATCAGATCAACAAAAGTCTTATGCAAATTTGAAGCGTAAGGAGATAGAGTTTGCGGTGGGTGACCGTGTATTCGTGAAAGTTTCACCTTGGAAGAAGGTGATCAGATTTGTCCGGAAGGGCAAGTTGAGCCCAAGGTACATTGGACCATACGAGGTGATTGAACATGTGGGTCATGTTGCTTATAAGGTGAGGATACTAAAAGAGTTAGAAAAGATACATAATGTGTTTCATGTATACATGCTTCGAAGGTATAGTTTGGATCCTTCGCATGTTATGCCCATGGAGAAAGTTGAGTTGAATCCAAATTTGAAATATGATGACGAACCTGTTGAGATTTTGGTTTCAGACGGTAAGGTTCTCCGTGGTAAGACCATTGAGCCGGTTAAGGTGTTGTGGAGACATCGAGGTGTTGAGGAAGCCACGTGGGAAAGAAAGAAGGATATGAAGGAGCAGTTTCCTTACCTTTTTTCTCCAGGTAAATTTTGAGGACGGAATTTCTTAAGAGGGGGAGAGTTGTAACACCCCAAATTTAGGCCTAGATGTTTTAGACTCTGAATCGGATCGGTCAGAAAACGGTTCGAATAAAAAAGGGAGCTTTAGGGAACACCTAGTTCGTGATACTTTAAAAATATAGAAAAATATTTAAAAATCCTCATTTATTATATGAATGATTATGGTGAAATTAATTTTACAAAATAAGTTTTGGAAGTACTACATTTCGGTGTAGTGACCAAATCACAGTTTTTTCAAAAGTTAAATAGTGATTGTTTTGTAAAGGATTGAAACTTTGAATCTTTAAGGAGCTAATTTTACCAAATTTTTTTTAATCAGATTTCTCTTTATTTTGGGTGATTTTAATATAGTTTTAATTAAGGAAAATAAGATAATTAATATCAGATTTCTCTCCTTCTATTTTCTCTCAAATTCTTTTCAGCCAAACACTCTTTCTCCATCAATTTGCTACTGATTTTCATCCTTTTTGATTGGAATCTAATTCCTTTTTTATTCATAATCTTCTCCTCATCAAAACCTCTTATTTCTTCATTGGATTTTCAAGAAAACTTGCCCAAATCAAAGAGAAATCAACCATTATAGTTAATCTTCGTCCTTCTCCTCTAATGATCAGTTCTTTACTGAAATTCCCAAGTTATCAATCCTTTGTTAATGATTTCTGAGTTGCTTTAATATTAAAAACAAGAAATTGTCTTAAAACTCAAGGTTCTTGGAGGAATCTTGATGATTTTCGTGCTTGATGGTTAGGCTTTGTTTTGAGGTTGTTTTCTAATGTATTTTGGATGTCAATTGAAGTTATAAATGAGGTTTATCATACAAATCCCGAATGGGCTTGGATTCCTAAGTTTTGCTTGCTAGAATGGTGGTTTTTGGGGTGGTTTTTGTGTTCTGTTATAACTGGAGGTATAAGGACGAGTTTGTGGCGATTTTTGATGTTGATTGATGTTTAGAAATGATTAGAAGAGGTAGATCTTGGATGGGCTCTATTTTGAAAGAGTTTGGATATGATTTCGGTTGTGTTTGGTACCGAAATGTGGTTTTTTAGGAGAGCAGAGAGTTTAGCTGTGTGGATGATGATTTCAATGCATGATGATGCATTAATCCTCTGCTCTTATGTGTTATAAATAGGGGAGACATCTTCGGATGCCTTTGGTGTTGATCCAGAGGCCTAGATAGCATTTCGGCAATCAAGCGAAACGTAATCGGTGAGTGCGTATGGTTTTAGAAGTCCTTGAGGGACAAAGAATCAAGGTTTTGGGATTTAGGAGAGGTTTGAAACACCTTCCTAAGTCCGAAAGTAAGTATTGGCTAGATTCCTCTCTTAAATGTAGTGGTTGCCCCTAAAATACTTTTACATGCTCATGGTTTGAAATAGATAAACTCCTACTGTTTTTATGCATGATTTGTAGCACGAGATGATGCTTGAAATGATTTCATGAGATATCATGATGCAGAGTTGAGATTTGATCTTTTGATTTAAAGCATGGCAAATGTTATGGTTTTGAAATTAGATGAGAATGATTTGAAAATGTTGCATGAAAAACAGTAGGTGAGATGATGATTTGACACAATATATTGGCATAGATGTTGAGATACTTACCAGATATAATTGATCGTGTTGGGTCATGTCGGCACACCCCATGGTGCAGTGGAAAAATTAATCCGATGTAATCCAGCCAGGATCCATGTACAGGAACGAATCCGGGGTGAAAAGATGAAGACTCACCTTTTAAAACTCTTGAAACTGGAAAACTAACGGTATGTCGGAATAACCACGTCAAGTAAAACCGGAATCCTCACAGGTTCGCAACGACCTCTACGGAGTCCACCTGTAACGCCCCGGTTTTGGGCTTAGAAGTTTTGGGTTTTTGGACCGGTTCAGTCAAAGTGCGGTTCGAATATAAAAAGGTGAATTTAGGAAAGCCTAGTTCGGGTTGCATTAAAAATATGGAAAAATGTTCTAAAATCCTCTTTTATTATATATAAGGGTATGGTGAAATCAATTTTGCAAAATGAGGTTTGGAAGGGTGACATATTGGCTAGTGACCAAAATGTAATTTTTGAAAACTGCGAGACTGTTTTAAAAGGGATTGAAACATTGAATCTTTAAGGCCATAACTTTTCTCTCAAATCTTCCATTTTCATTTTCTCTCAAACCAAACATCTTTTCTCCAGAGCTTTTCTCTCTGATTTTGTCACCCAAATACTTCTTTTCAATTCTCTTTTGATTGCTAATTGTAACGCCCCGGTTTTGGGCTTGGAAGTCTTGGGCGTTGACCGGTTGGTCAAAGTGCTGTTCGAATCGTAAGAGGTTAAATTAGGAAAGCCTAGTTCGGGTTGCATTAAAAATATGGAAAAATGTTCTAAAATAATCTTTTAATATAATTAAGTGAACTGTGAAATCAATTTTGGAAAATGAGTTTCGGAAATGTGACATTTTGGCTAGTGACCAAAATGTAATTTTTGAAAGTTTGGTGGCTATTTTATAAAGGGTTGAAACTTTGAATCTTTAAGGAGCTATTTACCCAAAGGGAGTTTCTCCAGATTTTTCTAAGATATTTTGACTCATAATTCTGATTTTAAAGAAAACAAAAAGGAGGGAAACTCATTTTAAGCATTTTCTCATCTAACTTCCCATTTTCTTTCTCTCTTTTTCTCTCAACCCAAACACTCAATTTCCAGAGTTTCAATTCTGATTTTCTCACCTAAAATCCTCCTTTCAACTCTCAATTGATTGCAAATCATTGTATCTTCAAAACCTCTTCAATTGCTTCAAGTTTCATCAAGGTTTTCTATTCCAAAAAGAGGAGAAACTCAAGTTTGGAGGTAAGAACGTCCTTCTCCTCTGAACTTCAAGTTCTTTAATGAAATTCCTAAAGTTTTCAATCCTAAATTGATGTTTAATTAAAGGCTTTTAAGTTGATTTATGGATCTTGGCTAATTATGCAAGATTTTGATGATTTCACATGATTTTCGTTTGATCTGTTAAATCTGTGTTTTGAGAAGTGTTTTTGATGTTAAATGATCATTAAATTGATGTGGAAATGAGTCTTGATTGATGCAAACCCGGATAGGTTGAGTTTCCTAAGTTTAGCTTGTGTTTTAAGGTAGCTTTTGTGGTGATCTTGTGGATCTGATGTTGCTGGAGATATAAGGATGGTTGTAGGTTGTTTTTAGATGTTAAATGATGTTAATGGAAGTGAGGTTTTGCTGGTTTATGGCTGGGCTTCGTTTAGAAGTGTTTCGGATGCATTTTCGGTTGTGTTTGGTGGCCGAAAATGGAGGTTTTGTGAGAGCAGCGTGTTTTGATGCTTTCATTGAAGCAATTAATGCATGGTGATGCATTAATCCTCTGCTTTAATGTGTTGAAACAGGGGAGGCATCCTTGGATCCAAGAATTGTTGATCCGGAGGCTTGATTTGGTGCTTTGGCTTGAAGCAAAGTGGAAATCGGTGAGTGGGTGAGTGAAAATGGATTTACAGCTTTAAAACCAAGGGTTGAAGGTTTTGGGAGCTTAGTTTAAGTCTAAACAACTTTGCTAAGCTCAAGTGTAAGTTTTCGGATTTCTCTCTAAGTGGTGGCCATGTTTGGTGTGATGCAAAATGATGATTTGCATGATTTGTTTACTGTTTTGAAAGCATGTTTTAGCATGATAATTGCTGATGTTTTAGCATGATATATGCTGATGTTTAAAGCCATGTGTTGAAGGTAACTCTAGGTTGAAGTACCTTGTTTTTATGCATTGTTTAAATGATGATTTAAAGCTTTGAGATGCATGATGAAATGGCTTGGTTTAATGCTTTAAAACAGTGGATTATATGATGTATAAAGTGTATATTGGCAAGTGATGGTTTGTAAAAGTGAAGGTCACTAAGGTGGTTAAAAGTCCTTGAGTGAGCCTTGTTACCTAAGATCATTAAGGTGTTTAAAAGTCCTTGGATGAATCTTGTTGCGGACACTAAGGTGGTTAAAAGTCCTTAGGTGCTCCTTTCCATGGTGTTTAAAAGTCCATGGGGCCAAGGTGTTTAAAAGTCCTTGGGGCCAAGGTGTTTAAAAGTCCTTGGGGTAATTCAAGCTACGGACACAAAGGTGGTTAAAAGTCCTTGTGTGGTCCTCATTCATGGTGTTTAAAAGTCCATGGCCAAGGTGTTTAAAAGTCCTTGGGGCCAAGGTGTTTAAAAGTCCTTGGGGAAAGTTGTTGAATTTGATTCATAAAAGAAATGTATCACTTGAGCCAATATGACATGTATAGTACATTGAGATACATGAGATGCATGTTTTAATGTTTATGTTGAAGCATGAGATGCTTGTTTAAATGAATTGTGGAAGCATGGGATTGCTTGATTTTAAGTATGCTTTGAGCATGTGTAAAGGTAGACTATAAGCATGTTTTACAAATGGTTTCAATTGCATTATTGAATGGTTTTAAAGAGCACTCCTCACTAAGCTTTGGCTTACGCTCTCTCGTTTTCTTGATTCAATAATGCAGAGCATTAGAGTACATTGAGGGCAGCAAGAGAAGGCAAGCTAACAAGTTCAAGTAAAGCTCAATGTATGGAAGGTTTTGTTAAACATTTTAGCTTTTGGTTGATTTGGCAATGGGGGACCAATGTGTATGTTTTGGGAGGTGTTTGAGACTCCCTATGGATGTTAAATGTTGTTTGATTTACTGGTTTTTGGATTGGATTCCTATTGCTTGCTTTCGAAGGTTTATTGCTTGAATGATAGCTTAAGTAGGAAGCATGCTATATGAATTGGGGCTTTTCACATGTGTTGTTTAAATGTTGAATTGTTGATGCAATTGAGGTCCTTGCATGTTGTATGATTAAGTGATATGGTTTGGTGATGTTAATTTGGTGCTTAATGCATGTTTGCTGCTGTTTTCTAATCGTTTCCAGGCAGGGGTATCGGTACTCGGGCTTGCGTATCGGTACGCCTGAGCCAAATATGCACTTTTCAGCCCAGGAGTATCGATACCGTTGAACAGGTATCGATACCTTATGAGTGAGGTATCGATACTGGGGGAAAGGTATCGATACCGTTGCTAGAGTTTGGTTTCTGCCTTCCCCGAGTATCGATACGACACGTGGCGTATCGATACCAGACCGTTAAAAACAGTTAAAAGTATCTTTGGATGTTTCGTTTTGTTTACGTTTTGGTCCTGAATCATGTTTGTTCAATTGTATGAGCTTGGAATGTCCGTTTGAGCTGAAATTTCACAGAGAAGCATGAAACCTGACTAATTTCAAGATGGTAACTTTAATTTGGGTTAAGTCCCTTAATTTATCAGAATTTACAGTTTGGTCCCTAAAGTTGTAATTTGTTCAATTGGGTCCCTGTTTGATCTCTGATGTTTGTGATCTTTTAGTATGTTGTTTGTGTGATCACAATTAAGGTTAATGTGCATCTAGATAAGATTAAAAAGAAAAAAAAAAGGTCGTTAATCAAGGTTGACTTTCGGGTTGACTTTGGTTTTCCCCGTGTGACTTTCTTAATTCGGGTCAACCATCTAGACCGGGTTAAGGGGGTTAGATTTGGTGGTATCAGAGCTGAGTTCTCGAGTAATTGGGAATGTGCGTATGCATGATTGAAGCATGGTTTGGTATGTATGCTTGTTGTATGAAAGCATGTTCAGTGATTTGTGATGATGACGTGTATGTGATGCATGTTGTGATGATGCATGATGAGGGTACCCATTGCCAAACAAAAGCTAAAGAGATGATGTTGTTTTGAAAGAAATTGAGCTTGAATACTTGGAATTTGCTTACCTTGCTGGTCCTGACTTGTTTTATTTTGTATTGTTATGCATGGTAAAAGTATGGCACCACGTAGAGAGTTAAGGAGTAGCGCGAGAGCTACGACCCCGGAGGGGAATGTGAATGAGGAGCATACGGGTAGTGCTGTGTTACCTCCTCCTCCACCTGGTGGTGGTGGTGCGGAGAGGGAAAGAGCTGGAGCTGAGGCAGCTGGTGCTAGAGCTGCAGGACCTGAGGTTGGTCAGGGGCAAGCGATGCCTGACATGTCTGTGCTGGTGCAAGCTATTGCGGGTGCTTTTCGAGCAGCAGTAGCTGGAGCTCAAGGAGCTGGGCATCAGGGAGATGCTGGAGCTAGACTACCCTTAGAGCGTTTGCGCAGTCTTGGTGGGACTGAGTTTAGGGGTATGTCAGCTGAGAGGTCAGAAGCATGGCTTGAGAGTACCAAGCGTGTCTTGGGACAGATGAGTTGCACTGATGTGCAAAAGCTGGGATGTGTGGTGTCTCTGCTGCAAGGTGATGCTTATACGTGGTGGACGACCACAATCTCTGGGATGGCTGATGCTGATGTTACTTGGACGTTCTTTCAGCATGCGTTCAAGAGGAGATATCTAGGAGTTAGATATCTAGACGAGAAGAAGCGTGAATTCATGTCTCTGACCCAAGGGAGCATGAGTGTGGCTGAGTATGAAGTACAGTTTGTACGTCTCAGTCAGTATGCACCAGAGCTGATACCTGATGAGCGCGAGAGGTGCGAAAGGTTCCGTTATGGCTTGGTGACGGAGGTTAAGACCTATATGTTGGCTGCTGAGTACAATGATTTCGATGTGTTGGTTAGTCGATCCAAGGACATTGAGATGAACCTGAGTTTGTCTGCTAAAGGTGCTGGAGCTAGTTCTGGGAAGAGAACTGCTGAGTATAGTTCCGGAGGTGGACGGAACAAAAGGGGACGTGATCAGAGGTTTCAGTCCTCGTCTAAGAGAGGTGGAAGTGCACCTGCTAGGGGTGGCAATGCTAGAGCTGACCCTAGTGCTTGTTGGATTTGTGGTTCTCGTGGTCACTTGAAGCGTGACTGTCCTCGTGCTGGGAGGGAGGTGCAAGCTCCTGTTATGGCAGCTGGTTATGAGTGCTAGAACTGTGGTTCTGCTGACCATTTGAGGCGTGATTGTCCGAGGATGGCTGGTGGTCAAGAGCGTGCTCCTGTTGTTGCAGCACCGCAGAGAGGTCGTGGGCGCGGCCGTGGTAATTTTCAGAGGCGAGAGGAAGGTGGTCGTGGGGTAGCTCATGTGGTAGCTATTCAACCTGAGGGTGGAGGCCAAGCGAGGGTGTATGCTCAGCGCGAGGGAAGGAATGATGCTGATGTGATTGCAGGTACCTTTACTTTGCAATCCTTGTCATTGCTTTCTTTGATTGATTCTGGATCTACGCATTCATACATTCTTCGTGAGCATGCTGAGTTGCTTGGTTTGCCTGTTGAGTCTTTGGATGTTGGTGTTAGAGTCACTAGTTCTTTTGGTGAGACTGTTGTGACTCGTAAGCTTTATAGAAGGTGTCCTTTGGTTGTTCAAGAGCATGTCTTTCTTGTTGATCTTATGGAGTTGCCCTTTTATGGTTTTGATGTGATCCTTGGTATGGATTGGCTTGCTGAGCATCGTGTTGTTGTGGATTGTGAGAATAAGCGGGTTTCGCTTAAGCTTGCGGATGATTATGAAGTGGTGGTGGTTGGTGAGAATGTGAAGTTTCTTGCCAATGTTGTTTCTACCTTGGAGGCGAGCAGGATGCTGAGGCAAGGGTGTGAAGCTTTTCTGGCTTTTGTGATGAATCCTTGTTCTAAGGAGTTAAGGGTGCAGGATATCAGGGTTGTGAAGGAGTTTCCTGATGTTTTTCCTGAGGAGTTGCCTGGTTTACCTCCTAATCGCGAGGTGGAGTTTGGTATTGAGCTGTATGAGAATACCACTCCTGTGTCCATTACTCCCTATAGAATGGCACCTAAGGAGCTGAAGGAGCTGAAGACGCAGTTGCAAGAGCTGCTTGATCGTGGTTTCATCCGGCCGAGTGTTTCGCCTTGGGGTGCTCCTGTCTTGTTTGTGAAGAAGAAGGATGGCACGATGAGGATGTGCATTGATTACCGTCAGCTGAACAAGTTGACTATCAAGAATCGGTATCCTTTGCCGAGGATTGATGATCTCTTTGATCAATTTTGGGGAGCTGCTGTGTTCTCTAAGATTGACTTGAGGTCAGGGTATTATCAGTTGAAGGTGAAGGATGTGGATGTGCCTAAGACAGCTTTCAGGACAAGGTATGGGCATTATGAGTTCCTTGTGATGTCGTTTGGTTTGACAAATGCTCCTGCTGCTTTCATGGACATGATGAATCGTGTTTTTCATGAATACCTGGACAAGTTCGTTGTGGTGTTCATTGATGATATCCTTGTGTACTCGCGTACAGAGGAGGAGCACGAAGAGCATTTGAGGACTGTGTTGCAAGCTTTGTTGGAGAATCAGCTTTATGCTAAGCTGAGCAAGTGTGAGTTCTGGCTTAGAGAGGTGGTTTTTCTTGGGTATGTGGTCTCAGCTGAGGGGATTCGTGTTGATCCTCAGAAGATTGAAGCAGTGATGAATTGGAAAGTTCCTAAGTCTGTTCAGGAGGTTCGTAGTTTCCTTGGTTTGGCAGGATACTACCGAAGGTTTGTGGATGGTTTTTCCAAGATTGCTGCTCCTTTGACGAAGTTGCTACAGAAAGATGTTAAGTATGAGTGGACGGAAGCGAGACAGCAAGCTTTTCAGAAGCTGAAGTTGGCCTTGACTCAAGCTCCTATCTTGATTCAGCCTGAATCAGGGAAAGAGTTTGTAGTCTACAGTGATGCATCCTATGTTGGTTTGGGGTGTGTGCTGATGCAGGAGGGTAAGGTTGTGGCTTATGCGTCGCGGCAGTTGAAGGTGCATGAGCGCAATTATCCTACGCATGATATTGAGCTGGCTGCAGTGGTTTTTGCTCTGAAGATCTGGAGGCATTATCTGTATGGTGAGAAGTGTACTGTGTACACGGATCACAAGAGTTTGAGGTATCTGATGTCTCAGAAGGAGTTGAATCTTAGGCAGTGGCGTTGGTTGGAGTTGCTCAAGGATTATGATCTGACGATAGAGTATCATCCGGGAAAGGCTAATGTTGTTGCGGATGCCTTGAGCAGGAAGGTAGCTGTTGAGCTGAGAGCTATGTTTGCTAGCTTGAGCATATCGCAGGATGGTGGTCTTGTTGCTGAGTTGCAAGTGAAACCATCGTTGGTTCAGTTGATCAAGGATAAGCAGTTGTTGGATGATTCCTTGGTGTCTCATGTCCAGGATATCGCGGAGGGTAGACCTTCGGATTTCTGCTTTAATGAGGATGGAGTGTTGTGTTTTGGTAGTCGAATAGTAGTGCCTGCTGATGCTGAGTTGAGGCGTGCTATTCTGACTGAAGGTCATAGTGGTCCTTTTGCTATGCACCCTGGTAGTACAAAGATGTATCGCGATCTTCGTGATGAGTACTATTGGGTAGGTTTGAAGAAGGATGTGGCAGAGTTCGTGAGCAAGTGTTTGGTGTGTCAGCGAGTTAAGGCTGAACATCAGGTTCCTTCTGGTTTGTTGCAACCGCTGAAAATCCC
Organism: Hibiscus tridactylites; assembly: GCA_958450335.1. Lineage (NCBI taxonomy): Eukaryota > Viridiplantae > Streptophyta > Magnoliopsida > Malvales > Malvaceae > Hibiscus > Hibiscus tridactylites. The sequence goes on from OY288290.1 coordinate 29,307,046, forward strand.
TGAATGGAAGTGGGAGAGGGTTACCATGGATTTTGTATCTGGTTTGCCTTTGTCTCCATCAAAGAAGAATTCTGTTTGGGTGATTGTGGATCGCCTGACGAAGTGTGCGCATTTCTTGCCTGTGCATACTACGTTTTCTTTGGATAAGCTGGCAGAGCTGTACATTGCTGAGGTTGTAAGGTTGCATGGTGTGCCTAAGTCGATTGTGTCGGATAGAGATCCGAGGTTCACATCGCGTTTTTGGCAGTGTTTGCACCAAGCTCTGGGTACAAGGTTGCATTTCAGTACATCCTATCATCCTCAGTCGGATGGTCAGTCTGAGCGAGTTATTCAGATTTTGGAGGATATGTTGAGATGCTGCGTGATAGAGTTCCAAGGTTCTTGGGAGAAGCATCTGCCTTTGGTTGAGTTCGCTTACAACAACAGTTATCAGGCGAGTCTACAGATGGCACCTTATGAGGCTCTGTATGGGAGGAAGTGTAGGACTCCTCTGTGTTGGGCTGAAACTGGTCAAAAGTTGGTTTCGATGCCTGCTTTGTTGAAAGGAACCACCGAGAAGGTGAAGCTCATTTGTGAGCGGTTGAAGGCTGCTTCTGATCGGCAGAAGTCTTACGCGGATTTGAAGCGTAAGGAGATAGAGTTTGCAGTGGGTGATCGCGTGTTCTTGAAGGTTTCGCCTTGGAAGAAGGTGATGAGGTTTGGTCGGAAGGGTAAGCTGAGCCCTAGATACATTGGACCGTATGAGGTTGTTGAGCGTGTGGGTCCTGTTGCGTATCGGTTGAGGTTACCTCAGGAGCTGGAGAAGATTCATGATGTGTTCCATGTTTCTATGCTCCGGATGTATAGATCTGATCCTTCGCATGTGTTGCCTGTGGAGGAAGTGGAATTGAATCCGGATTTGACCTATGATGAGGAACCGGTGAAGGTTCTGGATTCGGATAGCAAAGTTCTTCGTGGCAAGACCATTGAGTTGGTGAAGGTGCTGTGGAAGCATCGCGGTGTTGAGGAAGCCACGTGGGAGCGGAAGGAAGTTATGCTGAAGCAGTTTCCTTATCTCTTTCCTTCAGGTAAATTTCGAGGACGAAATTTCTTAAGGGGGGGAGAGTTGTAACGCCCCGGTTTTGGGCTTGGAAGTCTTGGGCGTTGACCGGTTGGTCAAAGTGCTGTTCGAATCGTAAGAGGTTAAATTAGGAAAGCCTAGTTCGGGTTGCATTAAAAATATGGAAAAATGTTCTAAAATCATCTTTTAATATAATTAAGTGAACTGTGAAATCAATTTTGGAAAATGAGTTTCGGAAATGTGACATTTTGGCTAGTGACCAAAATGTAATTTTTGAAAGTTTTGTGGCTATTTTATAAAGGGTTGAAACTTTGAATCTTTAAGGAGCTATTTACCCAAAGGGAGTTTCTCCAGATTTTTCTAAGATATTTTGACTCATAATTCTGATTTTAAAGAAAACAAAAAGGAGGGAAACACATTTTAAGCATTTTCTCATCTAACTTCCCATTTTCTTTCTCTCTTTTTCTCTCAACCCAAACACTCAATTTCCAGAGTTTCAATTCTGATTTTCTCACCTAAAATCCTCCTTTCAACTCTCAATTGATTGCAAATCATTGTATCTTCAAAACCTCTTCAATTGCTTCAAGTTTCATCAAGGTTTTCTATTCCAAAAAGAGGAGAAACTCAAGTTTGGAGGTAAGAACGTCCTTCTCCTCTGAACTTCAAGTTCTTTAATGAAATTCCTAAAGTTTTCAATCCTAAATTGATGTTTAATTAAAGGCTTTTAAGTTGATTTATGGATCTTGGCTAATTATGCAAGATTTTGATGATTTCACATGATTTTCGTTTGATCTGTTAAATCTGTGTTTTGAGAAGTGTTTTTGATGTTAAATGATCATTAAATTGATGTGGAAATGAGTCTTGATTGATGCAAACCCGGATAGGTTGAGTTTCCTAAGTTTAGCTTGTGTTTTAAGGTAGCTTTTGTGGTGATCTTGTGGATCTGATGTTGCTGGAGATATAAGGATGGTTGTAGGTTGTTTTTAGATGTTAAATGATGTTAATGGAAGTGAGGTTTTGCTGGTTTATGGCTGGGCTTCGTTTAGAAGTGTTTCGGATGCATTTTCGGTTGTGTTTGGTGGCCGAAAATGGAGGTTTTGTGAGAGCAGCGTGTTTTGATGCTTTCATTGAAGCAATTAATGCATGGTGATGCATTAATCCTCTGCTTTAATGTGTTGAAACAGGGGAGGCATCCTTGGATCCAAGAATTGTTGATCCGGAGGCTTGATTTGGTGCTTTGGCTTGAAGCAAAGTGGAAATCGGTGAGTGGGTGAGTGAAAATGGATTTACAGCTTTAAAACCAAGGGTTGAAGGTTTTGGGAGCTTAGTTTAAGTCTAAACAACTTTGCTAAGCTCAAGTGTAAGTTTTCGGATTTCTCTCTAAGTGGTGGCCATGTTTGGTGTGATGCAAAATGATGATTTGCATGATTTGTTTACTGTTTTGAAAGCATGTTTTAGCATGATAATTGCTGATGTTTTAGCATGATATATGCTGATGTTTAAAGCCATGTGTTGAAGGTAACTCTAGGTTGAAGTACCTTGTTTTTATGCATTGTTTAAATGATGATTTAAAGCTTTGAGATGCATGATGAAATGGCTTGGTTTAATGCTTTAAAACAGTGGATTATATGATGTATAAAGTGTATATTGGCAAGTGATGGTTTGTAAAAGTGAAGGTCACTAAGGTGGTTAAAAGTCCTTGAGTGAGCCTTGTTACCTAAGATCATTAAGGTGTTTAAAAGTCCTTGGATGAATCTTGTTGCGGACACTAAGGTGGTTAAAAGTCCTTAGGTGCTCCTTTCCATGGTGTTTAAAAGTCCATGGGGCCAAGGTGTTTAAAAGTCCTTGGGGCCAAGGTGTTTAAAAGTCCTTGGGGTAATTCAAGCTACGGACACAAAGGTGGTTAAAAGTCCTTGTGTGGTCCTCATTCATGGTGTTTAAAAGTCCATGGCCAAGGTGTTTAAAAGTCCTTGGGGCCAAGGTGTTTAAAAGTCCTTGGGGAAAGTTGTTGAATTTGATTCATAAAAGAAATGTATCACTTGAGCCAATATGACATGTATAGTACATTGAGATACATGAGATGCATGTTTTAATGTTTATGTTGAAGCATGAGATGCTTGTTTAAATGAATTGTGGAAGCATGGGATTGCTTGATTTTAAGTATGCTTTGAGCATGTGTAAAGGTAGACTATAAGCATGTTTTACAAATGGTTTCAATTGCATTATTGAATGGTTTTAAAGAGCACTCCTCACTAAGCTTTGGCTTACGCTCTCTCGTTTTCTTGATTCAATAATGCAGAGCATTAGAGTACATTGAGGGCAGCAAGAGAAGGCAAGCTAACAAGTTCAAGTAAAGCTCAATGTATGGAAGGTTTTGTTAAACATTTTAGCTTTTGGTTGATTTGGCAATGGGGGACCAATGTGTATGTTTTGGGAGGTGTTTGAGACTCCCTATGGATGTTAAATGTTGTTTGATTTACTGGTTTTTGGATTGGATTCCTATTGCTTGCTTTCGAAGGTTTATTGCTTGAATGATAGCTTAAGTAGGAAGCATGCTATATGAATTGGGGCTTTTCACATGTGTTGTTTAAATGTTGAATTGTTGATGCAATTGAGGTCCTTGCATGTTGTATGATTAAGTGATATGGTTTGGTGATGTTAATTTGGTGCTTAATGCATGTTTGCTGCTGTTTTCTAATCGTTTCCAGGCAGGGGTATCGGTACTCGGGCTTGCGTATCGGTACGCCTGAGCCAAATATGCACTTTTCAGCCCAGGAGTATCGATACCGTTGAACAGGTATCGATACCTTATGAGTGAGGTATCGATACTGGGGGAAAGGTATCGATACCGTTGCTAGAGTTTGGTTTCTGCCTTCCCCGAGTATCGATACGACACGTGGCGTATCGATACCAGACCGTTAAAAACAGTTAAAAGTATCTTTGGATGTTTCGTTTTGTTTACGTTTTGGTCCTGAATCATGTTTGTTCAATTGTATGAGCTTGGAATGTCCGTTTGAGCTGAAATTTCACAGAGAAGCATGAAACCTGACTAATTTCAAGATGGTAACTTTAATTTGGGTTAAGTCCCTTAATTTATCAGAATTTACAGTTTGGTCCCTAAAGTTGTAATTTGTTCAATTGGGTCCCTGTTTGATCTCTGATGTTTGTGATCTTTTAGTATGTTGTTTGTGTGATCACAATTAAGGTTAATGTGCATCTAGATAAGATTAAAAAGAAAAAAAGGGTCGTTAATCAAGGTTGACTTTCGGGTTGACTTTGGTTTTCCCCGTGTGACTTTCTTAATTCGGGTCAACCGTCTAGACCGGGTTAAGGGGGTTACACTAATCATCTCCTCATCAAAACCTCACCATTTGCTAATTGGATTTTCAAGATTTTGGTTCCAAAAAGGGAGAAAACTCAAGTTTGGAGGTAAGAACGTCCTTCTTCTCTAAACTCTCAGTTCTTTACTGAAATTCTTAAGTTCTCAATCCTAAATTTGTGATTTATAAAAGGTTTTCTAGATGTGATCTTGATCTTGGCTTTTAAATGCAAGAATTGCTTGATTTTGATGAAAATTCGTATGATCTGTTTAAGCAGTGATTTGAGGTGTATTTTTGATGTTAAATTGATTAGGAATTGAGGTTTAAATAATGCAATCCCGGATAGGTTGAATTTCCTAAGTTTAGCTTGTGTTTTTGATGGTTTTTGGAGTGATCTTGTTGGTCTGTCCAAAAAAATATTTTTTTACTATATTGAATCTCATTCTATCTTTACTTGGATTTAAATATATTTAAATATATATTTTTAATTATGTAGAATCTAATTATACATAAACTTGGAATTAAATATACATTATATAAATTCCAAATATATATTTAAATTTCTAGAATCTTATTCTTAAGTCTCTAAATATTTTCCATACTCTAAATAGTATCTGATAAATACAATATTTATCCAATATTATTCCCATTTAAGGGAGTTGCCGATTTCCCCTATCCCATAGGGGATTTTCAGCAACCTCTCTAAAATAGGGAGTATGGTTTCCAATTTTTGTTCGTTTCATTCGAAGGGTGTGACCCTTGTAGGTTCATGCAACTTTAGCAGCAAAATTAGAATTGTTCTAATTTTATAAACAATGAGTGGCATCTAGCAATACATCATTGCTACCTAAGTTGCATGAAGTCATGGTTTGACTTTCCTACTTCCTGAATAAACTTCCTTTATGTATTTCATCCCTTTGTCCTTTATATCTTAGATGAACACAAGTCTTGGGTTAGTCACACTTGCGCTGTCCATTTAGTGTTTCTTGATGTCTTGAGTAGATTATGATAAACGAATCTCTATGATATCTCATATCATAATATTCGAGCATTACCATGCATTTTGTAATCTCACTCAATAAAGTGGCCGAAGATATTTCTCCCATTATGTAGGAGGGACAAATCCTTTGTTGATCAACCGTATTTCACTACATAGGTCATCACATATACAATCATTAGTCTTTATAATGTAGTCAGTTACGACACACGTTTGACTATGTCAAAATACGTAAATCTTTATGTTGAAATCATGTTGATCTCAAGTCTGAGGATTATACGTATGTTTATCATGAGCAAGGTTGTGACTGTCACATAATTACCCAAGAAACATGCGCATAGCGGGTCAATCCAGCATGTTGTTCTCTAACAAATACTTATGTGTTGATTTTGACATCTCTATGCCAATGAAAATGCTTGTCATCAACCACATATTAGTCTTTATATATTATCACTGTCCATACCCGTAATAATATTCGACTAAGGATCCTATTTAACAATAACCGTATTATTGTATGGACATATTATCCAATGGTTAGTTTGATGCACATAAACATACCAAATGATAATAACGGCAATGCCATTACTTGATAAATCTAGTAAAATTGTATGTATATTCAATCATCATATGATTGGTCTACTGCCTTTGTAAGGTACGCAACTTGTGTCTTTAGGGAATTGCCGGCTTCATAGTCCTTCAACGCTAGCACTCGTTTACCTCTCTTTACTGTGGGAAATTGATTTTCATTCTTTGCTAGATTTTTCAATACTACCATGGCTTCGTCTGGATCTTTGTCCAACAACAGTCCATTTGCTGTTGAATCTATTCTCATCCGGGTATGTGTGTTAGCATCATTGTAAAATTTGATAACTTCATTCCAAACAGGGAATTTGTGCATCAGGCAATTCCTTAGAAGAGTGGTAAATCTGTCCCATGCCTCGTGCATTGTCTCGTCATATTTCTATTGAAAAGTAGCAATTTCATTACGTAATCACTCAGATAAATGGGGAGGATTAAAACGAGATAAAAATTCACGAGTGAGATCCGCAAAAGTTCGTATTGAACCCATCGTTAGTTTATTCCACCAAGTTTTCACTTTGTCCCTCAGTGAATTAGGAAATAACTGAAACCTTAGTAACTCCAGATATACTCCCGGTAATCTAAACGAAACACAGATTCCTTGGAACGTTTTCAGATGTTCTCTGGCATCCTCTGTAGCAACACCACTAAATTGGCCAGCGGAATTGATCATGTTGAACATCATAGGTTTCAGCTCAAAATTTTCAGCTTCCACGTCTGGCAGGGTGGTCTCCAGATCCACGTGATCATTGATCATGTATTCACGGCAGACCGTCGTGCAGCCACGGCAGAAGCAGGTTGTCCATTCCCTTCACCCCGTTATGCATTACTTCTATTTGTTCCTCAAGGTAATCATTTCTGGCTATCAAAAGGCGGACTTGATTCCTGAGATTGCACGAGCGTTCGATTTCAGGGTCTAGTTCATACTCAGGTTCTTTTGCCTCGTCTTGATCTGCGCATAAACAAACGAAAAACCATGTGAAAAGCACAAGGTGAACAGTCTCAATAAAAATAGAAAAATTAAAAAGAAAGTGCAGTAAAAGTAGGGTAAAAATATGATGCCAGTCCCCAGCAACGGCACCAAAAACTTGTTGCGTGTAAAATAGTCTATCGCAATAGAGTGCAATTGTACACGACGCAAGTAGTAAAGCGATACATGAAGTATCAGATGTCGAATCAACAAGGACTGGAAATAGCTTTATCCTTGAATTGCTGCACAAAAGAGAAAGAAGAGATATTAAATAGTTGCGAATTGATATTGAAGAATACTGAATATAAAAGATTAAAAGGTTTAGGGTAAAGAAATAGGCCGGTGTTGATTTGCTCGGTAGTGCAGGTGTTGTACTGTATAGAAATTCATGTTCTGTCGTCGTCCCTATCGCGGCAGCACCTGCGGCAGTAGCAGTCTGTTGTTGTCACGGCAGCGATCACACAACTCTGTACTTCAAGCTTGGCAAGAATCCCTCCTGTGACTTGTCCTATCCCTGGGTCCAAGTCTGTCGATGAACACATCTTGGATGATACCTCCCGACGTGAATCAAAGGATGAACATTGATGTTGTTGAATTCTTCCTTAGCCACTTAACTTCGTCCTATCCCTAGGTCTGAGCTAGTTCAATCATAAACTAGAGAATCTGCACTTATTCCTTTCGTATACTTAACTCTCCCGATAATAAGTAAATGAATAATCTCACAATGCTCTCTGGATACTCTTGTAAGATGTTGAAAACCAAAATAAGCAAACTTAAAGTTTTATTTCAATGAACAGAAAATTCCTAAAAACAGTACAATCATTGCAACTACTTTAGAGAATCAACCATTAGCCCTAGGAGAAGTTTAGAACATGATGAGAAGGGGGGAAACAACTAGGGTTTTGGGGAAGACGGCTAGAGAATGAGATGTTCTTCCCTAGGTCGAATCACATGCCTTTATATAGGCATTGGGTTCAAGTTTTTTAATAAGGTAAGAATAAAAGTTCAAACTAAAGTACAACTCTAATTAAGATTAAATCTCCAGAGAAGATGCCTTTAATTCGTCCTCTTTTCTTGCTTTGGGTTTCTTCCTTGAACTTTGGGCTTGGCCTTCATTCTGATCTAGGGCTTAGAAAAATATAGGAGTGGCCCACGATAGACCGGCTTAATTTCCTCTATATGTCGTGCTCCACTTCACTTTTCCCTTCACCATTGCTTTGGTCATTGGCTGCCACGGCAGCGTCTTCCTTCTTGGCCCCAGTCCTGTGTTCCAGCTCTGCTTCTTCCCTGCCATGTGTCTGCCACAACAGCTACCTGCAAAAATAACAAAAAATCAGTGGAAATTGTGCCATTTTATATAATTGTGATGTATATGTGAAATCTATCCTAAATGCAATGAATTATGCTTGAATGCAGTAGAAATATAGGTTAAATACGGGGCAAAAAGTAGAACTTTTTCATAATAATAATAATAATAATAATAATAATAATAATAATAATAATAATAATAATAATAATAATAATAATAATAACAATAATAATAATAATAATAATAATAATAATAATAATAATAATAATAATAATAATAATAATAATAATAATAATAATAATAATAATAAAAATAATAATAATAATAATAATAATAATAATAATAATAATAATAAAAATAATAATAATAATAATAATAATAATAACAATAATAATAAGAATAATAACAATAAGAACAATAATAATAATAATAATAATAACAATAATAATAAGAATAATAACAATAATAATAATAATAATAAGAATAATAATAAGAATAATAACAATAAGAACAATAATAATAATAATAATAATAATAATAATAACAATAATAATAATAATAATAACAATAATAACAATAATAATAATAATAATAATAATAATAATAATAATAATAATAATAATAATAATAATAATAATAATAATAATAATAACAATAATAATAATAATAATAATAATAATAATAATAATAATAATAATAATAATAACAATAATAATAATAATAAGAATAATAATAATAACAATAAGAATAATAATAATAATAATAATAATAATAATAATAATAATAATAATAATAATAATAATAATAATAATAATAATAATAATAATAATAATAATAATAATAATAATAATAATAATAATAATAATAATAATAATAATAATAATAATAATAATAATAATAATAATAATAATAATAATAATAATAATAATAATAATAATAATAATAATAATAATAATAATAATAATAATAATAATAATAATAATAATAATAATAATAATAATAATAATAATAATAATAATAATAATAATAATAATAATAATAATAATAATAATAATAATAATAATAATAATAATAATAATAATAATAATAATAATAATAATAATAATAATAATAATAATAATAATAATAATAATAATAATAATAATAATAATAATAATAATAATAATAATAATAATAATAATAATAATAATAATAATAAATGTTGATGAACTGAACAGAAGTAAATTGAAAATTTAAAGTGTCGGAAATTAATTAATTTAAGCTGGAAAAAATTAAATTAAAAAGGGACATTGAAAACTACAAAAATGATACGTGTCATGTATTTATTGTATAACTTTTTACTATAATTGATGAATAAACTTGTATTTTGTAGTTATAGTTTAAATTTGGGTTTATTTGTACAACAGAATTAGAGATAAAAAATTGTACAAAAATATTTGTTTAATTATTTTTATTTCGGTTAGATTGAGAATAATATGTAAGATGGTGGAGGGGAGAAGAAATAAAAAATTTATAAATGCGGAGGATTAAATGTGAAATTATACAAATTGTTTTTATTTCGGTGGTCAAAATAGAAGTGAAGTAAAAGTTTAGGACTATTTGAGTAATTTATCTATTTTTATTGTGCAAGATCAACTTCTCGTTTAAGTTTAACACCAACAAACGTCTTAGTGACCAAAAGTTTACAGATCGAAAACGTAAGTGACCTTACTGGTTGTTTTTGAAAATCGGTGACCAACTCTGTACTGGAAAGAAACATAAGTGATCATCCCAATAGTTAACCCAAAGAAAAAGTTATGTGTCAAATGATAAAAAGAATAACATGCACGAAAAATGAAACGTGTAAGAGTAAGTATACGGTGCAAAGGAAAATCATGAACAAGATAAATTATTAATGTATGAAACTTATCACCACGCTAGCCATGGTTTTAATCACTATTTCTCACCATATCATTACTCCATCAAATTGAAACTTCTAAATAACTTTTTTTCTTTTCAAATGGTGTAAAAAATATGAGTGCACATAAAACAATAATATAAAAAAGTGATGTAAGTGATTTTTTATGGATGAAACCAGTAGTAACGTGGCAAAGAAGATTCATAAAATTTTATCTAAAAAAAAGAAGATTCATAAAATAATTTGTTAATAAGAAGAGAGTGACACGGTGTAAAAATCCTCCAAAGCATTAAAGTCATTATATGAGAATTTTAAATTTGAAAACTTAATTTATTTTATGGTAAGTCAAATGACATACACTCGATATGCCCTTGCTTTTTTTTTTCTTGAATAGAAGTTTATAATTTTATTAAGAAGAGAAAATATCTAAAATTACAATAAGGATTTAAAACTTCATCGTAAACTAAATACATAATTTTTACATTATTCCTATAACATTGACACTAGCCACTTTAGATCATACAAGGACCACACATGGAAAAAGTTAAAAACCCAACCAAAAGACTCAAATGAAAAAAAGGTACGAAAAAATATGATTGCATCGTCAAACGAACTACAAAAGGGGATTAAGCTATTGAAAGGCCAACGGGAACCGCAAATTAGAGCCGAGTGTCGTGAGAAACTATCCACGAACGCAAACCGCGTATCCAAATTTAATCTGAGGGTCTAGAATAGGAAAGATAAACAAGATTACAAATAAGCGCCATCTTAATCAGTCGTGGCGTCATAAAATTCAACCCTGAGAAAACATAAAACAAAAAGAACAACCAAACAACCGACAAAAAAAATGAAAAACATGTCAAACGATAAAGATAAACGTGCCACAAAAATAAAGAAAAACGTGTCACAAAGGTAAAGTTATTTTTATTAAAAATAAAAAAAATTTGACAGTCGGCAATCAACATAAAAACCGGTACTGCCGCCTGTTAAACAAAGTTGAAGAGTAAAGAGTTGTGCTGTATATTTCTAGAGAGAAAACAAGGTTGCCGCGCTTAGGGTTTTTGTAATCCTGTAAATAGAAATTTTTAAAATACGCCCTTGCTTATTCTTAGTAACTAAGCTATTAATTATTATTAAACGTCACAGCGAAGAAGGAACAATGGGACAAGGTAATGTCACCCCAGCTCAAGCTGCTGGGTAGAGCTGGACTCAGAACTCACATGATAATTTGTTTTATGCCGTTTTGGCTTTTGAGATTACTATAATAAATTAATGATTACGAAATTTTTAGGCTTTTAGGGGTGGAGACAGAATTTTTGTATGATGGGGTCAATTTCAGATCATGTTAAAAAAATCAAATAATTTGAAATAAAGCTTTAAGTGCAGCTTTATATTATTTATAAATTATTAAAATTATACAAAAAAAAATAGAATTGGCCTCGACGAAGTTTCATCTCTTGAAAAATTGCATTACATCTTCATTAGTTACATTTTCAAACATATTATCTTCTATGAATATAACCAAACAATCATTGATCCATTGATCACTCATTGGATTGTGCATTTATTTTTGATGTAATTTATAGAAGAAAAGTCTCGCTCAACACTTAATGTCGCAATTGGTAAGATTAAGGCCAACTTTAGGAGTAAATACACTAAAGGGTAAACAACATGCTTCTCATGTTCAACCAACATGCAAGATAGCTCAGATAAACTTCTTAGTTCACAATTTTTTTTAGCACACACGTCGATAATGTAATTTGACAAAAACAAGACACACAAAGTAGGATATTTGTGGTTACCTCATTAAAACTGTTATTAAATTTTTAAAGAAGAAGATCAATAGTTGTATAAAAAATCTCAACATGATAACGATGGATATTTGTTATTTGATGAGCTTTTTGCGTTGATCTCTCATCTATAAAGAAATGATAATTCATGTTTGGAATAGAAATATCATGAGTCAAGCAAAATGATGATACTTGTTTAATAATGACTCCCAACTAATGTTTCTCATGTCTTGCAACTGATGCTTACTAACCCGGACAAGTTCCATAGCATTTGCAATATTTTGATCTTTCCGTTACAATGTCAACACTAAACCATTTGCAAGTCCAGGGTCAGAAGGGAGAGAGCTTAAATCAACTCTTGCATATTTAGATGGTTTACTTTCTTTAATATCTAAAGTACCAATTAGTTCCTCTTGTGAAGGAGTTAATTTTTCTTCTGAAGGTTGTCTTGATGCAAAATACTTAAACAAGGTATTTTCATGATTACTTTTCATTCTACAATTATAAAATAATATATTAATTAGCATATACCTCAAGACGTCAAGACTCAATTACTATTTTAGTTACAGACAAAATATATAAAAAAATAGATTGAAATTTTAGAATATCAATTAAAACTATTTTAGGAGAAATTTAGGGAAGAAAAAAAGGACTTACTTTAGATCAGGTCTTCAAATTCTTTCTTGTATGCAGATTGTACTAGTAAGTATTGATAAAATATAATTGAATTCTTCTATGGACTATGGTGAGAGTTTCTTATATGGTGAGAATTTCTTCTATGGAATATTAATTTCTATGAGTAGAAGGAAAGTCAAGAATTTAGCTTTTAAATATTTAACTTTTTATAGGAAAACTCAAAATACAATACTATCCAATTTTATATTAATATGGTTCTAAGACTCTCAAATTACCCTAATTTGTTTTATTTTTTGTTTGATCTTATTGTATGATTGCTTCCTACATTATAGTTATTATATATTCTCATAATATTGTTGACCCACACTTTTTATACATTTTAATATTTTCAATAAAAAATTGTAATTTTTTATACATTGTAACGGGTTTGAAAAAGTGTAGTGGGGTCAAGTGCACCCACACTTTTTCAAATACATCCGCCCATGGACTTTTCTATTGGAAAACACCTTTAAATTAATTCTTGAATTTTATTTTTTTTAATTATTTGGTTTAATTTATATATTTCTTTTCTATTTTAGTATTTAAGTTTTTTTTTATTTGGCTAACATAGATATTTCTGAACTCCGCAAAAATTAATTATGCCCTCGAAGTCGGTTAAAAAAATAATCAATTCAGCGCTTTTGCCACATTATCATCACGTGTATTGTCACATTGGCATCATTGACCGACACATCAACATAGTGGACTTGCCACATCAGCACTGTTAATTGCCATGTCAACATTGTAACGTTCAACGTCGGTCAAAGGACAAAATTTATGCAATTGAATGACTTCATGACTAAAATTGATGCAAAAAAAGTAGGGGCAACATTGCCGGTTTGGATTTACAACAGAAGCAAGTTTACCCCTTTTGCCAAAAAATATAATATCGACACTTTTATTTAACATATATTTCATATATCATGAATAAATAATGTTTAATTGAGAATTTATTTTTTTTGTTAGGATTATACGAAATTTAATTATTTTTCCTTTGAATTTTTTTTTGAATATACTGATGTGATACAAGGTAGCATATGTTCGACTTTCTTAGTCTTTTTTTAATAAGGCACACACACCATACAGAATTGGTGCTCGAACTGGGACAACAATGAGTGAGCTTCCTTTGAATTTTTTAAATTAAATGTTTCAAAAAGTTCTTAGAGAAAAATATTAAAGTTAATTAATGAAATATTATTTGATAATGATATGTGAAAAATATATGAATTGAAAGTGTTAATTTTAGATTTTCATTATAACTATTTAACATGTTAGTATAAGTGACTTAGTTTCTTAATAATAAAAGTTGAATGACGTAATTTGATTAAATTAATGGTTTACGATGTAAATGAAAGTGAATATTAAATTCAGTTATCAATGTAAATTGTCCGACAAAATAAATATCTAATGATTCATTCGTTATATTTTAACAAAATTCATCATGATGTATGTAAACTTAATTGTTTCTGTAACGCTCTAGTTTTGGGCCTAGGTAATTTGCAAGTCGGGTTAGGCCGATGGAACTAGTGTCGGTAGTTCGAACCGTTAAAAGGTGGTTTAGGGAAATCAAGGTTCGAGCTGGGATAAAAATATGTTAAAAATTCCTAAAATCCTATAAAATTATATTTAAGAGGTTGTGTTGAGTGGATCAATGAAACAATATAAGCCAAGAAGGGGTGAATTGGATTTTTAGAACTTTTGGTGGTAGAGTGGAAAAATAAAAATTGTCAGACAAGGGATTTTAGAGTGGCTCAAGTTCCAATTGAACTCTACATCCACTACCTTAGCTTCACTAAGGATTTTCCAACAATCCACTAATTGCTCTTCCCCTTTTTCTAGGCTAAGGAGATAACCTTTACAATACCGCTCAAATTTTCTACCCAAAATTTGACTCAATCCTCACTCAAGAAACACAAAGAAGATAAAGGCTAAGACTAGTATCTCTCAATACCAAATATAGCCCTTTTACAAGCACTCAACTCAATTGAACATATAAGAATAGAAATTACAAAGTTCACAATTGGGGTTTACAAGAAATATGATATTTTTGCACAATTGCTTGGATTTGATGTTTGGATAATTCTTTGGGGATTAATGGTTGTTGCTAGATCTTTTAGAGGTCCCTTTTATACCTTGTCGTTGAATTTTAGTCGTTGGGGTTGTTGTCTTCATTAAAATAGTCGTTGGGATGTTATCTTCCCTCCATAAATAAAGTCTGCAACTACCCGTTCTGAAACGCCCGATGTTGTTTCGAAACAGACCAAAATAGAAAGAGTCGTTGGGGTGTAATAAATAGACTGTACCGAAACGAGCATTATCATTTCGATACGCTAAGAGCCCGTTTCGAAACTCGTTTCGAAACATTTTGTTACTGTCAAAGCCAATATCAAAACGACTTAGAAGCGTTTCGATACGCCTTAACGATACTTTTAAATTCATTTATAAAACATCAACTGTCATATTTTAAAACCAAGTTTGAATGCCGTTTCGAAATGTTTGAGGTCGTATCGATAGTGCCGTATCGAAACAGTTCAAATTGTTTTGTTGTTCTTCATCCGTTTCGAAACACGTTCCGAAACAGAGGGTAACCGATTTAAAACATTTCAAAACGTCCAAAGGCCGTTCCAAAACGGTGAATCGAAAATCACAGTTTCGGCTTGGTAAACACTTAGAAAGTGTTTGATAAGTTGAGGTTTTGACTTATACATTTTTCTTTAAACACATAGAGAGGTTTTGAGGACTTAAAAATTCATTTTCTCTTTTTTCAATTTAGTCCTTAAATCCTTTGTTATATCAAAATCAATTTATTGGTTTTACAATCTCCCCCGTTTTGATAAAACAAAACCAATTAAGATTTTTGAAATCTTGAAGACGTTCTAACTCCCCCTCAATTTAAGATGGGTTTTAAAGTTTTGAAAAGATTTGAAATTCAAGTTTTAAAACTCAAAGCTGACTTAAAAAAGATCTTGGCTCTTATATTACTTCCTTCCCTTTTTGTTTGATCAAAAAGAATAATAAACAAGGCTCATCAAGAGAAGAAACAAGGTTAAAAGCAATAAACCAAACAACATAATATAGATTCATAAAGTTCAAATAACCAAACATAAAACTTAAAGCAATAGAGTTTAAAGCTCAATTCTAAACAAATCAATCAAAACATAGGTTCATAAAGCATAAATAAAATAGAAAAGGTGCAAACTTAGTCATAATATGATAAACAAATATGATATGCAATGAAGACCCTAAGCCTCGTCATCATCGTCACCATCAACATCCGAAGAATCATCATCATTTTTAGCTTGAGCACGACGAAAGGTCATCCATTGACCATAGAAGGTAGAGATTGACAAGTCCATCGATTGATGTTGATTCTCAAGAGTAGTGAAACGATCCTCCACGAATTGCAAACGAGTATTGAGAGCACCAAATCTCAAAGCTATGTTTGTATCCATCGTGTTGAGCCGCTCGGTGAGTAAAGCCATAAGAGCTTCATTGTTAGGACCTAGAGCTTGAGGTGGTGGCTCAACATGAGGTGGAGGGGCGTGCCTATCAACACGTTCCCATTGGCCAAGCGAGTAGCGGAACCTGGACGTATGGAGAGAAGATTCACCAATCTTGTTCTTGCGGGGTTCCGGAGAATCATTGGAGCAATCAAAGTTGAGGGTACCAAAGAGATAGCTTAAAGTAGTCCCATAAGTGAAGGAAGTAAGAGCTTCGGTTTCACGAATCTTCACATTATGGACCATCTTGACGAACATAATTTTGACAAGATTTAGTCGTTCTCCTTGGCGAAAGCACTCTAGCCAAAAATAATCAACTTGACGAATATGAGAGAATTTACCTTCGGAAGGGCGGATGAACTGAGAAATCATCAAGTGAAGGAACCGGTCATGAGCAACCAAAGAAAGAACGAATCCGGTGTGAACACCAAAGTGGTTCTCATCCTCAATACCTTCATTCTTGAGCCCAAGAGTAGTCTCTAATAAAGGTATGTTGATAATGAACTTCTTCCCCAAGAGATACGACTCAATGCCAATCACCTCAGTATGATCTTTATTATAAATGAGCACGACATTTAAGTAGAAAAGGAGGACCATGTGCTTGTAGGTAATATCCGGTATGTTCAAGAAAGCCATGAAGTTCCATTCTTGCAAACACTCTAGATTGCAGAAAGCAAAACTCTCGGAGTCAAGGAACGGGATATCAGCAACACGCTCTCGACGAACGGCTATATCCTTGACGAAAGAGAACCAATCCTTCATCTCTTGAGTTCGAAGACTCTTGAGAAAAAGTTGGGTGATGTTAGGACGAATATTGGCTTTGTTTGAGGCTTCACTCGTTTGAGACGTCTTGCGTTTCTTGTTAATGTTGTCCATGAAAAATTCCTAAAAACATAAAGCAAACAATTTTAAAAATCTAAGTGTATGCATGAGCATCCTTAATTCAATCCAATGACAAATCTCATTTAGGTTTTAAAGAACAACACCTTTAAAAACAATATATACAAAAAAAATTGAAAAACAAACAAAAAATATGAGTGAAATTAATATATTCGAACAAAAAAAATTAAATTTTGAATTTTTTTTTACAAGTTTTGAAAAACCCAAGTTGCAAAACATATAATCTATACAAAAGTAATGTTTTCTAACCTAAAATTCAAATAAAATCAAAGGAAAAAGGAAAAAGAAAAGGATGAAAATATACCTTAAATGGGGATTTTTGATGAATTAATGGAAGAACTTGCACAAAATTATTGAAGCTTGCTTAGACTTGAGTTTGTGAGTAAAAACCCTCAAGATTTTATGAAAACAATGAGATTTAGAGGGTTTTTATAGGGAAAATCGGGTTAGGGATTTTAGGAGTTTTAATTTAAAAGCAACTTTATCATTTAAGGCTCTTTTTAAACTGTCCACAGAGCCGTTTCAGAACAGGCACGATCGTTTCGAAACGCGCGTACCAAAACGTTTGCTGTCATTTCGAGTCCTTTTGACCATTCCGATACGACTTTGGCCGTATCAAATCCCACGTGTTGACCAGTATCGAAACTCGTTTTGATACACTTCTTGGCAGAGGAAAATCATTTCGAAACCCTTATAGGCGTTTCGTAACACCTTGGTCATAGATCACTCTTTTAAGGCACCCATATCAAAAGAGATTGACTTGTTTCGATACGCTTAGGCCTGGAGGTGCAGACGAGGCTCTAATATTGCAGAAAAATGAATTTCATGAAGTCCTAGATGTATAAATGATGTGAATGAGCAGGAATAACATGTACAAACATAAACATACTCCCCTTAACTATAATCATGGATGCGATTAGGATAAGAAAAACACATAAGCGTGGAATTTTTCAAGATATCAAACAATTTAAGCACAAAAAGGTCATAAAAGGTCAAGATAGGCTAGTTAGACCTAACTCTCTCCTAATGGACCAAAAATGCTCATTATCCAAAGGCTTGGTAAAAATGTCCGCTAGTTGATTTAAGGTGTCAACGAACTCTATAGCAACATATTCCTTAAGGACATGATCTCTAATGAAATGATGCCTTATTTCTATATGTTTGGTTCTAGATTGTTGGATGTGATTTTTGGTTAAGCATATGGCACTACTGTTGTCACACTTAAGGGGTATGTACTCGGCTTCGATGGTAGATAGATCTACACTATTTTGTTTCTTAGAGAACCAAGATATGGGCATACTACCTAAGAATTGACATCTTCCGGAAGTACTCTTCCTATCGATTTTACACCCCCATAATCCGCATTCAAATAAGCATGAAGGTTAAAGGTTGAGTCTCGAGGGTACCAAAGACCTAGACAAGGAGTATCTCTAAGGTACCTAAAGTTTCTCTTAATGGCTATAAGGTGAGACTCTCTAGGAATAGCTTGAAACCTAGCACACAAGCAAACACTAAACAATATATTCGGTCTACTTGCGGTAAGGTAAAGCAAAGATCCAATCATAGAGCGATAAATCTTAGAGTCAACACACTTACCTCCTTCATATTTGTCAAGCTTTGAAGATGAGCTCATTGGTGTGGCTTGAGGCTTTGCATTCTCCAAGCCAAACTTCTTGAGCATATCTTTCACTTTTGCTTGATTGATGAATGTGCCACCCTTCCTTTGCTTGATTTGGAGTCCCAAAAAGAATGAGAGCTCCTAAATCATGCTCATCTCGAATTCACCTTGTATTAACTTAGGGAACTCTTTGCAATGACACTCATTAGTAGATCCAAAAATAATATCATCAACATATATTTGTACTACTAAGATGTCATTTTTATGCCTTTTTATGAAAAATGTAGTGTCCACCTTACCTTTTTCAATCAAAAAATTTGAAAGTCTTTCATACCAAGCTCTAGGAGCTTGTTTTAAACCATAAAGTGCTTTAGTTAGTTTGAAAACATGATTTGGAAAGTTGGAATCCTCAAAACCCGGTGGTTGTTTCACGTACACTTCTTTATTTATAAAACCATTTAAAAATGCGCTTTTAACATCCATTTGAGAAAGCTTGAAATCATGATAACATGCATATGTAAACAACATCCTAATAGCTACCATTCTAGCTACGGGTGCATAGGTTTCATCAAAATCAATTCCCTCTTCTTGAGTGTAACCTTGAGCAACTAATCTAGCTTTTTTTCCCACAATGTTACCACTCCCATCTAGTTTATTCCTAAATACCCATTTAGTTCCTATAGTAGATTGATTACTAGGCCTTTCAACTAATGTCCATACATTACTTCTCTCATTTAACTCTTCTTGCATAGCCATAATCCAAAAATCATCTTTTAATGCTTCTTTAATGTTCTTAGGCTCAATGCATGAGATAAAAGCAACATGATTCATGTGTTTGAGAGAAGATCTTGTAGTTACCTCCATAGATAGATCACCCAATATTTCACCACCTTTGACATAGTTGTACTCCCTTGGGTAGCTCACTTCTTTTTCCTCAAGAGCCAAGTCCTTGAAGGCTTCAAGAGGTGTATCTCGTGCATCCTCATCTTTAGTTGGAATCTCATCCTCCTTTGAAGTTTGTCCTCTATCAAAGGCATCAAAGATTCCTACATCATCATCATCACAAGATTCCTTCCTCGGAAGGAGGTTATCATCGAATACAACATGATTAGACTCTTCTACTACAAAAGTTCTCTTATTAAATACATGATAGGCTTTAGAGGTTAAAGAATACCCTAAGAAAATAACTTCATCACTTTTAGCATCAAATTTACCTAAGTTGTCTTTTCCATTATTTAAAACAAAACACTTGCAACCAAATGGATAAAAATAGCCAATGTTAGGCTTTTTAGATTTTAAAATCTCATATGGTGTTTTCTTTAAAAGTGGTTTAATCATTACTCGATTTACAATGTAGCAAGTGGTGTTTGTGGCTTCCGCCCAAAAATATTTAGGTTAATTGTTTTCACAAAGCATGGTTCTAGCCATTTCTTGTAAAGTTCTATTTTTCCACTCAACTACCCCATTTTGTTGAGGAGTTCGAGGAGCCAAAAAATTGTGGATAATACCATTTTCATTTAAAAACTCTTCAAAACCTAGATTTTGAAATTCGGTTCCATGATCACTTCTATTATGAGAAATTTTAAGTTCAAGATCATTTTGAGTTAATTTTGAAAACTTGATGAATTTTTCTAATGCCTCATCTTTATTACTTAAGAATAGAACCCAAGTAAATCTAGAATAGTCATCAACAAGTACAAATGCATACAATTTACCACCCAAGCTCATAGTTCTAATAGGCCCAAATAAATCCATATGAATTAGTTGTAAACACCTACTTGTAGAAACATCATTAATGGATTTAAAGGATGATCTATGTTGTTTACTCTTAGAGCATGCATCACATATTTTATCATTTGAAAACTTGATCTTGGGTAAACCTCTAACTAGATTTAGGGAAACTATTTTTTCTAAAACACTAATGCTAGCATGTCATAGTTTCCTATGTCACGGCCTTGCATCATTTCATTTTGTGTAACAAAACATGCATGGGATGTATGGATGTCATCTAAATTCACCATGTATATATTACATATGCGATAACCATTGAGTAGTATATTATTTGATTTAATGCCAACAATTTGAACCCATTTTTATCAAATAAGACATTAAACCCTTTATCACACAATTGACTAATGCTCAATAAATTGTGTTTTAGACCATCAACATATAAAACATTTTCAATGAGAATAGTAGAGTGATTACTTATGGATCCAATACCTTTAATGTGGCCTTTGGAGTTGTCACCAAATGCCACTACTCCTCCACTTTTTGGCTTTAAGTCCATGAATCGACTCTTGTCTCTAGTCATGTGCCTCGAGCATCCACTATCAAGGTACCAAGAGTTTTCACTTTGTGCTTTGGCCTTGTAGCAATGCTCCCTCTACAAACAAAGATGTTAAGCTTTGATTTTTGGTACCCAAATCATTTTGGGTCCACGGGTGTTAGCTCCCAAAAGCTTGGTTCCCTTAGGAATCCAAGGTGACATGACATCAATATTATTAGACTTGACATGTTCCTTAGGAACTCATACACTTCTAACTCTTTTAGTTCTATTATGCCTATGGGAGCTACTTTGTTTGTAGTTATTGTTCTTTCTTTTAGGTTGGTTTGATCTAGATGATTCACCTATTTCATTTGTCATATTACCAACACCACTGAAAGATTTCTTAAGCTCATTTAACACCTTTTGGTGTTCACTGTTGCATTGAGAAATAAGTTTGTTTAAGTCTACATTTTCATCTTGAAAGAATTTAAGTTCATCTTGTAAACCTAAGATCTTTTTCTAAAATTTTAAGTTAGCTTGAGAAAGTGAGTCATTATTAGCATTTAGTTCCAAAATGATCTTTCTATTTTTTAGAACAGACTCCTTATACTTCTCAACTAATTCATCATATACCACTTGTAACTCATCATAAGCATCATGCAATTCATCAAATGTAAAATCAAAAGATAATAAGTTAGAGGTTACCATGGAGGAATCCTCCTTAAGAGCAATGAGGCAAAGGTTGGCCACTTCGTGTTCATCATCCTCGGATGACTCCTCATCACTCCAAGTAGAAAGCTTGGCTTTGAGCTTCTTCTTCTTCTCAAAGCCCTTCTTCTTGAGTTGAGGACTCTCGGAACGAATATGACCCAATTTTTTGCACTCAAAGCAAATGATTTGATTCCTCTCATCTTCTTTGTTTTTGGTCTTGAACTCCATTTTTCTTTCAATCTTCCTTCCTCGGTTGGACCTTATAAACCGTGAGACCCTTTTGGCTATCATAGCCAACTCTTCTAGGTCTTCCTCCTCATGTAGAAAAGCTTTGAGAGCCACTCTTAGCTTTTTCTTCTTGTCTGCCTCAAGCTTCTCCACTATTTTCTCTTCCTTCTTCCTTTCATCTTCCCTTCCTTGCTTTATGATCTCATGAGTTAGGAGAGAACCAACTAGCTCATCAAGTTTAAGTGTCTTCAAATTCTTTGCCTCAATGATGGCGGTTCCTTTCCCATCCCAAGACTCGAGAAGTGAGTAGAGTAGCTTCCGGACTATTTTGTCTTTCGAGATTATCTCTCCAAAACCCTTTATCCCATTGGCGATTGTTGAGAAATGATCGAACATCTTTGACATGGTTTCGTTGGGCTTCATTTTGAAATTCTCATAGCTAAGATTGAGAATTCCAATCTTTGTCTCCTTCACATCACTTGTTTCACCATATATAGTCTCAAGTGTATCCCACACTTCCTTAGCACTTTTGATGGAGGAAACTTTGGAGTAGATATCGGGACCAAAAGAGAAAAACAACATGTGAAGAGCTTTGTCGTTGATTTGAATCTTCTTTCTATCATCATCACTCATCTCATTCTTCCTTTTTGGGACCATATTCGATGACATCCCAAACAAGATAGTCATTGGATTTAATGAAGAGACGCATCCGGTTCTTCCAAAAAGGGTAGTTATCACCGTTGAAGAAAGGTAGTTTGGTTGTTGATTGAGACTCGTATATGCTAGACCTGGAGGTAGATGTCATGGCTTGCTTTGTGGTTGATCACACTCTTCCTAGGAACTCCTCTTGTGGTTGTTAATTCTTCAAAGAGGTAGACTCTGATACCAATTGTTGAGTGTATCAATGAAACGATATAAGCCAAGAGGGGGTGAATTGGATTTTTAGAACTTTTGGTGGTGGAGTGGAAAAATAAAAATTGCTAGACAAGGGATTTTAGAGTGGTTCAAGTTCCAATTGAACTCTACATCCACTACCTTAGCTTTACTATGAATTTTCCAACAATCCACTAATTGCTCTTCCCCTTTTCAAGGCTAAGGAGGTAACCTTTCCTATCAGTCAAATTTTCTACCCAAAATTTGACCCAATCCTCACTCAAGAAATACAAAGAAGATAAAGGCGAAGACTAGTATCTTTCAATACAAAATATAGCCCTTTTACAAGCACTCAACCCAATTGAACAGATAAGAATGGAAATTTCAAAGTTCACAATTAGGGTTTACAAGAAATATGAGATTTTTGCACAATTGCTTGGATTTGATGTTTGGATAATTCTTTGGAGATCAATGGTTGTTGCTAGAGCTTTTAGAGGTCTCTTTTATACATTGTCATTGAATTCTAGCCGTTGGGGTTGTTGGCTTCATTAAAATAGTCGTTGAGATGTTATCTTCCCTCCATAAATGCAGTCTGCAACTACCTGTTCCAAAACGCCCGACCCTGTATTGAAACAGACCAAAATAGAAAGAGCCGTTATGGTGTAATAAATAGATCGTATCGAAACGGGCACGATCGTTTCGAAACATTTTGCTACTATCAAAGCCTGTCTCAAAATAGCTTAAAAGCGTTTCGATACGCCTTAACATTAATTTTAAATTTAGTTATAAAACTTCAACGATCATATTTTAAAACCAAGTCTGAATGTTGTTTCGAAAAGTTTGAGGTCGTTTCGATACTGTCGTATCGAAACGGTTCAAATCGTTCCGTTATTCTTCATCCGTTTCAAAACACGTTTCGAAGCAGAGGTTAACTGTAACGCCCCGGTTTTGGGCTTAGTAGTTTTGGGCGTTGACCGGTTTGGTCAAAGTGATGTTCGAATCTAAAGAGGTGAAATTAGGAAAGCCTAGTTCGGGTTGCATTAAAAATATGGAAAAATGTTCTAAAATTATCTTTTAATATAATTAAGTGAACTGTGAAATCAATTTTGGAAAATGAGTTTTGGAAGGGTGACATTTTGGCTAGTGACCAAACTGTAATTTTTGAAAGTTTGGTGACTGTTTTCGAAAGGGTTGAAACTTTGAATCTTTAAGGAGCTATTATTCCAAAAGTAGTTTCTCCAGATTTTTCTAAGATATTTTAAGCTATATTCTGATTTTTAAAACATATCAAAAGAGGAGGGAAAGCAATTTTGGCTATTTTGATAACTAACTTCCTATTTTCTTTTCTCTCATTTTCTCTCAACCCAAACACCTTCTTTCCAGAGAATTGTTTCTGATTTTCTCACCTAAATCTCTCCTTTCAACTCTCTTTTGATTCCTAATCAACATATCTACAAAACCTCATCATTTGCCACTTGATTCATCAAGGTTTTTGATTCCAAAAAGAGGAGAAACTCAAGTTTGAAGGTAAGAACGTCCTTCTCCTCTAAACTATCAGTTCTTTACTGAAATTCCTAAGTTTTCAATCCTTAATTGATGTTTTATTAAAGGCTTTTGAGTTGTGAAATGGATCTTGGCTTATAATGCAAGATTTGGTGATTTTTGGTGATTTTCGTTTGATATGTTAAATCTGTGATTTGAGATGTGTTTTTGATGTTAATTGAACACTAAATTGATAAGGAATTGAGTTTTGATTAATGCAAACCCGGATAGGTTGAGTTTCCTAAGTTTAGCTTGTGTTTCTTGGTTGTTTTTGAAGTGATCTTGTGGATCTGATATTGCTGGAGGTATAAGGATGTTATTAGGCTCTTTTTAGATGTTAAATGATGTTAAAGGATGTTAGGTTTTGATGGTTCATGGCTGGGCTTTGTTGAGAAGTGGTTTGGATGCATTTTCGGTTGTGTTTGGTAGCCGAAAATGGAGTGTGGATGAGAGCAGCGAGTTTAGGTGCTTTCATTGAAGCAATTAATGCATGATGATGCATTAATCCTCTGCTTTGATGTGTTAAAACAGGGGAGGCATCTTTGGATCCAAGAGTTGTTGATCTGGAAGCTTGATTTGGTGCTTTGGCAAGAGGCGAAGTGGAATCGGTGAGTGAAATGGGGTTTTCGGCTTTGAAACCAATGTCTTGGGAGCTTAGTATAAGTCTAAACAACTTTGCTAAGCTCAAGTGTAAGTTTTCGGAAAGTACTCTCTAGTGGTGGCCATGATTTTGTTATGATGCAATGTGCTTTATTGCATGATTTAAATACTGTTTTGAAAGCATGATTTAGCATGGTATTTGCTGTTGTTGTAAGCCATGTGTTGAAGGAAGCTCAAGGTAAGAGTTCCTTGTTTTTGTACATTGATAAAATGTGGTTTGATGCTTTTAAATGCATGATGTATATGGCTTGGTTTAATGCTTTAAAACAGTGGATTAATTGATGAAAATGATGTATATTGGCAAGTGATGTTTTGAAAAGGTTAAGGTCACTAAGGTGGTTAAAAGTCCTTGAGTGAGCCTTGTTTACTTAAGAACATCAAGGTGGTTAAAAGTCCTTGGATGGTTCTTGTCATGGACATAAAGGTGGTTAAAAGTCCT
The DNA here is from genome assembly GCA_958450335.1 of Hibiscus tridactylites. Lineage (NCBI taxonomy): Eukaryota > Viridiplantae > Streptophyta > Magnoliopsida > Malvales > Malvaceae > Hibiscus > Hibiscus tridactylites. The sequence continues at coordinate 29,332,380 of OY288290.1, forward strand.
TGTGTGATCCTTTCCATGGTGTTTAAAAGTCCATGGGGCCAAGGTGTTTAAAAGTCCTTGGGGCCAAGGTGTTTAAAAGTCCTTGGGGTGAAACTTGATACGGACACAAAGGTGGTTAAAAGTCCTTGTGTGGTCCTTTCCATGGTGGTTAAAAGTCCATGGGCCAAGGTGTTTAAAAGTCCTTGGGGCCAAGGTGTTTAAAAGTCCTTGGGGTGAAAGTTGATGAACTTGTTTTTAAAGAAATGGAACTTATCACTTGTGGCCAATATGACATGTTATGATATGAAGCATGAGATGCTTGTTTTAAGTATGCTTTTGAGCATGAGTAATTGATGATTTGAAGCATGATTTATAAATGTTTTATAAATGCATTATTGAATGGTTTTATGAGCATTCCTCACTAAGCTTTTGCTTACGCTCTCTTTCGTTTTCTTAATTCAATAATGCAGAACATTAGAGTACCTTGAGGGCAGCAAGAAGGGCAAGCAATCAAGTGAAAGTAAAGCTCAAAGTATGGAAGGTTTCTTAAGTACATTTTTAGCTTTTGGTAATTTGGCAATGGGGGACCTATGTGTATGTTTTGGGCGAGGTTTTGAACTCCCTAAGTATGTTGAATGTTGATGAGAATGCTGGTTTTAGTGTTTGGCCTTTATATGCTTGAATTGGAAGGTTATGCTTGTATGGCTTGCTTGTGTAGGAAGCATGCCTATAGATTTGGGGCTTTTCGTATATGATGTTGTTTTGATGAATTGTTGATGCAAGTATGTCTTACATATGTTGAATTGCATGCTGGTAAAGTTTGGTGGCAATTGGAGCATGATTGGATGTTTAATTGCATGTTTAAGTTTGCATTTTGGGGCAATCTGTGCAAGGTGTTTCGGAACAGTAACACCCGTTTCGGAACAAATGCCTTAAACAAGCCCAGGCGTCCTGTAACGCCCCGGTTTTGGGCTTAGTAGTTTTGGGCGTTGACCGGTTTGGTCAAAGTGCTGTTCGAACCTAAAGAGGTGAAATTAGGAAAGCCTAGTTCGGGTTGCATTAAAAATATGGAAAAATGTTCTAAAATCATCTTTTAATATAATTAAGTGAACTGTGAAATCAATTTTGGAAAATGAGTTTTGGAAGGGTGACATTTTGGCTAGTGACCAAAATGTAATTTTTGAAAGTTTGGTGACTGTTTTCGAAAGGGTTGAAACTTTGAATCTTTAAGGAGCTATTATTCCAAAAGTAGTTTCTCCAGATTTTTCTAAGATATTTTAAGCTATATTCTGATTTTTAAAACATATCAAAAGAGGAGGGAAAGCCATTTTGGCTATTTTGATAACTAACTTCCTATTTTCTTTTCTCTCATTTTCTCTCAACCCAAACACCTTCTTTCCAGAGAATTGTTTCTGATTTTCTCACCTAAATCTCTCCTTTCAACTCTCTTTTGATTCCTAATCAACATATCTACAAAACCTCATCATTTGCCACTTGATTCATCAAGGTTTTTGATTCCAAAAAGAGGAGAAACTCAAGTTTGGAGGTAAGAACGTCCTTCTCCTCTAAACTATCAGTTCTTTACTGAAATTCCTAAGTTTTCAATCCTTAATTGATATTTTATTAAAGGCTTTTGAGTTGTGAAATGGATCTTGGCTTATAATGCAAGATTTGGTGATTTTTGGTGATTTTCGTTTGATCTGTTAAATCTGTGATTTGAGATGTGTTTTTGATGTTAATTGAACACTAAATTGATAAGGAATTGAGTTTTGATTAATGCAAACCCGGATAGGTTGAGTTTCCTAAGTTTAGCTTGTGTTTCTTGGTTGTTTTTGAGGTGATCTTGTGGATCTGATGTTGCTGGAGGTATAAGGATGTTATTAGGCTCTTTTTAGATTTTAAATGATGTTAAAGGATGTTAGGTTTTTATGGTTTATGGCTGGGCTTTGTTGAGAAGTGGATTGGATGCATTTTCGGTTGTGTTTGGTGGCCGAAAATGGAGTGTGGATGAGAGCAGCGAGTTTAGGTGCTTTCATTGAAGCAATTAATGCATGATGATGCATTAACCCTCTGCTTTGATGTGTTAAAAAAGGGGAGGCATCTTTGGATCCAAGAGTTGTTGATCCGGAAGCTTGTTTTGGTGCTTCGGCAAGAGGCGAAGTGGAATCGGTGAGTGAAATTGGGTTTTCGGCTTTGAAACCAATGTCTTGGGAGCTTAGTTTAAGTCTAAACAACTTTGCTAAGCTCAAGTGTAAGTTTTCGGAAAGTACTCTCTAGTGGTGGCCATGATTTTGTTGTGATGCAATGTGGTTTATTGCATGTTTTAAATACTGTTTTGAAAGCATGATTTAGCATGGTATTTGCTGTTGTTGTAAGCCATATGTTGAAGGAATCTCAAGGTAAGAGTTCCTTGTTTTCGTACATTGATAAAATGTGGTTTGATGCTTTTAAATGCATGATGTATATGGCTTGGTTTAATGCTTTAAAACAGTGGATAAATTGATGATAATGATGTATATTGGCAAGTGATGTTTTGAAAAGGTTAAGGTCACTAAGGTGGTTAAAAGTCCTTGAGTGAGCCTTGTTTACTTAAGAACATCAAGGTGGTTAAAAGTCCTTGGATGGTTCTTGCTATGGACACAAAGGTGGTTAAAAGTCCTTGTGTGATCCTTTCCATGGTGTTTAAAAGTCCATGGGGCCATGGTGTTTAAAAGTCCATGGGGCCAAGGTGTTTAAAAGTCCTTGGGGCCAAGGTGTTTAAAAGTCCTTGGGGTGAAACTTGATACGGACACAAAGGTGGTTAAAAGTCCTTGTGTGGTCCTTTCCATGGTGGTTAAAAGTCCATGGGCCAAGGTGTTTAAAAATCCTTGGGACCAAGGTGTTTAAAAGTCCTTGGGGTGAAAGTTGATGAACTTGTTTTTAAAGAAATGGAACTTATCACTTGTGGCCAATATGACATGTTATGATATGAAGCATGAGATGCTTGTTTTAAGTATGCTTTTGAGCATGTGCAATTGATGATTTGAAGCATGATTTATAAATGTTTTATAAATGCATTATTGAATGGTTTTATGAGCATTCCTCACTAAGCTTTTGCTTACGCTCTCTTTCGTTTTCTTAATTCAATAATGCAGAACATTAGAGTACCTTGAGGGCAGCAAGAAGGGCAAGCAATCAAGTGAAAGTAAAGCTCAAAGTATGGAAGGTTTCTTAAGTACATTTTTAGCTTTTGGTAATTTGGCAATGGGGGACCTATGTGTATGTTTTGGGAGAGGTTTTGAACTCCCTAAGTATGTTGAATGTTGATGAGAATGCTGGTTTTAGTGTTTGGCCTTAATATGCTTGATTTGGAAGTTTATACTTGTATGGCTTGCTTGTGTAGGAAGCATGCCTATAGATTTGGGGCTTTTCATATGTGATGTTGTATTGATGAATTGTTGATGCAAGTATGTCTTATATATGTTGAATTGCATGCTGGTAAAGTTTGGTGGCAATTGGAGCATGATTGGATGTTTAATTGCATGTTTAAGAATGCATTTTGGGGCAATCTGTGCAGGGTGTTTCGGAACAGTGCCACCCGTTTCGGAACAGGTGCTTTAAACAAGCCCAGGCGTCCGAAACGGGAGAGACCGTTCCAAAACGGTTTGGCTACTGCCAGCCCGTGTTGCGGTACGCGTTGCGGAACGGCCCCGCGTTTCGAAACGGGATCTGCCTGTTTCGGAACGGGTGACCGTTGGGGGCTGACATTGGCAGTTAAATGTTTTGAAATGTTTGCATTTTGGTCCTGAATCTTGTTTGTGCAATTGTATGAGTTTGGGAAGTCCTTTTGAGCTGAAATTTCACAGTGAAGCATGAAACCTGACTAGTTACAAGCTGGTAACTTTAATTTGAGTTAAGTCCTCATATTTATCAGAAATTACAATTTGGTCCCTAAAGTTGTAATTTGTTCAATTGGGTCCCTGTTTGATCTCTGATGTTTGTGATCTTTGAGTATGATGTTGTGTGATCACAAATAGGGCTAATGTGCATCTAGACAAGATTAAAAAGAAAAAAAAGGGTCGTTAATCAAGGTTGACTTTCGGGTTGACTTTGGTTTTCCCCGTGTGACTTTCTTAATTCGGGTCAACCGTCTAGGCCGGGTTAAGGGGGTTACACGTCCGAAACGGGAGAGACCGTTCCGAAACGGTTTGGCTACTGCCAGCTCGTGTTGCGGTACGCGTTGCGGAACGGCCCGCGTTTCGAAACGGGCTCTGCCTGTTTCGGAACGGGTGACCGTTAGGGGCTGACATTGGCAGTTAAATGTTTTGAATTGTTTGCATTTTGGTCCTGAATCTTGTTTGTGCAATTGTATGAGTTTGGGATGTCCTTTTGAGTTGAAATTTCACAGTGAAGCATGAAACCTGATTAATTACAAGCTGGCAACTTTAATTTGGGTTAAGTCCTTATATTTATCAGAAATTACAATTTGGTCCCTAAAGTTGTAATTTGTTCAATTGGGTCCCTATTTGATCTCTGATGTTTATGATCTTTGAGTATGCTGTGGTATGATCATATCTAAGGGTTAATATGCATCTAGACAAGATTAAAAAGAAAAAAAAGGGTCGTTAATCAAGGTTGACTTTTGGGTTGACTTTGGTTTTCCCCGTGTGACTTTCTTAATTCGGGTCAACCGTCTAGGCCGGGTTAATGGGGTTACATTAACAAATTCAAAATGTTTCAAAACGTCCAAAGGCCTTTCCAAAACGGTCACTCGAAAATCACTATTTTGGCTTGGTAAGCACTTAGAAAATATTTGACAAGTTGAGGTTTTGACTTATACATTTTTCTTTAAACACCTAGAGAGGTTTTGAGGACTTAAAAATTCATTTTCTCTTTTTCAATTTTGTCCTTAAATCCTTTGTTATATCAAAATCAATTTATTGGTTTCACAGGTTGGTTAAATAAATTTTACAAAACGAGTTTTCGAAAGTATACATTTTGGGAATTGACCAAAATGTAAAGATTTAAAAGTTGGGATGTAACACCCCAATTTTGGGCTTAGAAGTTTTGGGTTTGGACCGGACATGTCGGGTTGCGGTTCGAATATAAAAGTGTTTTTAGGAAAGCCTAGTTCGGGTTGCATAAAAAATATGGAAAAATATCTTAAAATCCTCTTTTATTATATATAAGGGATTGGTGAAATCAATTTTACAAAATAAGGTTTGGAAGTGTGACATTTTGGGCTAGTGACTAAAATGTAATTTTTGGAAACTTGGTGACTGTTTTAAAAAGGATTGAAACTTTGAATCTTTAAGGAGCTATTTACCCAAAAGAGTTTCTCCAGATTTTTCTTAATATTAATCAATTTTATTAATGGTTTTAATTAAGGTAAAAGAGGAGGGAAGAAGATATTTTGTCATTTTAACTAACTTTTCTCATAATTTTTCATTTCTTTTCTTTCAACTTTTCTCTCAACCCAAACACTTTCTCCAGAAAAAATTCCCTCTAATTTTGATAGCTAAAGATGAGATTTCAACCTACATTTGATTTCTAATCATTTCTACAACAAAACCTTAGCATTTTGCTTATTGGATTTTCAAGAATCTTGGTTCCAAAAAGGGAGAAACTCAAGTTTAGAGGTATGAACGTCCTAGTTCTAAGGAGTTGCGTGTGCAAGGCTGTGAAGCTTATCTCGCTTTTGTGATGAATCCTAGTTCTAAGGAGTTGCGTGTGCAAGATATCAGGACTGTGCGAGAGTTTCCTGGTGTGTTTCCTGAGGAGTTGCTGGGGTTGCCTCCTAATCGTGAAGTGGAGTTTGGGATTGAGCTGTATGAAAACACAACTCCAGTGTCCATTACTCCTTATAGGATGGCACCTAAGGAGATGAAGGAGCTGAAGACGCAATTGCAAGAGTTGCTTGATCGTGGTTTCATTCGGCCAAGTGTGTCGCCTTGGGGTGCACCGGTTTTGTTTGTGAAGAAGAAGGATGGCACTATGAGGATGTGCATTGATTATCGTCAGCTTAACAAGTTGACTATCAAGAATCGGTATCCATTGCCGAGAATTGATGATCTTTTTGATCAATTTCGGGGAGCAGCGGTGTTCTCTAAGATTGACTTAAGGTCAGGGTATTACTAGTTGAAGGTGAAAGATGTGGATGTGCCAAAGACAACTTTCAGGATGAGGTATGGGCATTATGAGTTCCTTGTAATGCCGTTTGGTTTGACAAATGCTCCTGCAGCTTTCATGGACATGATGAACCGAGTATTTCATGAATACTTGGATAAATTTGTTGTGGTGTTCATTGATGATATCCTTGTGTACTCGCGTACTGAGGAGGAGCATGAAGGGCATTTGAGAATTGTGTTGCAAGCTTTGTTGGAGAATCAGCTTTATGCCAAGCTGAGCAAGTGTGAGTTCTGGCTAAGAGAAGTGGTGTTCCTTGGTCATGTGGTTTCTGCTGAAGGGATTCGAGTTGATCCTCAGAAGATTGAGGCAGTGATGAATTGGAAGCCTCCTAAGTCTGTTCATGAAGTCCATAGTTTCCTTGGTTTGGCAGGATATTATTGGAGGTTTGTGGATGGGTTTTCAAAGATTGCTGCACCTTTGACAAAGTTTTTACAGAAGGATGTTAAGTTTGAGTAGACGGAAGCGAGACAACAAGCTTTTGAGAAGCTTAAGACAGCTTTGACGCAAGCTCCTATCTTGGTTCAACCTGAATCAGGGAAAGAGTTTGTGGTGTATAGTGATGCGTCCTATGTTGGTTTGGGATGTGTGTTGATGCAAGAGGGTAAGGTGGTGGCTTATGCATCGCGGCAGTTGAAAGTGCATGAGCGTAATTATCATACGCATGACATTGAGTTGGTTGTAGTGGTTTTTTGCTTTGAAGATATGGGGACATTACCTGTATGGTGAGAAGTGTACTGTGTACACGGATCACAAGAGTTTGAAGTATCTGATGACTCAGAAGGAGTTGAATCTTAGGCAGCAACGTTGGTTGGAGTTGCTCAAGGATTATGATTTGACGATCGAGTATCACCCTGGAAAAGCTAATGTTGTAGCGGATGCCTTGAGTAGAAAGGTAGATGTTGAGTTGAGGGTTATGTTTGCCAGTTTGAGTATTTCGCACGATGGTGGTCTTGTGGCTGAATTGCAAGTGAAACCATCTTTGGTTCAGTTGATTAAGGAAAAGTAGTTGTTGGATGATTCCTTGGTACCGCATGTTCAGGATATCGCGGAGGGTAGGCCTTCGGATTTCTGTTTTAATGATGATGGAGTGTTGTGTTTTGGGAGTCAAATAGTAGTGCCCAATGATGCTGAGTTGAGGCGTGCTATTCTGATCGAAGGTCATAGTAGTTCTTTTGCTATGCACCCTGGTAGTACTAAAATGTATCGTGATCTTCGTGATGAGTACTATTGGGTGGGTTTAAAGAAAGATGTTGCTGAGTTTGTGAGCAAGTGTATGGTGTGTCAGCGGGTTAAGGCTGAGCATCAGTTTCCTTCAGGTTTGTTGCAACCGTTGAGCATTCCTGAATGGAAGTGGGAAAGGATTACCATGGATTTTGTGTATGGTTTACCTTTGTCGCCATCGAAGAAGAATTCGGTGTGGGTGGTGGATCGCCTGACGAAGTGTGCACATTTCTTGCCTGTGCATACTACGTACACGTTGGATAAGCTTGCGGAGCTGTACATTGCTGAGATTGTGCGGCTGCATGGTGTGCCTAAGTCGATTGTGTCGGATAGGGATCTGAGGTTTACATAGTGTTTCTGGCAGTGTTTGCATCAAGCTTTGGGTACACAGTTGAATTTCAGTACATCTTATCATCTGCAGTCGGATGGTCAGTCCGAGCGTGTTATCCAGGTTTTGGAAGATATGTTGAGGTGCTGTGTGATTGAATTTCAGGGTTCTTGGGAGAAACATTTGCCTTTGGTGGAGTTTTCCTATAATAATAGTTATCAGGCAAGTATTCAAATGGCACCTTATGAAGCTTTGTATGGGAGGAAGTGTAGGACTCCTCTTTGTTGGGCTGAAACGGGTCAGAAGTTGGTTTCGATGCCAGCTTTGTTGAAAGGAACTACCGAGAAGGTGAAGCTCATTTGTGAGCGCTTGAAGGCAGCTTCTGATCGGCAAAAGTCTTACGCGGATTTGAAGCGTAAGGAGATTGAGTATGCGGTGGTGACCGTGTGTTTTTGAAGGTTTCGCCTTGGAAAAAGGTGATGAGGTTTGGCCGAAAGGGTAAGTTGAGCCCTAGGTACATTGGACCATACGAGGTGATTGAGCGTGTGGGTCCTGTTGCGTACAAGTTGAGGTTACCGCAAGAGTTAGAAAAGATTCATGATGTGTTTCATGTTTCTATGCTTCGGAAGTATAGATCGGATCCTTCACATGTGATGCATGTGGAAGAAGTGGAATTGAATCCGTATTTGACCTATGATGAGGAACCGGTGAAGATTCTGGATTCGGATAGTAAGGTTCTTCGTGGCAAGACCATTGAGTTGGTAAAGGTGTTGTGGAAGCATCATGGTGTTGAAGAAGCCACGTGGGAGGGGAAGGATGACATGTTGAAGCAGTTTCCGTACCTCTTTCCTTCAGGTAAATTTCGAGGACGAAATTTCTTAAGGGGGGAGAGTTGTAACACCCCAATTTTGGGCTTAGAAGTTTTGGGTTTGGACCGGGCCGGTCGGGTTGCGGTTCGAATATAAAAGTGTTTTTAGGAAAGCCTAGTTCGGGTTGCATAAAAAATATGGAAAAATATCTTAAAATCCTCTTTTATTATATATAAGGGATTGGTGAAATCAATTTTACAAAATAAGGTTTGGAAGTGTGACATTTTGGGCTAGTGACTAAAATGTAATTTTTGGAAACTTGGTGACTGTTTTAAAAAGGATTGAAACTTTGAATCTTTAAGGAGCTATTTACCCAAAAGAGTTTCTCCAGATTTTTCTTAATATTAATCAATTTTATTAATGGTTTTAATTAAGGTAAAAGAGGAGGGAAGAAGATATTTTGTCATTTTAACTAACTTTTCTCCAAAATTTTCCATTTCTTTTCTTTCAACTTTTCTCTCAACCCAAACACTTTCTCCAGCAAAAATTCCCCCTAATTTTGATAGCTAAAGATGAGATTTCAACCTACATTTGATTTCTAATCATTTCTACAACAAAACCTTAGCATTTGCTTATTGGATTTTCAAGAATCTTGGTTCCAAAAAGGGAGAAACTCAAGTTTAGAGGTATGAACGTCCTTCTCCTCTAAATACTCAGTTCTTTACTGAAATTCTCAAGTTCTCAATCCTTTATTTGTGTTTTATTAATGGTTTTACAATTGTGTTCTTGATCTTGGCTTTAAAATGCAAGATTTGATCTAATTTTGATGAAATTCGTATGAATTGATTGGGAACTGTTTTGAGATGTCATTTTAATGTAAAATGGATGTATAATTGATGAGAAATTGAGGTTTAATCAATGCAATCTCGGATAGGTTGATTTTCCTAAGTTTTGCTTGAGTTTTCGGTGGTTTTTGGAGTGATCTTGATGATCTGTTATAGCTGGAGGTATAAGGACGTGTTTGGAGTCTTTTTGGATGTTAATTGAGGTTTAAGAATGTTTGGAATTGATAGATCTTGGCTGGGTAGAGTTGTGGAGGTGTTTGGATGTGTTTTCGGTTGTGTTTGGTAGCCGGAAATGGAGTGTGGATGTGTTTTCGGTTGTTGTGGAGGTGCTTTGATTGAAGATATTAATGCATGATGATGCATTAATCCTCTACTTTGACGTGTTTAAAACAAGGGAGACATCTTTGGATCCTTGTGGTGGTGATCCGGAAGCTTGATCGGTGTTTCGGCAAGTTGCGAAACGGAATCGGTGAGTGGATTTTGGTTTTCAACTTTGAAACCAATGTTTTGAAGGTTTGGGAGCTTAGTTTAAGTCTAAGCAACTTAGCTAAGCTCAAGAGTAAGTTTTCAGAAAAAACTCACTTTTTGTTGAACCATGAAATGGTTGTTTGCAATGTGGCTGATTTGCATGTTTTAAAATCTGTTTTGAAATCATATTTAAGCATGTTATTTGCTGGATTTATAAGCCATGTGTTGAAGGATGCTCAAGGTAAGAAATCCTTGTTTTTTGAACATTGTTAAATGTGGTTTTGATGCATGGTGATGCATGATGTTTATGGCTTTGTTAAATGCTTTAAAACAGTGGAATATTGTTGTTAAATGATGTATATTGGCAAGTGATGTCTTGGTTTAAAAGTACTTGAATCGGATATAGTTAGCCGGCTATAGGATTGGGTGCACCGTGAATAAAGTCGCCTTGGATGTCGAGGGGTTGTAATTGTACCATTGGCTCCATCCAAGTACACTAACGAGATGGTTAAGAACACTATAGTGGTTAAAAGTCCATAGGTGGTTCTTGTGTTAAGAACAACATGGTGGTTAAAAGTCCATGGGTGGTTCTTGTGCTAAGGTCACAAAGGTGGTTAAAAGTCCTTGTGTGAGCCTTGTGTATTGTAAGGTCACAAAGGTGGTTAAAAGTCCTTGTGTGAGCCTTGTTTATTGTAAGATCACAATGGTGGTTAAAAGTCCATGTGTGGATCTTGTGTTGTACGTTCCGTGATCTCGTTAGTGATGTTATACAACTACCAATGAATGGTGTTGAGGGGTTGTGATTGTACCATTGCTCCACCTTGATATTGGTAGTGTGTATGAAGCGTATGAGACAACGCTTGTAATCCGCGTATCCGATGGTCGAGTGTCGATTGTTGATGGTTGATGATGTTTTGAATTACAAAATGATTGTGATTATCACTTGTGGCCAATATGAAATGTTAATGATTTGAAGCATGAAATGCTTGGTTATATGCATATGTGCATGACTAAATGATGTTTTGGATTAAAGTTTTGTAAAGGTGTTTTATAAATGCATTATTGTGATGTTTTAAATGAGCATTCCTTACTAAGCTATGTGCTTACGCTCTCTCTTTTTCCTAAACCAATAATGCAGAGCATTGAAGTGCTTAAAAGGGCAGCAAAGTGGTCAAGAATCCAAGTGAAGAACCAAGCTCATGTATGGTGAATGTTTTCTAACACTATTAGCTTTTGGGCATTTGGCAATGGGGAACCTATGTTGTTGTTTTGGGAGATGTTTTGGACTCCCTAAGTTGGTTTTATGCTTTTGATATTGATGGAACATGTAAATGGCCTTTGTGAGGTTGGTTTGGAGCTTTGATGTTTGAATGGTTTTCAATATAGGATGCATGCCTATAGAATTGGGTTTTTCCTCATTTGATGCCATGTTTGAGAATTGATGGTGCTAGAATGTTCCTTAAGTATATAGTGACTTGCCGGTATGTTTTGAGGGCCTTTGGAATATGTTTGATTGGTTGAAAGAATGATAAACCAGAAAAAAATCTGCAATCTGGGCAGCCTGTTTCGGAACAGGGGCTACCGTTTCGGAACAGAGGGTCTGAAATGGCCTTGGCGTTTCGAAACGGGTAGAGCCGTTCCAGAACGAAATTGCTACTGCCAAGCCCTATTCCGGAACATGTTTCGGAACGGTCCCGCATTTCGGAACGGATCATCCCTGTTTCGGAACACTCGACCGTTGGGCACTGAAATTGACGGTTATATGTTTTGAAATCTTTGCATTTTGGTCCTGAACTTTGTATTTGCAATTGAGTGAGTTTGGAATGTCCGTTTGAACTGAAATTTGGCAGAGAAGCATGAAACATGACTAATTTCATACTGGTAACTGAAAAGTTGGTTAAGTCCTTATAATTTTCAGAATTTACATTTTGGTCCCTAAATTCATGTTTTGTGCAATCGAGTCCCTAAATGTTTTCTGATTGCTGTGATCTTTGAATATGCTGATCTTGTGATCATATCTAGGGTTAATGTGCATTTAGATAAGATTAAAAAGAAAAAAAAGGGTCGTTAATCAAGGTTGACTTTCTGGTTGACTTTTGTTTTCCCCGTGTAAACTTTTTAATTCGGTGCAACCGTCTGGGCCGGGTTAAGGGGGTTACATGGGAAAATTTGTTTTTCAAGAAGAGTCAAAATCTTCGAATATTTAGGGAGCTATTTGGAAATTAGGACTTTTCTCTAATTTGGCATGTGTTTTAAATGTTTTATTAAAAATTAAAAAGTCTTTTAATTGATTTAATTAGAAAGGTAATTAATCGGTTAACAAAAATATTGACAATCTTTTCATTTCTCTTTTTCACTTCAATAAAAAACTCTCCATTTTCTTTCAAATTTCTAGATTTTCTTCAGTCTCAAATTCTCTTTTGATTTCCAACTTTTCTTTGGTGATTTCTGTCATTTTCCTTCAAGATCTTTCAAGCTAATCTTAACAAATTAGAAGAGAAGCAAGGATTGGAGGTAAATTTTGTACTAACCCTCAAATCTAGGTTCTTTAATGAAATTCCAAAGATATTTGGCTCTTTATTAATGTTTTCGATTGAGGTTTTGTTGTTAGTTTGATAAAATATTGAAATCTTGACAGAAAAGTGATTTAAAATGTGATTTTCGGAGTTTGGTTGATTTGGATTGTTTGAGATGATTTCTAAATGAGTTTTGAAAGGTTTTTGGTGTTGAAGTGGAGTCTTAATCATAGAGATCCCGAAATACTTGAGATCCTTGGTTTTGAAGTGTTTTTGGTTGGGTTTTTTGGGTGTTCTTGTGGAATCCGAGTTGTGGGAGATATAAAAATTTGTTTTAGGTTGTTTTTGGATGTTGATTAATGTCTAAAATGTGTTGGATGTGTTAGGTAATGGTTGGGCTGAGTTTAGAGGTCAATCAATTGAATTTTCGGTTGTTTCATATAGGTGTTTTGATGCTTTAGAGCATGGATGTAGGTTTTCTTTAGAGTACTGGTGTTTTGGATGCATTTTAATACATTGAACCTATGTTTTAATGTGTTGAAAATAGGGGATAGTAATCCGGAATCAAATGAAGTGATTTTGGAGGCTTCAGACGATCGATAGTTGTGTCGGCAAGTGTGGTTTCGCGAGTCGGTAAGTGGAACTTGGTTTTCTAGCGTGGAAACGTTTTAGAAGAGGTATTGGGAACTTAGTAAGAACTTGAAACGCCTTACTAAGTTCAGAAGTAAGTAAAGTGAATTTCTCTCCCGAATTGTGCTAGTTTGAGCCTTTTGTTGCACTTGATTTTAATTGCATTTACCTACTTTTTTAAAGCATGTTTTGAGTATGTAAAATGTGTTTGATGATGCATGTGGTTTAAGGAGACACTATGTAAGTGATCCTTGTATGCATGTGTTGATGCACGAGTTTTTGAAGCATGGTTTAATGCTTGAGTTATGGCTATCATGAATGCTTTGTAAAAATAGTGAGGTGTGCATGAAATGTTGATTATATTGGCAAGTGATGTTGTATAAAGAGTTTTATAAATGAAATCGGATATAGTTAGCCGACTATAGGATTGAGTGCACTATAAAAAAGTTGCCTTGGATGTTGAGGGGTTGTGATTGTACCGAAAACTCTATCCAAGTACCCTAACGATTGAGGATTGTTAAGGTTACAACGGTTGAGAGTAACTCCCGAGTGCTAACCTTGTGTGTGTCCTGTCTCTCGTGAGTGGGTTATACATCTATTGATGAGTGGTGTTGAGGGTTGCTATTGTACCGAATACCCCACCACGGGTGTTAGAACGGTGGAGGGTTGCTCCTGTGTGTGAGCCTTGAGATGCCGGTAGAGTGTGTGAAGGGTGTGGAATAACCCTTGGTAATCCGTATATCCGATATGTTTTTGAGGACATTTTTTATCACTTGTGAGCCAATATAATAAAATGAAATATTGTGGAAAATGTTGTTAATGCATAATTTAGAAGATGCATATTTTGGTTTATGCTTAGCATAAAAGGGTTTATGCTTGGAAGGCTTTGAATATGAGTTGCAATGGTTTAGTTGCTGGGTTTATTTGTATCATGTTGCATGATGTTTAATATAATGGTTTTGATGATAAAGTGCATGTTTTGTCAAAGGAAGCATGATGGTTTTGGAAAGTGATAAAAGTGGTTTTGTGCATTGATGATGTTTGTGCTTTTAAGCAATTCTCACTAAGTGTGTATGCTTATGCTCTCTTTGTTCATCAATGCAGACAATTAAATGTTTGGGTGAAGCGTCTACAAGGGATTCTACCAAGACACGCTTTAAAAGTATGTTGAGTTCATGAACTAGTGTAATAAAGGTAATAGGGTTGTATGATGCTATGAATCTTGTTGGTTTAGTATTTTCTGTTTGGGAGCAAGTTTAGTATGCTTATTTGGTATTGTAATTGGCCTCGAAGCTTTGGTTTATTCTTGGAATTTCATTTTGACCTTTAGGTGCATACTTCTTCTAAGAAGCATGCCTTTAGTCTCTTTATTATTGTTTACGATACTATGATGATGCCTTTGCTTCGTATGCTTAGCGATTGATGTATATTTGTGATGTAAACATGTTTGGGTATATGTCGGGATGATTTAGAAGATTTGAATCGAGTTAAGTCAGCTTTTTTAAACATTGCAGGCCCAGGTGTTTCGAAACACCCTTGTATGTTTCGAAACGGGGAATTAAAATTGCCTTGTTGTTCCGAAACGGGGAGGCCTGTTTCAAAACGTTTTGCCTCTATGAAACCTTGTTCCAAATCGAATCTTAAAGGGTTTCAAAACGAACCCACGTATCAAAATGGTCAACTGTGTTTCGAAACGACTGTTCCGATATAGGGCTCACTGTTTCGAAACGGTTGTTAGTTAATATAGTTTTTGGAATATTCCGAGTTCTTGTTTTCTTACATTTTGGACCTTGTTCAACGTGTATGCAATTAAATGAGCTCTAGTGGTTGTTTTGAGCTGAGATTTCACGGAGAAGTTTGAAATGAATTTAATTAAGGGCTGGTAATTCGAATTTGTTAATAACCCTTACAATTTGTCAAATTTACAAAATGGTCCCTAATCCTTAAATTTGTTATACCCGATGGGTGATTGTGATGTTTTTTATCCGCTGCTTGTGTACATACACATTGGAACCTAAGTTGCGTCTAGACAAGAAAAAAAGGGTCGTTTATTGAAGTAAACCTTCTCGGCTTACTTCAATATTCCCCATGTGATCCGTTCGGTTCGGTCTATCAGCCAGGACGGATCGAAGGGGTTACATTTGGTGGTATTAGAGCCAGGTTTTGAAAGATTGGGATGATGGTAAGTTGTTGGTAAGCACATGTGAAGTGAATATGTTATTTTGGTGAAGTATGTTTTGACCGGTGAATGTTAGAACATGTTAATGTTAAGTATGTGATAGTGATGTGGTATATATGATGATTGAATATGAATGTGAGTTGTTCTACGATGTTTGATTAGGCTGAATCTTGATGCTTGAGTCGCAAAATGGTTGTGGTATGCATGTAGTATGCTTTATGCTATGTTTAGGGGGAATTGGGATGCACATTGCCTTATTACCTAGTGAAATGTTTTAAATTTGTTTTGGAAGTCTTAGAATCCCTGTTAAGAGCTGGCCTGATCTTTATTTGTTTTATTTTCATGCTTTAATGTTATCTAGCACAATAGAATCGAGATGAGAGTTACGTTCGGGAGCAATTGCTCCTACTGATGGGCAACACAACAAGAAGAACGAGGTTTTGCCCAGTGGAAATCTACCTCTTTCGCCACCACCACCTGAGGTGGGGATCAGGAACAATAAGGACAAGCTGGTTTGGCGTTGGGAGATTTAACGCATTTAGTGCAAGCAATGACGAGAGCATTCCAGTCTGTTGTGGCTGGGGACATGTACAAGCGCCTGCTGCAGGGCATTCAAGATTGCCATTGGAGCGCTTGAGTAGTTTAGGAGGAGTAGTGTAACACCCCAAATTTGGGCCTAGATGTTTTAGAGTCTGAATCGAACCGGTCAGGAAACGGTTCGAATCTTAAAGGGAGCTTTACGGAACACCTAGTTCGGGATGCTTTAAAAATATGGAAAAATATCTAAAAATCCTCATTTAATTTATGAAAGAATATGGTGAAATCAATTTTACAAAATAAGGTTTGGAAATACTACATTTCGGTGTAGTGACCAAATCACAGTTTTTACAAAGTTAAATAGTGATTGTTTTGCAAAGGATTGAAGCTTTGAATCTTTAAGGAGCTAATTTTACCAAAATGTTTTAATCAGATTTCTTCTTAATTTGGGTAATTTTATTAATGTTTTAATTAATGGAAAACAAGGATGAATTAATAGGAAACTATCTTTGACTTTTCATAAGTACTTTACGTCAATTCTCTCTCCTTCCATTTTCTCTCAAATTCTTTTCAGTCAAACACTCTTTCTCCTTCAATTGGTTGCTGATTTTCATCCCTTTTGATTGGATTTCAATTCCTTTTTGATTCCTAATCTTCTCCTCATCAAAACCTATTGATTTTACATTGGATTTTCAAGAAAACTTGCCCAAATCAAGGAGAAATCAACCATTAGAGGTATACTTCGTCCTTCTCCTCTAATGATCAGTTCTTTACTGAAATTCCCAAGTTATCAATCCTTTGTTAATGATTTTTTAGTTGCTTTAATGTTAGAAACAAGAAATTGTCTTAAAACTCAAGATTTTTGGAGAGATCTTGATGATTTTGGTGCTTGATGGTTAGGCACTATTTTGAGGTTGTTTTCTAATGTATTTTGGATGTTAATTGAAGTTACAAATGACGTTTTATCAAAAAATCCCGAATGGGCTTGGATTCATAAGTTTTGCTTGCTATAATGGTGGTTTTTTGGGTCGTTTTTGTGTTCTGTTATAGCTGGAGGTATACAGACGAGTTTGTGGTGATTTTTGATGTTGATTGATGTTTATAAATGATTAGAAATGGTAGATCTTGGCTGGGCTTTGTTTTGGATGAGTTTGGAGGTGATTTCGGTTGTGTTTAGTAGCTGAAATGTGGTTTTTGAGTAGAGCAACGAGTTTATGTGTGTGGCTGATGATTTCAATGCATGATGATGCATTAATCTTCTGCTCTTATGTGATATAAATAGGGGTGACATCTTCGGATGCCTTTGGTGTTAACCTGGGAGCTTAGATAGCATTTCGGCAAGCACGCAAACGTAATCGGTGAGTGAGTATGGTTTTAGAAGTCCTTGAGGGACAAAGAATCAAGGTTTAGGGATTTAGGAAAGGTTTGAAACACCTTTCTAAGACCGAAAGTAAGTATTGGCTAGATTGCTCTCTTATATATGGTGGAATGCCCCTAAAATGCTTTTACATGCTCATGGTTTGAGATAGATAAATTCCTACTATTTTTATGCATGATTTGTAGTATGAGATGATGCTTGAAATGGTTTCATGAAATAACATGTTGCATTGTTGAAGTTTGGGCTTTTGTTTTAAAGCATGGCAAATGTTATGGTTTGAAATAAGATGTGAAAGATTTGAGAATTGTTGCATGAAAAACAGTAGGTGAGATGATGTATTAACATACTATATTGGCATAGAAGATGAGATACTTATCGGATATAATTGATCGATCAATAGGATGAGAGTGCACTATAAACTAAAAATTCGTACGTGCTCTTTGGTTTAATCCAAAGGGAGAGAACCGATGATGGGCATTCCATCGGGTAGGACTTAGTGAAATACCCAAGCTTTGTGGCGATGAGAGATTCCGCCATGTGAGTACGGTGTTGTGAGATTCCACCAGAAATTATGTTACTAGACAAGTGAGTACGGTGATGTTATATTCCCCCGGAAGAGTCTAGTGAGTTGTGCGCATATCCGAGTAATAATGAGATGTTAAATGCCAATATAATATAATATATGAAAATGCTTTTGATTCACATGTACCTATTGTTGAGATGATTTATGCTATAAGAAATGCATATGAGATTTATATATGAGATGCTTTAGTTATACAAGCATGAGTATGGCTTTGCCATGTGATTTGAATTGGTTTTAATGCATGAGATAGAATTGAGGTACATGTGTTTTCAAGGAGAAGTTTCTTTGAATGGTTTTCAAGCATGAGCTAGAATGAGCATGTGGTAGAAAAAGGCTTTGAGAAAGTGTTTTCAAGAAATGCATTATTGTGTTGGTTTTCTTTAGAGCATGCCTCACTAACCAATTGTGCTTACGCTCTCTTTTTCACTAATAATGCAGATAATTGAGGTGTTTTCGGGCATCAAGAAGGATAAGAAAATCCAAGGAAGTGCAAAGCTCATGTATGGCGATGTTTTTATACACTTTAGTTTTGATATGTGGCAATGGGAAACCAAGGTTGTTTTGAGAGATATGTTTGAACTCCCTAAGTTTGTGGCAGGTTTATGTTGGCCTTCATGGATTGTAAATGGTCCTTAATGTTTGGTTTGAGATTTGGTTGCTTATAATGGCTTTGAGACTAGGGAGCATGCCTATAGATTGTGTGCTTTTGTGTTTGATGTTATGCTCTAGTCTAGGGGTCTTAAATATGTTCCTTAGTGACTAAATGGGTTGTTGGTATAGTTTGATGATCTTGAAGATATGTTTGAATGGTTCAAAAGGGCAAAAACTAGCAATTTCTGATGTCACTAGGCAAGGTGTATCGAAACACCCTCTACTGTTTCGAAGCGGGGGCTTGTAATGGCCATAGCATTTTAGAACGGCTGAAGGTGTTCCGAAACAGTTTGGCTACTGGTGAAGCCTGTTTCGATACTGGTCTCGGAACATACCCGAGTGACGAAATGGTCAACATCGTTTTGATACGGGCGTTTCGGTACGGTGGGTAGGCATTCCGATACAATTGACCGTTGCATGCTGAGTTGAATTGTTTTGAGTTTTCATGCTTTACAATTTAGTCCTAAATGTTCTAGATGCAATTGGTTGAGCTCGAAATGTCTTTTTAAGTTGAAACTTGACAGAGAAGCATGTAACATGATTAAATTCATATTGGTAATCCCTAAATCAGTAAAGTCCTTCTAATTTCTAAAAATTACATTTTGGTCCTTAAACACGTAATTTAAGCAATTGAGTCCCTAAATGTTATCTGATCGTTGTGCCTTTCTCTTCCATGATTCGTGAGTGCTCACTTAGGCTTAATGTGTATCTAGACAAGATTAAAATAAAAAAGAAGGGTCGTTAATCAAGGTTGACTTTCGGGTTGACTTTGATTTTCCCCGTGTAATCTTCGTGGTTCGGGTCAAGCGTCTAGGCCGGGCTATGGGGGTTACAAGTAGAATTTTGTGGTTTATCTTCCGAGGCTTGGATGGCCAGTACGATTTGGATATTAGATCAAATGGGGTGCAATGATGCACGAAAGCTGGGTTGTGTAGTGTCGTTATTATAGGGTGATGCGTACACATGGTGGACAACTGCGACCACGACATTGGAGCCGAAAGAGGTGGATTGGACGTTCTTCTAGTCTGCTTTTAAGAGAAAGTATCTCAGAGTTAGATACTTGGACGATAAGAAAAAGGGAGTTCATGTCTCTAGTTTAAGGGAACATGAATGTGCCTGAGTACGAGGTCCAGTTTGTACAACTGAGCTAGTATGCTCCGGAGTTGGTGCCGAGTGATAGGCATTGTTGGGACTGTTTCTAGTATGGCCTGGTGCAAGACGTGAAGACGTTCATGCTAGCGGCTGATTATATAGATTTTGATGTGCTGGTGACTCGGGCCAATGACATAAAGCAGAGCCTGGGTCTGACCTCGCGTGGGGTGGTTCCAGTCTGGGCAAGAGACCTGTTGATGTTGGCCCTAGTGGTGGGTAGAATTAGAGAAACCACGACCATAGATATAAGCCTGCGGCTAGGCAAGGTGCGCCAGCTCAGGGCAACATGTCAAGGTTTTACCAGAATACATGTTGGACATGTGGTTCGCGTGAGCACATGAGGCGGGATTGTCCTCGTACGGCTAATGAAGTGCAGGATCTTGTGGTTGGGGCTAATTCTTGTTGGAACTACGGAGCTGCTGATCACATGAGGCGTGAGTGTCCCCTGTTGGCGGGAGGTGGTCAGGGTCGTGCACCAGTTGCTGCAAAGCAGAGAGGTCATGGGCGCGGCTGTGGCAACTTTTAGAGGAGAGAGGATGGCCAGAGAGGTGTGGCGCATGTAGTTTTTTTCAGCTAGAGGGAGGTGGTCCTGCGAGGGTGTACGCACATCGTGAGGGACGTAACGACACTGATGTGATTGTAGGTGCATTTACCTGGAAATCCTTGTCTTTGTTTGCATTGATTGATTCAGGATCTACGCATTCATACATCTTGAGTGAGCATGCACATTTGCTTGGTATTTCTGTTGAGATTCAAGATATGGGAATCCAAGTAACAAGTTCTTTTGGTGAGACTGTTGTTACACGAAAATTGTAAAAGAGATGCTCATTATTTGTTCAGGGTCATATGTTTTCAGTTTATTTGATGGAACTGCATTTTTATGGTTTTGGTGTGATTCTTGGAATTAATTGGTTTGTTAAGCAACGAGATGTGGTGGATTTTGATGTTAAGCGAGTTACCCTGAAGCTTGCGAATGATTACGAGGTAGTAATCGTGGGCGAGAACGTGAAGTTCTTGTCTAATGCAATTCTGGCTCTTGAAGCGAGTCGTATGATGGAGTTTGGTTGCAAAGATTTCTTGGCATACGTGATGAATCCTAGTATGAAAGAAGTGCGGGTGCAGGACATACGAACCGTATGTGAGTTTCCGGGTGTCCTTTGAAAGAGTTGCCTAGGTTGCCACCAAACCCAAAGGTTGAGTTTGGTATAGAGTTGTACGCGAATACGACTCCAGTGTCCATTGCTCCTTATCGCAAGGCATCTAAGGAGTTGAAGGAATTGAAGATGCAACTTTAGGAGTTGCTCGACCGAGGATTCATAAGGCCGAGTATTTCACCTTGGGGTGCGCTGGTCTTGTTTGTGAAAAAGAATGATGGTACAATGCGCATGTGCATATATTATCAGTAATTGAACAAGTTAACGATTAAGAACAAATACCCTTTGTCGAGGATCGATGATTTGTTTGATCAGCTCTATGGTGCTTTGGTGTTAAGAAGAAAGATGGGACAATGCGAATGTACTTATATTATCGGCATCTGAACAAGTTGACGATCAAGAACAAGTATCCCTTGCCTAGAATTGATAATCTCTTTGATAAGTTCCAAGGAGCCTCGGTGTTTTCCAAAATAGACTTGAGGTAAGGATATTATCAGTTGAAGGTGACGGATGTGGATGTACCTATACAACTTTTCGAACAAGGTACGAGCATTACGAGTTCTTAGTGATGTCGTTTTGGTTGACTAACGCACCTGTTGCTTTCATGGACATGATGAATCGTGTTTTCCATGAATTCTCGGATTAGTTTGTGGTGGTGTTCATCGATGATATCCTTGTGTATTCGCGTACCGAAGAGGATCATGATAGACACTTGAGAATCGTTTTGCAAGCGTTGTTGGAAAATCAGTTGTATGCCAAGCTAAGTAAGTGTGAGTTTTGGCTTAGGGAGGTGATCATCCTTGGACATGTTGTGTCAGCTGAGGGTATTCGCGTTGATCCGCACAAAGTAGAGGCTATGATGAGTTGGAAAGTGCCTAAGTTAGTAACAGAGGTACGAAGTTTCCTTGGTCTAGCTGGGTATTACCGTAGGTTTGTCGAAGGTTTCTTGAAGATAGTTGCACCTTTAACCAAGCTATTGCAAAATAATGTTCGTTTTTGAGTGGACAGATTCGAGGCAGCAGGCTTTTGAGAATATGAAGGAAGCTTTGACACAAGCTCATGTTCTGATTCAGCCTGAGTCTGATAAGAAGTTTGTAGTCTATAGTGATGCGTCCATTGTTGGTTTGGGATGTGTGTTGATGCAAGAAGGTAAGGTGGTAGCTTATGCATCTAGGTAGTTGAAGGTGCATGAGCGTAACTACCCTACTCATGATCTTGAGCTTGCGGCTGTTGTTTTTACCTTGAAAATCTGGAGGCATTACCTGTATGGTGAGAAGTGTGTTGTGTTCACGGATCATAAGAGTTTGAAGTATCTCTGTTGAGTGTGTAAAAGTTCTATCATTTACACCTTTTTAAACCCATATTTCTGCTGCATTCAAGCATCATTGCATTGCATTTAGGTTAGTATTTAATAAAACATCACAATTATATAAAAGGCACGGATTCTACTGAAAGATGGCTATTTTTGCAGGTATCTGTCACAGTAGATGTCGAAGGCAGGCGCAGGGCAGATAAGCAGGAGAACTAAACTGGACAAGCAGCTGAAGAAGACGAACCTGTCATGGACCTGTCGTGACAGCATGGTGACAACAGATTTATGAAGAGGAAAAGTGAAGTGGACCTCGATAGATAGAGAAAAATCTGCCCGTCTGTCGTGTGGAAGCCGAATATTTTTCCAAGCCCCGGATCAAAAGATATGTCAAGCCAAAGCTCAAGGAGAAGAATTTCCATGAAACAAGGAGAGGGCTGAAAAGTAGGAATCCTTAGAGATTTAGTCTTTATTAGAATCTTACTTTTAATTAAAGTTGTAATCTTTGTTACCTTAGATAACTTGAGCCCAAAGCTTATATAAAGGGCATAGATTAAACCTAGGGCATAGCCGACTACCCCATAACCGAAACAAAACCCTGCCGTTTACCTGTCACCGATATGTTCTAAATTCTCCCTAGGGCTACGGGTTGTTTTGTAAAGTAGTTGCAAGGGTTGCTTTGTTTTAGGGTTTTTCAAGTTCAATAAAATAAACTTCAAGTTCTTTTATCTTGGTTTTAATATCTTGCAAGAGCATCGGGAGAGCATTGTGAGGTTATCTATTTACTTAGCATCGGGAGAGTTAAGTATACGAAAGAGATAAGAGCGCGTTCACTAGTTTATAGTTGAACCATCTCGTGCTTAGGGATAAGGCGAGGTTAAGTGGCTAAAGAAGAATTCATACACATCGGTGTTCATCCTTCGATTCACGCCGGGAGGTATCATCAAAGACGTGATCATCGACAGACTTGTGCCTAGGGATAGGGCAAGGCAGATCAGGGATTCTTGCCAAACTTGAAGTACGGAGTTAGTGTTCGCTGCTGCGACAGCTAACGGACAGACGCCGCGACAGGTGCTGTCGGCGACGGGTGCGACGACAGAACTGGAGATCCTAAGCAATTCAATACCTACACTACTGAGCAACTCAATACCAGTCCATTCTCTCTATCTTGATATCTCAATTCCTTTTATTTGCGTTTTTACTATTTTCGTGACAATTCTCTCAAACTATTACTTTTACTTTGTGCAGTGAAATAAGGTGAAGTCATTAGCCCAATCCCTGTGGAAACGATATCCGATACTTAGTATCACTTTACTACTTGCGTCGTGTATACTTGCACTATAATTGCGATAGACTATTTTACACGCAACAAGTTTTTGGCGCCGTTGCCGGGGATTGGCAACATAACTACACCTTTCTTTCCTTGCACTTTTTGTTTTTATTTTCGTTCTTGTTTTTGTTTTTGTTTTTCTTTAATTTTTCTTTTGCGTTTTTAACTCTTGCTTTTCACAAGGTTATTCTGTTTATGCGCAGATCGAAAAGGGGTGAAGATCCTGAGTATAAATTAGATCCGGAGATCGAACGTTCCTTTAATCTCAAGAAACAGATTTGCCACCTTTTAGACAGAAACGAATACCTTGAGAAAGAGCTAGAGCAGATGGCCCGTAATCAGCCTGTCGGTGAAGAAATCCCGCCTGTCGGTGACCCGCTCGCGGCAGGTGGACGACGGTCATGTCGTGACTACATGCTGAATGATCATGTAGAGCTGGAGACCACGCTGCCGGATATTGATGTTGACAACTTTGAGCTTAAACCTGTCATGTTTAGTATGATCAACAACGCCGGGCAGTTTAGTGGTTCTGCGACAGAAGATGCTAGGGAGCATCTTAAAACGTTCCAGTAGATCTGTGGTTCGTTTAGAATACCAGGAGTTAGTCCGGAGATACTGAGGCTTCGGCTATTTCCCCATTCATTGAGGGACAGAGCTAAAACTTGGTGGAATAAACTTACACCTGGTTTTATTATGACTTGGGCAGATTTAACTCGTGAATTTTTGTCTCGTTTTAATCCTTCACATTTAGCTGAGCGATTACGTAATGAAATTGCTACTTTTCAACAGAAAGATGACGAGCCAATGCACGAGGCCTGGGACAGATTCACAACTCTTCTTCGAAACTGCCCAATGTATGGATTCCCCGTCTGGAATCAGGTAACTAAGTTTTATAATGCTGCTAACTTACAAACTCGCATTCGAATTGATTCTGCAGCGAATGGACTATTATTGGATAAAGATCCGGACGAGGCCCTGCAAGTTTTGAAACATCTGGCTAAGAATGAGGAGCAGTTTCCAACCGCTAGAAGAGGGGGTAAACGGGTACTTGCTGTCAAGGATTATGAGGCCGACAGCACTATGAAATCACAGGTAGCATTCCTCACTAAAGCCATGAAACACTTATTGAGTGAAGAGGAAGTACGAGGGTTTGCTGTCGAGGAAGTTTGTGCTACATGTGAGGGAAATCATAGTAGGGATGAGTGCCCTATAAATATAGAAGAAGGAAAATATGTTGGAAATTACAAGCCAAACTACAATTCCAACAACTACAACCCTAATTGGAGGAAAGATCCCCAATTTTCCTGGAGTAACCCTAACAATGCCCTAAATCCGCAAGCATATAATCAGAATCAGGGGGTCCTAGATTGTTGACGCGACAGCAGCCACTGCCGCAGAACCTGCCGCCTCGCAACAACAGCAGCCACCACCTGCCACGAATAGTATATTGGAGCAGACTCTGGCCACCTTTATGTCTCAAATTGGTACGTATATGGAGAACATCAATAATTTGTCAAGAAAACGAAAGACTTTATGGATGAAACTAAGATGAGAATGACAAACCATGAGGCCACCTTGAAATCTCTAGAGACACAAATGGGTCAGGTGTCACAGCATATTAAACCGAGGCAGAATGGAGGTTTCCCTAGCAATACTGAAAATGCTAGACCGCCCCCACACGAGCAATGTAAGGCGATTACGACTAGGAGTGGGAAAAAGTTACCAGGGCCGGAAAAAGAAGCTGAAACAGAAAAGGAACCTGCCTTGGATAAACCTGCCGAGGAAGCAGCCCCGACAGGTGATAAACAGACTGCTGCCGATGAGCCTGTCACGACAGCAGAAGCGACAGAGGAGAAAAAAGATGAGTATCGTCCTCAGATTCGCATGCAGTGGGAAGGACGCATTGCTGATTACCATCCCCCACCACCCTTCCCTCAACGGATACAGCAAGCTAAGCATGAATCTCAACTTAAAAAGATTTATGATATTTTTAAACAGGTTCATATTAACATTCCGTTGTTAGATGCTGTTAGGGAGATGCCCGGTTATGCTAAATTTCTCAAGGATGTCATGTCTAAAAAATCTAAACTTGGGGAATTTGAAACGGTAAGGATGCAAGAAGGTTGCATGAGTATTCTTCATCGGCAACCACCCCAGAAAAAGAAGGATCCGGGGAGCTTCCTCATACCTTGCGTAATCGGCGATAAATTTGTGGGTAAGACATTATGTGATCTTGGTGCTAGTGTTAATCTAATGCCCAAATCTGTTTTCAAGAAACTAGGTATTGGCAAGGCGCGGCCCACGACAGTTACCCTACAACTAGCCGACCGCTCTTACGTTCACCCCGAAGGAAAAATTGAAGATATTTTGGTAAAAGTGGATAAGCTTATATTTCCTGCTGACTTTCTTATTTTAGATTGTGAGGCAGATGAGAACGCACCAGTCATCCTAGGGCGACCCTTCTTAGCCACGGGAAGATCATTGATTGATGTGGAGAAAGGAGAACTCACCATGCGCGTAAACGATCAAGAAATTAAGTTGAATGTTCTCCAAGCAATAAAACATGCTGATGTGGATGAGGAATGCAAGGCCATCATTGAGGTGACCTTTGATCAACCCTGCATCAGGACGGGCTGCCGAGATATAAAATTTGGTCACTGCTGCGACAGCCATCTACAAGCCTGTCACGACAGCAACGACGACAGCACCGACGACAGTGACTCCTCTGAATCTAATACATCTGATACTGAAGGTCATGAGGAGGTAAACTGGTTAGACCATCGTCCAGGTAAGTTATTCGAACCCTTGAATTACACTTCGGATAACCATTTAATCCAAAAGCCCTCTACTGTTGAACCACCTGTCTTAGAACTTAAGCCCCTGCCAGGGCAGCTTAAATATGCTTATCTTGGTTGTGATAACACACTGCCCGTAATCATCTCTGCTAAGCTGCCGCAGGAACAGGAACGACAGCTGATCGACATGTTGAGGCAGCATAAAAGGGCGATAGGATGGACGATAGCAGACATTCAGGGCATTAGTCCGGCAATCTGTATGCACAAAATCCTCCTGGAGGAAGATCATAAGCCGACTATTGATGCCCAAAGGCGGTTAAACCTTGCAATGAAGGAGGTAGTGCGTAAAGAAATAATTAAATGGTTAGATGCTGGTATTATTTACGCCATCTCCGATAGCAAATGGGTAAGCCCGGTGCAATGTGTTCCCAAGAAAGGAGGCATGATCGTGATAACCAACGAAAACAATGAGTTAATCCCAACCAGGACTGTGACCGGTTGGAGGGTTTGTATGGACTATCGGAAGCTTAACAAAGCTACCCGAAAAGACCACTTTCCTTTACCCTTTATTGATCAAATGCTTGATAGATTAGCGGGTAAACCTTACTATTGTTTTCTTGATGGTTATTCAGGTTATAATCAAATTGCTATTGCACCAGAGGACCAAGAGAAAACGACCTTCACATGCCCTTACGGGACATACGCGTTTAGGAGGATGCCGTTCGGCCTATGTAACGCACCTGCCACCTTCCAAAGGTGCATGATGGCAATATTCTCCGACATGGTAGAGGACTTCCTCGAAATCTTTATGGATGATTTTTCCGTCTTTGGAGACGATTTTGAGAGCTGCCTTGGCAACCTTAAAAAGGTACTTGAAAGATGTGAAAAAGCTAATCTTGTTCTTAATTGGGAAAAATGCCATTTTATGGTAGATGAAGGGATAGTTTTAGGCCATAAGATTAGCTGCCGTGGGATAGAAGTCGACAGGGCCAAAATAGAGGTAATCGAGAAGCTGCCGCCGCCAACCACAGTCAAGGGAATTAGGAGTTTTCTAGGGCATGCTGGTTTTTATAGGAGATTTATTGCAAATTTCTCAAAAATCACGAAACCCCTATGTCACCTCTTAGAGCAGAACCGACCCTTTGACTTTAATGAAGAATGTACTGAAGCATTCAAGGTTCTAAAGGAAAAGCTAGTGACAGCCCCCATAGTACAGCCACCAGACTGGACGCAACCGTTTGAAATTATGTGTGATGCTAGTGACTATGCTGTCGGGGCAGCACTTGGGCAGCGCAAGGACAGGCTGTTTCATGTCATATATTATGCCAGCAAAACATTAAATGATGCCCAAGTGAATTATACCACCACAGAAAAGGAGCTGTTAGCTGTGGTGTTCTCCATCGACAAGTTTCGTTCTTATATACTTGGAACGAAGGTAATAGTGCACACCGATCATTCTGCCCTTAAGTACTTGTTCGCAAAGAAGGATGCAAAACCTAGGTTGATACGATGGATCTTGCTATTACAAGAGTTCGACCTTGAAATCAAAGACAAAAAGGGGACAGAAAATCAGGTGGCAGATCACTTGTCGAGGTTGGAGATGGGACAGAGTCTACCTGTAGATGAGACACACATACTGGAGACCTTCCCAGATGAGCAGCTCTTTGCTGCCGCAATCGCTGTCGCGACAGCCATAGCGGCAGGTAAGTCTTCTGACCTTCCCTGGTATGCTGATTTCGTTAATTTTATAGTTAGCGGAATATTTCCTTCTGATCTTAATTATCAAGCCAGGAAGAGGTTTCAAAATGATGTTAAACATTATTATTGGGACGAACCTCTTCTTTTCAAAATGTGCGCAGATCAGGTTATAAGGAGATGTGTACCACAAGAAGAACAAGAAGACATTCTCCATCACTGTCATGCTTCACAATATGGAGGACACTTAGGAGGCAATAAAACTGCTGCCAAGGTGCTGCAGTCAGGGTTCTACTGGCCGACACTGTATAAGGACGCACAGGAATTTTACAAAAACTGTGACAGGTGCCAGCGGACAGGTAATATCTCGAGGAGAAACGAGATGCCACTGCAGAATATCTTAGAAGTCGAAATCTTCGACGTTTGGGGGATTGATTTTATGGGACCTTTTCCATCTTCGTGTGGAAATCTTTACATCCTCCTAGCGGTAGATTATGTCTCCAAGTGGGTAGAAGCAATCGCAACTCAAAAGAATGATGCCAAAACGGTCCAAAAGTTTTTGCACAAAAACATCTTTTCTAGATTTGGCATCCCTAGAGCGATTATCAGTGATGAAGGGAGACATTTCGATAACAGGGTAATTGCTGCCCCCTTGAAGAAATATGGTGTCAAGCACAGGATCGCGATAGCATACCACCCACAGACCAATGGACAGGCTGAAATTTCTAACAGGGAAGTGAAGAACATTCTTGAAAAGATGGTTAAACCAACTAGGAAAGATTGGTCTCTACTTCTGAATGATGCACTATGGGCATACAGGACAGCTTTCAAAACTCCATTGGGCATGTCTCCGTTCCGATTAATCTATGGGAAAACCTGCCACCTGCCTGTCGAGATAGAGCACAAGGCATATTGGGCAATCAAGGCAGTAAACATGGACTTGGACAAGGCAGGCCAGAAAAGGCTGTTAGATTTGAATGAGATTGATGAAATACGGACAATGGCCTACGACAACGCAAGAATATACAAAGAGAAAACAAAGAAGTGGCATGACAAAAAGTTGCTGCCACGTCAGTTCTGCCCAGGGCAGCTTGTATTGTTGTTTAATTCTAGGTTGAAACTCTTCCCAGGGAAGCTTAAATCTAGATGGTCTGGCCCGTTCCAAGTGGTTCAAGTTTTTCCCCATGGTGCCATTACAATTCAATCATTAAAGGACGGGCACCAATTCAAAGTCAATGGACAACGCCTCAAGCATTATCAGGGGACTGAAGCCCCAGGAATACAGGAAGAGGTTACCTTAGGTGATGCCCCACAAGGCATCCCTAATTTAACCTAGTTTTTATTTTTATTTTATTTTATTATTATTATTTATTAGGAATTAGATTTATTTTAATAATGTTTTGTTTTTAATTTCAGTTTTTAGGAAATAAAGGAGTCAAGTAAGAAAGAAGAAGTGGCCCAAGCCCACCACTCATCCACCAGCCCAATAAAGTCCATTTATGGTAACCTGTCGTTTCGGCTGCCGGCGCAGACGGATTTGACAGGCTGTCAACAGACGCACAGCAGACGAAGAAGCGTGCAGCAGACGCACAGCAGACGCATTAATGCGTGTCAGACGCGTCAGACACGCAATATCCAATCTGCCGCCCCGTTATTCCCGCCTGCCGTTGCGGCATTAAATGGCTTCTACTCGACCGCTATATAAACCCCTTCCCCTTTTCATTTTTCATCACTTCTGATTTTCTCTCTTGTTATTCCCTTCTAGTTTTATCTACTTTCTTTCTTTTTTTTTCAGCCCTTGCAACCAAAAATGTCTTCACGACAAACCCGTTAGAATGCTGCTGCCGCTTCTTCTTCAGCCGCAGCATCTCCGTTCGCTAACAAAGAACTATGGGAGGAACGGAGCTTCATCTATAACAGAGATGCCCCTCTTTTTGGACTCCGGCCGTTCATTATGAAGGCCATAACAGCACAACTTTGGGAGGATTTTGCCGAGCAGCCGGCAGAGCTTAACGACACTCTGGTCAGGGAATTTTATGCGGCAATCGAAAGTAAGACGGCGACATCTGTCATCGTCCGAGGAGTGACAGTTCCTTTCACCGCCAGCAGCATCAACCATGTATTCGGCCTCTTCTTTGGCCCCAATGACGATGCTCATCAACAATTTTGGGAGACCCTCGATGCTGCCGGATATGATGCTGTCATGAGAGAGTTGACAGAGGCGGGCACGACCTAGAGCACCAGCAAGAAGAACCCCAACTCCGTCAATAGGGCAGAGCTACTACCCGAGGCAAAACTATGGAATGTTTTTATCAAAAAGCGTATCCTGCCCTCGTCCCACCATACGACAGTCAACAGACAGCGGTTGGCCCTCATCCACTCTATCATGCATGACAGACCCATCAATGTGGGCAGGTACATGCGGGACAGCATTCTCGATTGTGCCTTCCGATCAAATTCACGACTCTGCCTGGCCTTCACCATCACTGCTCTCTACCGCTGCGCTGCCGTACCGGAGGACCCTTCAGACAAAATCAAGAAGGGCAGCGGCTGGACAGACAACAACATCTCCAGCCTCATGGAGATCATCATTGTATCGCCCCTCAACGCCTTCGATCCAAACGCCCCTCCTGCTGAGTCTGATGATGAACCTGCCACCGAACCTGCCCCAGAAGCTGCCACCAACACCGCTCCGGCAGATCAGAACGCCCACATCCTTGCTGCCATCTTGAGGATAGAGGAGCGCCAGATGGGTTTGATGACTTTCATCCGTGACTTCTCCAATGCAACGGTAAATTTCATTACCAATACTTTGAATTTTCCGGATGTCATTTTCCCCACCTTCCCCGCCCATTATTTCAATATCCCCTCCCCCACTCCCACACCACCTGTCTCTCCCCACGGAGAATCTGCCTCCTCCACACCATCCCCGACAGCAGCCAGCAGCCCACCGGCAGACACCTCCCCTCGAGGCACCAAGCGAGCTGCCACTGATGACAGCCCTCTTGTCCGGAGGAATTTGGGCAGCGCCTTCACACGGGTAAAACGTATTAAGCATGTGGCCAACAAGAGAAGGCTGTCCAAAGCCATAACGAGTAGCAGCTGGAACAGCAGCAGCAGTTCTGATGTCCGACTAGTGGAGCCACCTGTCCTTCAACCTGCTGACGACTCTGTCCCCCAACCGGATGAAGAACCTGCACCTCAACAGGTTGATGAACCTGTTGATCAACCTGCTCAGGAACCTGCCCAACCACCTCCCCAACGCAGACGATACCATCAGATCCGCGTCAGCAGCAGCAGCGAGGACAGCGAATAAAATTTAAGTTTTTATTTCTTTTACTCCTCTTATTGCTGCCTACCCTTATATATTTGTGATGTACTTTTATTTATCATGTTTTTCTTTATTTGTTTTTGTGTCATTTTGCATTGAGGGCAATGCAACCCTTGAGTTTGGGGGTGGCAACCCTCCATATTTAATGGAGTCTTTAGCACATCTTTTGATTAATTGTTGTGTCTTATTAGTTATTTATAAAAAAAAATCAGAAAAATCAGAAAATTTAAACTGTTGGCTTAAAACTGTGAAGTTAACTTACCTGTCATGACGACTCTGTCGTGGCAGCATCTTTAGGACAGGTTAAGGAAAAGTTTAGAGCCTTTCTATAGTTCTAAAAACTTAAACACTTTTGTGACTGTTATATTGCTTAGATTTCTTTTAGCCAAACTAGAATAGGAAGCTTAGAACTTGGATAGCCCCTAGAGGTGCCTAACACTGGCTCTAGGAAAGAAGTTTAGCAAAAGAAAATCAAAAACCTAGAGGTGCCCGAAACCGGCTCTAGGAAGCTAACTAGAGGTGCCCAAAACTGGCTCTAGAAAAACTTAGCTTGAAAATAGAAGAAAAAGAAGCATGAAAATGTGCCTTCTAAAAGAAAGTAAACTTTGGCATAAAATTCGAGTTAAGGAGTTGAATATTCTAGTAAAACTAAGAGGGTCTTAGCATATAACTGTTCACAAGCATGCACACACTGTACGAGAGCTATAGGAAGATTCCGGACATATCCTAACCTTTCCGACAGGTTGCTGCCGCCATAGAGAATGAGCGACAGGTAAGGGACAGGTCACTGTTTGAAGGCCAACATAAAAATTTTCAGTTTTCTTTTAAGTCTTCATTGCTTGAGGGCAAGCAAAAACTTGAGTTTGGGGGTGTGTTGAGTGTGTAAAAGTTCTATCATTTACACCTTTTTAAACCCATATTTCTGCTGCATTCAAGCATCATTGCATTGCATTTAGGTTAGTTTTTAATAAAACATCACAATTATATAAAAGGCACGGATTCTACTGAAAGATGGCTATTTTTGCAGGTATCTGTCACAGTAGATGTCGAAGGCAGGCGCAGGGCAGATAAGCAGGAGAACTAAACTGGACAAGCAGCTGAAGAAGACGAACCTGTCATGGACCTGTCGTGACAGCATGGTGACAGCAGATTTATGAAGAGGAAAAGTGAAGTGGACCTCGATAGATAGAGAAAAATCTGCTCGTCTGTCGTGTGGAAGCCGAATATTTTTCCAAGCCCCGGATCAAAAGATATGTCAAGCCAAAGCTCAAGGAGAAGAATTTCCATGAAACAAGGAGACGGCTGAAAAGTAGGAATCCTTAGAGATTTAGTCTTTATTAGAATCTTACTTATAATTAAAGTTGTAATCTTTGTTACCTTAGATAACTTGAGCCCAAAGCTTATATAAAGGGCATAGATTAAACCTAGGGCATAGCCAACTACCCCATAACCGAAACAAAACCCTGCCGTTTACCTGTCACCGATATGTTCTAAATTCTCCCTAGGGCTACGGGTTGTTTTGTAAAGTAGTTGCAAGGGTTGCTTTGTTTTAGGGTTTTTCAAGTTCAATAAAATAAACTTCAAGTTCTTTTATCTTGGTTTTAATATCTTGCAAGAGCATCGGGAGAGCATTGTGAGGTTATCTATTTACTTAGCATCGGGAGAGTTAAGTATACGAAAGAGATAAGAGCGCGTTCACTAGTTTATAGTTGAACCATCTCGTGCTTAGGGATAAGGCGAGGTTAAGTGGCTAAAGAAGAATTCATACACATCGGTGTTCATCCTTCGATTCACGCCGGGAGGTATCATCAAAGACGTGATCATCGACAGACTTGTGCCTAGGGATAGGGCAAGGCAGATCAGGGATTCTTGCCAAACTTGAAGTACGGAGTTAGTGTTCGCTGCCGCGACAGCTAACGGACAGACGCCGCGACAGGTGCTGTCGGCGACGGGTGCGACGACAGAACTGGAGATCCTAAGCAATTCAATACCTACACTACTGAGCAACTCAATACCAGTCCATTCTCTCTATCTTGATATCTCAATTCCTTTTATTTGCGTTTTTACTATTTTCGTGACAATTCTCTCAAACTATTACTTTTACTTTGTGCAGTGAAATAAGGTGAAGTCATTAGCCCAATCCCTGTGGAGACGATATCCGATACTTAGTATCACTTTACTACTTGCGTCGTGTATACTTGCACTATAATTGCGATAGACTATTTATGGTGAGAAGTGTGTTGTGTTCACGGATCATAAGAGTTTGAAGTATCTCATGTCTCAGAAGTAGTTGAATCTTAGGAAACGTCATTGGGTGGAGTTGCTTAAGGATTATGATCTGACGATCGAGTACCACCTGGGTAAGGCTAATGTTGTATCCGATGCTTTGAGCAGGAAAGTGGCTGTGGAGTTGCGGGCGATGTTTGCTCGCTTGAGCATAATGTGTGATGGTGGTCTTATTGCAGAATTGCAAGTGAAACCATCTTTGATCCAGTTGAATAAGGATAAATAGTTGCTTGATGATTCCCTTGTTTCGCATGTTCAGGACATTGAGGAGGGTAAACCTTCGGATTTCAGCTTTAATGATGACGATGTGCTATGTTTTGGAAGTCGAATAGTGGTGCCAGATGATGTTGAGTTGAGGCACATTATTCTGACTGAAGCTCATAGTAGTCCTTTTGCTATGCATCCTGGTAGTACAAAGATGTATCATGATTTGAAAGATAAGTACTACTGGGTAGGGTTGAAAAAGGATGTGGCTGAGTTCGTTGGTAAGTGCATGGTGTGTCAGCGAGTGAAGGCTGAACATCAGGTTCTTTCTGGGTTGTTGCAACCTTTGAGAATCCTAGAATGAAAGTGGGAAAGAATTCCCATCGATTTTGTGTCTGGATTACCTTTGTCACCGTCAAAGAAGAATTCGGTTTGGGTGATTGTTGATAACCTTACGAAGTGTGCACAATTTCTA
This sequence comes from Hibiscus tridactylites, assembly GCA_958450335.1. Taxonomy (NCBI): domain Eukaryota; kingdom Viridiplantae; phylum Streptophyta; class Magnoliopsida; order Malvales; family Malvaceae; genus Hibiscus; species Hibiscus tridactylites. Next base: position 29,366,403 of record OY288290.1, read on the forward strand.
CATGTGCGTACTACGTATACCTTCGATAAGTTGGTTGAGCTGTACATAGCTAAGATTGTGCGGTTTCACGGTGTGCCAAAGTCTATAGTGTCGGATAGGGATTCGAGGTTTACAACGCGATTTTGGGAATGTTTGCATCAAGCCTTGGGTACACAGTTGAATTTTAGTACTTCGTATCATCCTCAGAAGGATGGACAATCAGAACCTGTGATCCAAGTGCTCGAGGACAGTTGAGATGTTGTGTGATAGATTTTCAGGGTTCTTGGGAGAAGCACTTGTCATTAGTTGAGTTTGCGTATAATAAGAGTTATCAGGAAAGTATTCAAATGGCTCTATACGAGGCTTTGTATGGGAGAAGATGTAGAACCCCTCTTTGTTGAGCATAAATTGGGCAAAATTTGATTTCGATGCCAGCAATGCTAAAGGGGACCACCGGGAAGGTGAAGCTCATTTGTGAGCGTTTGAAGGCAGCATCCGATAGGCAAAAGTCTTACGCGAACCTGAAGCGTAAGTAGATTGAGTTCGCGGTTGGTGAACGTGTGTTTTTGAAATTATCGCCTTGGAAGAAGGTGGTGAGATTTGGGCGTAAGGGTAAGCTTAGCCCAAGGTTTATTGGACCTTACGAGATTGTGGAGCGTATTAGTCTTGTGGCATATCGATTGAGATTGCCTTTGGAGTTGGAAAAGATACATGATGTGTTCAATGTATCTATGTTGCGGAGGTACAGATCGGATCCTTCGCATGTGATGCATGTTGAGGAGATAGAGTTGAATCCGGATCTGTCTTATGATGAGGAACTAGTGAGGGTTCTGGATGTGAGCAGTAAAGTTCTTCGTGGTAAGACGATAGAGCTTGTTAAGGTGTTGTGGTGACACCGAGGAGTTAAGAAGGCCACATGAGAAAGCAAGGCCGACATTCTAAAGTAGTTTACGCACCTTTTCCTTCAAGTAAAATTTCGAGGATGAAATTTCCTAAGTGGGGGAGAGTTGTAACGCCCTGGTTTTGGGCCTAGATATTTTAGACATCGGACCGGATTGGTCGAGAACGGTTCAAATCACGTAAGGTGATTTAGGGAAATCAAGGATTGAGATAGGATAAAATGTTGTAAAATTGCTAAAATCCTCTAAAAATATGTTTAAGAGGTTGGTCAAATCAATTTTACAGAAAGAGTTTTGGAATTGGGACATTTTGAGTAGTGACCAAATTATAAAGTTTCAAAACTGTGAGAAATATGTTTTTTAAAGGAGAAGCCAAATTCATAGAATATTTAGGGGGCTTTATGGAAATTTAACCTTTCCTTAATATGACTAGTGTTTTAAATGGCTTTTAATTAAATGGCTTTAATTGGTTTTTATTTTAATTAATTAAAATGGGTAGTTAATGTGAGATTCTATCACGTAACTACCACTTTCTCATCATTTTCAGCCAAACACTATTTTCATTCTTTTCTCTCCAGAATTATTTTCTCCCAAACAATCTCTTAATATTTCCTAATCAATTTTCAAGAAATCCTTTCAAGTTCTTTAAGATTTTGCTAAGGAAAACTTGTCATTCACTGAGGAAAGCAAGGATTGGAGGTAAATCTCGTTCTCAACCTTTAATCAAAGTTCTTTATTGAAATTCCCAAGATCTTTGGCTTCTAATTAATGTTTTTGGTTGAGTTTTCACTATAGTTTTGATTGGAGATCAAAATCTTGTAAAAAATGGTTGAAATCTTAATTATCGGACTTGTTTTGTTAAGCTCTATTATGGATTGATTTTAATTGAGTTTTAAGTTGGTTAATATGTTGAAATGAAGTTTTGATAACATAGATCGCGAAATTCTTAAGATCCTTGAGTTTCTTGTTAGTTTTAAGTGAGTTTTGAGGTGAAATGGTGGGATCTTGCTTGCTGGAGGTATAAGGATGGGTTAGGTTGTTTATTAGATGTGTTTTGATGTTTATAATGATTTGGAAGTGATGTGTGTTGGTTGGGCTTGGTTTAGGAAGCAATCGATTAATTTTCGATTGTTTTGGATGGGTAAATTGGTGTAGTTTGGGTGAGCAACGAGTTTGTGAATTGTTGCTGGTGTTGAAATGCATTTTAATGCATTTAGATCTCTGTTTTGATGATGTGTAAACAGGGGATCTTGATCTGGAAGCAAACGAGGCGTTGTTAGAGGCTCAGGAGGAGTAATTTTCATGTCGGGGTGCAAGGCTTCGCGTATTGGTGAGTGGAAATGGATTTTCCAGCTTTGTAACGCTTTGAGCGTGGTCTTTGAGTATGGTCTTGGGAGCTTAGTGTAAGTCTCCTTGGATGTCGAGGGTTGTGATTGTGACGTAATCTCCATCCAAGTACCCTATCGATTGAGGCTAAGATCACAATGGTGGATGGTTTAGTCTCGTGTGTGAATCGTGTGGTCGTGTCCATTACTCTTTTTAGTGGAAGTATACAACTACCGATGAATGATGTTGAGGGGTTGTGATTGTGCCATTAATCTCCATCACGGGTGTTGAGGGGTTGTGGTTGTGCCATTTATCTCCACATTGTTGCATCCGGTAGTATGTATGAAGCGTGTGGGACAACGCTTGTAATCTGCGTATCCGATTGTTTCTTTGAGTTCGTTTGTTTTGGTTTGAGAAATGATCACTTGTAAGCCAATATAATGATGATGACTAATGGTTAAGCATGAGATGCTTGTGATTATGCTAGATTACATGTGATGCTTGGTAAAGCATGAGCAAAGGTTTATTTCCTGTAATAAAATGATGAATAAGAGCATGTGTTTTAGAAGGTGCAATGATGTCTTGAAAGGGCACGCTTTATGTAAAAGCATGTGTGGAAAATAGTGTTATGCCATTTGTGTGGAAAGCATTGATGAATGTTGTTTAGCGATCCTCACTAAGATTGTACTTATGCTCATTTGTTTCATCAATGCAGAGAATTAGGCATTCGAGGCAGCGTGTAAGCAAGAAGAATCCAAGCACTTTGATCTAGAAAAGTATGTGGTTTTTCTTTGGTGTAATAAGCAAAAATGGGTGGGATTTCTACTCTTGGATGATTGAGGATGTTGATTAGTGTTTTGTTCATATTTGGTATGGTATTTTTGAGTTGTAAATGGCCTTTGAAATTTGATTGATGCATGATTGTGGCTTTTAGCCTTTGAATGGTTTTAAAGACTAGGAAGCATGCCTATAGATCTAATGCTTGCTTGAATGATGTTATGTCTTAGGTCGTGCTTTGCATTGGTGATCTTTGATTCCTAAACATGTTGTACGTATGATGTGGTTTGAATTGGAAGGTTTTCAGGGGTGTTTATGAGTGAAAAACCAGCAAAATTTGTTGTTGCAGGGCAAGGCTTATCGGAACGCCCTTACCTATTTCGGAACAGAGGCCTGAAATGGCCATATGGTTTCGGAACGGGTAGGAACGTTCTGGAACGTTTTCGCTACTAGAGAGAGGTGTTTCGATACGGGTCTCGAAATGCACTCGAGTATCGAAACGGTCAACTTGGTTTCGAAACGACCGTTTCGGTACAGGGCCTTGTGTTTCGAAACAACCGACCGTTGGAGTTGAATTTGAATTAGTTCAGGTTTTTGTTTCTTACATTTTGGTCTCTGGGTCTTGAATGCTTAATTAAATGAGTTTGATTAATCTGTTTAGGATGAATTTTGACATGCTTGCTTTTTATATGATTAATTTGGATTTGGTTGCTTTAAAACTTGTTTAGTCCTCAAAATTCTTAAAGTTTACAATTTAGTCCCTAAAAGGTAATTGTATGCAATTGAAGCCCTTAATGAGTTTTGTTCGCTGCGTCATTTCCGCTAATGTGTTTTGCTATTCGTGTAGGCTAATAATGTGCATCTAGAAAAGTTAAAAAGAAAGAAAAAAGGGTCGTTTATCAAGGTTGACTTTCGGGTTGATTTTGGTTTTCCCCGTGTAATCTTCTTAGTTCGGGTCGAGCGTCTAGGCCGAGCTAAGAGGGTTACATTTAGCGTCTCTCAATATGGCTTGACATCAAAGAATGGATCAGTCTGGATCGTCAAGTGATGGTTCCGCACTGTTATTTCTCCTTCTTTCACTGTCGCGACAATACTTGCCTGAGTCGTGGGTAATGAGATCTGCACATGCACAAAACACATACCATAGCAGTACATTTTTCAACAAATATATTCAAATAAAGATGATCAAGCATGGTGATGATAAGAACAATGAAATTGTGTATGTATGGCAAGTAATGCATCTAGAATGAGCTTAATTATGTCAATAATTGAGTCAAAAAGGGTCCTAAAATGAATACATTTACACAGCTAACACATACGTATAGTATGCGAGTTTATGGGTGTATTTCCAGAGAAGAGTTGCATGGTTTGTCACTAAACAGAGAGGTTGAGTTTGGCATTTAGTTTTATGAAAATACGACTTCGGTGTCTATTTCTCCCTATTGAATGGCACTTAAAGAGTTGAAGGAGTTCAAGACGCAACTTCAGGAGTTGCTCGATCGAGGTTTCATTAGGCCTAGTGTTTCACCTTGGGGTGCACCGGTCTTGTTTGTGAAAAAGAAGGATGGAACGATTAGAATGTGTATAGATTATCACCAATTGAACAAGTTAACAATTAAGAACATGTATCCTTTGCTAAGGATTGATGATATTTTTGATCAGTTTTGAGGTGCCTCGATGTTTTCTAATATTGATTTGAGATCTGGATACTACCAGTTGAAGGTAAAAGATGTGGATGTGCCTAAGACTGTTTTTCGCACAAGGTACGGGCATTATGAGTTTTTGGTGATGCCTTTTGGTTTGACTAATGCCCCTACTGCATTCATGGACATGATGAATCGTGTGTTTCATGAGTTCTTAGATAGGTTTGTGGTTGTGTTTATCGATGATATTCTAGTCTACTCTCATACTAAGGAGGATCATGACAACCATTTGTGGATTGTGTTGCAAGTTTTGATGGAAAATCAGTTGTATGCTAAGTTGAGCAAGTGTGAGTTTTGGCTTAGAGAAGTTGTTTTCCTTGGTCATGTGGTGTCAGTCGAAGGGATTAGAGTTGATCCTCAAAAGGTTGAAGCGATGATGAATTGAAAGTCACCTAAGTCAGTTCCTGAGGTGCGTAGTTTCCTTGGTTTAGCGCGATACTATCATAGGTTTGTGGATGGTTTTTCAAAGATTGTTGCTCCTTTGACAAAGTTGTCGCAAAAGGATATAAAGTTTGAGTGACCAAAGGTTCGACAAAAAGCTTTTGAGAAGTTACAGGAAGCGTTGACGCAAGCTTCTATCTTGATTCAACCTGAATCGGGAAAAGAGTTTGTGGTTTGTATTGATGCATCCAATGTTGGTTTGGGATGTGTGTTGATGCAAGAGGGTAGGGTGGTAGCTTATGTATCTTGAAAATTGAAGGTACACAAGCGTAATTACCCTACGCATGACATCGTGTTTGCTGCTATGGTGTTTGCCTTGAAAATCTAGAGGCATTACCTTTATGGTGAAAAGTGTACGGTATACATAGATCACAAAAGTTTCAAGTACTTGATGTCCTAAAGAGAGTTGAATATTAGGCAATAAAGGAGGCCTGAGTTGCTTAAAGATTATGACTTGACGATCAAGTACCATCCGAGGAAGGCTAATGTTGTAGTTGATGCCTTAAGTAGGAAGGTGGTTGTTGAGCTAAGGGCTATGTTTGCTCGGTTGAATGTATCACGAGATGATGTTTTAGAGTCTAAATTGCAAGTGAAACCCTCATTGGTAGGGTTGATAAGGAGAAGCAATTGTTAGATGATTCGTTGGTACCGCATGTTTAGGACATTGTAGAAGGAAATCCAACAGACTTTTTGTTTCAATGATGATAGTGTTTTGTGTTTTAAGAGTCGAATAGTTGTGCCGGAGGATGTTGAGCTAAGGCACACTATTCTGACTGAGGCTCATAGCAATCCTTTTGCTATGCATCCTGGTAGTACAAAGATGTATCGTGGCTTGAAGGATGAGTACTGTTGGGTTGGTTTGAAGAGAGACGTTGTTGGTTTTGTTAGTAAGTGCATGGTTTGTCAACGAGTAAAAGATGAGCAACAATTTCGTTTTAGATTGTTGCAACCTTTGAAGATTCTAGAATGGAAATGGAAGATAATCACAAAGGATTTCGTGATGGGTTTGCCTTTGACACCGTCCAAAAAGAATTCCATTTGGGTGATTGTTCATTGTTTTACGAAGTGTGCATATTTCTTGGCGGTGCATACTACGTATACGTTAGATAAGTTTGTGGATTTGTACATCTATGAGATTGTGAGGTTGCATGGAGTACCTAAGTCCATTGTTTCAGATTGAGATTCGTGTTTCATAGCAAGGTTTTGGGAGTGTCTTTATCAAACGTTGAGCACATGTTTGAATTTCAGTACATCGTATCATCCTCAAACGAATGGACAGTCCAAACAATTTATCAAAGTGTTGAAAATATGTTGAGATGTTGCATCATTGATTTCCAAGGTTCTTGGGAGAAACAATTGCCTTTGTTGGAGTTTGCTTACAATAACAGTTATCAAGCGAGTATTCAAATGGCTCCTTATGAGGCCTTGTATGGAAAGAAGTGTAGAATGCCTCTTTGTTGGGCGGAAGCAGAGCAAAAGTTAGTTTCTTTGCCTAATGTGCTTAAGGGCACTACGGAAAGAGTGAAGCTCATTAGTGAGAGGCTGAAAGCGACTTTGGATCAGCAAAAGTCTTACACTGATTTGAAGTGTAAGGAGATTGAGCATGATGTGGGAGATAAGGTGTTTCGGGAGGTTTCACCTTGGAAAAAGGTGATGAGATTTGGCCGGAAAGGCAAGTTGAGTCCAAGGTTTATTGGACCGTATGAGGAGCTAGAACATGTTGGACATGCTGCTTATAGGTTGAGGTTGCCTTCCGTGTTAGAGAGGATACATGATGTTTTCCATGTATCCATGCTTCGTAAGTATAGATCAGATATGTCTCATGTTATGCATGTTGAAGAGATTGAGTTGGATCCGAATTTTTCCTATGATGAAGGACCAGTTGAGATCTTGGATTCGGACAACAAGGTTCTTTGTGGTAAGACCATTGAGTTAGTCAAGGTCTTGTGGCGACATCGTGGTGTCGAGGAAACCACGTGGGAAAGAAATGATGACATGAAGAAGCAGTTTCCTCATTGTTGAGTGTGTAAAAGTTCTATTATTTACACCCTTTCTAACCCATATTTCTGCTGCACTCAAGCATCATTGCATTGCATTTAGGTCAGTTTTCAGTAAAACATCACAAATACATTAAAGGCACGGATTCTACTAAAAGATGGCTGATTTTGTAGGTTACTGCCATGGATGGCGAAGAAGGCAGGCGCAGGGCAGCAAAGCAGAAGAACTGAACTGGACAAGAAGACGATGAGGACGAAGCTGCCAAGGACCTGTCGTGACATCAAGGTGACAGCAGCCTCATGAAGAGGAAAAGTGAAGTGGACCTCGATAGATAGAGAAAAATCTGCTCGTCTGTCGTGTGAAAGCCAAATATTTTTCCAAGCCCCGGATCAAAAGATATGTCAAGCCAAAGCTCGAGGAAAGGAATTCCCATGAAACAAGGAGGCGGCTTAAAAGTAGGAATCCTTAGAGATTAAGTCTTTATTAGAATCTTACTTTTAATTAAAGTTGTAATCCTTGTTAACTTAGAATACTTGAGCCCAAAGCTTATATAAGGGCATAGATTTAACCTAGGAGGCATCATACCCGATAACCGATAACCCTAAACCCCCCTGCCGTTTACCCGTCGTCGTTATGTTCTAAAAACCCCCTAGGGCCACGGGTTGTTTTGTAAAGTAGTTGCAAGGGTTGTTTTGTTTTAGGATTTTCCAAGTTCAATAAAATAAACTTCAAGTTCTCTTATTTTGGTTTTAATATCTTGCAATAGCATCGGGAGAGCATTGTGAGGTTATCTATTTACTTAGCATCGGGAGAGTTAAGTATACGAAGAAGATAAGAGCGTGTTCTCTAGTTTATAGTTGAACCATCTCGTGCCTAGGGATAAGGCGAGGTTAAGTGGCTAAGGAAGAATTCATACACATCGGTGTTCATCCTTCGATTCACGCCGGGAGGTATCGTCAAAGACATGATCATCGACAAACATGGACCTAGGGATAGGCCAAGGCAGATCTAGGATTCTTGCCAAACTTGGAGTACGGAGTTGGCGTGTTCGCTGCCGTGACAGGTGCTGGCGGCGACGGGCGCGACGACAGAACTGGATTTCCTAAACTTCTCAATACCTGCACTACTGAGCAATTCAATACCAGCCCATTATCTCTATCTTGATATCTCAATTCTTTTATTTACGTTTTCTTCAAATATTTTCGTTACAACTTTCTAAACTATTCCATTTACTTCGTGCAGTGAATTAAGGTGAAGTCATTAGCCCAATCCCTGTGGAGACGATATCCGATACTTCGTATCACTTTACTACTTGCGTCGTGTATACTTGCACTACAATTGCGATAGTCTATTTTACACGCAACAAGTTTTTGGCGCCATTGCTGGGGATTGGCAACATAACTACACCTTTCCTTCATTGCACTTTTCGTTTTTACTTTTATTTTCGTCTTTATTTTTATTTTTACTTTTCTTTAATTTTTCTTTTGTGCTTTCAACTCTCGCTTTTCACGAGGTTTTCTTGTTTATGCGCAGATCTAAAAGAGGTGAAGATCTTGAGTATCAATTAGATCCAGAAGTTGAACGTTCTTTCAATCTCAAGAAACAACTTCGCCGACTTTTAGACAGGAACGAATACCTTGAAGAACAGCTAGAGAAGATGGGCCATAACCAACTTGCTGGCGGAGGCATACCACCCCTTGGGGATCTTAACCCGCCTGTCAGAGACCCGCCCGCAGCAGCTCGACGACGGTCATGTCGAGACTACATGCTGAACGATCATGTAGAGCTGGAAACCACGCTGCAGGATATTGATGTTGATAACTTCGAGCTTAAGCATGTCATGTTTAATATGATCAACAGCGCCGGACAGTTCAGTGGTGCCGCAACAGAAGATGCTAGGGAGCATCTCAAAACGTTCCAGGAGATCTGTGGTTCGTTTAGACTTCCAGGAGTTAGTCCGGAGATACTGAGGCTTCGGTTATTTTCTCATTCATTGAGGGACAGAGCTAAAACTTGGTGGAGTAAACTAACACCGGGTTCAATCGTAACTTGGGCAGATCTAACTCGTGAATTTTTATCTCGTTTTAATCCTTCGCATTTATCTGAGCGATTACGTAACAAAATTGCTACTTTTCAACAGGAAGATGACGAGCCGATGCACGAGGCCTGGGACAGATTTACTACTCTTCTTTGAAACTGCCCAATGCATGGATTCCCCGTCTGGAATCAGGTCACAAAGTTCTATAATGCTGCCAACCTACAGACTCACATTAGAATTGATTCTGCAGAAAATGGTTTATTATTGGATAAGGATCCGGACAAGGCATTGCAAGTTTTGAAAAATGTGGCCAAGAATGAGGAGCAGTTTCCGACTGCAAGAAGAGGGGGAAAACGGGTACTTGCTGTCAAGGACTATGAGGCCGACAGCACGATGAAATCACATGTAGCATTCCTTACTAAAGCAATGAAAATGTTATTGAATGATGATGGTTTACAAGGATTTGCTGTTGAGGAAGTATGTGATATCTGTGAGGGAAATCATAGTAGGGATGAGTGCCCAATAAATGTAGAAGAGGGGAAATATGTTGGAAACTACAAGCAAAATTATAATTCCAACAATTATGATCCCAATTGGAGGAAGGATCCTAAATTTTCCTGGAGTAATCCCAACAATACCCTGAATCCTCAAGCACATAATCAGAATCAGGGAGGTCCTAGACTGCTGACGCGACAGCAGCTGCCGCAGAACCTGCCGCCGCCGCAGCAACAGCAGCCACCAGCTGCCACGAGTAGTATTTTGGAACAGACTCTGGCCACCTTCATGTCTCAAACCGGTACTTATATTGAGAATATGAATCAGTTTGTCAAGAAGACAGAAAATTTCATGGATAAGACAGAGATGAGGATGACAAACCATGAAGCTACTTTGAAATCTCTGGAGACACAAATGGGCCAGGTATCGCAACATATTAAGCTGAGGCGGAGTGGAGGATTCCCTAGCAATACTGAAAATGCTAGACCACCCACACATGAGCAGTGTAAGGCAATTACTACTAGGAGTGGGAAGAAACTACCAGGGCCAAAAGAAGCTGAAACAGTAAAGGATCCAGCTGTAGACAAACCTGCCGAGAAAGCTGCCCTGACAGGTGATAGACAGACTGCTGCCGATGAGCCTGTCACGACAGCAGAAGTGACAGAGGAAAAAAAAGATGATTATCGTCCTCAGATTCGCATGCAGTGGGAAGGACGCATTGCTGATTAACGTCCCCCACCACCCTTCCCTCAACGGATACAACAAGCTAAGCATGAATCTCAACTTAAAAATATTTCTGATATTTTTAAGCAGGTTCATATTAATATTCCATTGTTAGATGTTGTTAGGGAGATGCCCGGTTATGCTAAATTTCTCAAGGATGTCATGTCGAAAAAATCTAAACTTGGGGAGTTTGAAACGGTAAAGATGACAGAAGGTTGCATGAGCATTCTTCATCGGCAGCCACCCCGGAAAAAGAAGGATCTGGGGAGCTTCATCATACTTTGCGTAATCGGAAATAAATTCGTGGGTAAGACACTTTGTGATCTTGGTGCTAGTGTTAATCTAATGCCCAAATATGTTTTCCAGAAATTAGGTATTGGGAAGGCGCGGCCCACAACAGTTACTCTACAGCTGGCAGACCGCTCTTACGTTCATCCAGAGGGAAAAATTGAAGACATTTTGGTAAGAGTGGATAAGTTTATTTTTCCTGTTGACTTTCTTGTTTTAGATTGTGAAGCAGACGAAAACGCACCAATCATCCTTGGGCGACCCTTCTTAGCCACGGGAAGATCATTGATTGATGTGGAGAAAGGAGAACTCACAATGCGAGTAAACGATCAAGAGATTAAATTGAATGTTCTCCAAGCGATGAAACATGCTGACGTGGACGAGGAATGCAAGGCTATCACTGATTTTACCCTTGAGCAACCCTGCATCAGGTCGGGCTATCACGATATTAAATTCGGTCACTGATGCGGCAGCCATCTACAAGCCTGTCACGACAGCGACAACAACAGCAACGACGACAGCAACTCCTCTGAATCCGATACATCTGATACTGAAGATCAGGAGAAGGCAAACTGGATAGGCAATCGTCCAGGTAAGTTATTCGAACCTTTGGATTATACTTCGAGTAACCATTTAATCCAAAAGCCATCTATTGTTGAACCACCTGCTTTAGAACTGAAGCCCCTGCCAGGGCAGCTTAAATATGCTTTTCTTGGTTCAAATGATACGTTGCCCGTAATCATCTCTTCTAAGCTTCCGCAGGAACAGGAACGACAGCTAATCAACATGCTAAGGCAGCACAAGAAGGCGATTGGATGGACGATTGCTGATATACAAGGCATTAGTCCGGCGTTATGCATGCACAAAATTCTTTTAGAGGAAGATCATAAGCCGACTATAGATGCCCAAAGGTGGCTTAACCATGCGATGAAGGAGGTAGTGAGTAAAGAGATAATCAAATGGTTAGATGCTGGTATTATTTACGCCATCTCCGACAGCAAATGGGTGAGCCCGGTGCAATGCGTTTCCAAGAAAGGAGGAATGACTGTGGTGACCAATGAGACAATGAGTTAATCCCAACAAGGACTGTGACCGGTTGGAGGGTTTGTATGGACTATCGGAAGCTTAATAAAGCTACCCGAAAGGACCACTTTCCTTTACCCTTTATTGATCAAATGCTTGATACATTAGCGGGTAAACCTTACTATTGTTTTCTTGATGGTTACTCAGGTTACAATCAAATCGCGATCGTACCGGAGGATCAAGAAAATACGACTTTCACATGTCCCTACGGAACGTACGCATTTAGGAGAATGCCATTCGGATTATGTAACGCACACGCCACTTTCCAAAGGTGCATGATGGCCATATTCTCTGACATGGTGGAGGACTTCCTCGAGATTTTCATGGATGATTTTTCCGTCTTTGGAGACGATTTTGAGAGGTTTTTAAGCAATTTACAAAAGGTGCTTGAAAGATGTGAAAAAGCTAATATTGTTTTGAATTGGGAAAAATGCCACTTTATGGTGGATGAGGGGATAGTCCTTGGCCATAAGATTAGCTGCCGTGGGATAGAAGTCGACAGGGCAAAAATAGAGGTAATCGAGAAGCTGCCGTCGCCGACCACAGTCAAGGGTATTAGGAGTTTTTTAGGGCATGCTGGGTTTTATCGAAGATTCATTGCTAATTTCTCAAAAATCACGAAGCCCCTATGCCATCTTTTGGAGCAGAACCGACCCTTCGACTTTAATGAAGAATGTACTGAAGCATTCAAGGTTCTGAAGGAAAAGTTAGTAACAGCCCCCATAGTACAGCCACCAGACTGGACGCAACCATTTGAGATCATGTCTGATGCTAGTGACTATGCTGTCGGGGCAGCACTTGGGCAGTGCATAGACATGTTGTTTCATGTTATATATTATGCCAGCAAAACATTGAATGACGCCCAAGTGAACTATACCACCACAGAAAAGGAGCTGTTAGCTGTGGTATTCTCCATTGACAAGTTTCGTTCTTACATACTTGGGACGAAATTAATAGTGCACACAGACCATTTTGCCCTGAAGTATTTGTTCGCAAAGAAGGATGCAAAGCCTAGATTGATACGGTGGATCTTGCTACTTCAAGAATTCGACCTTGAGATCAAGGACAAAAAGGGGACAGAAAATCAGGTGGCAGATCACTTGTCAAGGTTGGAGACGGGACAGAGTCTACCCATTGATGAGACACACATACTGGAGACCTTCCCAGATGAGCAGCTCTTTGCTGCCGCAATCGCTGCCGCGACAGCCATGGCGGCAGGTAAGTCTTCGGAACTTCCTTGGTATGCTGATTTCGTTAATTTTTATAGTTAGCGGAATATTGCCTTCTGATCTTAATTATCAATCTAGGAAGAGGTTCCAAAATGATGTTAAACATTATTATTGGGACGAACCTCTCATTTTCAAAATGTGTGCAGATCAGGTTATAAGGAGATGCGTACCACAAGAAGAGCAAGAAGATATTCTCCATCACTGCCATGCTTCACAATATGGAGGTAACGTAGGAGGCAACAAAACTGCTGCCAAGGTGCTGCAGTCAGGGTTCTACTGGCCGACACTATATAAAGATGCGTAGGACTTTTACAAGAACTATGACAGATGCCAGCGGACAGGAAACATCTCGAGGAGAAACGAGATGCCACTGCAAAAACATTCTAGAAGTCGAGATCTTCGACGTTTGGGGGATCGATTTTATGGGACCTTTTCCATCTTCATGTTGAAATCTTTACATCCTCATAGCAGTGGATTATGTCTCTAAGTGGGTCCAAAAGTTTTTACACAAAAACATTTTCTCTAGATTTGGCATCCCTAAGGCGATTATCAGTGATGAAGGGAGACATTTTGATAATAGGGTAATTGCTGCCGCGTTGAAGAAATACGGTGTCAAGCACATGATCGCGACAACATACCACCCACAGACCAATGGACAAGCTGAGATATCCAATAGGGAAGTGAAGAACATACTTGAGAAGATGGTTAAGCCAGCTAGAAAAGATTGGTCTTTACTTCTAAATGATGCATTATGGGCATATAGGACAGCTTTTAAGACCCTATTGGGAATGTCTCCATACCGTTTGATTTATGGGAAAACCTGTCACTTGCCTGTCGAGATCGAGCACATAGCATATTGGGCAATCAATGCAGTGAATATGGACTTGGACAAGGTAGGCCAGAAAAGGCTATTAGATTTGAATGAAATTGAAGAAATACAGACAATGGCCTACGACAATGCAAGTGTAACCCCCGTAGCCCGGTCTGGACGGTTGACCCGAACTACGAAGATTACACGGGGAAAACCAAAGTCAACCCGAAAGTCAACCTTGATTAACGACCCCTTTTTTTTCCTTTTTAATCTTGTCTAGATGCACATTAACCTTAGATGTGATCACACAAACACCATGCTCAAAGATCACAACCATCAGAGATCAAACAGGGACCCAATTGAACAAATTACAACTTTAGGGACCAAATTGTAATTTCTGAAAACTTTAAGGACTTAACCAGATTTTAAGTTACCAACTTAAAATTAATCATGTTTCATGCTTCTCTGCCAAATTTCAGCTCAAACGGACATCCCGAACTCATACAATTGCACAAACAAGATTCAGGACCAAAATGCAAACATTCCGAAACATATGAAGATACTTTTAACCGAAATAACAGAACATGTATCGATACGCCTGGAGTCGTATCGATACGCGGGGAAGGCAGTAACCAAACTCCAACGATGGTATCGATACGGAATCCCCCGTTCCGATACGGCCTTCATACGGTATCGATACCCCCACAACCGTACCGATACGCCTGGGCAGAAATGTGCATATTTGGCTCAGGCGTATCGATACGCAAGCCCGAGTATCGATACCCCTGCCTGAAATCGACTCAAAAACAACATCAAACATGCTTCAAACTTCAAATTAACAACACCAAATTATTCCACATAATTATTCAACATGCAGAGACCATAAATGCATCACCAATTCAACATATAACCAACACATATGAAAAGCCCCAATTTCAATGGCATGCTTCCTACACAAGCTAACCATTTATGCTCAAACCTTCCAAACCAAACTCATTTAAGCCAATACATGATTCAGCAACATCAACAACATTTAAACATTCATGATCAACATATACGATCACATACACATAAAACCAAGAGATTCTACCCCATTGCCCTTATTAACTATAGCTATTCACCGAGACATACATCTCCATTGGAGTCCACCTTGAATCCCTTGCTCTTGCTGTCCAAACTTCAAGAATCTGCATTGATGGATAAAAAGGAGCGTAAGCACATAATGCTTAGTGAGGAATGCTCAAAACCAAAACACCACCAATGCAGCGGGTCATTTAAAACACCTTTAAAACAAACCCGATTTGATTACCAAAGCCATGTTTGAAAACCCTTTTCAACATCAAGCTCAAAACATGCATAAACACCATATGCCAAGCTTAAACAAAATCATGGAAAACACTCCCATTTCACAACATACCTTTCTTTAACTTGAAAACCAAATCAAGCAAGAAACCTTTCAAAATCATAGCTCAAATAATCCATCACATGCATTTAATCAAGGCAACATAAAAACCATAACAACATCTTCACATGCCTTTAAATACAAGTCTTACAAGACTCCAATGCAACATAGACATTTCATGCTCACAAGCATCATTTAACAAATGATAACCAACACTTGTTCAACATAACAAGTAAACATGCATTCACTAGCATCATACACTTTTCATGCAACAATGCAACTTTTCCAAGCATCTCATGCTTCACATGCAATCATGCATCAACTCAAGCATCTCATGCTTCACATGCAACCATGCATCATTTCAAGCATCTCATGCTTCACATGCAACCATGCATCAATCCAAGCATCTCATGCTTCACATGCAACCATGCATCAATCCAAGCATCTCATGCTTCACTATGATCAAGAACATTATATTGGCTTCAAAAGATCAACCACATTCACTTTCCAATTCAACAACCCGATCGGATACGCGGATTCCGAGCGTTGTCCCTACGCTCCCTACACACTACCCAATCCAAGGTCTCCCAAATGGGCAACAACCTCCATTTGACCTCAACATCCTAAGGTTCCCATGTATGGACTTTTAAACACCATACAACCTTAGCTTTTACCGAGGTTCCCATGCATGGACTTTTAAACACCATACAACCTCAACATGCACAAGGTTCTCCCGTATGGACTTTTAACCACCATACAACCTTTGCATAACCGATTGGTAGTTGTAGAACATCATCTAACGAGATCCGGGACATCACACACAAGATCCACACATGGACTTAACCACTGCCATTGTGATCTCAACAAGTACAAGGTTCTCACATATGGACTTTTAACCACCATATAACCTTTGCTCAACCAAGGTCCTCCCGTGGGCAACAACCTCCACTATGACCTTAAGTAACCGAGGTCCTCCCGTGGGCAACAACCTCCACTATGACCTCATCTCGTTAGGAATACTTGAGGGGAGCTTCTCCGGTCCACACTTGACCACTCCGCCTTCAAGGCGACTTAATTCACGGTGCACCCAATCCTATAGCCGGCTAATTATATCCGATCAACGAACCAAGAACCATTCACATCACTTGCCAATATAACCATCTTACCATAATATCAAATGTTCCACATGCATAAACATAATGCAAAGCCATCACAACATTAGCTCAATGATTCACATGCATAACCAATAAGCAAAACCTTTACCTCATTAATCCAATGATTCACATGCATAACCAATATGCAAAAGGTAACATTTATCATCATTAAATCACTGTTTAAAAGCATCATACAAAGCCATTGATCAACATGCAACACTATGCATCAAAACCACATTTACCATATACAAAACCAAGGATCCCTTACCTTGAGCATCCTTCCCAAATGACTTACAAAACCAGCATTAAACCATGCTAAAACATGCTTACAAAACAGAATTAAACCATGCAAAACACATGCATTTCAATCATCAACCACATTTGCTTTTAAAACCAAATCACACACAATTCAAGAGCAAAAACCCATTCACTTACTCTTGAGCTTAGCAAAGTTGTTTAGACTTAAACTAAGCTCCCAAAAACCTTCAAACCTTGGTTTAAAAGCTGAAATCCCAACTTCACTCACCGATAACCAAACAAGACTAGCCAACAAGCCTTCCAAGCTTCCGAAACCTTCCGCAAACACCTCCAAAGCTCAAGGATCAAACTCCCCTGTTTCAAGCACACAAAAACAGAACATTAATGCATCCTTATGCATTAAAACACCAGCAACATTACCACAACTCGCTGCTCATCACAAATCTAACAATTTGGCTACCAAACACAACCGAAATCACCTCCAAACACTTCCAAAACTTAACCCAGCCAAGATCCATCACTTCTAACCATTTTTATACATCAAATAACATGCAAAATGATCACAACCACGTCCTTATACCTCCAGGTATAACAGATCACAAAAACACTCCAAAAACAACCAAAAACTCAAGCCAAACTTAGGAAATTCAACCTATCCGGGATTGCATTGATTAAACCTCAACTTCTAATCAATTTAGCATTCATTTAACATCATTTTGACACTTCAAAACACTGCCCGAACAGATCACACGAAAATTTCACCAAAATCACCAAATCTTGCATTTTAGCCAAAAATCAAGATCTCAATTGAAAAGCCATTAATAAAACATAAATCAAGGATTGAGAACTTAGGAATTTCAGTAAAGAACTGATAGTTTAGATGATGTGATCTTGACCAGCACCAATTTTCTTCATGACGTGCTCACATCTTTGACAAACTATCAAGCTCAATCGAAGGGAGTTTTACCTTACTTCATCCTCTATTTGCTCATTTATGCATTATGTCTTATCATATGATATAATTTATTTGCATGAATTTGCATGAGCAATTCATAGTGGCATAACATCCATTTGCATTAATAAACATGCTGCCCATTAAAGGCATGCATTTCATTTAAAGCATTTAGTTCATTAATACATGTAGTTCATTCAAAAAGCTAGTTCATTCAATAAAGCTAGTTCATTCAATAAAGCTAGTTCCTTTAATTTTTTTTGCATGACATATTTAATTATCTTTTCAATTTAGCATGAACATTTGCTTGTTTTGTGTCTAGGTGCATGAAGGGAGACGAACAGTCACAATAAATGCAAGAATTTCAGTCAGAATGTTTTCAACTTCTGGATGCGATAAAGACATGTTAGGGTCTTGAGATCACTTGGAAATTATTCCTCTATCTCTTATCTTTCCAACGCATTTTGAATCACCTCAATCCGATATCGGGAGCTTGAGATATGATCGATTTACTGAAGACAATGCAGGCTGGAATTTTCATTACGGGAATTTTGTACAAGGATGATTTGGATGAGTTTGAGCCAAGGAAGAGTCCTTTCATCTTCATCCATGAGACATGCAATTGAAGGCTATCTTAATGCTCATATTCAAACCAATTCAAGGCTGAATTCTTATCATCTTTTCAAGGTTGTTCATATTCCACCAAGAACAATGCATTCAAATCTTATTAATTCACCTTTTTAAGGCTGAATTCATCACCTTTGGATGCTGTTCACGTTCTAGCAAGGTGACATGCATTGAAGGCTGAATTATTTCACTTAATACTACAATTTAGTGATATAAATCAGTATAGAATGGGAAGAGACACTCCAAAGTGGACAGCAAGATCATTACAACCATTCAAGGCCTCCATTCAAGTCATTTTATCTCCTAATCAAGCAAAGCAAGGTAGCCCAAGAGTCACTCCTCCTTTTGGACGAAATTGAGGCCACATTCATCTTAAAAATATCTAGATTCATCACCATTTGATCTAGAATATTCAGCCAAAGCTTGGAGATAAGAAAGACAAAGCATTCAAGAGCATTACAATGCATTCAAGTGCATGACAAAGCATTCAAGTGCATTTGTTTTCATCTTTTGTAAACCTTTTCATATGCTGCCCAAAATACTATAAATAGGTAGCTTAGGTTCATTGTAAAGATAGACTTGGATTTTATAAAAACTCCTTTGAAAGGTTGCTTTCATTTTAGTTCTTGCGAGAACTCTATCAGCTTCAAGTTGTGCTTGTAGTCTTCATCCATTCCACTTGTTTATAACGTTGGTTCCTAGCTCCTTTATAGCTAGTGGGTCTCGTTCCATACTCCTACCACTTCGATTCCATACTTTTATATTGTTGGTTCCTAGCTTTCTATAGCTAACGGGTCACAATCCGTCATCCTTACATATCTATATAGTCCACGCCACCTTCACCACCTTCACCATCTTCACCATCAATTTTCCTTTCTTTCATTTTACCCCAAATCCATCACTCTTCCATAACCATCAAACAACATCTACAATCCCTTATTCCACCTTTCATTTATCATTATTATCATATTTATCCTTCTTACATCTTTATTTTGCAATTTCAGAGTTCAAGCTTTCGGGAATTAAGTTCTTACTAGAATCACGATCAGGCAACTTCGTATATGTCTCGGAATCCATAACCGAGATCATATCATTTGGTATCAGAGCAAGGTTGATTCAGTAAGATAGTCGTTGTCTCTCTTCTGAAAAAAAAAGAAAAAGAAAAGAAAAAAAGAAAAAAAGAAAAGAAAAAACAATAAAAAAAAATTAGAGAAAGTTAAAGAGGGAGGGGGCATCGTATTCTCTATTCTTCTTTAAAAAATGCTTACATCATTTTTTCTTTTGCTACTATTTTTCATCTTTACCAACTCTCACAATTTACCTTTTTTTGTTGCCACTTTTTCTTATCCCACCTTCCAAATTCTTTTTGCCAAGTTTTTTTTTTCAGCCGAATTCTACAAGCCATTTGCAAGCCTTGAGGAAGTTCTTAAAAGGACTTGATTGAGAGCAAGAGTGGAAAAAGGCAAGAGTGCACATCAAGGGTAAAAGCCATCCCGAGTGAAACACGAGTGTGAGTGCATTTTCTTGGAGTGGAATAGGTGAGGCTTTGTGTTTGTGAGGTTTTAATTTTTTTTTTATTTTTGTTACTAATAATGTCTCAAAATTCCGTGAGAAACTCTGTTGGAGGAAGTAATAACGTTAACGTAGATGCAACTAACTCCAATCTTCAAGATATTATCCGAGAGATGGACAGGTTGTTGCAACAAAGGTTGGGGCCGATGCAAGAACGATTAGATCATTTGGAGGAAAGATCTCAACGAAGGCAATTTAGGGAAGAATTGAGAACCCTTTCAAGAAAAAGGAATGCTCCAAAGCACTATGTGGGTTCAATATCTAACTCGAGTCAAAGTCCAAGAAGGAATGACATAGTATCTCAATCAAGAGAGTACATGTCAAAAGAGAAGACTACTTCAATTAAAAGCAACTTACATCCAGATTTTAGATGCTATCGTTGCTTGGGAAAAGGACACCCACCAAGCCAATGTCCTAATCGGAGTGCCACACGATCTTATGGGAGTGAAACATCAAAATGGGGTCTAAGTTCATACAAGAAGAATTCCCCATTACCATTCCACGAAAGAGGAGGACCACCCAACGGAAGTAAGCCCATTGCCAAAACCAGCAAGGGTAAGACTACCGTCAATCCAAATCCTTCCCGTGATATACAATGTTTTAATTGTTTGGGGCATGCTCACATTGCAAGCCAATGTCCGAACCGCAACAACATGCTTCTTCGAGATGATAGAGCAGTTGAATTAGAACAAGAGGAGGTTGAGAATGAAGATGCTGCCATTGAAGAAGACGAATCCGAGCATGCCATGGAAGGATATGTTCTTGTTGTTAAAAGGAGCCTAAGGGTGCAAACCATTGAAGAAGAACATTTTGAGGTGACAAAAACACTTGGAGATGCAACCGTTGGAGTTGAAAAAGAGATTTTATGTGAGAAAATCATTGAAGTGATTGAAATTGAGGGCATTGAAAAGATTGAGAGAAATGATAAAAATGAGTGCGAGAGTGAAAGAAGGTTTCAAACAAAACAAGAGAGTGAAGAGAGCATTCAAGAAGAATATGATATTGAAGAGAGAATTCAAAACAAACATGAGCATGAGAGAAAAGAATGTGAGGAGAAGGAAGTTTTGATTTCTGCTAATCAATTATTTTCTTCTATTCGTTCTTTGAATTTGCAGGTTATTCCGAGAGACATAAAAGACGATTCAAGCATCATATCTTTTGAAATTCCAAAAGAAATGTCACTTGAAATTTCAAGGAACGTATCCATTGACATTCCAAGAACACTCCATCCATTCGATGAACCTCGTGAAAGGGAAGTTTCAATGAATCTGATTCTTGAGAATGTCAAGGGTCAAATTCCATTCATGAACTTTTGCGAATCCTCTATGTTCATTCATTTTATTAATGGTGTTTCATGTTCTAACTTAGATTTATTTAGCAGAACATTGATTCATGGAATTGTTCTTGCTTGTGATCATCGATTCAAGGAAAGGAAACGAGCATTATCCAACTATTCAAGATTCCTAATGTGGAAGGGTACAAGGACTAAAGTTGGTGATATCTACCTACTTGAAAGAGTTCAAAAGGCACCACTTTTCACCAGCCAACATGACGAGTTAAGGAGTGAAAGTGGAGTTATCTTTCTTAAGCATGGTGTTGATCCAAAGGAGAAACGCAAAAGGACAAGTCCTTTCATCTATGGTCATTACGTTTCAAGCAAAGGAGGAGTCCAAAAGATGAGTCCTTTAACTGAAAGACATGATGAACCAATGGAGTTTTCCAAGAAGAACATCAAGCGTCAACCATTATCCATGAACATTGTTGGGTTTGTTTTCTTTATCTCTTTAAATTTGATTTTCTTTTCTACTAAACCAATTGTGATTGTAGAAAATGAAAGGAGACATCAGTTTGAGAAGGAACTCCACCGGAAGATGAGAGGAGACAAAGAAGATGTTCAATTGCTTGACGTCTTGAATAGTTCCCAAGTGATTTTTCAATTCAAAGACATGAAGCGAGGACTATCCACCTACTCGAAGGACATCATTCGGAAGGGAACAAGAGGATATGGCGCTCCACAAGACGTTATATTTGTGAAAGGTTTCAGACATTGTGAGCACAACATCCTTAAATGTTGCAAGAGAATCAACTTCAAATCAAGGGAGCAACATGGAAGCAAAGTTCACAAACGAGAAGATCTTGACCCTAGAGAATGGATACTGTGCAAGATGCAAGTGAAGAAGTTCCCTTCCCAAAGGAAATCAAAATTGTTCCCGTTCGTAGCAAGCATCGATTTGGGGACAAATCGCTTTAAAGAGGGAGGGGATGATGTGATCTTGACCAGCACCAATTTTCTTCATGACGTGCTCACATCTTTGACAAACTATCAAGCTCAATCGAAGGGAGTTTTACCTTACTTCATCCTCTATTTGCTCATTTATGCATTATGTCTTATCATATGATATAATTTATTTGCATGAATTTGCATGAGCAATTCATAGTGGCATAACATCCATTTGCATTAATAAACATGCTGCCCATTAAAGGCATGCATTTCATTTAAAGCATTTAGTTCATTAATACATGTAGTTCATTCAAAAAGCCAGTTCATTCAATAAAGCTAGTTCATTCAATAAAGCTAGTTCCTTTAATTTTTTTTGCATGACATATTTAATTATCTTTTCAATTTAGCATGAACATTTGCTTGTTTTGTGTCTAGGTGCATGAAGGGAGACGAACAGTCACAATAAATGCAAGAATTTCAGTCAAAATGTTTTCAACTTCTGGATGCGATAAAGACATGTTAGGGTCTTGAGATCACTTGGAAATTATTCCTCTATCTCTTATCTTTCCAACGCATTTTGAATCACCTCAATCCGATATCGGGAGCTTGAGATATGATCGATTTACTGAAGACAATGCAGGCTGGAATTTTCATTACGGGAATTTTGTACAAGGATGATTTGGATGAGTTTGAGCCAAGGAAGAGTCCTTTCATCTTCATCCATGAGACATGCAATTGAAGGCTATCTTAATGCTCATATTCAAACCAATTCAAGGCTGAATTCTTATCATCTTTTCAAGGTTGTTCATATTCCACCAAGAACAATGCATTCAAATCTTATTAATTCACCTTTTTAAGGCTGAATTCATCACCTTTGGATGCTGTTCACGTTCTAGCAAGGTGACATGCATTGAAGGCTGAATTATTTCACTTAATACTACAATTTAGTGATATAAATCAGTATAGAATGGGAAGAGACACTCCAAAGTGGACAGCAAGATCATTACAACCATTCAAGGCCTCCATTCAAGTCATTTTATCTCCTAATCAAGCAAAGCAAGGTAGCCCAAGAGTCACTCCTCCTTTTGGACGAAATTGAGGCCACATTCATCTTAAAAATATCTAGATTCATCACCATTTGATCTAGAATATTCAGCCAAAGCTTGGAGATAAGAAAGACAAAGCATTCAAGAGCATTACAATGCATTCAAGTGCATGACAAAGCATTCAAGTGCATTTGTTTTCATCTTTTGTAAACCTTTTCATATGCTGCCCAAAATACTATAAATAGGTAGCTTAGGTTCATTGTAAAGATAGACTTGGATTTTATAAAAACTCCTTTGAAAGGTTGCTTTCATTTTAGTTCTTGCGAGAACTCTATCGGCTTCAAGTTGTGCTTGTAGTCTTCATCCATTCCACTTGTTTATAACGTTGGTTCCTAGCTCCTTTATAGCTAGTGGGTCTCGTTCCATACTCCTACCACTTCGATTCCATACTTTTATATTGTTGGTTCCTAGCTTTCTATAGCTAACGGGTCACAATCCGTCATCCTTACATATCTATATAGTCCACGCCACCTTCACCACCTTCACCATCTTCACCATCAATTTTCCTTTCTTTCATTTTACCCCAAATCCATCACTCTTCCATAACCATCAAACAACATCTACAATCCCTTATTCCACCTTTCATTTATCATTATTATCATATTTATCCTTCTTACATCTTTATTTTGCAATTTCAGAGTTCAAGCTTTCGGGAATTAAGTTCTTACTAGAATCACGATCAGGCAACTTCGTATATGTCTCGGAATCCATAACCGAGATCATATCATTAGAGGAGAAGGACGTTCTTACCTCCAAACTTGAATTTCTCCATTTTAGAGCCAAAAAGCTTGATGAAACAACTTGTAAATTGAGAGGTTTTGTTGATGAGATGATTAGGAATCAAATGAGAGTTGAAATGAGAGATTTAGATGTCAAAATCAGAGAAAGAAATCTGGAGAATTTTGTTTGGGTTGAGAGAAAATGAGAGAAAAGAGAATTTGAGAGAAAATGGAAAGTTAGTTGGAAATTTGGTTAAAATGATTTCCCTCTCTTTCATAAACTTTAAAATCAGATTTTAGACTTAAAATATCTTAGAAAAATCTGGAGAAATCCTTTTTGGAATAATAGCTCCTTAAAGATTAAAAGTTTCAATCCTTTATAAAACTGTCCCGCAACTTTCGAAAATTACATTTTGGTCACTAGCCAAAATGTCAACCTTCCGAACCTCATTTTCCAAAATTGATTTCACAGTTCACTTATATATATTAAAAGATGATTTTAGAACATTTTTCCATATTTTTAATGCAACCCGAACTAGGCTTTCCTAAATTCACTCTTATATATTCGATCAGCACTTTGACCGAACCGGTCAACGCCAAAACTTCCGAGCCCAAAACCGGGGCGTTACAACTCTCCCCCCCTTAGGAAATTTCGTCCTCGAAATTTCAACCGGCGAAAAGAGAACCAGAACCTTCTCAAAGCAACACACAAAACTCACAAAAGCCTCAACCAACACCACTGATTACTTTCCACACAAAACCTCCACCAAAACATAACACCACCACACACTGTTCACAAATCCAAACTCTCAAAGGTAACCAGGACTTAACCTTTCATATAACCGAACTGTACACAACCCCAACATCAACCTGAAAAACTTCAGCTCTTACAGCAGACAACACTGTAACACACAACTCCCAAGACTTGTTTACACAAAGACAACCACCAAACCAACTCAGCCACTAGGCAACTTCTCTGCTTCTAAAACTCTTGCAAACTCCCAAACCTCTTTCAAAAATTTTCCCAACAAGCAGAAATCCTTAAACATCAACTGTTTACTCAAGCTCTTCAACAAAGCTGACAACCCTTCACATCCGCCAAAAACATTACCATAACAGCTCACTAGGACTATCCACCCAGATACCAAAAATTACATCACAGCCCCAACTTGAAACCGTCAGCCGTTCCACACACCACCAACTGACTTCAACGGAACTTCCTTAACCACAACTAGCCAACCACCTCTCACAAGAACCCAAACAACCAACGAAAGCCTTCGATCTTTCACAGTCCTTTCACTACAACTTCAACCAGAACACTTGCATTACCAGAACATTACTTAACCAAAACACACATAACAGCTTCTGAACTCTTCAAAGATTGCTAAGAACCAACACAACCCTTTCACAACAACTTAAAAGCTAAACAACCTCAGCACTTGGGAACACAACCACTAAGCTGCAACATCACTTAGCACCAAGGAACTACCACCTCCTTCAGCTAAACAAACCACTTAACCAATACCCTTCATCACCAGACCACTAAACTCTCAGAGCATCAAACACTATCCTTTTACCAACAGACTATACCACTCTCACTATCACTAGCAACTAGTTTAACAAACTCCAGCACTTCTAACTCTCACTCAGCACCAAACAACCTCTAAAAACCATCATCCCACCTAATCCAACCACAACACTAACAGATTCGATTAATTATTAGCGAGCGTGAACATCGTATGCATGATCACCTACATGCCCTATCAATGCCTGATGTACATGTATGCAAAACCTCTAATGTCATGCCGCATGTATGCATGGACCAACATATATAATATAGCATATAACAATGATTTTAGCTGTGCATGAATGCCAGTTCACACCCTCCAATAACATCCTCAAAATCTGCCTAAGAACAACCTCCTAACTCACCTTTAACTTATCTAACTCCATCATACCAACAACCATTAACCACAAGATACTTACCCAAGCCTTCTTCACACCCAAGATATTACCAAACCACAACTACCATTACCCCAAACCTACTAGCAACAAGACCAGACTTACCACACAAGGAAAACCAACAGAAACCAATCTAAGGTAACTAAAGCAGAGATCACTTAACAAGGTTACCTGAAAACACAACACCACCCTGAAGCTTCATCAGACGAGCTCTCTTCCTTGCGGAACCATCATCCTCCTGCCGCACCATTGCAGCACCAGCTAACACACCAGGGTCAACATCAACTCCTTGCGGTAAAGAACCTTGGCTATTCCGAGCCAACATCAAACAATCACGCCTCATGTGTCCAGCAGACCCACATTTCCAGCAAACTTCATTTCCCAAACTCTTCACAACCTTCTGCTTGTTCTGCCACCTCTGAACCTTGCCCCGGCCGTGCCCACGACCTTTCAAAGATCCTTTGGCTAACATCAAAGCTGACTTCACTCCATGAGGACAATCACGCTTAACATACAACTTAGAGCCACAATTCCAACAAACACCTGCGCCCCAACAATTTCCAACATGTTGTCTTTCACAACGGTCACACACAGATGACCGAGCTTCTACTCCTTGCTCAAGCAACACTTGCTCACCAACAGCATTACCCGCACCTTGCTTAACCCTTGGAAATTCCCTTCCAAGATACCTTTCATAGAAGGCCGATACAAAGAAATCCCAATCAATATCATGGATATGTGACGCCACCGCCACAGATGTCCACCAAGCACACACATCTTCCAGCATTAGAGAAACAACACTCCCCAGCTTACAGGCATAATCACAGCCTTCCTGATCCAAAATCAGAACCACATTGGCCAACCAGGCCTCAAACATCTCCGGGGAAGAACCATGATACTCCACAACACCCAAATCAAGCAAACGCTTCTTCGGCAAACCCACACATCTAGCCAGCACATCCTCTGATTCTACCTCAACCGCAGCCTGAGATGTTCCCAACACCTCCTGAACAACAGATGATGAACTTTCTATCACAGAACCAGCTTCTTTCCCTTGCCTTACCACCTCAATACTAGGCACAGAAGACTGAGACAAAACACCTTTACAGAAGGGTGAATTCTTTGCCTTAACAACCTGCCCCAAGGCAGCAACCATCTCACTCAACCGCCATTCTATCATCAACTTTGCCATACCACTAACAACAAACACACAATCACAACAAGCAAACAAACCAGTTAGACCAACATTAAGCAAGGATTCAAATTCCAACTCCAAATAACACAATAGCTATATTAATAAGGCAATGGGTATCCCGAATCCTCCCCTTTACATGACTTAACAGTCAACACAACATGGATATCACAACATCAAGCATATCAACAACATACCTTGATCATGCTTACATCAAACAACATCCAATTGCACCAGCACATTAGCAACATATCATGCTCAAAACACATTCACCATGCATAACATCAGCACATATCCACATAAACTCAACCAAGATTCATAACCACAAAACATGCTTGCATACATCATCAACATGCTCAGAAACATCAACAGCATACTCAGAAACACATGTTTCAAGCAACTTTCAACCACACAACATGATAAACATCAAACACACATATCACAACAACTTACCGTTTTCCCCAACCTTCGCAACTCAGCTCTGAAACCACCAAATGTAACCCCCGTAGCCCGGTCTGGACGGTTGACCCGAACTACGAAGATTACACGGGGAAAACCAAAGTCAACCCAAAAGTCAACCTTGATTAACGACCCTTTTTTTTCCTTTTTAATCTTGTCTAGATGCACATTAACCTTAGATGTGATCACACAAACACCATGCTCAAAGATCACAACCATCAGAGATCAAACAGGGACCCAATTGAACAAATTACAACTTTAGGGACCAAATTGTAATTTCTGAAAACTTTAAGGACTTAACCAGATTTTAAGTTACCAACTTAAAATTAATCATGTTTCATGCTTCTCTGCCAAATTTAAGCTCAAACGGACATCCCGAACTCATACAATTGCACAAACAAGATTCAGGACCAAAATGCAAACATTCCGAAACATATGAAGATACTTTTAACCGAAATAACAGAACACGTATCGATACGCCTGGAGTCGTATCGATACGCGGGGAAGGCAGTAACCAAACTCCAACGATGGTATCGATACGGAATCCCCCGTTCCGATACGGCCTTCATACGGTATCGATACCCCCACAACCGTACTGATACGCCTGGGCAGAAATGTGCATATTTGGCTAAGGCGTATCGATACGCAAGCCCGAGTATCGATACCCCTGCCTGAAATCGACTCAAAAACAACATCAAACATGCTTCAAATTTCAAATTAACAACACCAAATTATTCCACATAATTATTCAACATGCAGAGACCATAAATGCATCACCAATTCAACATATAACCAACACATATGAAAAGCCCCAATTTCAATGGCATGCTTCCTACACAAGCTAACCATTTATGCTCAAACCTTCCAAACCAAACTCATTTAAGCCAATACATGATTCAGCAACATCAACAACATTTAAACATTCATGATCAACATATACGATCACATACACATAAAACCAAGAGATTCTACCCCATTGCCCTTATTAACTATAGCTATTCACCGAGACATACATCTCCATTGGAGTCCACCTTGAATCCCTTGCTCTTGCTGTCCAAACTTCAAGAATCTGCATTGATGGACAAAAAGGAGCGTAAGCACATAATGCTTTGTGAGGAATGCTCAAAACCAAAACACCACCAATGCAGCGGGTCATTTAAAACACCTTTAAAACAAACCCGATTTGATTACCAAAGCCATGTTTGAAAACCCTTTTCAACATCAAGCTCAAAACATGCATAAACACCATATGCCAAGCTTAAACAAAATCATGGAAAACACTCCCATTTCACAACATACCTTTCTTTAACTTGAAAACCAAATCAAGCAAGAAACCTTTCAAAATCATAGCTCAAATAATCCATCACATGCATTTAATCAAGGCAACATAAAAACCATAACAACATCTTCACATGCCTTTAAATACAAGTCTTACAAGACTCCAATGCAACATAGACATTTCATGCTCACAAGCATCATTTAACAAATGATTACCAACACTTGTTCAACATAACAAGTAAACATGCATTCACTAGCATCATACACTTTTCATGCAACAATGCAACTTTTTCAAGCATCTCATGCTTCACATGCAATCATGCATCAACTCAAGCATCTCATGCTTCACATGCAACCATGCATCATTTCAAGCATCTCATGCTTCACATGCAACCATGCATCAATCCAAGCATCTCATGCTTCACATGCAACCATGCATCAATCCAAGCATCTCATGCTTCACTATGATCAAGAACATTATATTGGCTTCAAAAGATCAACCACATTCACTTTCCAATTCAACAACCCGATCGGATACGCAGATTCCGAGCGTTGTCCCTACGCTCCCTACACACTACCCAATCCAAGGTCTCTCAAATGGGCAACAACCTCCATTTGACCTCAACATCCTAAGGTTCCCATGTATGGACTTTTAAACACCATACAACCTTAGCTTTTACCGAGGTTCCCATGCATGGACTTTTAAACACCATACAACCTCAACATGCACAAGGTTCTCCCGTATGGACTTTTAACCACCATACAACCTTTGCATAACCGATTGGTAGTTGTAGAACATCATCTAACGAGATCCGGGACATCACACACAAGATCCACACATGGACTTAACCACTGCCATTGTGATCTCAACAAGCACAAGGTTCTCACATATGGACTTTTAACCACCATATAACCTTTGCTCAACCAAGGTCCTCCCGTGGGCAACAACCTCCACTATGACCTTAAGCAACTGAGGTCCTCCCGTGGGCAACAACCTCCACTATGACCTCATCTCGTTAGGAATACTTGAGGGGAGCTTATCCGGTCCACACTTGACCACTCCGCCTTCAAGGCGACTTAATTCACGGTGCACCCAATCCTATAGCCGGCTAATTATATCCGATCAACGAACCAAGAACCATTCACATCACTTGCCAATATAACCATCTTACCATAATATCCAATGTTCCACATGCATAAACATAATGCAAAGCCATCACAACATTAGCTCAATGATTCACATGCATAACCAATAAGCAAAACCTTTACCTCATTAATCCAATGATTCACATGCATAACCAATATGCAAAAGGTAACATTTATCATCATTAAATCACTGTTTAAAAGCATCATACAAAGCCATTGATCAACATGCAACACTATGCATCAAAACCACATTTACCATATACAAAACCAAGGATCCCTTACCTTGAGCATCCTTCCCAAATGACTTACAAAACCAGCATTAAACCATGCTAAAACATGCTTACAAAACAGAATTAAACCATGCAAAACACATGCATTTCAATCATCAACCACATTTGCTTTTAAAACCAAATCACACACAATTCAAGAGCAAAAACCCATTCACTTACTCTTGAGCTTAGCAAAGTTGTTTAGACTTAAACTAAGCTCCCAAAAACCTTCAAACCTTGGTTTAAAAGCTGAAATCCCAACTTCACTCACCGATAACCAAACAAGACTAGCCAACAAGCCTTCCAAGCTTCCGAAACCTTCCGCAAACACCTCCAAAGCTCAAGGATCAAACTCCCCTGTTTCAAGCACACAAAAACAGAACATTAATGCATCCTTATGCATTAAAACACCAGCAACATCAACACAACTCGCTGCTCATCACAAATCTAACAATTTGGCTACCAAACACAACCGAAATCACCTCCAAACACTTCCAAAACTTAACCCAGCCAAGATCCATCACTTCTAACCATTTTTATACATCAAATAACATGCAAAATGATCACAACCACGTCCTTATACCTCCAGGTATAACAGATCACAAAAACACTCCAAAAACAACCAAAAACTCAAGTCAAACTTAGGAAATTCAACCTATCCGGGATTGCATTGATTAAACCTCAACTTCTAATCAATTTAGCATTCATTTAACATCATTTTGACACTTCAAAACACTGCCCAAACAGATCACACGAAAATTTCACCAAAATCACCAAATCTTGCATTTTAGCCAAAAATCAAGATCTCAATTGAAAAGCCATTAATAAAACATAAATCAAGGATTGAGAACTTAGGAATTTCAGTAAAGAACTGATAGTTTAGAGGAGAAGGACGTTCTTACCTCCAAACTTGAATTTCTCCATTTTAGAGCCAAAAAGCTTGATGAAACAACTTGTAAATTGAGAGGTTTTGTTGATGAGATGATTAGGAATCAAATGAGAGTTGAAAATGAGAGATTTAGATGTCAAAATCAGAGAAAGAAATCTGGAGAATTTTGTTTGGGTTGAGAGAAAATGAGAGAAAAGAGAATTTGAGAGAAAATGGAAAGTTAGTTAGAAATTTGGTTAAAATGATTTCCCTCTCTTTCATAAACTTTAAAATCAGATTTTAGACTTAAAATATCTTAGAAAAATCTGGAGAAATCCTTTTTGGAATAATAGCTCCTTAAAGATTCAAAGTTTCAATCCTTTATAAAACTGTCCCGCAACTTTCAAAAATTACATTTTGGTCACTAGCCAAAATGTCAACCTTTCGAACCTCATTTTCCAAAATTGATTTCACAGTTCACTTATATATATTAAAAGATGATTTTAGAACATTTTTCCATATTTTTAATGCAACCCGAACTAGGCTTTCCTAAATTCACTCTTATATATTCGATCAGCACTTTGACCGAACCGGTCAACGCCAAAACTTCCGAGCCCAAAACCGGGGCGTTACAGCAAGAATATACAAGGAGAAAACAAAGAAGTGGCATGATAGGAAGTTGCTGCCACGTCAGTTCTGCCCAGGGCAGCTTGTATTGTTGTTTGATTCTAGGTTGAAACTCTTCCCAGGAAAGCTAAAATCTAGATGGTCCGGCCCGTTCCAAGTGGTCCAAGTTTTCCCCCATGGTGCCATCACTCTCCGATCATTAAAAGACGGGCACCAATTCAAAGTAAACGGACAGCGCCTCAAGCATTATCAGGGGACTGAAGCCCCAGGAATACAGGAAGTGGTTATCTTAGGAGATGCCCCACAAGGCAGCCCTAATTTAACCTAAATTTTTATTATTTATTATTTAGTATTTATTTTTATTAGGAAATTAGGTTTATATTCAAATAATGTTTTTATTTTCTGTCTTTATGAAATAAGGGAGTCAAGAAGAAAAGAAGAAGTGACTCAAGCCCACCATCCAACCATCAGCCCAACAGGGCCCATTTATTGAAGCCTGTCGTTCCAGCTGCCGCCGCAGACGGATAAGACAGGCTATCAACAGACTGTCACGGCAGACGCAGAAGCGTGCGGCAGACGCATAACAGACGCATAAATGCGTGTCAAACGCGTTAGACACGCTAAATCACAACAGTCGCCCCGTTATTCACGCCTGCCGTTACGGCATTAAATGGGCAGATCCTCGACCGCTATAAAACCCCATCTTCCCTTTCATTTTTCCTCACTTCTGCTTATTCTTACTTGCTTTCTCCTCTCGTTTTTATTTGCTTTCTTTATTTCCACAACCCTTGCTACTAATATGTCGTCTAGACAGACCCGTCGCAATGCTGGCTCGGCCTCTTCTTTAGCGGCAGCAACGCCCTTTGCCAACAAGGAACTATGGGAGGAAAGAGGCTTCCTCTACATCCGTCAAGCACCGAACATGGGGCTCCGGCCATTCATCGCAAAGGCAATCAAGGCTCAGTTATGGGGGCAGTTCGCCGAACAACCGGCAGAACTAAACGACACGTTGGTGAGGGAGTTCTATGCTGCCATCGACAGCAGAACGAAAACATTTGTCACCGTCCGAGGGGTGGAGGTGCCATTTACAGCTGACAGCATCAATCACATGTATGGCCTATATTTTGGCCCCGACGATGACGCTCACCAGCAATTTTTAGAGACCCTTGATTCTGCCGCCTACGGTGCTGTCATGGCGGAGGTGACAGAGGAAGGAACAACATGGACAACAAGTAAAAAGAACCCCAACTCTGTCAAAAGGGGGCAGCTGCTCCCAGAAGCTAAGCTATGGAACGCTTTCATCAAGAAGCCTATCTTGTCGTCCTCCCATCACACGACGGTAAACCAGCAGCGGCTCGCTCTCATTCACTCGATCATGCACGACCGACCTATCAATGTGGGCCGCTACATGAGGGATAGCATATTAGACTGCACATTCCGCTCCGCCTCCCGCCTTTGCCTGCCATTCACAGTCACTTCCCTGTGCCGCTGTGCTGCTGTCCCCGAGGCTTCCACCGACAAACTGGTCCAAGGACGAGGTTGGACCGACAACAACATCAACAGCCTCATGGAGCTGGTAGTGGCAACTCCTATCTCATCCTTCAACCCAGCAGTCTCCCCAGCAGAATCATCCGAGGAGCCTGCCCCTGAACCTGCCGCCGCCACCGCCCCGACAAACCAATCTGCCCGCATCATTGCTGCGATACAACGGGTAGAAGAGAGACAAATGGGACTCATGACTTTCATCCGGGATTTCACGAACTCGACGGTAAACTTCATTACCAACACTTTGAATTATCTCGATGTTCATTTCCCTACTTTTCCTGCCCACTATTTCTGCATCCCCACCCCTGTCTACACACCTACACCACCTGCCTCCCCACATACCCATTCCACCGCTTCCACCCCTTCACCTGCCTCGACGGCAGCTGCGAGTCCTCAGGCAGACAGCTCTACACGTGGCACGAAGCGGCCAGCCTCAACCGACAGCGAGGAGGAACCACTGATTAGGAGGAATTTGGAGAGGGAGTTTACACCTGTCAAGAAGCTGAAACATGTGGCAGACAGAAAATTAATGCCCAAGGCTAGCACCACCACCAACACCACGTGGGATAGTGGCAGCAGCTCCGACATCCAACTCGTGGAGCAACCTGCCTAGCCTCCTCCGCAGCCCAGACGCCGCCGTCAGATCCGTGTCAGCAGCAGCAGCGAAGACAGCGATTCAATTTAAGTCTTTTCTTTTTTATTTTCCGGCTGCCTGCCTATATATATTTTGTGATGTACCTGCCATTATTTATCTGTCATTTTGCATTGAGGGCAATGCAACCCTCGAGTTTGGGGGTGGCACCCTCCATAGTAATGGAGTCTTAAGTACATCTTCTTATTAATTGTTGTGCCTTCTTTTTAATTAAGTTCTTATAAAAAAAAATTGGCTTAAAATTGTGAAGTTAGCTTACCTGTCATGACAGCTCTGTCGTGGCAGCATCTTTAGGACAGCTTAAGGAGAAGTTTAGAGCCTTTCTATAGTTCTAAAAACTTAAACACCTTTGTGACTGTTATATTGCTTAGATTTCTTTTAGCCAAATGAGAATAGGATGCTTAGTACTTGAATAGCCCCTAGAGGTGCCTAACACTGGCTCTAGGAAAGAAGTTAGCAAAAGAAGCTCAAAAAAAACCTAGAGGTGCCCAAAACCGGCTCTAGGAAGCTAACTAGAGGTGCCCAAAAACTGGCTCTAGTAAATCTTAGCTTGAAAATAGAAAAGAAGCATGAAAATGTGTCTTCCAAAAAAATAACTTTGGCATAAAATTCGAGTTAAAAAGTTGAATATTCCAGTGAAACTAAGAGAGTCTTAGCATATAACTGTTCACAAGCATGCACACACTGCACGAGAGCTATAGGGAGATTCCGGATAGATCCTAACCTTTCCGACAGATTGCTGCCGCCACAGAGAATGAGCGACAGGTAAGGGACAGTTCACTGTTTGAAAGCCAACAAAAAATATTTTCCTTTAGGTCTTAATTGCTTGAGGGCAAGCAAAAACCTAAGTTTGGGGGTGTGTTGAGTGTGTAAAAGTTCTATTATTTACACCCTTTCTAACCCATATTTCTGCTGCATAAAAGCATCATTGCATTGCATTTAGGTAAGTTTTCGGTAAAACATCACAAATACATTAAAGGCACGGATTCTACTAAAAGATGGATGATTTTGTAGGTTACTGCCATGGATGGCGAAGAAGGCAGGCGCAGGGCAGCGAAGCAGAAGAACTGAACTGGACAAGCAGACGATGAGGATGAAGCTGCCAAGGACCTGTCGTGACAGTAAGGTTACAGCAGCCTCATAAAGAGGAAAAGTGAAGTGGACCTCGATAGATAGAGAAAAATCTACTCGTCTGTCGTGTGAAAGCCAAATATTTTTCCAAGCCCCGGATCAAAAGATATGTCAAGCCAAAGCTCGAGGAAAGGAATTCCCATGAAACAAGGAGGCGGCTTAAAAGTAGGAATCCTTAGAGATTAAGTCTTTATTAGAATCTTAATTTTAATTAAAGTTGTAATCCTTGTTAACTTAGAATACTTGAGCCTAAAGCTTATATAAGGGCATAGATTTAACCTAGGAGGCATCATACCCGATAACCAATAACCCTAAACCCCCCTGCCGTTTACCCGTCGTCGTTATGTTCTAAAAACCCCCTAGGGCCACGGGTTGTTTTGTAAAGTAGTTGCAAGGGTTGTTTTGTTTTAGGATTTACCAAGTTCAATAAAATAAACTTCAAGTTCTCTTATTTTGGTTTTAATATCTTGCAAGAGCATCGGGAGAGCATTGTGAGGTTATCTATTTACTTAGCATCGGGAGAGTTAAGT
This sequence comes from Hibiscus tridactylites, assembly GCA_958450335.1. Classification (NCBI taxonomy): domain Eukaryota; kingdom Viridiplantae; phylum Streptophyta; class Magnoliopsida; order Malvales; family Malvaceae; genus Hibiscus; species Hibiscus tridactylites. The sequence goes on from OY288290.1 coordinate 29,401,863, forward strand.
ATACGAAGAAGATAAGAGCGTGTTCTTTAGTTTATAGTTGAACCATCTCGTGCCTAGGGATAGGGCGAGGTTAAGTGGCTAAGGAAGAATTCATACACATCGGTGTTCATCCTTCGATTCACGCCAGGAGGCATCGTCAAAGACGTGATCATCGACAGACTTGGACCTAGGGATAGGCCAAGGCAGATCTGGGATTCTTGCCAAACTTGGAGTACGGAGTTGGCGTGTTCACTGCCGCGATAGCTAACAGACAGCCACCGCGACAGGTGCTGTCAGCGACGGGCGCGACGACAGAACTGGATTTCCTAAACTTCTCAATACCTGCACTACTGAGCAATTCAATACCAACCCATTCTCTTTATCTTGATATCTCAATTCTTTTATTTACGTTTTCTTCAAATATTTTCGTGACAACTTTCTAAACTATTCCCTTTACTTCGTGCAATGAATTAAGGTGAAGTCATTAGCCCAATCCCTGTGGAGACGATATCTGATACTTCGTATCACTTTACTACTTGCGTCGTGTATACTTGCACTACAATTGCGATAGTCTATTTTACACGCAACACTCATCTATAACCTCCAGGTAAAAATTTTGAGGACGAAATACGAAGTTATCAATCATTTACATATGTTTTCTAAGTTGTTTTGATAGATTAATCATGGAAAATTGGTTAAATTGAAGTTTAATGTTGAGATTTTGTGATTTTTTATTGCTATTGTTTCCCTTGATTTAAGGTTGTTAAACAAGATTTGGATGTTAAATGATATTGAAATAAAAGTTTTATCATAATAATCCCGAATTAGTTTGGATCTCTAGTTGTAGATGGCTGGAATTGGGGTTTTTGTGAAGTTTTGAGGTTCTGGTGTTGCTAGAGGTTTATGAATGGGATTATGTTGTTTTTAAATGTTAATTGATGAGTAAAAGTGGTTAGAAGTGTTAGATTTTGTCTAGGTAAAGTTTGGGGAGTAATCTAAGGTATTTTCGATTGTTTTAGATAACCGTTTTGGTGTTTTTGGACAGAGCAGCGAGGTAGCTTATCTTGCTGGTGATTTTCATGCATAGAGATACATTAATCCTTTGTTCTTGTGTGTTCTAAATAAGGGAGAATACATCGGACGACATTGGTGAAGTTCCGGGAGCTCAAGGAGCTTATTACGCTTTGGAAAGCGAGCGTGGAGTTGAAGGTGAATGGAATTGGTTTTAAAAGTCTTTCAAAGACTTGAAAGCAAGTTTTGGGGGTTTAGGTTGAGTTTGAAACACTAACCTAAATCTGGAAGTAAGTATGAGATGTTTCGCTCTCGTTTCTCGGTTATTGTCCCGTTGGTTTTATGATCATGCTCTATTTTGAAGATACATTTATACCTATTGTTTTATGCATGTTTTCAGAAAGGGTAATCTTCACCAGTGGTCCCTTTTGTTTAGGGTGTGTTTTATTTTGGTCACAAAAATTCAAAAACGTATATTTTGGTCCCTAACGTTACAAACCGTTTATATTTTAGTCACCCAACCATTAGTCTCCGTTACTAGGCTAACGGGTGGTTGACATGGCTCGTTAAAAAAACAAAAAAAAAACCACGTGTCGCTGCCCTCTCCAAAGTCTAAACCCTCATGGACTTATACCATACATTCATACTCTCTGTTCCAATGATTCCTTTGTTAGAACTGCGAGAAGACGGTTGTCGGTGCCACCATCTCTTCAACTAGCAATGAATGGTCACAGGTTTCTCTCTCATCGCTTAAATTACCAGGTTTAAATTACCAGAGTCATTGAGGGAAGTGGCAAGCTATGATGGTAAGGTGGAGAGAGTTTTCATTCCTAGAGTAAACACAGAAGCGAAATACAAAGAAACTACTTTCGTATTCATATCAGTTGCAAATCAGGATGACATGTTTAGAGTCATTAGGAATATTGATGGTTTCGTGGTGAATATGTCTCAAGAAAAGTTTTCGAGAAAGAAATGGGATTGAAGGGTAGAGTTGTATCATCTTCTGTGGGTGGTAATGGTTCTGGTTACATTGGAAAGGGGAGGAGACCGCTACAGGAGTTTTCTTTGGTCCTAAAACCTACCGTGAAACTCTTCTTAGCGTCCCTATGAAGGCGACTGCGATAGATAGTGATCCATCCCCACTGACTACGAGTGGAACATGAACTCGAACGGGTGCCAGTCTGCTAGATTTCTGGGTTCCGAAAAATGATATAGAATGGTTAAAGAGATGTATGGTGGGTGTTGACAATGAGTTTATTTAAAAAGCCTTACTTCGCGATGGTATTGATGTATCGATCTTGAAATGGGGATCTGATTTTGTTTCATTTGTTTTGGTTTTCAAGTCAGTTGTCGTCATGGATGAAATATGGAACTTTTCTATTGGTTCCTCCCATATTGGACCATTGTTATTAAATGGCGTTCCCCACTATTTCTATTATGCGCTATTAACAGTGGTGCCTCTATATTGCTGGCATAAGAATTTCTTTGAATCTTTAGGTAAACGATGGGTATCATGGTGGAGGTTGACGAAGCTACTGTGTTGAAGAAAAGACTGGATCATCATTTGAATTGCCAGCCCTGCGTTTATTTCGGAGAGCATCAAGGTTTAATCTAGGGGTGTCTCTTATATTATCAAAGTTAAACCTGGTAATTTAAGCGATGAGGGGTTTCTTCATGATCATGGAATGATGGACTTATGCCCATTTTTATTGTTTTGCTTTTGGAACAGAATATCTATGTTGTATTGTTATTTTTTTGCCTCAATAACACCTCATTCATTTTCTTTCCTTTTCCCTTCTCTGGTTGCAGAACCTTATGGAGAAACCAAGCCAAGAACAGCAATAGCAACAACAAGCACTGAAGTGTCCCCGTTGTGATTCATCCAACACAAAGTTCTGCTACTACAACAACTACAGTTTATCACAGCCCAGACACTTCTGCAAATCTTGTAAGCGTTATTGGACAAGAGGTGGCACTTTAAGGAATGTTCCTGTCGGTGGCGAATGTAGGAAGAACAAGCGTGTTAAAAGGCCAACTTCTTCTTCTTCTTCTCCATTGTCTTCAACCTCAAGCACTCACCATGTTAACAACAACAACAACAACAACAACCCTTTGTTTTATGGGTTAGCAAATGATGTTTCTGCAGATATAATCAATTTCCCTAATCAACCATGTCCGTCTGATTTCCCAAATAACCCACTCCTTTCAAGCTATTCAAATATGTTTGGGTTCTCATCTTCTTCTACACCCACCATTGCTTCTCTTTTAGCTTCTACTCTTAACCAACACAAGATCATCAATGGCGGTGGTGGTGGTGGTGGTCGGAAGCAGTGGCTGCAAGAGCAGGTGGCAATGGAGTGGTTGTAGTGGTGGCAGGACATGAGGGTTTGGACTTTGGAGAGGGCAGTGACACGTGGGTTTTTTTTTTGTTTTTTTAACGAGCCATGTCAGCCACCCGTTAGCAAAGTAACGGAGACTAACGGTTGGGTGACTAAAATATAAACGTTTCGTAACGTTAGGGACTAGAATACACGTTTTTGAATTTTGGTGACCAAAATAAAACATACCCTAAACAAAAGGGACCACTGGTGAAGATAACCCTTTTAGAAATTAAATGATGGTTTTAATGATCCCATGAGATAGAACTATTTGAGAAAATGTTATGCATTGTACCTTCTTTTGAAATAGGATGAGAATGTTTTAGATTGATGCATTGAAAAACAATAGGTAATGATGTTAAAATGAAGATATTGGCATCATATGAGATTATTGTTACCGGATATAATTGGTCAACCAATAGTATGAGAAGTGCACTATAATATACAAATTTTGTACGTGCTCTTTTGTTTGGGCAATGGAGGTAGTGCCATCTCGTTCCAAAGTGAGAGTGTGGTGATGAGAGATTCCACCACGGTAGGTCTTGGTGAAACACCCAAGCTTTGTGGCAATGAGAGATGCCGCCATGAGAGTCCGGTGATGTGAGATTCCACCAGGGTAGGACTTGACATTTAGTCAAGCTATCTGCATATCTGAGTAATGTTGTTAAAATGCCAATATATGAGATTGATTATGAGATCCACATGTACCTTGATTTATAAATGATTTTTATGCATTGTGCTTTGCATGTGAGATTATGATTTGAGAAACGCTTTATGAGATTTAAGCATGTGAGGTTTTGCCTTGAAACTATGCATTTGTTGAATGCATGAGATAGATGGTACATGTGATTTAAATGATTTCAAGCATGAGATAGAATGAGCATGATGAGATAGATATTTCTAAATGATAAATGGTTTGAAAATGCATTGTTGTGTTGGTTTGTTTTGAGCATCCCTCACTAAGCAATTGTGCTTACGCTCTCTTTTTCTAACAATGCAGAGAATTAGCTTGCTTGGGTAGCAAAGAGGCAAGAACAATTCAAAGAAGTGTGGTTAAGCTCAAGTATGGTTTTACATTTTCTCATTAGTAATAATAGTTGGCAATGGGAGGATACCATGTTGGTTGGGAGATGTTTTTTGAAACTCCCTAGTTTGTGGCAAGTTTTGAATGCCCTTAATGACTTGTAGATGGCCTTTAATGTTTGGTTTATGCCTTGGTTTGTGTTTTGACTTCTAAGTTGCTATTTGTGCATAGGTTGCATGCATATAGATTCCCTTGATGCCTATGGACTTGCTATGATGTTCTTTCTGCCATGTATGTTGTGGTTTGATGTTCTAAATATGTTGTATGCATGTTGGAAGCATGTTGGAATGGTTTAGTATGGATTAAAATGTGAAAAACCAGCAAAAAGTGTCATTACAGGCTCGGGTGTTTGGTACACTCGAGCCTGTACCAAAACATTGAGCCTGAAATGGCCAAAGGGTTTCGAAACAGTAAGGTCTATTCCGATACATTTTGCCACTGGAAACCTCTGTTCCGAAACACCTCAAAGGGTGTTTCGATACGGTCCCATGTTCTGAGCCATGAGAACCTGTTTCAATACGCATGTTTTCATATAGGGCTTGCATGTACTGAAACAGCAAGCGGTTATGTTAGTTGTTGGAATATTCTAAAATTCCCAATCCTTACGTTTTAGTCCCTAAATATTGTGTATGCAATTAAATGAGCATGAATGGTTATTTTGAGCTGGATTTTGGCAGTGAAGCATGAAATATATTTCATTAAAGGTTGGTAACTATAAAAGTTGATAAGTCCCTGTATTTTGATAAAATTACAAAAGGGCCCCTAAAACGTAATAATGCAATTGAGTCTATATTTGTTGTTTGATCAAGTTGTAAATTGTTCCGCTGCGATGTTAAACACTTATGATCCTAATGAACATCTAGACAAGATTAAAATAAATATAAAAAATAGGGTTGTTTATTGAGGTAGACCTTCTAGTTTACTTCAATATTCCCTGTGTGATCCGATCAGTTCGGTCTCTCACCCAGACCGAGTCGAGTGGGCTACATTTTTCGATGCAGATTATGGGGGATGTAATATAGATAGAAAGAGTACCTATTGTTGTGCTCATATCTTAGTTCTCAAAGAAACAAAATAGTGTAGACTTATCTACCACTGAAGCGGAATACATATCGGCCGAAAGTTGTTGTGCTCAAGTCCTTTGGATGAAGCAACAACTTCTAGACTATGTAGTTGATATAGATACCATACCCCTTATGTGTGAAAACACTAGTTTCATATGTCTCATGAAGAATCTAATCCAACATTCTAGAACCAAGCACATAGAAATTAGACATCATTTCATTAGAGCTCATGTCTTGTAAAACGATGTTGTTCTAGAGTATGTTGACACCTTGAACTAACTAGCGGACATTTTTACCAAACCATTAGACAAAGAGAGTTTTTGGACCATTAGGAGAGAGCTAGGTCTATCTAGCCTATCTTGACCTCTTAGGGACCTTTTGTGCCAAAAATTTGTTTGAAATTCTATGATGATCTTGACTATGTTAATTTGTTTCTTAATGTATCTATGCTTGTTGCTAGGGGGAGTATGCATCAGTTTCTGTTCAAATATCTTGCTCATACATCATTCACATGCATTTAGGGTTGTTCAAAGTTAGATTTTTGGACTTATTCTTGTCCAAAATACATTTTCCTGCAAAGGGGTATCGATGCGGCTATAAGCGTATCGATACGAGTTCTTCAATGGGAAACGATACAGTCATCAATGTATCGATACAATCACGTGTTTCGGTACAATTTGGAAACTATACTGATACGATGGATCAATACGCCTAGTCAGCGTATCGATACGGTGTTCGCTAGAGCTTTAAATCGGGCATTAAAAAGTCAATCTTTAATTAAAAATAAAATCATACTTTTCCTCCAAACCCTAGCCAAACTGTCTATAAAATCCCCTCAATCTCCCTAATTTTTTACACAAAACCTTAAATTATTTAAGGGTTTTTCATCAAACATCAAAGCCAAGCTTTTCTAGAAATTTGGTGCATTCTCATCTCCTCATTCATCCATTCTCCATAAGTCAAGGTATAAACTCTTTTTCTTTTCTTTTTTTAATATTCATTTTAATTTCTTTATAGTTTTTAATTTGGTTTTGTATAGAATATATATACTTAATATGGGTTTTGAAATTTTTTTGTTAAAAAATTTAAAATCCGAATATTTATTTTTCAAATATAAAAATATACAGTACATTTTTCAAATCCATTTTTCAAAATCTTTTTACCAAAATTTACTTTTAGACTTGTATATAATTTTAACCTATAATATATAGTATTTTTTATCAATACCTTGAATTATTGGAATATTCATTGGATCGAATATGATGATAACTGCATACATTGTTTTCAAATGTTTTTGATGTTTTTCAAGATATTGTGGCACCGAAAAAGAGACAAACGAAATATTTGGCTTCTAGTTCATCCAATCCCAAATTGGGATATGAGGGTATTACTAAACTGAACATTAGTTTTATTCTTAAAAATAGTTTTCAATCCTCTTAGGCGATGACCCATTATAAACAATACCAAGCTTTTCTAATATGGGATGAACGAGTTGTTTCAATCACTTTTCTAAACTCGAATGTTTTAAATTCAAATATTTTGGGTTGTTACAACAATGGAAGTTTAAAAAATTTCTAAGTGTTCCCCCGATTGTGTACCAAAATCTTGTTTTGATTTTCTTTGCTAATTCATGTTGTATCCATGACCAAGCTAGAGAAAGTGTTATTGCTATTGAGTCCTATGTTATGGGAAAAATTTTGGAATTGATCAAACTATTTTATGCAATGTTTTCGGGTTTGAAAACTTAGGAATTGATAATGAACACTCCTCAGGGCATTCTCAACTTGGCACTGTCACTGTCCTTGATGCCCATGATTGTATCATCTATCTCATCATCTCTTGGTGGATTCGTCCTTCCGGTGGGAAATTCTCTACCATTCACCAAGTTGATGCTTTTTGGGTCTGTTGTTTCTGAGAGGGTAAGCGCCCAAATCTTTGCCAAGTTATGTTTGACGACTTGGTTTATCTTGTTCAATACCGTCACACCGATCAAGTCAAGTCCTTTTTCTATGGCACAACTTTGAGCTTCTTATTCCATTCCTTGGAGATCGATTGTTCTCATGATGTCGTCGAGCCTCTAGGCAAGCCAATCGACGAACACTCCCTTACTCGTGCTCACTTTGAGTACATGAATCATGAGTGGGTTTGTGTTGCTCGCCCTCCTCCTCAAGAAGATTAGCCTCTTCAGATCGCTCCACAAGGTCCACAAGTCCAATAAGCTCAAACTTCCATGCATGGACTCATGGCGTATCACAATGAGCAATTCACATCCTTAGGGAATAACATGGATGTCGAATTTCCGACCATTGATACTCATTTTACATAATTCGAGGATCGAGTCAAGGTCCTTGAACAACAACAAACTTCCATGAATGTCTCTCTCACCGCCTTCCATGGTGCTTGGCTCAATCATACTCAGAAATCTCAAGCCAACATTGATGATGAAGACGACGAGGACAAGGATGAATACGATTGGGGACGAGTAGTTTTTGAGCATATCATCTCATTACATATCATATTAGGATTTCCTTTATATGCACCTTTATGTTAGGAACTCTATGCTTTGATTTTGTTTTTAGGATTAAGCTTGGATTTAAGGTTGAAGTTATGTTGAACTATTGTTGCTTTGGATTTTAATTTGCTCTTTAATGATATTACGTTGCTTATTATGCTTTGATTATATCTTGTACTTTATTGTTATATCTTGTTTATATTTCCTATTCATGCATTGATTTTGATCTAACAAAAAGGGGGAGAAGTGTAAAACATAAATTTTTGAAAACCTATCTTAAATTAAGGGGAGTAAGTCTTTCAAAGTTTTCAATACTTAATTTATCCTTCAATTGATTTTGATATAACTAATTGTATAATGGCTTATTTGCAAATAAAATAAATTTTTAAGTACTTCAAAGACTCACTCAATTGACAAGCTTTTTGAACTAAAAGATCCTTCAAGTCAAAACTTTAAAAGTATTCAAAAAATTTCTAAATATTTTAAAGCCTAACTTCAATTCTACGCCCAGGCATATTGATACCCTTAAGCAGTATCGATACGGTTTTCCTTCACTGGAACTTCAATCGTTAAAAGTATACCAATATGGTTAACCTTATATCGATACGATATTCATTTGTGCAAGTTTTTAAGAGATAGTGTACCGATACAGTCATACCTGTATCGATACAATTTGATGATGTTTACAAAATATTTTCATTTAATGATTCGAACATTGCTTGTTAGTTATTGGAATCCCAGATTTTAAACTAACCGTTGTCTGTATCCATATACTCATTCAGTGTACTGATACACTTTTTGGTGAAGTTCAATCAAGGATTCTAGTAAGAAAATTATGTATCGATATGCCCCTTGTTTTACATTATACTCATACTGATATTCCCATACGAGTACCGATACCCCCTCTTAAATATGCACAACGACTCTTTTTGTTGAGACATGTATCGATACCCTTGTTTGGGTACCGATACAGTAGGTTGCAGAAGTGCATTTATGGTGGGAAATAAAGGCTCCAACGTCTCTATTGATGACCTCAACCACCCAAATGGCTAGAATAAATGCAAGGATATACAAGCAATCCTCCAAAGCACTAGCAACAAGTATTGAACCTACTTGCAACATCCAAGCTATATTACAAACCTTTGTTCTTCGTAAGAGGCATATCTTGTACCCAACTTGTTGTAATTCTTATTGTATATCATTAGTTCATGTTTGTAGAGTGTTTGATTGTAATTGGGCAAATTTTAAGTCTTGTGAGAGATATTTCTATTTTCCAAATTTCTTCTTTGTAATGAGTGTCTTTTGGGTCAATCTTTGGGTAGTAAGATTGACGGATTGTAAAGGTTACCTCCTTCGTGAATACGTCACCAAGGAAATCTTACTTACGCAATATGACCTAAAAGGGTGAATGCACAACAAAATTCTTCTACACCCTTAATTGATTAAAAGAAATTGAGGTCCAATCAACCACTAAAACCAAAACAAAACGATTTCTCTCATGGTGACTACCCGTAGGTGACTCAACCTCTATTGGCATCCTTTATCAATAACGTTGCTTACTCGGAACAAGACTTCTAAAAGTGAACAACGTCTCAACTAGTCTCAAGCACAAATCTTAAACTTGACATGATAACCCGTATCGATAACTACTACAACTCACACTAACTCAGTTAACGCAATGGAGCCTCTTACTCAAAACTATATTGTGTCTGGAAACACGTCATCTATACACTCACTGGGATATATGATCGTGTGATATCCCACCAAGGGATAAGGCTCCATTGGGAACCTCAAATCTCGTATCAAAATGTAGCATGTACACACCGTAGTGTGGTACAACCCAAACCACAAACAATCTAAGTAGACTTTCCACCTGGATTTTGTCTTTACCAAAAATAACAAATGATACTTGCCAAGAAATATACCATTATTCAAAATGTAATCTCATCGAAACTGTGCACTCGCAATTCCTTTACAAAATCCATGATTGTTCTATTTAATTTCTACTGAGAAAAACTTGAAGCATCCCTATTAACTAGGGAACTCGATGGTTGACTCCCAATTGGGGGTGAGTCAAACATATATCAATGAACTCAGACACACATCTCGCTACTATCTCCCAATACATACGGTGAAAGCTTGATACAAACTGTCACTCCGGGAATGCACAATGTATTGACCACTATGCTCACTAGAAAAATCTCTTACATCGATACATCATTCTCTAAAGCACACTTAAGAAGATCTTGAGGTCATCAAAAATAATCGAACTTACATATAATCATAACATTGTACCCATTTAATTACAATCGGGTGTTACTTCTCGTAGTTTCCAAAGCTAACCAACACTTAACTTTGAGATTAACTAATAAAACACATGCGTATTGGTACAAACTAGTTTGTACTGATACCAGATGAGTCGAGTACCAGTACTGCATGGAGCTAGTATCGATACTCCCTCATACGTTCATCACTTGAAACCATAGGTCAATTCACATGAACATCATAATACTCTAACTCGAACTGAACTCCATGCAGTCCCTCATTCATCAAGCTCACTCCACTTAGGTGGTGACCGATCACGCGATCAAAGGTTGTCAATTACTTCGACTAACGTCGTTGTCCCAAATTTCAATTTTCCTAACGATAGTACCTAAAATTTCTCGATGTTATGGTAGACACAACCTTCCCTCTTCTCGCACAAAATACATCATTGCCAAAATAACAAAAATCCTCAAGGATCTTAAATTCTTACTTGACTCTAATCGAGTAAGCACCAATATCACAACATAGCGGTCTCGAGCAACTCGAATCTCCACTAATGTTCTTCATTTCATTCCAAGGAAACCGTGATTCCAATCAAAAGAATTTTTGAAGTCTAAAGCCTTAAATCTCATTAGCTAATCACGTGGGTAATTAGCTTTTCCAACATATAGTGGCATTTTGGTAATTACATTGTCATCACTCTTATTTCCAAAATTCTCGTGCATTCACACATGTCACACAAAACATCAAATTTATGTTTGAGAGACAGTTCGATGGTCCCCACCTTAACATTGCTGAAACCTCTCGTACGTCAATGTAGAAATAAAACATTACTACGACTTGTCTTAGAGAGAGAAAAGCTCATTCTAAAAATCATTTCAAAATTTTTAGTCTTCAACACATTAGCCTTAAGCATTTCATTCTCAAACTAACATCGAAAAACAGACATGTACTCCAAAATATGTTAACAACCCATCCTCCTTAGAGGGCGGATAACAGTTCTCTGCTATCACAAAGCAACTGTCGATAGTTCATGCATCATTTAAACGAACCAACTTCTTATTAGTGAACAAGTCTGATTCACCCTTGGGTTAAACTCTCAGACAAAAGAAACCCCGTTCAAGTTATGCCCTCTCAACTAAACCTATAACTTGCTCAATTAGGTCGGTGTCCTTCTACAAAAGCGATGGGCACCGATAGAAAACTTGGCCTTACCTCCACGTCTACTCGCGTCCTTGACAGGGAGAAAGTCGTAGTGACTTCTCCAAGAAGCATAAACGAATACTTTGAAATTCCTAAAGCTCTCAAGCGCCGGACTCTCTACATTGACATCCATCACACATGTCAAACATGTCTCACTACCCCATTGCGCCATTCTCAAAATGATCGAAAATCACGATAGAAGGACATGATTCAACATGTTATTATCAAAGGTTGGTTCCCTTGAGGTCTCAAAGCCTCAATCACATCTCGACAACATAAGCTAGCGAGCACTTGATTAACCAAATCTATATCTAAGGTATAACAACTTTTTAGAATACATCTGTATCAAACTTTGCAAAAACGTCTCATCTTGGTCACACTCGTACGAGCTAATGGATCTCGAGTCCACTATCTCCGAGAAATGCCCTTGAGAAGGACGATGATGCTTCCCAAGTATCAACAAGATTCCTTTGAAGCAAACAAAGGGTCCTCCAACTAAAGTGCATCCATTGATCGACTTCGAGAGAAGATTATCCATACTCGTATCACATACGTTAATCATGCATAACGATGGAGATACCTTAAGTTTATGATGATCACCATAAGGTGGTGAATGAGCTTAAAGCTTCTCTAAACAATATTGATTTAAACAATCTTCTCTCTAAAGTTCATGATGATCACCACAAGGTGGTGAATGAGCTTAAAGCTTCTCTAAACGTAGTTGGGAAATCAACCTTTGAAAAAGGAAGTTCTTCAAAACCAAACTATGTGAAGAGGAACTTTAATGGCTACAAACAAAGAGGCTCTCAAAAGCATCCTAAAGCTAAAAGGATTAGAAGTGTATGGGTTCCTAAAGAACTTGTAGTCTCTAATAATATACATGCAATTTCTTCTTGGATTTTTAAGGGAACCAATTATTTGGGAGCTAACTCACATGGACCCAAGATGGTTTGGGTACCAAAAATCAGAAATAATCTTTGTTTGTAGGGGCATTTTCTACAAGGCCAAAGCTTCAAGTCAAAACACTTGGTACCTTGATAGTGGATGCTCAGACATATGATCGGAGACAAGAGTAGATTCATGGAGCTCAAGCCAAAGAATGGTGGGATAGTAACATTTTGTGACAACTCTAAAGGCCATATTGAGGGTATTGGCTCTATTGGTAATCACTCATCTATTCTCATTGACGATGTCTTGTTTGTCAATGGTCTTAAGCATAACTTGTAGCTCAAGGAACTAAATGGGTTTTTAGAAACAAACTAGATGAGAGTGGTAACATAATGTCAAATAAGGCTAGACTTGTAGCTCAAGGATACACTAAAGAAGAGCGAATTGATTTTGATGAAACATATGCACATGCAGCTAGAATTGAAGCAATTAGGATGCTTCTTGCATTTGCATGATTTCAAGCTTTTTCAAATGGATGTTAAAAGTGAATTTTTAAATGGTTTTATAAATGAAGAAGTGTATGTTGAACAACAACCTGATTTTGAAGATCCAAGTTTTTCAAACCATGTTTTCAAACTAACAAAAGATGTATATGGTTTGAAACAAGCTCCTAGAGCTAAGTATAAAAGGCTTTCAAATATTTTGGTTGAAAAAGGTTTTAAAAAAGGAAACGTGGATACTACACTTTTCATTAAAATAAATGGCAATGACATATTAGTAGTTCAAATTTATGTTGATGATATTATATTTTGTTATACAATTGAATTTTATTGCCAAGAATTTTCTAAGATGATACAAGGTGAGTTTGAGATGAGCATGATGGGGGAGCTATCATTTTTCTTGGGGCTCGAAGGATAGCATCTTCATCAATCAAGCTAAGTACATAAAGGATACGCTCAAGAAGTTTGGCTTGGAGAATGTAAAGCCTCAAGCCACTCTACAGAGCTCATCATTTAAGCTTGACAAAGATGAATGAGGTAAGTGTGTTGATTCTAAGCTTTATCATTCTATGATTGGATCTTTGCTTTACCTTACCGCAAGTAGACCCAATATCATGTTTAGTGTTTTCTTGTGTTCTAAGTTTCAAGCTAGTCATAAAGAATTACACCTTATAGCCGTTAAGAGACGCACCTTGTTTAGATCTTTGGTATCCTAGAGACTCATCCTTTGACTTGCATGCCTTTTCCGATGCGGATTATGGGGAATGTAAGATAGATAGAAAGAGTACCTCCGGAACATGTCAATTCTTAGGTAGTATGCTCATATCTTGGTTCTCTAAGAATCAAAATAGTGTAGCCTTATCTACCACTGAAGCGGAATACATATCGGCCAAAAGTTGTTGTACTCAAGTCCTTTGGATGAAGCAACAACTTCTATACTATATAGTTGATGTAGGAATCATACCTCTTAAGTGTGATAACACTAGTGCCATATGTCTCACTAAGAATCTCATCCAACATTCTAGAACCAAGCATATAGAAATTAGACATCATTTCATTAGAGATCATGTCTTGAAAAACAATGTTGTTCTAGAGTACGTTGACACCTTGAACCAACTAGCGGACATTGCTACCAAACCATTAGACAAATAGCATTTTTGGACCCTTAGGAGAGAGCTAGATCTATCTAGCCTATCTTGACCTTTTATGGCCCTTTTGTGCCAAAAATTTGATTGAAATTCTATGATGATCTTGACTATGTTAATTTGTTTCTTGATGTATCTATGCTTGTTGCTAGGGGGAGTATGCATCAGTTTCTATTCATATATCTTGTTCATACATCATTCACATGCATTTAGGGTTGTTCAAAGTTGGATTTTTAGACTTATTCTTGTCAAAAATACATTTTCTTTCAAAGGGGATACGTCTATAAGTATATCGATACGGGTTCTTCAATGGGAAACGATACAAGCATCACTATATCGATACGGTCATGTGTATCGATACAGTTTGTAAACCATACCGATACGGTGTATCGATACGCCTAGTCAGTGTATCGATACGGTATACGCTAGAGCTTTAAATCGGGCATTAAAGAGTTCATCTTTAATTAAAATCAAATCCCACTTTTCTCTATAACCCTAGCCGAACCTATCTATAAAACCCCCCCTCAATCTCTTTATTTTTTTACACAAAACCTTAAATTCTTTGAAGGTTTTTCATCAAAATATCAAAGCCAAGCTTTGCTAGTAATTTGGTGCATTCTCATCTCCTCGTTCATCCATTCTCCATAACTCAAGGTATAAACTCTTTTTCTTTTTAAATTTTTTTTAACTTTTTATAGTTTTTAACTTGGTTTTTTTGTAAAATATATATACATAATATGGGTTTTGAAGTTTTTTTAAAAAAAAAATTAAAATCTGAATATTTTTATTTGAATATAAAAATATATTGTATATTTTTCAAATCTGTTTTTCAAAAAAAATTACCAAAATTTATTTTTATACTTTTATATAATTTTAACCAATAATATATAGTATTTTATCAATACCTTGAATTATTGGAATATTCATTGGATCGAATATGATGATAATTGCATACATTGTTTTTGATGTTTTTCAGGATATTGTGGCATCGAAAAGAGACAATGGAAAGATTCGGCTTCTAGTTCATCCAATCCCAATTTGAAAAATGAGGGTATTACTAAACCGAACCTTGGTTTTATTATTCAAAATAGTTTTCAATCCCCTTCAGCTATGGCCCATTATAAACAATACCAAGATATTCTAATCCGAGATGAACGAGTTGTTTCAATCCCTTTTCTAAACTCTGAACGTTTTAAGTTCAAATATTATGGGTTGTTACAACAATGGAAGTTTATACATTTTCTATGTGTTACACCGATTGTGTATCAAAATCTTGTTTTGATTTTCTTTGCCAATGCTTGGGGTATCCTTGACCAAGCTAAAAAAAGTGTCATTGCGATTGAGTCCTATCTTATGGGCAAAAAGTCTCGAACTGATCAAACTGTTTTATGCAATGTTTTTGGGTTTGAAAACTTGAGAATTGATGATGAACACTCCTTAGGGCATTCTCAACTTGGCTCCATTACCGTCTTTGATTCCTATGACCGTATCCTCCATCTCTTCATCTCTTGGTGGACTCGTCCTTCCGGTGGGAAATTCTCTACCATTCACCAAGTTGATGATTTTTGGCTCCATTGTTTCCTAGAGGGTAAGCGCCCAAATCTTTTCAAAATTATGTTTGCCGACTTGGTTTATCTTGTTTAACATCTTCGTACCAATAAAGTCAAGTCCTTTTTTCTATGGCATGGCTTTGAGCTTCTTGTTCCATTCCTTGGAGATCGATTGTTCCCATGATATCGTTGAGCCTATAGGCAAGCCAATCGACGAACACACCTTTACTCGTGCTCACTTTGAGTACATGAATCATGAGTGGCTTCTTGTTGCTCGCCCTCCTCCTCAAGAAGATCAACCTCCTTCGATCGCTCTGCAAGGTCCACAAGACCAACAAGCTCAAACTTCCATGGATGGACTCATGGCGTATCTCAATGAGCAATTCACATCCATAGGGAATAACATGGATGCCGGATTTGCGACCATTGACACTCAAGGCCCTTGAACAACAACAAACTTCCTTGGATGTCTCCCTCACCGCCTTTTCTTGAGTTTATTAAAGTTCTATATTTTACCCCTCATTTACCCATATTTCTGCTTCATTCAAGCATTTTTCGTTTGCATTTAGAATAGATTCTCACATATACATCACAAATAGATAAAATGGTACAGTTGCTACTGATTTTGGTCACTTTTGCAGGTATCTGCCATGGCAGACTCAGGGCAGCAAGGGAGCAAAGCTGGATCACAGGACTGGAGTCAAGGAGATAACGCTACTGTAGCCACTGTCGTGGCAGCCATGACGACAGCATTGGTGAAAGGGAAAAGTAAAGTGGAGCTCGACAGATAGAGGAATTCAAGCCGATCTATCGTGGACCACTCCTATATTTTTCTGAGCCCTGGGTAGAATGAAGGTCAAGCCCAAAGTTCAAGGAAGAAACCCAAAGCATGAAAAGAGGACAAATTAAAGGCATCTACTCAGAAGATTTAATAGAGTTGTACTTTACTTTGAACTTGTATTCTTGGCTTATGAGAAAACTTGAACCCAAGGTCTATATAAAGGCATGTAATTCGACCTAGGGAAATATATCTCATTCTTAGCCGTCTTCCCCAAAACCCTTGTTGTTTTCCCCCTTCTCATCATGTTCTAAACTTCCCTTAGGGCTAAGGGTTGATTCTGTAAAGTAGTTGCAAGGATTGTACTGTTTTAGAAATTTTTTGTTCAAGCAATAAAAACTTCAAGTTTATTTATTCTGGTTTTCACATCTCGCAAGAGTATCGGGAGAGCATTGTGAGGTTATCTATTTGTTTGATATCGGGAGAGTCAAGCATACGAACAGAATAAATACGAGTTTTCTAGTTTATGGTTAAACCATCTCGGCTTAGGAATAAGTACGAGGTTAAGTGGCAAAGGAAGAATTCAACAACATTGGTGTTCACCCTTCGATTAACGTCAGGAGGTATCATCTAAGAAGTGTTCAGCAAAAGCACTTTGTCCTAGGTGTAACACCCCAAATTTGGGCATAGATGTTTTAGAGTCCGAATCGGACTGGTCAGGAACCGTTCGAATCTTAAAAGGGGGATTTAGGGAACACCTAATTCGGGATGCTTTAAAAATATGGAAAATATCTAAAAATCCTCATTTATTATACGAATGATTATGGTGAAATCAATTTTACAAAATAAGGTTGGGAAATACTACATTTTGGTGTAGTGACCAAATCACAATTTTTGCAAAGTTAAATAGTGATTGTTTTGTAAAAGATTGAAACTTTGAATCTTTAAGGAGATAATTTTACCAAAATGTTTTAATCAGATTTCTTCTTAATTTGGGTGATTTTATTAATATTTTAATTAAAGGAAAATAAAGATTAATTAAAAGGAAACTACATTTGACTTTTCATACTACCTTTCATCAATTTTCTCTCATCCTATTTTCTCTCAAATTCTTTTCAGCCAAACACTCTTGTCCCATAAATTGGCTACAGATTTTCATCCCGTTTGATTGGATTTCAATTCCTTTTTGATTCCTAATCTTCTTCTCATCAAAACCTCTTGTTTTTACATTGGATTTTCAAGAAAACTTGTCCAAATCAAGGAGAAATCAACCATTAGAGGTAAACTTCGTCCTTCTCCTCTAATGATCAGTTCTTTACTAAAATTCCCAAGTTATCAATCCTTTGTTAATGATTTTTGAGTTGCTTTAATGTTAGAAGCAAGAAATTGTATTAAAACTCATGGTTTTTGGAGAGATCTTGATGATTTTCGTTGTTGATGGTTAGGTTCTATTTTGAGGTTGTTTTCTAAGGTATTTTGGATGTTAATTGATGTTATAAATGAGGTTTTATCAAACAAATCCCGAATATGCTTGGACTCCTAAGTTTTGTATGCTAGAATGATGGTTTTTGGGGTGGTTTTGGTGTTCTATCATAGCTGGAGGTATAAGGACGAGTTTGTGGTGGTTTTTGATGTTGATTGATGTTTAGAAGTGGTAGATCTTGGCTGTGATTTGTTTTGGAAGAGTTTGGTGATGATTTCGGTTGTGTTTGGTAGTCGAAATGTGGGTTGTGAATAGAGCAACGAGTTTAGTTGTGTGGCTGATGATTTCAATGCATGATGATGCATTAATCATCTGCATTAAACAGGGGAGACATATTCGGACGCCTTTGGTGTTGATCCAGGAGCCTAGATAGCGTTTCGGCGAGCAAGCGAAACGTAATCGGTGAGTGCGTATGGTTTTAGAAGTCCTTGATGGACAAGAAGCAAGGTTTGGGGATTTGAGAAAGGTTTGAAACACCTTCCTAAGTCCGGAAGTAAGTATTGACTAGATTGCTCTCTTATATATGGTGGTTTCCCCTAAAATGCTTTTACATGCTCATGGTTTGAGATAGATAAATCCCTACTATTTTATGCATGATTTGTAGCATGAGATGATGCTAGAGATGATTTCGTTAAATAACATGTTGCATTGATGAGTTTTGAGTTCTTGTTTTAAAGTATGGCAAATGTTATGGTTTTGAAATGAGATGAGAATGATTTGAGAAATGTTTCATGAAAAACAGTAGGTGTGATGATGTATTGACATACTATATTGGCATAGAAGATGAGATACTTACAGGATATAATTGATCGATCAATAGAATGAGAGTGAACTATAAACTAAAAATATGTATGTTCTTTTTGGTTTAATCCAAAGGGAGAGAACCGATGATGGGCATTCCATCGGGTAGGACTTGGTGAAATACCCAAGCTTTGTGGCAATGAGAGATACCGCCATGTGAGTACGGTGATGGTAGATGCCACCAGAAATTATGTACTAGACGTTTGAGTACGGTGATGGTAGATGCCACCGAAAGTGTCTAGTGAGTTATCTGTATATCCTAGTAGTAATGAGATGTGAAATGCCAATATTATATATAAAAATGCTTTTGATTCACATGTACCTATTGTTGAGATGATTTGTGCTATGAGAAATGCATATGAGATTTGTATATGAAATGCTTTTGTTTCACAAGCATGTGTATGGCCTTGCCATGAGGTTTGCATTAGTTTAAATGCATGAGATAGAATTGAGGTACATGTGTTTTCAATGAGAAGTTGCTTTGAAATGGTTTTCAAGCATGAGATAGTATGATCATGTTGTGGAAAAAGCTTTTGAGAAAGTGTTTTCAAGAAATGCATTATTGTGTTGGTTTTTCTTTAGAGCATGCCTCACTAAGCAATTGTGCTTATGCTCTCTTTTACCAATAATGCAGATAATTGAGGCATCTTTGGGCAGCGAGAAGGTTAAGAACATCCAAGGAAGTGCAAAGCTCATGTATGGTGATGTTTTTATACACTTTAGTTTTGATATTTGGCAATGGGACTTCAAGGTTGTGTTTGGGAGATGTGTTTGAACTCCCTAAGTTTGTGGTATGTTTGTGATGGCCTTTTTGGATTGTAAATGGTCCTAATTGTTTGGTTTGAGGTTTGGTTTCTTATATTGGTTATGAGACTAGGGAGCATGCCTTTAGATTGTGTGATCTTGTGTTTGATGCCATGCTCTAGATTAAGAATCTTAAATATGTTCCTTAGTGACAAAATGAGTTGCATGTATGTTGTAGTGCTCTTTAAGGCATGTTTGATTGGTTTAGAAGGTGAAAAACAATCTATATCTACTGTCAATGGGCAAGGTGTAACGAAACACCCTCAATTGTTTCGAAACGGGGGCCTGTAATGGCCATGGTGTTTCGGAACGGTTGAAGTTGTTTCGAAACAGTTTGGCTATTGGTGAAGCATGTTTCGATACCAGTCTCAAAAAATACCAGAGTACCGAAACGATCAACACCGTTTCGATACATGCGTTTCGATACGAAGGGTGGGTGTTCCGATACACTTAACCGTTGGGTGATGGTTTTGAACTGTTTTAAGTTTCCATGCTTTACATTTTAGTCCTGAATGTTGTGGGTGCAATTGCTTGAGCTTGGGATGTCTTTTTAAGCTCAAACGTGACGGAGAAGCATGTAACATGATTAATTTCATATTGATAAACCTAAAATCAACAAAGTCCTTATAATTTCCAAAAATTACATTTTGGTCCCTAAACTTGTAATTTATTCAATTGAGTGCCTAAATGTTTTCCGATCGATGTGCCTTTCTTTTCCATGATCCGTGTGTATTCACATATGCTTAATGTGCATCTAGACAAGATTAAAATAAAAAAGGGTCGTTAATCCAGGTGAATTTGTGGTGTTATGCTATGTTTGGAGTATATTTGGGGATCCCATTGCCATATCATTACTAATGAGAAGAAATGGTTTCAAAAATGAGCTTGAGTACTTGGATTACTTACATTATTGTGCCTAATTGTGTTTATTGCATTTTTGTCAGTGCATTGTTTTTATTATGGGGTCACATAGGAAACTGAGAATCAATACTAGATCTATGTTGAGAATGAGAACGTAGAGAATGTTGGGGATTTACCTCCTCCTCCCCATGGTGGACCACCTGGTGATGGTGGAGCTGAGGCTGGTGCTGCTAGAGTTGGTGACGGGGTTGTTGTACCCGAGGGTGTTCAGGGGCAAGCTTCTCCTGATATGACCATGTTGATACATGCTATTGCTAGAGCTTTCCAGGCAGCAGTAGCTGGAGCTCATGGAGCTGCACCTCAGGATGGTGCTAATGTGAGATTGCCATTGGAGCGTCTCTGCAGTCTGGGTGGGACTGAGTTCAGAGGTTTGTCACCTGAGAGTTCTGAATCTTGGTTAGAGAGCACCAAGAGGATTCTTGGTCAGTTGAACTGCAACAATGTGCAGAAGCTGGGATGCATTGTGTCACTATTGCATGGTGATGCATACACGTGGTGGACGACCACTATCACCGAAATTGAGGATGATGAGGTGACTTGGACGTTCGTCTTGAATGCGTTCAAGCGGAAATATCTGGGAGTTCGATACCTTGACGAGAAGAAGAGGGAGTTTATGTCCTTATGCAAGGGAACATGTCTGTGGCTGAATATGAGATTCAGTTTGTTCGCCTTAGCCAGTATGCACCTGAGCTAATTCCTAGCGAGAGGGAAAGGTGCGAACGGTTCCATTATGGGATGGTAGCGGATGTAAAGACCTATATGCTTGCAGCTGATTACACTGATTTCGATGTCTTGGTCACTAGAGCCAAGGATATTGAATTGAATCTTGGTTTGGCGAGCAAACAGGTGGATCTAGCTCGAGAAAGCGAGCTACAGAACACGATTATGGTAGAGATCGCAATAAGAGACATAAGGATAGAAAGTCGCACTGTGATGCTAGACGTGGGGGTGGTAACCCTGGTAGAGGTCAGCAAGGACCTAATGCTTTCTTGAGGACTCCTGAGTGTAACCGGTGTGGTAGGAGACACGGTGGTGAGTGTTGGGGTAACCTTGGGACAGGTTGGAACTTTTGTAACCGAGGGCATATGAAGAAAGATTGTCCTCAGTCGCTGAGAGAAGGACATGCTCCAGTGCGAGCAGCTGAGCCACAGAGAGGTCGTGGGTGCGGCCGTGGTAATTTTCAGCATAGGGATGATGGTGGAAGGAACATGGCGCATGTTGTGGCTGTCTAACCTAAGGGCGGTGGTTAGGCTCGAGTGTATGCCCACCGTGAGGGAAGGAATGACACGGACGTCATCGAAGGTACCTTTACTTTGCAATCCTTTTCATTACTTTCTTTGATTGATTCTGGATCTACACACTCGTACATATTGCGTGAACATGCTCAAATATTTGGTTTGCATGTTGAGTCTTTGGATGTTGGTATGTGTGTGACTAGTTCCTTTGGGGAGACGGTTGTAACAAGAAAGTTGTATAGAAGATGCCCCTTAAAGGTGCAAGATCATGTTTTTCTTGTTGATCTTATGGAATTGCCATTTTATGGTTTTCATGTAATCCTTGGCATGGATTGGCTTTTTGAGAATAGAGTCGTTGTGGATTTTGAAAGCAAGCGGGTTTCGTTGAAACTTACGGATGATTATCAGGTGGTGGTGGTGGGAGAGAATGTGAAATTTCTTGCCAATGTGGTGTCTACATTGGAAGCGAGCCGGATGTTGCGGCAAGGTTGCGAGGCTTACCTAGCCTTTGTTATGAATCCTAGCTGAAAGGAGGTGTGCGTTCAGGATATAAGGACCGTATATGAGTTCCCTGGGGTGTTTCCGGAGGAATTACCCGGTTTGCCGCCTAGTAGAGAGGTTGAGTTTGGAATTGAGTTGTATGAGAACACAACTCCGGTGTGCATTGCTCCCTATCGCATGGTATCCAAAGAGTTGAAGGAGTTGAAGACCCAACTTTAGGAGTTGCTTGACCGTGGCTTCATTCGGCTTAGTGTGTCGCCTTGGGGGTGCACCTGTCATTGTTTGTTAAAAAGAAAGATGGCACAATGAGAATGTGCATCGATTATCGTCAGCTAAATCAGTTAACCGTCAAGAACAAGTATCCTTTGTCGAGGATTGATGATCTTTTTGATTAGTTTTGGGGAGCGGCTGTGTTTTCAAAGATTGATCTGAGGTCTGGGTACTACCAGTTAAAGGTGAAAGATGTGGATGTGCCGAAAACAGCCTTTAGAACGAGTTTTGGGCATTATGAGTTCTTAGTGTTGTCGTTTGGTTTAAAGAATGCTCCTGCTGCTTTTGTGGACATGATGAATAGGGTGTTCCATGAATACTTGGACAAGTTCGTTGTGGTGTTCATTGATGATATCCTTGTGTACTCTCGTACTGAGGAGGAGCATGAAGGTCATCTGAGGATTGTTTTGCAAGCGTTGTTGGAAAATCAGCTTTATGCTAAGCTGAGCAAATGTGAGTTTTACCTAAAGGAAGTTGTTTTCCTTGGTCATGTGGTTTCGGCCGAAGGGATTCGAGTTGATCCCCAAAAGGTTGAGGCGGTGATGAATTGGAAGCCTCCTAAATCTGTTCATGAAGTCCATAGTTTCATTGGGTTGGCAGGATACTACAGAAGAATTGTGGATGGATTTTCTAAGATTGTTGCCCCTTTGATGAAGTTTTTGCAAAAGGATGCCAAGTATGAGTGTACGGAAGCTAGACAGCAAGCTTTTGAGATGCTTAAAGCAGCTTTGACGCAAGCTCCTATCTTGGTTCAACCTGAATCAGGGAAAGAGTTTGTGGTGTATATTGACGCATCCTATGTTGGTTTGGGGTGTGTGTTAATGCAAGAGGGTAAGGTGGTGGCTTATGCATCGCGGCAGTTGAAAGTGCATGAGCGCAATTATCCTACGCATGATATTGAGTTGGCTACAGTGGTTTTTGCTCTAAAGAACCGGAGGCATTATCTTTATGGTGAGAAGTGTACTGTGTACACGGATCACAAGAGTTTGAAGTATTTGATGTCTCAGAAAGAATTGAATCTTAGGCAATGACGATGGGTGGAGTTGCTTAAGGATTACGATCTAATGATCGAGTATCGTCTAAGGAAGGCCAATGTTGTGGTCGATGCATTGAGCAGGAAAGTGGTGGTGGAGTTAATGGCGGTGTTTGCTAGCTTGAGCATATTGCGAGATAGTGGTCATGTTGCTGAATTGCAAGTGAAACTATCTCTAGTCCAGTTGATAAAGGATAAGCAGTTGTTGGATGATTCCTTGGTGCCACATGTTCAGGATATTGCTGAGGATAGGCCATCTGATTTCTGTTTTAATGATGATGGTGTTCTATGTTTTGAGAGTCGGATAGTAGCGCCGAATGATGTTGAGTTGAGGTGCACTATTCTAACTGAAGCTCATAGTAGTCCATTTTCTATGCACCCTGATAGTACAAAGATGTATCGTGAACTGAAGGATGAGTACTATTGGGTGGGTTTGAAGAAAGATGTCGCTGAGTATGTGAGCAAGTGTATGGTTTTTCAGCGGGTTAAGGTTGAGCATCAATTTCCTTCGGGGTTATTGCAGCCGTTGAGGATCCCTGAATGGAAATGAGAGAGGATCACCATGGACTTTATATCTGGGTTGCCTTTAACGCCATCAAAGAAGAATTTTGTCTGGGTGATTGTGGATCTCCTTACGAAGTGTGCGCATTTCTTGCCTGTGCATACTACGTACACCTTGGATAAGCTTGTAGAGTTGTACATCGTTGAGATTGTGCGTTTGCATGGTGTACCAAAATCTATAGTGTCGGGTCGAGATCCGAGGTTCACTGCAAGGCTTTGGGAGTGTTTGCATCAAGCATTTGGTACGCAGCTGAATTTCAATACTTCTTATCATCCACAGACGGATGGACAGTCGGAGCGTGTTATCTAAGTGCTTGAAGATATGTTAAGGTGTTGTTTTATTGAGTTTCAAGGCTCTTGGGAGAAGCACTTGCCTTTGGTAGAGTTTGCTTATAATAATAGTTACCAGGCGAGTATACAAATGGCACCTTATGAAGCTTTGTATGGGAGGAAGTGCAGAACTCCTCTTTCTTGGGCCAAAATGGGACAAAAGTTGGTCTCGATGCCCTCTTTGTTGAAAGGAACCATCTAGAAGGTGAAGCTCATTTGTGAGCGGTTGAAGGCAGCATCTGATCGGCAAAAGTCTTACGCGGATTTGAAGCGTAAGGAAATAGAGTTTGTTGTGGGTGATCGTGTGTTTCTGAAAGTTTCACCGTGGAAGAAGGTGATGAGATTTGGCCGAAAGGGAAAGTTGAGCCCAAGGTACATTGGACCATACGAGGTGTTAGAACGTGTGGGTCATGTTGCTTATAAGATGAGGCTACCACATGAGCTAGAGAAGATACATAATGTGTTTCATGTATCCATGCTTCGGAGGTATAGATCGGATCCTTCGCATGTTACGCCTGTGGAGGAAATTGAGTTGAATCCAGACTTGACATATCATTAAGAACCTGTTGATATTTTGGATTCGGATAGTAAGGTTCTCCGGGGTAAGACCATTGAGCTGGTCAAGGTGTTGTGGAGACATCGTGGTGTTGAGGAAGCCACGTGGGAAAGAAAAGAGGACATGAAGAAGCAATTTCCTTACCTTTTTCCTCTAGGTAAATTTCGAGGACGAAATTTCTTAAGAGGGGGAGAGTTGTAACACCCCAAATTTGGGCCTAATTTTTTAGAGTGTGAATCGGACCGGTCAGGAACGGTTCGAATCTTAAAAGAGAAATTTAGGGAACACCTAGTTCGGGATGCTTTAAAATATGGAAAAATATCTAAAATTCCACATTTATTATACGAATGATTATGGTGAAATCCATTTTACAAAATAAGGTTGGGAAATACTACATTTCGGTGTAGTGACCAAATCACAGTTTTTGCAAAGTTAAATAGTGACTGTTTTGTAAAGGATTGAAACTTTGAATCTTTAAGGAGCTAATTTTACCAAAATGTTTTTAATCAAATTTCTTCTTAATTTGGGTGATTTTATTATTGTTTTAATGAAAGGAAAATAAAGGTTAATTAAAAGGAAACTACTTTTGACTTTTCATAACTACCTTTCATTAATTTTCTCTCAAATTCTTTTCAACCAAACACTCTTTTCCCATCAATTGGCTACTGATTTTCATCCCTTTTGATTGGATTTCAATTCCTTTTTTATTCCTAATCTTCTCCTCATCAAAACCTCTTGTTTTTACATTGGATTTTCAAGAAAACTCGCCCAAATCAAGGAGAAATCAGCCATTAGAGGTAAGCTTCGTCCTTCTCCTCTAATGATCAGTTCTTTACTGAAATTCTCAAGTTATCAAAATCCTTTGTTAATGATTTTTTAGTTGCTTTAATGTTAGAAACAAGAAATTGTATTAAAACTCAAGGTTTTTGGAGAGATCATGATGATTTTCGTGGTTGATGGTTAGACTCTATTTTGAGGTTGTTTTCTAATGTAATTTGGATGTTAATTGATGTTATAAATGAGGTTTTATCAAACAAATCCCGAATAGGCTTGGATTCTTAAGTTTTGTATGCTAGAATGATGGTTTTCGGGGTGGTTTTGGTGTTTCTGTCATAGTTGGAGGTATAAGGACGAGTTTGTGGTTGTTTTTGATGTTGATTGATGTTTAGAAATGTTTAGAAGTGGTAGATCTTGGGTGGGCTTTGTTTTAGAAGAGTTTGGTGATGATTTCGGTTGTGTTTGGTAGCCAAAATGTGGGTTTTGAGTAGAGCAGCGAGTCTAGGTGTGTGGCTGATGATTTCAATGCATGCTGATGCATTAATCCTCTGATCTTATGTGTTATAACATGGGAGACATATTCGGACGCCTTTGGTGTTGATTCGGGAGCCTAGATAGCGTTTCGGCGAGCAAGCGAGACGTAATCGGTGAGTGCGTATGGTTTTAGAAGTCTTTGAGGGACAAGAACCAAGTTTTGGGGATTTCGGAAAGTTTTGAAACACCTTCTTAAGTCCTGAAGTAAGTATTGGCTAGATTGCTCTCTTATATGTTGTGGTTGCCCCTAAAATGCTTTTACATGCTCATGGTTTGAGATAGATAAATTGCTACTGTTTTTATGCACGATTTATAGCATGAGATGATGCTAGAGATGATTTCGTTAAATAACATGATGCATTGATGAGTTTTGAGCTCTTGTTTTAAAGTATGGCAAATGTTATGGTTTTGAAATGAGATGATAATGATTTTAGAAATGTTGTATAAAAAACAGTAGGTGAGATGATGTTTTGACATACTATATTGGCATAGAAGATGAGATACTTACCTGATATGATTGATCGATCAATAGGATGAGAGTGCACTATAAACTAGAAATTCGTACGTGTCCTTTAGTTTAATCCATAGGGAGAGAATCGATGATGGGCATTCCATCGGGTAGGACTTGGTGAAATACCCAAGCTTTGTGGAGATGAGAGATACTACCATGTGAGTACGGTGATGGTAGATGCCACCAGAAATTATGTACTAGACGTGTGAGTACGGTGATGGTAGATGCCACCGAAAGTGTCTAGTGAGTTATCCGCATATCCGAGTAGTAATCAGATGTGAAATGCCAATATAATATATGAAAATGCTTTTGATTCACATGTACCTATTGTTGAGATGATTTATTCTATGAGAAATGCATATGAGATTTGTATATGAAATGCTTTTGTTACACAACCATGTGTATGGCCTTGCCATGAGGTTTCCATTAGTTTAAATGCATGAGATAGATTTGAGGTACATTTGTTTTCAATGAGAAGTTGCTTTGAAATGGTTTTCAAGCATGAGATAGAATGAGCATGTTGTGGAAAAATCTTTTGAGAAAGTGTTTTCAAGAAATGCATTATTGTGTTGGTTTTTATTTAGATCATGCCTCACTAAGCAATTGTGCTTACGCTCTCTTTTACCAATAATGTAGATAATTGAGGCGTCTTTGGGCAGCGAGAAGGTTAAGAACGTCCAAGGAAGTGCAAAGCTCATGTATGGTGATGTTTTTATACACTTTAGTTTTGATATTTGGCAATGGGACTTCAAGGTTGTGTTTGGGAGATGTGTTTGAACTCCATGAGTTTGTGGCATGTTTGTGATGGCCTTTTTGGATTGTAAATGGACCTAATTATTTGGTTTGAGGTTTGGTTGCTTATATTGGTTATGACACTAGGGAGCATGCCTTTAGAATGTGTGATCTTGTGTTTGATGCCATGCTCTAGTTTAAGAATCTTAAATACATTCCTTAGTAACAAAATGATTTGTTGGTATGTTGTAGTGCTCTTTAAGGCATGTTTGATTGGTTTAAAAGGTGAAAAACCACCTATATCTGCTGTCACTGGGCAAGGTGTATCGAAACACCCTCAATTGTTTCGAAACGGGGGCCTATAATGGCCATGGTGTTTCGGAACGGTTGAAGCTGTTTCGAAACAGTTTGGCTACTGTGATGCATGTTTCGATACCGGTCTCAGAACATACTCGAGTACCGAAATGGTCAACACCGTTTTGATACGGGCGTTTCGGTACGAAGGGTGGGTGTTCCGATACAGTTGACAGTTGGGTGATGGTTTTGAACTGTTGTGGATGCAATTGCTTGAGCTTGAGATGTCTTTTTAAGCTGAAACTTGACGGAGAAGCATGTAACATGATTAATTTCATATTGGTAAACCTAAAATCAGGAAAGTGCTTATAATTTCCAAAAATTACATTTTGGTCCCTAAACGCGTAATTTATGCAATTGAGTCCCTAAATGTTTTACGATCGTTGTTCCTTTCTTTTCCATGATCCGTGTGTATTCACATAGGCTTAATGTGCATCTAGACAAGATTAAAATAGAAAAAGTGTCGTTAATCAAGGTTTACTATCGGGTTGACTTTGGTTTTTCCCCGTGTAATCTTCGTAGTTCGAGTTAAGCATCTAGGCCAGGCTAAGGGGGTTACACTAGAGATAGGACAAGTCATAGCAGGGATTCTTGCCAAGCTTGAAGCACAGAGTTGTGTGATTGCTGCTGCGACAACAACAGACTTCTGCTGCGACAGGTGCTGCCGCAATAGGGACGACGAGAGAACATGAATTTCTCTTCAGTACAACACATGCACTACCGAGAAAATCAATGTCGGCATATTTCTTAACCCCGATTCTTTTATCTTTTATATTCCTTATTCTCCAATATTACTTTCCAAACAATTGAAACTCTTTCTTTCTCTCGTGCAGCAACTGTAGGATAAAGTTTTTTCCAGTCCCTACTAAGACAATATCCGATACTCCAAGTATCACTTTACTACTTGCGTCGTGTACACTTGCACTACATTGCGATAGACTAATTTACATGCAACAAGTTTTTGGCGTTGTTACCGGGGACTGGCAACATATCTTTACCCTTACTTTGACTACACTTTTTCTTTTAATTTTTCTGTTTTCCTTGGTATTGTTTACCTTGTGCTTTTCACAAGGTTTTCTGTTTGCTTATGCGCAGATCTAGACGAGGAAAGGAACCTGAGTACGAACTAGACCCTGAAATCGAACGCACGTGCATCCTCAGAAACCGAGTCCGACTCTTGATAGCAAGAAACGACTATCTTGAGGAACAGTTAGTAGCAATGCAGAACCACGGGGTAGAAGATAACCAAGGGGTTATTGGAGATCCTCCACAGTATGCCCGGAATGGACGGCCTGCCGCTGCCACACGGCAGTCCTACCGCGATTACATGATCAATGATCATGTTGAACTGGAGACCACATTATCAGATGTGGAAGCAGGAAAGTTCGAGCTAAAACATGTTA
Organism: Hibiscus tridactylites; assembly: GCA_958450335.1. Classification (NCBI taxonomy): domain Eukaryota; kingdom Viridiplantae; phylum Streptophyta; class Magnoliopsida; order Malvales; family Malvaceae; genus Hibiscus; species Hibiscus tridactylites. Next base: position 29,431,026 of record OY288290.1, read on the forward strand.
TGTTCAGCATGATAAATTCCGCTGGCCAGTTTAGCGGTGCTGCAACAGAGGATGCCCGAGAACATCTGAAAACGTTTCAAGAAATCAGTGGATCGTTTAGATTACCAGGAATAAATCCAGAAATACTGAGGCTCCGGTTATTTCCTCATTCACTGAGAGACAGAGCTAAAACTTGGTGGAATAAACTAACGTCGGGTTCAATACGAACTTCGGTAGATCTCTCTCATAAAGTTTTATCTCGTTTTAATCCTTCTCACTTATCTGAGCGATTGCGTAACGAAATTGCTACTTTTCAACAGGAAGATGACGAACCAATGCACGAGACATGGGACAGGTTTACAACTCTACTAAGGAACTTCCCGATACATGGATTCCCCGTGTGGAATCAGGTCGTTAAATTCTACAATGCTGCCAATACACACACTCGTATGAGAATAGATTCAGCAGCAAATGGGCTATTGTTGGATAAATATCCAAACGAGGCAATGGTAGTGTTGAAAAACCTAGCAAAGAACGACGAGCAATTCCCTACAGCAAGGAGAGGTACACGAGGGATAACTGTAAGGATTATGAAGCTGACAACTCCTTGAAGTCACAGGTTGCATACCTCACAAAGGCGGCAGAAAATCTATTGCGAAAAGATTCTAAACCTATATATCCTGCATAAGAAGTATGTGAGACTTGTAGTGGGAACCACGGTTCATAAGACTTTCCGTTACAGTTAGAAGAAGGGATGTATGTTGGAAATTACAACAAGCCAAGAAATTACGATTCCAACAATTAAATCCCAACTGGAGGAAAGATCCCAAGTTCTCCTGGAGTAATCCAAACAACACACTTAATCCTCAATTGCAGAACAACCAAAATCAAGAAGCACCCAGAAACTTGTCGCGACAGCAACCACAACAGCAGCCGCAACTGTAGCAGGTAGCCGCACCTAGTATACTGGAGCAGACTTTGGCCACATTCATGTCACAGATAGGAGCTTACATGGCAAACATGGATCACTTTGTCAAGAAGACTAAGTCGTTCATGGAAAAGAAAGAAATGAGGATGACAAACCGTGAGGCTACCTAGAAATCCCTGGAGACAAAGATGGGCCAGGTTTCCCAGCATATTAAGCCAAGGCAGAATGGAGGATTCCCTAGTGATACTGAGGTCACTAGAAAACCCACGCATGAGCGGTGTAAAGCAATCACAACAAGGAGTGGGAAACAGTTACAAGGGCCAGAGACAAAGAGCATACCAAGTAAGGAACCGACCCCAGATACACATGCCGTGAACACTACCCCGGCAGATGAAGAACAACCTAATGCCGACACACCTGTCATGACAGCAGAAGGGACAAAGGAGCAAATAGATGATGCTAAAGAACCTACACCTCCTCAGATCCGAATACCATGTGAAGGGCGTCTTGAAGATTACCGTCCTCCGCCTCCTTTTCTACAACGGTTACAAAAACAGAAACAAGAGTACCAGCTCAAAAAGATTTATGATATTTTTAAGCAGGTACACATTAATATACCGATGTTAGAAGCCATAAAGTAGATGCCCGGTTATGTGAAATTTCTCAAGAACGCCATGTCAAAAAGATCCATACTTGGGGAATTCGAAACGGTAAAAATGACAGAGGGATGCATGCTATCTTGCACAGGCATCCACCCCAGAAGAAGAAGGATCTTGGGAGCTTCATCATACTGTGCATAATTGGTGACAAATTCGTGGGTAAGGCACTTTGTGATCTAGGTTCTAGCATAAATTTAATGCCAAAATCTGTGTTTCAGAAATTAGGTATTGGACGAGCACGACCCACGACAGTCAAGCTACAACTGGCAGACCGCTCTTACGTACAACCAGAAGGGAAGATCGAAGATATTCTGGTAAGAGTGGATAAATTCATTTTTCCTGCTGACGTTCTTGTTTTAGATTGTGAAGCAGATGAAAATGCACCGATCATCCTGGGGCGACCCTTCCTAGCCATAGGCATATCTATGATCAATGTAGAAAAAGGAGAACTGACAATGAGAGTAAATGATCAAGAAATCAAACTCAATGTTCTCCAAGCAATTAAACATGTTGATGCAGAAGAAGAATTCAAGGCCTCACGGAAGTAATCCCTGACCAACCCTGCATCAGGTTGAGCTGCCATGACATAAAATTTGGTCACTACCACATCAGTCAACTGGAAGACTGTCACGGAAGCCACGACGACAGTGACTCCTCCAATTCAGAAATATCTGACACTGAAGGTCATGAGCAGGTAAATTGGATAGGCAGTCGTCCAGGTAAGTTTTTAGAGCCTCTTAATTATACCTCGAATGAACATATAATTCAGATGCTTTCAATTGAGAAGCCACTTGTTTTAGATCTTAAGCCCCTATCAGGGCAGCTTAAATACGTCTTTCTTGGTTGAAATGATACGTTGCCCGTAATCATCTCTTCCAAGTTAATGCAGAAACAGGAGCAGTAGCTAATCAGAATGCTACAACAGCATAAGAAGGCCATTGGATGGATGATAGCTTATATCCAAGGCATCAGTCCGGCATTATGTATGCACAAGATTCTCTTGGAGGATGATCATAAGCCGACTATTGATACCCAGAGACGTTTGAACGAAGCTATGCGAGAAGTGGTGAGAAAAGAGATTATCAAATGGATTAACGTCGGAATCATCTACGTCATCTCTGATAGTAAGTGGGTGAGCCTGGTGCAGTGCGTACCCAAAAAGGGAGGAATAACTGTGGTGACCAACGAAGAAAACGAGCTAATCCCAACCAGGACTGTGACCGGTTGGAGGGTTTGTATGGATTACTGGAAGCTTAACAAAGCTACCAGGAAGGACCATTTTCCCCTACCTTTTATTGACCAAATGCTTGATAGATTAGCGGGGAAACCTTACTATTGTTTTCTTGATGGTTACTCAGGTTATAATCAGATAGCAATTGCACTGGAGGATCAAGAGAAAACTACCTTCACTTACCCGTACGCACCTATGCTTTTCGGAGAATGCCATTTGGACTCTGCAATGCACCAGCAACCTTCCAAAGGTGCATGATGGCCATATTCTCTGACTTGGTGGAGGATTTCCTAGAAATTTTCACGGACGACTTTTCCGTCTTTGGAGACAGTTTTGAAGGTTGTTTAGGCAACTTACAGAAAGTACTTGAAAGATGCGAAGAGGCGAATTTAGTCTTGAACTGGGAAAAATGCCACTTCATGGTGGATGAAGGGATAGTACTAGGCCACAAGGTAAGCTGCCGCAGCATAGAAGTGGACGGAGCAAAAATAGAAGTCATCGAAAAACGGCCGCCACCCACCACAGTCAAGGGGATTCGGAGTTTCTTAGGACATGATGGGTTTTATCGATGATTTATTGCCAATTTCTCGAAGATTATCAAGCCCTTATGCCACCTATTGGAGCCGAATCGTCCCTTTGACTTCAATACTGAATGTACTGAGGCATTTAGAATTCTGAAGGAGAAGCTGGTAACAGCCCCGATTGTACAACCACCAGACTGGAGTTTACCATTCAAGATAATGTGTGATGCCAGTGACTATGTTGTCGGAGCAGCGCTAGGGCAGAGGAAAGATAAGCTCTTCCATGTGATTTACTATGCCAGCAAAACACTGAATGATGCCTAAGTGAACTACACCACAACAGAAAAAGGAACTATTAGAAGTGGTGTTCTCAATCGACAAGTTCCATCCATACATACTTGGAACGAAGGTGGTGGTCCATACAGACCATTCAGCACTGAAGTATCTTTTCAGGAAAAAAGATGCAAAACTGAGACTGATACGTTGGATTCTGTTGCTGCAAGAGTTCGATATTGACATCAAGGATAAAAGGGAACAAAGAACCAAGTGGCGAACCACTTGCCGAGGCTGGAGACGGGGAAGAGTCAATCGACATATAGGACCAACATATTGGAGACCTTCTTGGACGAGCAGTTGTTTGCTGCCACTCGCACTTCCGCGACAGCCATGGCGGCAAGTAATCTTTTTGAAACCCCTTGGTACGTTGATTTTGTTAATTACATTGTTAGTAGGGTACTACCTCCTACACTTAATTACCAAGCAAGGAAAATGTTCCAAAATGATGCAAAACATTATTATTGGGACGAACCTCCTCTTTTCAAACATTGTGCAGATCAAATTATCAGGAGATGCGTACCACAGGATGAACATGAAGTTGTGCTTCACCACTGCCATGCTTCCCCATATGAAGGACACTTAGGTGGAAACAAAATTGTTGCCAAAGTTCTACAATCCGGTCTCTATTGGCCCACATTGTTCAAAGATGCACAGGCCTTTTACAAGGGCTATGACAAATGTCAAAGGACTGGGAACATCTCGAGAAGGCATGAGATGCCACTGAAGAACATTTTAGAAGCTGATATCTTTGATGTATGGGGAATCGACTTCATGTGACTGTTCCCACCATCTTTTGGGAACCTTTACATCCTACTGGTAGTGGATTATGTGTCCAAGTGGGTAGAAGCAATCGCCACTCAGAAAAATGACGCCAAAATTGTTCAAAGATTTCTACACAATAATATCTTCTCTAGATTTGGCATTCCTAAGGCGATCATCGATGATGAAGGGAGACACTTTGATAACAGGGTAATTGATGTTGCCTTGAGAAAATACGGAGTAAAGCACCGGATTGCAACAGCATACCACCCTCAAACCAATGGACAAGCCGAGATATCCAACCGAGAAGTAAAGAACATACTTGAGAAGATGGTTAAACCCACTCGAAAGGATTGGTCTTTACACCTCAATGTCGCACTTTGGGCCTATAGAACAACGTTCAAAACACCATTGGGAATGTCATCATATAGACTCATCTATGGGAAAAAAGGTCATATACCTGTTGAGATAGAACACAGACCTTATTGGGTTATCAAGGCAGTAAATTTGGACTGGGATAAGGCAGGACAAAAGAGGCTACTAGACTTGAACGAAATTGAAGAAATTCGAGCAATGGCCTATGACAATGCCAAGATCTACAAAGATAAAACCAAAAGGTGGCACGACAGGAAATTGTTGCCACGATAGTTCTGCCCAGGGTAGCAGGTGTTGTTATTCAATTCTACGTTGAAATTTTTCCCAGGAAAGCTTAAATCTAGATGGTCCGGTCCTTTCCAAGTTGTCCAGGTTTTCCCCATGGTGCCATCACAATCAAATCCCTTAAAGACGGGCACCAGTTCAAAGTCAATGGACAGAGACTAAAGCATTATCATGGGACTGAATCCCCAAGGATGCAAGAAGTAGTTACTTTAGGAGATGCCCCTCAAGGCATCCCTAATTTAACTTAGTTTTTATTTTATTTTATTTTATTTTATTTATTTATTTATTAGGAATTAAGATTTAATTATTTTATTTTAGGAATTAATATTTTACTTATTTATTTTTAGGAAACAAAGGAAGCAAGGCAAAAGGAAGGAATGAACCAACCCATCATACCCACCGCAGCCCAAAAAGCCCAACAGACGAGTCTGCCATCACAGCCAGTCATCAGCTGTCGCGATAGAAGCAGAGAAGACAGCCTATCACGGAGATGTCGCGACAGACACGCAAACGCATAACAGACGCGCAGCAGACACAGAAACGCGAGATAGACGCATTAGAAACCGCGTAACAGCTGGCCCCGTTATTCGCGCATGTCGTTACAGCTCCAACAGGCAGAAAATCACCCTTCTTTACAAACCCCCATTCACTATTCACTTCTCACCTCATTCTCATTCTCGTTCTCTCAACTTGTTTCCTTCGTTTAGATATTAAAAATTTTCTTTACATTTTCTACAGTCCTTGCAAAATGGCTAGCAGACAAACCTGCCGAAGTGCTACCTCCACTTCTGTCGCAGCAATATCCACCCCAAGCCATAACGTCATTCCAGACCGCTTCACCTCCACCGACTCCGCCACAAGATACTATCGCTCCTTCCAGAAGAGGGATATGTGGGAAGAATGGGGGTTTATCTACACATAACCCTCGGGAGACCTAGGGCTCGAAAACTTCATAGCAAAGAAAATCCATGCCCTCAAATGGCAGCAGTTTACTGCCCAACCGGAGGAGATGAACATCACACTCGTCAGGGAGTTCTACGCTGCCGTCGACAGCAAAGACACCATGACAGTAACAGTTCAAGGTAAACAACTCTCCATCGAGCCTTCCTACATCAACACCCTCTACGGCTTATATGTGAGTAAGAAGGATGACTCCCACAAAAGATTCGTCAATAGTCTATCTCCGGCAGACTACGACGCAGTCATGGCAGAACTCACTGAGGAAGGGACGGAGTGGAACACCGACCCTAAACACCGATAGACTATGAAGAGAACTCAGTTGACTCCACAAGCCAAATTGTGGAAACACTTTGTGAAGAAGCGCATCATGCCATCCTCCCACAACAGCACCGTCGAACGACATAGGTTAGTCCTTGTGCACTCCATTCTAAATGAAAGATCAATAAATGTAGGCCGCTACATACGGGAGGGAATACTTGAGTGTGCCCTCGGACCGTCGGGTCCCCTCGTCTTCCCATACCTCATCACCACCATCTGTCGGGGCCACAATGTACCGGAGATTGCTGAAGACGTCAAAGTCCGAGGAAAGGGGTGGACGCAGCGGAACATTCATAGCCTCATTGAATTAAAAGCTGCCAGCCTGTTATCCTACTTCAACCCCTCTGCCGCAATAGACCAAATGACAGGTCCCAATTCCCCAGAACCTGCCACAGCAGAACAACAGCAGACGACAGCAGCACCTCCACCAGACGCCTCCGCCCAGATTCTGTCAACGCTCTAAAGAATGGAGGAACGGCAGCTCAGACTGATGAGCTACATGAGGGATTTCACAGAAGCATCGGTAAATTTTATCCATAGTGATTTACATTTTACCCATGTGCCCTTCCCCTCCTTCCCAGAACAGTTCTTTGCTACCCCCACACCTACACCTACCCCTGCTGCAAGCCCTAGAACTCCATCTGTTGCGTCCGCACCTACACCTGCCACGACAGGAGATGGCGGCAGGCAGTCTGCCACAGCCAGAGGAGAGAAGAGAGAGGACCCCCTCTCGAAAATCTACCCCCAATTTTAGGAAGGGTTATCCCCCTCCTCCGTCTAGCAAGATTCTAATCCCAAGCCCTCAGTTGCCTGAGACATCTCCAAGGACTTCCCGCCAATGAAAAGGAAGAAGCTCAACGAGACTATCGAAGACCCTCTGGCCAAGGTAGATCTGCCAGCAGCAGCAACAGCAACAACTCCGATGATGAGGTCGAGGTGCTGGAGAAGCCCCCACACATCTGACCAACACGTGTCCAGCCACCTCGAGAAGCAAAGAAGAAGGTAGCCTTTGCCTCTCCCAGCACACTACCGGCCCCTGCCATGAAAGTCATTGCCCGCCGGCAGCTCTAGATCAGCAGCAGCAGCGACGACAGCTCCTCAACTTAAGTTTATGTCTTATATTTTGTTGTCTTTGTTATTTTATTTCTCTTTTGATGTATTTTATTTTTATGTTCTTTTCTTTCATGTTGTCATGTATTTACGGCAATGCAACCCTCGAGTTTGAGGGTGGCATCCCTCCATCAATGAAGTCGTAGTTATGTCTTAAATTTGTGTCTAAGTTTTAGTTATTATTAAGTTTATTTTTGGTTAAAAAAATTCGGCTTAAGTCTTTGAACTAAACTTACCTGTCGTGACAGTGCCTTTAGGAAATTTTAGGAACTGTTTAGAGTCTTGCTATAATTCTGATATGTGAAACACTCTTTGTGACTCTTATGCTATCTAGACTTCTGTAGTACACTGGAATAGGAATGTTTACTTACTTGACATTGCCCCTAGACGTGCCTATCACTGTCTCTAGGAAAAGAATGAAAAGGAAAGAAAGAATTCAGACTCATTTGCTTGCAAAACTGCCTTGCACTAATTTTAGGAGATCTCTCTTTGAGCTTAAGTTAGAAAAAACTTAAGGAGCTTAAGAATTGCCTCCATAAAAGATGCACTTAAATCAAGAGTCAGAAAAATTAAAGGAGCCTAAGAATTGCCTCGAGAATAAAATGAAGAAGGCATAAACTCAAGTTTGTAAGCATGCTTATTCTGGTAGATTAAAGGAGTCTAGACACATAGTTGTTCACAAAACTCGCACACACCACACAAGAATTATTGTATGGTTCCGAATAAATCCAGAAACACCCGACAAGGTATTGCTCTTGATAGGGAATAAGTGGTAGGTAAAGAAAGGTTCACTGATTTAAGCCAAACCAAAAAGTTTTTAGTTAGGTAGTATTTGCTTGAGCGCAAGCAAGAACATGAGTTTGGGGGTGTGTTGAGTGTCTAAAAGTTCTATATTTTACCCCTCATTCACCCATATTTCTACTGCATTCAAGCCTATTTCATTTGCATTTAGGATAGATTCTCAAATATACATCACAAATAGATAAAATGGTACAATTGCTACTGATTTCTGTCACTTTTGCAGGTATCTGCCATGGCAGACTCAGGGCAGCAAGGGAGCAAAGCTGGATCACAGGACTGGAGTCAAGGAGATAACGCTACCGTAGCCACTGTCGTGGCAGCCATGACGACAACATTAGTGAAAGGGAAAAGTAAAGTGGAGCTCGACAGATAGAGGAATTCAAGCCGATCTATCGTGGACCACTCCTATATTTTTCCGAGCCCTGGGGTAGAATGAAGGCCAAGCCCAAAGTTCAAGGAAGAAACCCAAAGCAAGAAAAGAGGACAAATTAAAGGCATCTACTCAGAAGATTTAATAGAGTTGTACTTTAGTTTGAACTTGTATTCTTGCCTTATGAGAAAACTTGAACCCAAGGCCTATATAAAGGCATGTAATTCAACCTAGGGAAATATATCTCATTCTTAGACGTCTTCCCCAAAACCCTTGGTGTTTTCCCCCTTCTCATAATGTTCTAAACTTCCCCTAGGGCAAAGGGTTGATTCTGTAAAGTAGTTGCAAGGATTGTACTGTTTTAGGAATTTTCTGTTCAACCAATAAAAACTTCAAGTTTATTTATTTTGGTTTTCACATCTCGCAAGAGTATCGGGAGAGCATTGTAAGGTTATCTATTTGTTTGATATCAGGAGAGTCAAGCATACGAACATAATAAATAAGAGTTTTCCAGTTTATGGTTAAACCATCTCGGCTTAGGGATAAATACGAGGTTAAGTGGCTAAGGAAGAATTCAACAGCATTGGTGTTCACCCTTCGATTAACGTCAGGAGGTATCATCTAAGAAGTGTTCAGTAACAACACTTGGGCCCAGGGATAAGACAAGTCATAGCAGGGATTCTTGCCAAGCTTGAAGTACAGAGTTGTGTGATTGATGTCGCGACAACAACAAACTTCTGCCGCGATAGGTGCTGCCGTAACAGGGACTACGACAGAACATGAATTTCCCTTTAGTACAACACCTGCACTACCGAACAAATGAATACCGACCTGTTTTTTAGCCTTGATTCTTTTATCTTTTATATTCCTTATTCTCCAATATTACTTTCCAAACAATTCAAACTATTTCTTTCTCTCATACAGCAACTATAGGATAAAGTTATTTCCAGTCCATGTGGAGACGATATCTGATACTTCAAGTATCACTTTACTACTTGCGTCGTGTACACTTGCACTACATTGCGATAGACTATTTTACACGCAACACCTTTTATGGTGTTTGGCTCAATTATACTCGAGAATCTCAAGCCAACATTGATGATGAAGACAAAGAGGACGGGGATGAAGACGATGGGGACGAGTAGTTTTTTAGCATATCATCTCATTACATATCATATTAGGATTTCCTTTTTATGCACATGTATGTTAGGAACCTATGCTTTGATTTTGTTTTTAGGATTAAGCTTGGATTTAAGTTTGAAGTTATGTTGAACTATTGTTGCTTTGGATTTTAATTTGCTCTTTAATGATATTATGTTGCTTATTATGCTTTGATTATATCTTGTGAATTATTGTTATATCTTCAATTCTACGCCCAGGCATATCGATACGCTTAAGCAGTATCGATACGGTTTTCTTTCACTGGAATTTTAATCGTTAAAAGTGTACCAATACGTTTAACCCCGTATCTATACGATATTCATCTGGGCAAGTTTTTAAAAGATAGCATACTAATACGGTCATACCCATATCGATACGATTTGATGATGTTTACAAAATCTTTTCATTTAATGATTTGAACATTGCTTGTCAGTTATTATAATCCCAAATTTTAATATGATCGTTAACAATATTGATACGCTCATTCAGCGTACCGATACACTTTTTGGTGAAGTTCAATCCAGGATTCCAGTAAGCAAATTTTGTATCGATATGGTATATGAGCATTGATATGCCCCTTGTTTTACACTATACCCGTACCGATAGGCCCATACGTGTATCGATACGCCCCTCTTAAATGTGCACAATGGCTCTTTTTGTTTTGAGACAAATATTGATACCCTTGTTCGAGTATCGATACTGTAGATTACAGAAGTGCATTTATGGTGGGAAATAAAGGCTCTAACGTCTCTATTGATGACCACAACCACCCAAACGACTAGAATTCAATGCAAGGATATAAAATCAAGCCTTCAAAGCACCAACAACAACTATTGAACCTACTTGCAATATCCAAGCTATATTTCAAACCTTTGTGCTTCGTAAGAGTCATATCTTGTACCCAACTTGTTGTAATTCTTATTGTACATCATTAGTTCAATTTTGGGAGAATGTTTGATTGTAATTTGGCAAATTTTCAGTCTTGTGAGAGATATTTCTATTTGCCAAATTTCTTCTCTGTAAAGAGAGTCTTTTGGGTCAATCTTTGGGTAGTAAGATTGATCGATTGTAAAGGTTACCTCCTTTGCCTAGAAAAGAGGAAGAACATCTAGTGGATATTGTTGAAAATCCTTAATGGGAGCTAAGGTAGTGGATGTAGAGCTTGTTAGAAGCTTGAACCACTATAATTTGTCTTGTTCTTCATTTTTCAAATTCCAGTTTGCTCCCTCCAAATTTAAAAAGCCAATTCACCCCCTTCTTGGCCAAATCACATTCATTTGATCCACTCAACATTATACTTCATGCTAATCATAAATATAAACATGCAAGCTAGTACGGGCAATAAGGATAGATAAATAAACACGTGGCACTACCACAATTCACCTAAACACATGTTCTCATCATGCAAGTCATCATAAATGGCACACAAGGCCCAACCATACCTGAGATCTCACCAAATCATCCGGGAAAAAGCACACACAGTCATAACCACAAACCTAGAGTGAGGTCAGGTGTCACACAGCCTCGGGAACGTACTCTCTCCATGGGTGAGGCCGAGTCACACAGCATCGAAACATAGACCCTAGGTGAGGCCAGGTTACACAGCATCGGAACATACACCCATACTCGGAATCCTCCTCGAGTATCTTTGAATGAGGCTCTGGTCACACAACATCAGTAACCTCCATTCGGTATCTCTAACCATGGTGTTGCAACATGCTCTCTGGGTATCTGGATCCTATCAATCAAATGTGACTCAACCAAACAAGTACCCTCAATTGGCACGCAACATCTCATGATCCACCAAGGATCCCCTATGGTTACTAATATAACAAGTCATCCTAAGTTTACCGAGTTGTTAATACATTATGGAGGAGTACATTAATCATTCTCTTTAATTATCTCCGTTAATCTATATTATCTCATTACTTAAGGCATAAATCAATTTATTAATCTTCCACGTTGTTTTCCATCTTTAACTAGCATTATTAATTATTCAGCTCAGCAGGTACCGGTACTCGAACACGAGTATCGATACGTTACCCATGAGTAATGGTACTCATACGTGTACCGATATTGACATTGCTTACTAGAAATCCTCATTTTCCCAAGTACCGGTGCGAGTCGACCCATATTGATATGGTCGAAACTTGTATCGATACACTACTCCTAGGTTCGTACCATTTCTGCGAAATAAGGCGTTACAATGCTTTATCTGATCCTTAAAGGTAATAAAAGTCATTAGGGTTTGTTTACTAACGCATTTAATCATTTAATATCCATTACCAACTTTATGCCCTTTAAATCAAAAATTACAACTATTAATCTCTTAAGCATAATTTCATCATTCATGTCAATTTCATGCACTAGCACCAAAGCATCACAATATGTAACTTAGTTCAGTCATCAAACAATTATAGGAATATCCGATGCGACCTTACACGGTCTCTAATGTTCAAACGAGTCTCAAAATATTTTCAACGTAATCTTGCATCACATATATATAAAGTCTTATAATATCGGTCTCTAAATATGCTTATTTATCATCTACCTATTTTGCATACTCTAACATGCAAAGCGATCACATTTATGATGCTCATGAAGCATTAGAAGTTTGAGGTGTACTAATCTTATGCTAAAAATCTCGAAATGGCACTTTAGATAAGCTTCCTTTAACTTTCCATCTTCCTTTATTGAATGTGAAGCAACTCCAAGTCTCTTGCACAATTCATCTTAGTGCAAAAAAATGCATTACTATCCTCTCAATTATTTAATAAAGATAACTTAATAATTTAATTGCTCATACTAAGCTCGAATCTCTCTTTAAGGAAAACCAAGTATCTTAAATCCCACAATAAGCTCTTTTTCTTAAGAAAATTTATAGAACACTTTAAGTTTTAATCCAAAACCAACTCATAAACTCCTTTCCTTTCACCATTTACCCTCAATTTATGTTTCTGTAAGTTAACTAAAGCTTTCTCACTTTAGGGTTTCCAAGGAATATGGGGTTTTTCCAAAACTTAATTAAAAACCTTTAATATTATACTCACCATGAAGATAAAAGTGACGAGGAACATTTTTGTATTTCACAGGGCAACCTAAAATCCAAGTAAAAATGAAAGAAATTAAAAAATAAAGTTTGAAACTCTTACCTCCATTTTCTCTCTTGTTGCCATTTACTATGGGGAAAAGATGATAGTCTTTTCTCATCCTTCTTCCAATATAAATAAGCCTCATCCAATTTTTATTCAACTTTAAATAATAACCAGACATATCACCTTAAAAATAATGGCTAGGATTTAACATGAGAATTCTCATCTTATCGAAAGGTTATTATTTATCCTAGACAAATATATCATAACTTTTGGGTAATATAATTCATTAAAGAGTCTAACTTTTTCCTTGTTTTCACTTTAGCCTTATGAACTTTAGTTCTTTAATTTATCATCCTTATTCTCTCACAATCACAATTCCATGAATTAATCTTTAACTCAATAATATTCAAACTTGAATTCAATATCCGAGTTACTGACCCAAAATTTGGGTCGTTACAAACATATTTATTGTTGGTAGTGAATTACCAAAGAATAAGCAATGTGAAGTCTACACAAATTTATGTTAGTATATGTTTGTATTAAAGAATCTTATTAAATACAAACCATAGGAGATTGGTCTAAAAGGTAGGCAGTTTAGTATCACTTAAGCATGCCTCGAGTTCGATGTTTTGTGCATGCAAAAATTTCTCACTAAGAGACTACCTACTAAAGCCATATATATAACATAAATATATTCGGATTAATCAGGATAAAATCTTGAATAATCAGGAACCGGAAATTAATTCAAATTAGGTTGAATCCCTTCAGGCCACACGGAGATCGAGGATTGCATGTGCGTGAACAATTTAGCATGTTTCATAGGCCCAAGTGATTATGACGGAACAAGGAACATTACACAACAAAGAAAACGTGACTTCATGGGTCATCCCTTTGGGAGGGTAAAATTTCACTTGAAGAAATTAAATTATTCGATTTGTTTTGATGTGAAAATTTTCAATTCGTTTTGACTAAAATTCATAAATTTAACTCGGTTAAAAAATTAAATAAAATTTGAGTTATAAATAAAAATTTAAATAATTAGAAATTTTTAGTAATTAATGGATTAATTTTTAATTTTGAGTCAAGTCTCTTAATTATATCTGACATATATATATATATATCACATGTGAAGAAATATACATGTGTATTGTATATAGCTATAGGTCATTTTAATAGAAATTAATTAGTATCATAACATTATAACGATTTACAATTAAATTTAAACAAAAACTCGAACTCGACTCGACTAAAATAATTAAATAAATTTGAGTTACAAAATATGACTATTCAATTAGACCAACTAAAAAAAATATTTGACTTGATCGAATGTCCACCCTTATCCCTTTCCCACTCAGACTCAATCTTCCACACGGCCTTGTACTTCTCCCACTTCTTATTATGCATAGGTTCGCCATCACATAACTTTTCAATATGGGTCAACAGAGTACGATGAATTAATTATTAAATTTATTTTAATAAATATTCTGAATGATAAAAAGTAAAGAAATATACTATTATTGTTGGTTCGAATATATTTACTTTACCCCCAAACTAATTTTATGACTTTGTCTCCCCCATCCTGCCCAAAAGCAAGTATTGGACGCCATGTCAAATTTTGAACACATAATACACATACAAGCTATACAAAAACCATTCTTCTTTGTGCAAGTTGCATCACATGGATGAAAACTAAAAGATAGAATTAATATTTAATACATTGTAAATGCGATTTTCTTTTATAAGAATATCTATTTAATCTCAATAATATACAAATATAAATCTCTAACCTTAAACTCCAAATATCTTAACTATGATCCATAAACTCTAAACCATAAATTATATTCTTAACATCTAAATTCAAAACTCTAAAATATAAAACAATAAACCTTAAATACGAAATTAAACATCTAGACCTTAAATTCGACTTACTTCTAAAAAATAATTTTTTTACGATCGATATATAAAATATTTTCCCATATATAAATGAAAAGTTTCCATAAGTGTCTTAGTTTAGGGTTTTAGAGATATGATTTTGTTTTTAGTGTTTAAGGGTTTAAGTGTATGGGTTTAGAATTTAGGGTTTATGGGTAGGATTCAGGGAGGCTGTGGTTTAGGTTTTAGGATTTATAGCTAGGATTTAGGGTTTAAGGTTGGGGTTTAATTTTTAAGATAATATGGTTAGGTGTTTAAGTTTTAACCTATAAACTGTAAATCCGACCCTAAATTCTAAATTCAAACCACACTACTTAAAAGTGCTACACTTAAACTCCTAAAACATTAAACCTTAAATGAGGTCCTAAACCAGTTGACCCAAATTTTACAAACTGGCCTGGTTGGCACTTCTACTCGAGTTTGATACCCGCCCTTAAAGGTTCATATTGGATGGGCCAGGAAACTTTGAAAAGGCCCAAAACCCAGAGCAAAAGTAATCGAGTAAGCACTAAGCACTGTCCCCTGGGCCAGTCTTATCCATTCCCTTTGAACTCCAATTTCTAAGGTAAACATTCGCCTTCAGATATTTTCTTGCAAAGCTGCATTACAGTGACACCGACCGCACTTATCTTTTCCCTGAAGTTGAGTCAAACACACCATGCATAAAAAACCAATCTTGAATACTCCACTCTTCTTCCAAAATCCCGATTCACATCAATGGCAACTCTATGCGTGAACTATATTTTTCACTACAAAAATGGTCCGTTTCAGCATCTGAAAAGCAGGACCCGGCACTGTCGACCCAGAATTCTCGTTGTTTCATCCTGTCAAAACGATGAACACATGGAGAGATCAGCAGCAAAGGAGGAACATAAGGAGAAGGGGCAGTTTCCGTTTTCTGGAGTTTTTCCAGGCGTGCAGAAGTTTGGCCGAGGGTTGAAGGAAAACATGAGTCCGAAACGGAAGGGTGATTGGAAGGATTTGATGTTGATGAGTTTATCGTTTGCTGTTTATGTTTATATGTCTCAAATGCTTGTTTGTGCCTACTGTTCTTGGATGTCCATGCCCAAACCATCATGGTAGAAAGGAAACTACCAGTACCAGCTTTCTGGGTTTTCAACTTTGAATACTATTGTTATTTTGAAGTTGAAATGAGATCTGGGTTTTTGTTCCTTTTTGTTTCTGAAGCAATATGAAATATATAGCCATTTTCATGCTGTTATACTTGTACAGTCTTCTCTAAGCTTATCCTCCTTTAATAAAGCATTGCCGCCCATCATTTTCCTTCTATACACTCATCTGATCACAGGAAGAAACTAACATTTCATAATTTGCTCAGATGATCAGAGTATCAGACTTCAATTAAGCAGTTTCATGTCATGATTAGTTATACAAATCGACCGCTCAAACCATTTTAGGTGGTTATCGATTGTTCATGTTGTTAAAAAAAATGCTAACTTTAGAAAATGTGCAACGATGCACAATGTAGGTAACCTGAATTTCCGAACTGATTTGGCTCTCTGTGGGCTAGCGGATATTTTAACTCTAAATATTTTCTCAAATAAGAACATATATTTGTCAAATTCTATTTTAAAATTAAAAATATAAATATTAAAATTTCCTTTAATTCATATAGTAATATTAGAAACTACTCTTTAAAGGTTCATTAATTCTCAAAATCATACATGCTCCATTAGATCAAAAGTTTCCGCTTACACCCCGTGAAACTCCTATAAATAGGGTATAAACCTTTTAAGTTTTACACAGTTCATAACAAAGAGAATTTTCTATTGTTTTACTCTATAACTTTCAAAAGTAGTTTTTTTGTAGTTTGTGATCTATGCAGTTGTGCTACTGTAGTTGATCATGGCCAAAAATCTTAAGCACCAAAGAGTGGCTGAAAATATGTCTTAAAAAAACTGTGTAGCTACATGCCTTAACTTATTCTTAATCGGTTTAGTTTTAGATATGTTGTATATATGTTTTTTGTTATGTTCGTTCAATATTTAATATAAGATTTATATTTTATTGAATTATTATTTTTTGTTTAACGATATTCTAATAATCTTAGGACATTTTTTTTACGAGATCTAATTCATGATGAACAAATTTCGGGACAATAGTGGTGAACGATTACGGGGTTTCAATTTGCCGGAGTAAATGAATACCAATGAAATCACCAACGCTTACATACGAATGTAAATTCACACCACTTAGTGCGTTCTTCGATGGCAATATTATGTAAAAGTCATATTTTTTTTTTATTACCGTTAAAATTTTTGTTTCTATTTTGATATTCCTATAATCACCAAATGTCATAATTTTAGCTTTTAATTAAGTATGAAATATAACATTAACCATTAGTGTATATGAGAGTAGAAATTAAAAAAATTAAATGCAATACGTTAATATTGCCTAATCGTTTAGTTGTAAACGCATTATTTTTTTGATAACACTACACCAAAAAAAAAATTTCTGCGATGTTTTTTTTGTTCTATAGCGGCGTTTTAAAGCACAACCAAAAACATCCGCGACGCTAGGAGAAGCGCCGCAAAAAGCGCCGGCTAAAGCAGCGCCGCAATAGTTAGCGGCGTTTTTGGACAAACGCAGCTAAAACTTGTTCTATAGTGTCGTTTGTGAAAGATAAACGCCGCGAAAAACTGACTTTTGGTGGCGTTTGATTTTTAAAACGCCGCAGAATACATACTTTTAGTTGCATTTTTTTTGAAAACGCCGCAAGAGTGGCTTGTGGTAGAATTTTTGTTGTTTTAATTAATTAAATAAAATCCATCAATTAAACTTTCAAATGAATAAACTAACATCTAATTTTAAATGTGATCATCAAAGCGAACACAAAATAACTAATTATCAACCAAATCATCGCATTGCAAAGACAATTAATAAATTTAACAATAAATAAAATTATTGAATTATCGAGGGGCGACAAAGTGTTCTTAATTCAACAAGCACAAATTCATACTAAATTAACTAAAAAGACACTTTCTTGAAGCTCACCAAAATCAAGATAGCATACTACAAAAGATAATTTGACACCTTCCCGTTGTACACCGTATATAACTCTTGAGGTAGTAGTGCCAGTGCTTCTTGTTGCATTCCCTCTCTCAATTAATTCCTTGATTGTTTGAACATGTAATACCTTGAACTCTTGTAGGCCAACAATGCAGATAAGATCTTCAAATCGCCTTGAAGAACAACACAAGCACCGATGCATAACTTTCTGAACTCTTGTTTCCCATTTTCTCCAAAGTATTATTCACAACATGAAAAAAAAACATAACTCTGCAGTCACCAAAGTTTATCCAAGTTTCTCCACATTCTTGCTATAGTATCAATTAAATTAGGTTCAAAACATTATCATCTCATCATTCTTTGATAATAATAAGTTCTTAAACTTTGACCCATTCATATAAAATTCAGTTTTGTGCCCTTAGAAAAGGAAAATAGAACCCAATATCCATAAACTTCCAAAATGTGAAAATCTAACAAACAGGGATTTTACTGGCTGCTGTACTTGGTCACCTGCTGGTTAATTCTAAACGTTCAATGGCTCATGTAGAATCTTAATTTACTATCAGAAGGAAATCCCATCACTATGGTAAAAAGCGCTCCAACGCATCTATTACTCTCTAGTAATGATAAATTAGATCCAATACCGTGACAGGTTTAATTCTGGACATCATTTGCCCCTTTTTCTTTGAGTTGTCTGCCATTCTATGCCTATATACCTAACCAATTGGCAATAACAATTATCCTAATAAAAAGTCTCAAGTAAACACACTGAAAATTTCACAACTTCACTTACATATCTGACAACACCATCAGTTTCTCTCCTTTTAACACTCAACTCAAGACTGAAAAAGAAAACAATTTCTCTTTGGGATGTATGACCATCAAATCTTACTAATATTCTAGTTCCAACTTTAGTCAATTGAACCTACACATCATGTTCTGGTCTTACCTCGCACCAAAATTATACATTCAATTCTAAACTTCTTCCCTATGTTTTTAACATAGGAATTTTCTAGATCAATAAAGTTACAACATACAAGATGTTCCTCGTACAGAGAATTAGTTCAATACTCAATCCCCTACCCTACATTCCAAATGATTAAAAAGAAGAAATCCCATCAAAGTTCAAATAGCAGAATATAAACCTTAACATATAAAAACACAAAAGTAACTTCATATTACTATTCAAGGTATTGAAGCCACTAATTAGGAGTCAAGAAACCATAAGTTTTCAGAAGGCACTCAAAGGTGGCCTGCATTAACATTCACAAGAATAAGAAAATAAGCAGCAGCTAAGCACACTAATTTTCTAAACAATTTACAAACACTCGGCAGCAACATGCACACGTTTAGGGGAGTTAAAGAAATCGACCAATAATGAAAATACCTAAATTTGATAGAATAAAGTTGATACTAAAACTGGAATCAATAAACAATTTGCACTAACTATAAATCTTTTGAAAATATTTGAACATAACATAGCTAATAACCGCAAAAAAACTAGTTAGGATGAAAGAGAGCATAACATACCTCGGGGACTAATCCCATGGCCTTCATCTCATCTCTGAAAAAGAGGGCGTCTTGCATGCAAGACCCTCTCATGGTTCCCATAATCAGAGCCTTGAAAGTATCTCTAGTTGGCTGCACTCCATCGAGCATCATGTCATCGTAAACATCCCTCAACAAATTATGTCTGCATCACCATATCAAATTCACAAACAAATAAGGCTATGTTATGTTTTTCTAATCTTTTGCTTGCTTAAAAATTGATGTACTTCCACAGCTAGACAAGAAATCTTCCAATAATACACTAAATCAACAGATAGCAATCAAATAACTTAACACGAACAAAATTCAATGCCTACAATCACATAATTGCTGGATTATGAATAAACAACTAAAAGGTATGTAATACAAAAGTAAGTAAGTTCTAATTTTTCCTAAAATATTAGGTGGTTTGCATCAAAACCAACTTTCCCCACTTATGCTTCTGAAATAAGAAGCAGCCAAAGTTACCAGTTAAAAGATTGGACCTTCGTTTGGTATTGAGAGAAGTGAGGACGGTGTTATACTCAAACACATTATCGGCATAATTCTGTTTGGCTTTTTCTGCAGTTACATCGGAAAACTGGCAGCGACCTAGTGCTTGAAGCAGAGTCCTATTGGGACCTGTTCTCAACAACAACAAATACAAGAAACGAAACGAGATAAGCAACCTGGTTGATTAGTATCGAAAATGGAAAAATTGGGTATTCGCAAAGTCCTGAAATTTATACCGGAAATGGAAAAAATGGTTTGCAGCTGAAGTGAATGTTAAAGAAATTGAATAACCAGCATCTCAACCTCTTAGGTTCAATGCAACCGCTATTACCAACTTTTGCCCCCTGAATCCACCTTCTCAAAGCCCGTAATTTGACTGCGTTGTGAAAGAATGCGTTCTTTAAATCGCCCAACTACATATAGATTTCCCAATCCCAATACACTGGAAACCTAAGAGTACATAACCCTAAACTTATAAATCATGAAATGATGAGTAGCTACTCACCTAATCAAATGGAGGCGGCGAAGCCATTCAACCGATTGCAGTCGAATCCGCACCCACACTGAGGAGACTCGTAGAAGTTGTCGATAGGGAAGTTAGCGGAGGCGATCCCCACCTAGAATTGCATATCGTCCCCATCGTGGATCACTTCAACGATGTTAAGCCAGAAGAAGAGAACCTTAACGCTCACGCCCTTCAAGTTCGATATCTTTCCCGGGGAGATCACTCCTTGTATGGTGGATTTGTAACTCAGTTCGTACGATTCGATGGCGATGCTGCAGGTTCCACTCAAATAAATCGAAAGAAATGTGAAAGATAAAATAGAGGAAATGCGAACTTGTGGATGAGAAGAGAGCGGCACTAGGGTTTTCTGGAGGCGGTGAACCGATGGAGATGAGAAAGTAAGACGCGTTTTATTAAAACTTATAGCGATGTTTTTATAAAAAAACGCCACTAAAGATATACCTATTGCGGCGTTTTACATACAAATGCCACTATACATAAACTTATTGCGGCGTTTTTATTTATAAACGCAAATAAAGTATAAGCATTTATGGTGCTTTTTACAAAAACGCCGCTAATTTCATCAGTTTATGGCATTTCTCCTACAAACACCGCTATATGTTCAAACTTAGCGGCGTTTACTCAAAAAACGCCGCTAAAAGTGCCGCAATAGGCCAAGTTTGGTGTAGTGTAAAGTACACCAGTGGTCATCGAACTTTTAGTGCGCGTTCATTTTGGTCACCAAACTTTTAAAAATTTTATTGGGGTCACCCATCAAATGGCATTGAACTATTGTAAAACTAGTTGAGTTTTACATAGTATAAGTGGATCTTAATATATATATATATATATATATATATATATATATATAACATAACATAACACAAAGTATATAACACACATAATATAAATTATATAATATATGCATATAATATATATGACATAAAACAATAATATAATGTATACATATATCATAGTATAAATACATATATATACTAAACCACAACACCAACATATTAAATCATATTATATAAATATATATATATATATATATATATATATATATATATATATATTAAAAGATGAAATGAGGAAAATGTACCCAACCCAATGACATTGAACTAAAAGTTGAAAACGTATTATTATTATATATATATATGGAGTAGGATCCGTTTACAAAGTGTAAAACTCTTTAAGTTTTACACGTTTTTTGGATCGTTGGATGGGTGAAACGAATGGATGGGATTAACAGTAAATATGTGAAGATTATCACTTTGAAAAAAAAGAATAAGGAGTTAATCTGAGTCATCCATTTCCTCCATCTAACGATCCACATGTCATGCTTTAATTAAGGCATGATTTATTTGTTTTTATAACTAATAAAATATTACATACTACACCGTTATACCTTATGTTTATATATATATGATATTATGTTAGAAATATTATTATGGTATTTTTTACCTTAAATAATTTTGGCCTTTTAATATGAAATATTAAATATGGCATGAAAAATATTGTTTCATATTTTTTGCCTTAATAATAATTATAAATGTGATAATTATTATTGCTTGTGGTTTTGGGAACATCTGGATTTCATTCTCGTACTAATTATTTCCTTTGAGAAATTTTATAGAGACGAACAAGATATCCAGATGAAATCTTGGAAATTGAGATCTAGTAAATAAATTCGTTTTTGGGAATTTAATTCATGTCCTTTAAACGAGTTTACTTGATCTCCCTTCCAAACTAGAAAATCAAAAAAAAAATCAAATGATTATTTCCTTTTGATTTCTATTTTTTTAACAAAATTGAGTTGCCTTGATATCTCTATTTCGGGTTTTTAGTGCTTATAATCCCGTCATTTAATAGAATATATAACAATAAAGGGAAATAAATCACTGAATTTATTTCTCTGTTAGAATCTTGCTTTAATTCTAACTTGTTAAGGGAATAAATCGTTGAATTTATTTTTGAGGGAATCTTGTATGATTCTAACTCTGTAAGGAAAATAAATCGTTAAATTTATTTTTGTGGGAATCTAGTATGATTCAATTTTGTAAAAGGAAATGAATCATTGAATTTAGTATGATTCTATCTTCTAAAAGGAAATTGTAAAACTAATATTTGATTTTGATATAACAAGTAATTCAATGCCAAAATTGCAAAGTAAATAATTTTTTAAGTAATCAAAATACTTCCCTCTAACAAGTGAAATTTACACTTAAAATATTTTGAAGTAAACACTTAAACCCCATAAAATTTCCCATGTGTTTCAAAGCAAAAATATACAAAATTGCCCAAGCGTTTCGAAACACCCTCAAAGTGTTTCGATACGTTTCGCCACAGGAAGGATCCCTTTCGTTACGGGCTATTTCCATTTCGATACAACCTTCATCTGGGCTTTTGATTTTTATTGTTATTTCGAAACGGCCTATACCCGTTTCGATACAATGGTTATGTAATTTTAAAATTGGGCATTAAATGAACTAGTTGTTACTTGTCAGAAACAAACTTTTGAAGATTTAGTTAACTGTTTCGATACACCCCTATACTGTTTTGAAACAGAAGTTTACAGTTTTAAAACGTTTTGATACAATCTGTTTCCGTTTTCATACGGTCTCTTGTTGCATGTTACTGTTTCGATACAACCTATAGCTGTTTCGGTACGGGCCCTTTTTACACACAACGACTCTTTCTTTTTTTAGTGTCCGTTTCGATACAGGGGCCTCGTGTTTCGATATGGGTAGTTGTAGAACAGCATTTATGGAGGGAAGAGAGATCCCCAACGGTTCTATTGGTGATCTCAACTACCCAGACGGCTAGAAATCAATAAGAAGGCATAAAAACAAGTCTCCAAAGCTACAACAATAACAATTGAACCTTCAAGCAACATCAAAGCATTCAATCCAAACCCTTGTGCATTTAGTGTCAAATTCTTGTACCCAACTCATTTGAAATTTTTCATTATAAATCTTTTTAGAGTTTGGGGAGTGTTTATGTGTAATTGGGTGAACAATTAGCCTTTGAGAGGTACAATCAAAGTTTGCCAATCTTCCTTTGTAAAAGAGTGATATTATATCAATCTTTGGGTAGAAAGATTGATCGATTTGTAAGGTTTCCTCTTAAGCTGAGAAAAGGGGACGAATTCAAGTTAGTGAATTGTTGAAATCTTCAGTAGGGTGCTGAGGTAGTGGATGTTAAGCTTATTCGAAGCTTAAACCACTATAAAATTGCCTTGTCTTTATTTTTAAATTATACATTTACACCCTTCAATTTTTATTCCACCAATTCATTCTCTCTTTGTGATTAGCCATCATTTGATCAACTCAACAATTGGTATCAGAGCTACACTCATTGAAAGGATTAACACCCTCTTGAGTAGATCTTGGAAGAGTTTGATCAAGTGCACTTCAATCGACATCTTGCTATGGCATCCACCTCCGGCCAAAACCTCTACGAGTCTCTATGCACCACCAAACCACCATTCTTCAATGGAGATAACTATCCTTATTGGAAGAACTGGATGCGGCTTTTTATCAAATCAAATGACTACATGGTGTGGGACGTGGTAGAAGACGGTCCTACAATTCCAATGAAGAGAGATGGTGAAGGGAGGCTTGTTTCGAAGACCAAAGCCGAAATGACCGATGAAGATAGAAGATGTTTGGAAGTCAACGACAAAGCCTTTCACATAATCTTTTGTGTTGTCGGCCCTGACATATATTCAAAGGTGTCTTCAATCGAAAGTGCTAAAGAAGTATGGGACACCCTAGATACTACATACGAAGGAACAAATGACGTCAAGGAGACGAAGATCGGGTTGCTCAATTTGAGTTATGAAAACTTCAAAATGGAAGCCGATGAAAGTGTCTCCAAGATGTTTGATCGGTTCTCGGTCATTGTCAATGGACTAAAGGGCTTCAGTGAAGTTATTCCCGAAGATAAGCTAGTTCAGAAGCTACTCTACTGTCTTCCAGAGTCTTGGGATGGCAAGAGGACGACCATCATCAAAGCTCGAGATTTGAAGACTCTTAAGCTAGACGCCCTTGTTAGATCACTACTCATCCATGAGATTATGAAGCAAGGGAGAGAAGAAGAAAAGAAGAAAGAAGAGAAAAAGGTAGAGAAGAAAGATGTTGAAAAGAAGAAGCTAGGAATTGCACTTAAAGCGTCATACAACGAAAGTGATTCTAGTGAGGAGGAGGATGAAAAGATGGCCATGTTGGCCAAATGATTCCCTCGATTCATGAAGTCCAATCGAGGAAGAAAATTTAATAGAAGATGGGACTTTAAGAACAAAGGAAAAGAGGAAGAAAATGATCAACTCATTTGTTATGAGTGCAAGAAGCTCGGCCATATCTTAACCGATTGCCCTCAATTGAGAAAGAAGAGCTTTGGGAAGAAGAACAAGCTCAAGGCTCAAAGGGCAACCTGGAGTGAGGAGGAGTCATCCGAGGAAGAGGAGAAAGTGATAAATCTTTACCTCATGGCCTTTGAGGAGGATCCCATGGTAAACTCTAACTCATCTCTTACTTATGATGAATTATATGATGAATACGATGAGTTACAAAATATTTATGATGAATTGGTTGAGAAATACAAAGAGTCTATTTTGAAAAATAAGAAAACTATTTCCAATTTAAAATCTCAAAATGAGTCTCTTTTAAAAACCAATTCCAAATTGAAAAAAAAAGTTTTATATTTGATAAATCTTTCAAATGAGCTTAAAAGAAAAATCTTAATGTTGAAAAAATTCTTTTCGATTTCCAAGATTATCACAATAAGGAAGTGGATAATCTTAAAAGCACTCTTGCTATTGGGAAAAATGGTTTTAACAAGGGAAGTTCTTCAAAAACCCAATATGAAAAGAAAAAGGATTTTAACTACAAACAAAGTGGCTCTCAAAGCCATCCTAGGGCTAAAAAGATTAGAATTGCATGGGTTCCTAAGAAACTTGTAACTTATAACAATATTGTTGCTATTTCATCTTGGATTCTTAAGGGAACCAAGTTTTTAGGAGCTAACGTTTATGGACCCAAAATGGTTTGGGTACCAAAATCAAAGAACTAATCTTTGTTTGTAGAGGGAGCATTGCTACAAGGCCAAAACTTCAAGCCAAAACACATGGTACTTTGATAGTGGATGTAACACCCTCGTCCCGGCCTGGCCGGATGACCGGTCCGAGTAGGCTACACGGGGAAAACCGAAGTGAAACCCGTTAAGGCTCCCCTTCGGTTAGCAACCCTATTTTTTTCTTTATCTTTTCTAGATGCCTTTATTAAATCCTATGTGATAGGACACGCAGCGAACAAACACGGATACAAAACCCACAAGACATGCAATTAAACAGCCCAAACTTTCCTTATTAAACAGGTCGTATCGATACGCCTATAGAGGGTATCGATACGCCTTGATCAAAGTCAACCCTCTCAGTCAACCCAGGGAAGACCGTATCGATACAGCCCTTGAGCGTATCGATACGCCCCTCTCGGTCAACATTTCGAGGTCAACGAGATGGAACCGTACCGATACACTAAGACACCGTATCGATACGCTATTAACCCACCAAAATCTCAGGATTCCACTGAGCAAAGACCGTATCGATACACCCCCGCGTATCGATACGCCCAGCCAAAAATGAGTCTTGTAGGCAAGACCGTATCGATACGGCCCTTAGGTGTGCCGATACGCCCTGCTCTGCAATTCTCCATTTTCAGCACAAACACACAAGATTTACACTCTAGATGCATAATAAGACCTCCCTGGCCACATACGAACATACATACAACATTTACAAACCAAGATCTCGGCATACGAGGCATTCAACATGAACAAACATCATTCAACCAAGGAATTCATGTAATTATTCAAAGAAGGCATACAAAGCATACATGAATTTCATGCCTTAGCAAACAAACATAAAACATTCATAAAAAGCAATCTAAACATGATTTTACAAGCCAAGCATGATATCCAAAAGCCAAAGCAACACAAGCATCCAAAAGACATGGCTATAAGCCTTTCAAACAAACACTTAGACATCAACATAAACATGGTTTACAAATCCATCAACATGAGGCATTAACAACATAAGCCAACACAAAGGAGTCTAGATACACGCTTCTAAAACACGTAGCATTTCCCATTGCTAAACTACTACATTATTTAATAAACCATACTTGAGCAATTACCACACGCTTGGACGCCCTTTTCTTGCTCCTTGCTAACTCCAAGCTAAAGATCTGCATTTTCGAAAAAAGGAGAGCGTAAGCATAAAGCTTAGTGAGCGGAGCTCATAAACATAACTACGACAATGCAGGGTTCAAAGCATTCTTTAAAAGTGAAGGCCAACCCATACAAGTTCAACCACAAGTCAACAATATAGACATTTATCATGGCATCACACTTCGTGGTATGCATAAAGGCATGATCTTAGATTAAAGCAAAACAATAAAAAGAGAATGATATAGTGAGATACAACATGAGCACAGATGGTATGCACAAGCATAACCAAAATACACACGGTGGGACTACACATCACCGTTTCGACTAGT
The DNA here is from genome assembly GCA_958450335.1 of Hibiscus tridactylites. Taxonomy (NCBI): domain Eukaryota; kingdom Viridiplantae; phylum Streptophyta; class Magnoliopsida; order Malvales; family Malvaceae; genus Hibiscus; species Hibiscus tridactylites. The sequence goes on from OY288290.1 coordinate 29,457,978, forward strand.
AGTTTTCCAATGGGACTACACATCAAAGTACTCTTCTACTAGTCACTACAGGCGGGACTACACATCACCGGAGTCTTATACCAATCGCTATCGGCGGGACTACACATCACCAGAGCAACGACAACCATCACGTAAGGTTCGACACCAACCATGCAACACGATATACAATCACTATCATGCGACATGTACTCATTATATCATGCACAACCAAAACAAGTTGTAACAAAATCCACAATTAGGCATCACTTACTACTTACAATCTTACCAATCACAAATGGTCTTACTCACCATTTTTGTGCACAATCTGCACCAACTTACACACATCTTACAAGGCATATCAACATCACCATTATTACCATCATACATGATCAACGATATAATATTAAGCAACATGCTTCTTCCCAAAGTATTGGAATTTCATGCATATCAAAATATCATTTCAAGCAATGAAAAACAAATGATAAAAGGGAAAAATGAAAGAGGCAAGACACATCAACATACTCTTGAGTTTAGATTGACTTTTCAAGCCCAATCTAAACTCTTTCAAAACCATATTTGAACCAAAACGATTCTTGAAAACATTTCCACATCCACGTGCTTGAACCAACCTTTGAAAATCAAATTAAAACATTAACCACTCACCTTACTTCCTTAAGCAATCCAAGCAAAGCCGACTCAAGTCTCCACAACTTCCGGAATCGTGCCCGAACCTCCCAAGGCCAAATCCGATGTCTCTAATCAATCAAAAGAAATGTATTAACCTCTTAATCAACCACAATTTACTGTTACACATCAGCTCTCAATTCTCTAACATTTTCTCAACAATTCAAAGCCGAAATCCTCCCAAATAATCCCATTTTCGTACTCCAGCAAAACCCAGCCATTACCTCCCAATTTAAACACTTAAAACACTCCAAAACATGTCCAAAACATCATCATAATGCTGTACAACCATCAGCCCTTCATTTCCCCACACAAACACTTCAAAAACACTTAATTTCCACTCCTAAAAACCACCTACAGCAGTAGCTACGGGAATCCCATCAAACTAACATTATAACCTCTCAAAAATCATCTCAAAACATCTAAAAACACCCACCCAATGTTGCTATAACATCAACCCAACAATTTCTCACAAAACCATTCCAAAAACACAAATTTTGACACTTTAAATACACCCCTAAAAACCCATTTCGAGATTCTTTATAAAACCCAACCAAATTGAGATATAATGTTCCATTGGGCAAGGTTAGATCAAAACTCAACTCTATTAATCAAAACAACCCAAAAAGCTATTAAAGTTTCATGCTTTTCTTCAAACTTGAAAACTTCAAAAACTCAAAAGGATGATTTCTATGAAAACAAAAGCTATGGAAATGTTGGGAATCATGAGGGGAATTCAAAAACGCAATTACCTCGAAGAGAGCCCTTGAATTGATGGAGAGATTTGATGAAATAGTGCTTTAGGGGGTAAGAGGAGTTTTAGGTTTTCAAAAGTGGTGGAATGAAGAAGATGAGCATCTTTTTTTTAAATAAAACCCCCCATTTGTCATCTTATTTCCCCTTCATTTTAAAATTTACTAAAATACCATTAATGAGAAATGGTCATCTTCCACTATTCTAAAATCCATGGAAATTTGGGATTTAAATTAAAACAAGTCCAACATAATTTATTTGTTTTGAAAACCCGAGGCCCAAAATAATATTTTATTATTTAATTTCACCCGACCCCCAAACCCGGGTGTTACAACTCTCCCCCACTTAAGAAAATTTCATCCTCGAAATTTATCGGACGGGAAAAACCACGAAATCTGTTCTTCCACACCTTCCTTTCTTCCTCACCACAACATTCTAACTAGCTCGAAAGACTTACCACACAACATTATCTATCTGATGCTAAGATCTCAACGGGTCCTTCAATGCAGGTCAATTTTAAACTCAACTGAATCTCTTCAACAACATAACACGGGACAAAACTGACTCACACCTATGAATCATAGATACACAGAACACATTACATAGCTCCTTCTAACTATGGTGGTAACCGCAACAGATAAACAACAAAACTAGCCCGATTCACAAACTCATACAACATTATTTGAACACTTGACTCGTAACTTCCTCTGACTGATCATCTGACTCCAACAGGTAACCAAACACTATTGTAGATGTCTTCAAAAATCTAGTCGAAAACTCAAATCTCTATTGGCCACTATCGATCTAAAGACACTGTACAATTCACACTCTTGCTAGGGCACAACTCCGCCATCTTACCCACGGTACAAGTAACGTGAACATGTATAAAGGACCACATACAGTGCAACTAACGTTGATTACTCAACTAAGTTCTCACAGAGGAAATCGAAGGCGAATCAGACACCAGATCTCTCGAATCTATTACCCACTTTCAATACGAATCTCCCACGGACGTAACAAACTAGAAGAAAAATTATGCTCCGTCTTGATACGCTGGCAAATTACACACTTACTCTCATACTGAACCACATCATCCATCAACTCAATCCAGAAGTACTCATATTCAACTCTCGATACGTCTTCATACTACTCTGATGCAATGCAAATGAACTACCGTGTGCTTCGACCAAAACAATACGTCTCAAAACACTATGTCAATCGGCACAACTATTTTATCTCTAAAATGCAAAACTCCATCATCACTGAAACCGTATTCTGAAGGTCTTCCTTCCACTAATTCTTGCGCGTGAGGTGCCAAGAACCTGTCTTGCAACGGTTTCTCTTCAAGCATCTGACTCAAAGCATATTTAACATGGAACTCGGCCACAAAATACTATCATTTGATAAAATGAATCCGACAAACACAACTCGCAACTCAACTACTAGTCTAACACCAAATATAACTTGGAACATCGGTCACTACGTCCACTCTCTTCGGATGGTACTCAATCTTGGGATTACGATCTTCAAGTAATTCTAACACTTTATGCTATTCAAGTTTCAACCCTTCCTAAGTCGACAAATATTTCAAGTTATGATGATAAGTGTACATATACTATGCATTCTTTACTATACATGCTTTGTCTCTAAGTCTTCGAAGCAAATACAACTAAAATTAACTCTATGTCTTGTGTCGGATAATTATTTTCAAGGTCTTTCAACTATCTCGATGAATAGGCCACAATCTTCTGTCTTGCACAAGCACACAACCTAACACTACATGTAACACATCACTATGGTTCACAAATTCTTTCTCTGATATAGGCTGGACTAAGGTCAAAGCTTTCATCAAAGTTCCTTTCGGTTTCTCAAAGGCTCATTGTTGAGTGTGTAAAAGTTCTATTATTTACACCCTTTTTAACTCATATTTCTGCTACATTCAAGCATCATTGCATTGCATTTAGGTTAGTTTTCAATAAAACATCACAATTATATAAAAAGGCACGGATTCTACTAAAAGATGGTATATTTTGCAGGTAGTTGCCATGGTTGACGATGAAGGCAGGCGCAGGGCAGATAAGCAGGAAAGCTGAACTGGACAAGCAGCTGAAGAAGACGAACCTGTCATGGACATGTCGTGACAGCAGACTTATGAAGAGGAAAAGTAAAGTGGACCTCGATAGATAGAGAAAAATCTGCTCGTCTGTCGTGTGAAAGCCAAATATTTTTCCAAGCCCCGGATCGAAAGATATGTCAAGCCAAAGCTCACGGAGAGGAAATTCCTAGAAACAAGGATGCGGCTGGAAAGTAGGAGACTTTAGAGATTTAGTCTTTATTAGAATCTTACTTTTAATTAAAGTTGTAATCCTTGTTACCTTAGATAACTTGAGCCCAAAGCTTATATAAGGGCATAGATTTAACCTAGGGCATAACCGATTACCCCATAACCGAAACCAAACCCCTGTCGTCCACCCGTCACCGACATGTTCTAAATTCCCCCTAGGGCCACGGGTTGTTTTGTAAAGTAGTTGCAAGGATTGCGTTGTTTTAGGATTTTTCAAGTTCAATAAAATAAACTTCAAGTTCTTTTATCTTGGTTTTAATATCTTGCAAGAGCATCGGGAGAGCATTGTGAGGTTATCCATTTACTTAGCATCGGGAGAGTTAAGTATACGAAAGAGATAAGAGCGCGTTCTCTAGTTTATAGTTGAACTATCTCGTGCCTAGGGATAGGGCGAGGTTAAGTGGCTAAAGAAGAATTCATACACATCGGTGTTCATCCTTCGATTCACGCTGGGAGGTATCATCAAAGACGTGATCATCGACAGACTTGTGCCTAGGGATAGGGCAAGGCAGATCTGGGATTCTTGCCAAGCTTGAAGTACGGAGTTAGTGTTCGCTGCCACGACAGCTAACGGACAGCCGCCGCGATAGGTGCTGTCGGCAACGGGCGCGACGACAGAACTGGAAATCTTAAGCAATTCAATACCTGCACCACTGAGCAATTCAATACCAGCCCATTCTCTCTATCTTGATTTCTCAATCCTTTTATTTACGTTTTTACTTTATTATTCTCGTGACAACTCTTAATTATTTCTTTTACTTTCGTGCAGTAAACAAGGTGAAGTCATTAGCCCAATCCCTGTGGAGACGATATCCGATACTTCGTATCACTTTACTACTTGCGTCGTGTACACTTGCACTACAATTGCGATAGACTCTTTTACACGCAACAAGTTTTTGGCGCCGTTGCCGGGGATTGGCAACATAACTACATCTTTCTTTTATTTCACTTTTTGCTTTTATTTTTATTTTCGTTTTTATTTTTATTTTTCTTTAATTTTTCTTTTGTGCTTTCAACTCTCGCTTTTCACGAGGTTATCTTGTTTATGCGCAGATCCAAAAGAGGTGAAGATCCTAAGTATAAATTAGATCTGGAGATCGAACGTTCCTTCAATCTCAAGAAACAGATTCGCCACCTCTTTGACCGGAACGAATACCTTGAGGAACAACTAGAGCAGATGGCACGTAACCAGCCTATTGGTGGCGGTGTACCGCCTGTCGATGACCCGCCCGCAGTAGGTGGACGACGGTCATGTCGTGACTACATGCTGAACGATCATGTAGAACTGGAGACCACGCTGCCGGATATTGATGTTGACAACTTCGAACTTAAACCTGTCATGTTTAGTATGATCAACAACGCCGGACAGTTTAGTGGTTCTGCGACAGAAGATGCTAGAGAGCATCTCAAAACGTTCCAGGAAATCTGTGGTTCGTTTAGGCTGCCAGGAGTTAGTCCGGAGATACTGAGGCTTCGGTTATTTCCCCATTCATTGAGGGGCAGAGCTAAAACTTGGTGGAATAAACTTACACCGGGTTCTATTATGACTTGGGCAGATTTAACTCGTGAATTTTTGTCTCGTTTTAATCCTTCACATTTAGCTGAGCGATTACGTAATGAAATTGCTACTTTTCAACAGGAAGATGACGAGCCAATGCACGAGGCCTGGGACAGATTTACAACTCTTCTCCGGAACTGCCCAATGCATGGATTCCCCGTCTGGAATCAGGTAACTAAGTTCTACAATGCTGCTAACTTACAAACTCGCATTCGAATTGATTCTGCAGCGAATGGGCTATTATTGGATAAAGATCCGGACGAGGCCCTGCAAGTTTTGAAACATCTGGCTAAGAATGAGGAGCAGTTTCCAACCGCGAGAAGAGGGGGTAAACGGGTACTTGCTGTCAAGGACTATGAGGCCGACAGCACTATGAAATCGCAGGTAGCATTCCTTACTAAAGCAATGAAAAAGTTATTGAATGATGATGAATTACAAGATTTGCTGTCGAGGAAGTTTGTGCTACTTGTGAGGGAAATCATAGTATGGGATGAATGCCCAATAAATATAGAAGAGGGAAAATATGTTGGAAATTACAAGCCGAATTATAATTCCAACAACCACAACCCTAATTGGAGGGAGGATCCCAAATTCTCCTGGAGTAACCCCAACAACGCCCTGAATCCACAAGCGCATCATCAGAATCAGGGAGGTCCTAGATTGTTGATGCGACAACAACTGCCGCCGCAGAACCTGCCGCAGAACCTGCCGCCTCAGCAGCAACAGCAGCCACCACCTGTCACGAGTAGTATATTGGAACAGACTCTGGCCACCTTTATGTCTCAGACTGGTACGTATATGGAGAATATTAATCAGTTTGTCAAGAAGACGGAAACCTTTATGGATGAAACCAAGATAAGAATGACAAATCATGAGGCTACCTTGAAATCTCTAGAGACACAAATGGGTCAGGTGTCGCAGCATATTAAGCCACGGCAGAATGGAGGATTCCCTAGTAATACTGAAAATGCTAGACCGCCCCCACATGAGCAATGTAAGGCGATTACTACTAGGAGTGGGAAAAAGTTACCAGGGCCGGAAAAAGAAGCTGAAACAGAAAAGGAACCCGCCTTGGATAAACCTGCCGAGGAAGGTGCCCCGACAGGTGACAAACAGACTGCTGCCGATGAGCCTGTCACGACAGCAGAAGCGACAGAGGAGAAAAAAGATGATTATCGTCCTCAGATTCGCAAGCAGTGGGAAGGACGCATTGCTGATTACCGTCCCCCACCACCTTTCCCTCAACGGATACAGCAAGCTAAGCATGAATCTCAACTTAAAAAGATTTATGATATTTTTAAGCAGGTTCATATTAATATTCCGTTGTTAGATGCTGTTAGAGAGATGCTCGGTTATGCTAAATTTCTCAAGGATGTTATGTCGAAAAAATCTAAACTTGGGGAATTTGAAACGGTAAGGATGCAAGAAGGTTGCATGAGTATTCTTCATCGGCAGCCACCCCAGAAAAAGAAGGATCCGGGGAGCTTCATCATACCTTGTGTAATCGGTGACAGATTTGTGGGTAAGGCACTTTGTGATTTAGGTGCTAGTGTTAATCTAATGCCCAAATCTGTTTTTCAGAAATTAGGTATTGGGAAGGCGCAGCCCACGACAGTAACATTACAGCTAGCCGACCGCTCTTACGTTCACCCCGAAGGAAAAATTGAAGACATTTTGGTAAGAGTGGATAAGCTTATTTTTCCTGCTGACTTTCTTATCTTAGATTGTGAGGCAGACGAAAATGCACCAGTCATCCTTGGGCGACCCTTCTTAGCCACGGGAAGATCATTGATTGATGTGGAGAAAGGAGAACTCACCATGCGCGTGAACGATCAAGAGATTAAGTTGAATGTTCTCCAAGCAATGAAACATGTTGATGTGGACGAAGAATGCAAGGCCATCATTGAGGTGACCCTTGATCAACCATGCATCAGGTCGGGCTGTCACGATATTAAATTTGGACACTGCCGCGACAGCCACCTACAGGCCTGTCACGACAGTAACGAAAACAGCACCGACGACAGCGACTCCTCTGAATCCGATACATCTGACACTGAATGTCAAGAGGAGGTAAACTGGATGGGCAATCATCCAGGTAAGTTATTCGAACCTTTGAATTATACTTCGGATAACCATTTAATCCAAAAGCCATCTACTGTTGAACCACCTGTCTTAGAATTAAAGCCCCTGCCAGGGCAGCTTAAATATGCTTTTCTTGGTTCAAATAAAACGTTGCCCGTAATCATCTCTGCTAAGCTGCCGCAGGAACAGGAACGACATCTAATCGACATGCTACGGCAGCACAAGAGGGCGATTGGATGGACGATAGCAGACATTCAAGGCATTAGTCCAGCGTTATGCATGCACAAAATCCTCCTTGAGGAAGATCATAAGCCGACTATAGATGCCCAAAGGCGGCTAAACCATGCGATGAAGGAGGTAGTGCGTAAAGAGATCATTAAATGGTTAGATGCTGGTATTATTTACGCCATCTCCGACAGCAAATGGGTAAGCCCGGTGCAATGTGTTCCCAAGAAAGGAGGCATGACCGTGATAACCAACGAGAACAACGAGTTAATCCCAACCAGGACTGTGACCGGTTGGAGGGTTTGTATGGACTATCGGAAGCTTAACAAAGCTACCCAAAAGGACCGCTTTCCTTTACCCTTTATTGATCAAATGCTTGATAGATTAGCGGGTAAACCTTACTATTGTTTTCTTGATGGTTATTCAGGTTACAACCAAATTGCTATTGCACCAGAGGATCAAGAGAAAACGACTTTCACATGCCCCTACGGTACATACGCATTTAGGAGGATGCCGTTTGGACTCTGTAATGCACCTGCCACCTTCCAAAGGTGCATGATGGCTATATTCTCCGACATGGTAGAGGACTTCCTTAAGATTTTCATGGATGATTTTTCCGTCTTTGGAGACGATTTTGAGAGCTGCCTTGGCAATCTTCAAAAGGTACTTGAAAGATGTGAAAAAGCTAATCTTGTTTTGAATTGGGAAAAATGCCACTTTATGGTGGATGAGGGGATAGTTCTTGGCCATAAGATTAGCTGCTGTGGGATAGAAGTCGACAGGGCCAAAATAGAGGTAATTGAGAAGCTGCCGCCGCCAACCACAGTCAAGGGCATTAGGAGTTTTTTAGGGCATGCTGGTTTTTATAGGAGATTTATCGCGAATTTCTCAAAAATCACGAAGCCGCTATGTCATCTCTTAGAGCAGAACCGACCCTTTGACTTCAATGATGAATGTACTGAAGCATTCAAGGTTCTGAAGGAAAAGCTAGTGACAGCCCCCATAGTACAGCCACCAGACTGGACACAACCGTTTGAGATTATGTGTGATGCCAGTGACTATGCTGTCGGGGTAGCACTTGGGCAGCGCAAGGACAGGCTGTTTCACGTCATATACTATGCCAGCAAAACTTTAAATGACGCCCAAGTAAACTATACCACCATAGAAAAGGAGCTGTTAGCTGTGGTGTTCTCCATCGACAAGTTTCGTTCTTACATACTTGGGACGAAGCTAATAGTGCACACCGATCATTCTGCCCTTAAGTACTTGTTCGCAAAGAAGGATGCCAAGCCCAGATTGATACGGTGGATCTTGCTACTACAAGAATTCGACCTTGAGATCAAGGACAAGAAGGGGACAGAAAATCAGGTGGCAGATCACTTGTCGAGGTTGGAGAAGGGACAGAGTCTACCGTTCGATGAGACACACATACTGGAGACCTTCCCAGATGAGTAGCTCTTTGCTGCCGCAATCGCTGTCGCGACAGCCATGGCGGCAGGTAAGTCTTCTGACCTTCCCTGGTATGTTGATTTCGTTAATTTTATAGTTAGCAGAATATTTCCTTCTGATCTTAATTATCAAGCCAGGAAGAGGTTCCAAAATGATGTTAAGCATTATTATTGGGACGAACCTCTTCTTTTCAAAATGTGCGCAGATCAGGTTATAAGGAGGTGTGAACCACAAGAAGAACAAGAAGACATTCTCCATCACTGTCATGCTTCACAATATGGAGGTCACTTAGGAGGCAACAAAACTGCTGCCAAGGTGCTGCAGTCAGGGTTCTACTGGCCAACACTGTATAAGGATGCACAGGACTTTTACAAGAACTGTGACAGGTGCCAGCGGACAGGTAACATCTCAAGGAGAAACGAGATGCCACTGCAGAACATTCTAGAAGTCGAGATCTTTGACGTTTGGGGGATTGATTTTATGGGACCCTTTCCATCTTCGTGTGGAAATCTTTACATCCTCTTAGCAGTGGATTATGTCTCTAAGTGGGTAGAAGCAATCGCAACTCAAAAGAATGATGCCAAAATGGTCCAAAAGTTTTTGCACAAAAACATCTTTTCTAGATTTGGCATCCCTAGGGCGATTATCAGTGATGAAGGGAGACATTTCGATAATAGGGTAATTGCTGCCGCCTTGAAGAAATATGGTGTCAAGCACAGGATCGCGACAGCATACCACCCACAGACCAATGGACAGGCTGAGATATCCAATAGAGAAGTGAAGAACATTCTTGAAAAGATGGTCAAACCAACTAGGAAAGATTGGTCTTTACTTCTGAATGACGCATTATGGGCATACAGGACAGCTTTCAAGACTCCATTGGGCATGTCTCCATTTTGACTGATTTATGGGAAAACCTGTCACTTGCCTGTCGAGGTCGAGCACAAAGCATATTGGGCAATCAAGGCAGTAAACATGGACTTGGACAAGACAGGCCAGAAAAGGCTGTTAGATTTGAATGAGATCGATGAAATACGGACAATGGCCTACGACAATGCAAGGATTTACAAGGAAAAGACTAAGAAGTGGCATGACAAGAAGCTGCTGCCACGACAGTTCTGCCCAGGGCAGCTTGTGTTGTTGTTTAATTCTAGGTTGAAACTCTTTCTAGGGAAGCTCAAATCTAGATGGTCTGGCCCGTTCCAAGTGGTTCAAGTTTTTCCCCATGGCGCCATTACAATTCAATCATTAAAGGACGGGCACCAATTCAAAGTCAATGGACAACGCCTCAAGCATTATCAGGGGACTGAAGCCCCAAGAATACAGGAAGTGGTTACTTTAGGTGATGCCCCACAAGGCATCCCTAATTTAACCTAATTTTTATTTTTATTTATTTTATTTATTTATTTATTATTATTAGGAAATTAGGTTTATTTTATTCGAATAATGTTTTGTTTTTCTAATTTCAGTTTTTAGGAAATAAAGGAGTCAAGAAGAAAAGGAGAAGTGACCCAAGCCCACCGCCCATCCATCAGCCCAATAAAGCCCATTTATGGAAACCTGTCGTTTCGGCTGCCGCCGCGGACGGATATGACAGGCTGTCAACAGACTGACACGGCTGACGAAGAAGCGTGCGGCAGACGCGTAACAGACGCATAAATGCGTGTCAGATGCGTCAGACACGCTACATCCAATCTGCCGCCCCGTTATTCCCGCCTGCCATTGCGGCATTAAATGGGCAGCTACTCGACCGCTATATAAACCCCTTCCCATTATCATTTTTTATCACTTCTGATTTTTCTCTCTTGTTTTTCTCCTCTAGTTTTATTTGTTTTCTCTCTTTCACAGCCCTTGCAACCAAAATGTCATCAAGACAAACCCGTCGTACCACGGCTGCTTCTTCTTCTTTAGCAGCAGCGTCACCCTTCGCCAACAAGGAACTATGGGAGGAGCGTGGCTTCATTTACAACAGAGATGCTCCCCATATGGGACTCCGGCCATTCATTGTGAAGGCCATAACGGCACAGCTATGGGAGGACTTTGCCGAACAGCCGGCAGAGTTAAATGATACTTTGGTCCGGGAGTTCTACGAGGCTGTCGACAGTAAAACGGCGACATCTGTCACCGTCCGAGGAGTGGAAGTGCCCTTTACAGCAAACAGCATCAACCATATGTTCGGCCTCTTCTTTGGCCCCGATGATGATGCTCATCAACAATTTCTGGACACCCTCGACGCTGCTGCCTATGATGCCATCATGGTGGAGCTGACAGAAGCTGGTACGACATGGACAACCAGCAAGAAGAACCCCCATTCTGTCAATAGGGGACAGCTCCTCCCCGAAGCAAAACTGTGGAACGCTTTCATCAAAAAGCGTATCCTGCCCTCGTCCCACCATACGACAGTCAACCGACAGCGCTTGGCCCTCATTCACTCTATTATGCATGACAGGCCCATCAATGTGGGCAGGTACATGAGGGACAACATCATCGATTGTGCCTTCCGCTCAGACTCACGACTCTGCCTGCCGTTCACCATCACCGCCCTCTGCCGCTGTGCTGCCGTACCAGAGGAACCCTCCGACAAAATCAAGACGGGCAGTGGCTGGACTGACAACAACATCTCCAGCCTCATGGAGGTCATAGTCATATCACCCATCAACGCCTTTGACCCAAATGCCCCTCCTGCTGACTCCGATGATGAACCTGCCACCGACCCTGCCCCAGATGCTGTCGCCGACACCGCTCCGACAGATCAGTCTGCCCACATCCTTGCTGCAATCCTACGGGTAGAGGAGCGCCAAATGGGTTTGATGACTTTTATCCGTGACTTCTCAAATGCAACGGTAAATTTCATTACTAATACTTTACATTATTCGGATGTCATCTTCCCCACCTTCCCCGCCCATTATTTCCATATCCCCTCCCCCACACCCACACCACCTGTCTCTCCCCATATGCATTCTGCCGCTTCCACACAAACCCCTGCCCCAACGGCAGAAGGCAGCCCACCGGCAGACACCTCCCCTCGAGGAACCAAAAGACCTGTCACTGATGACAGCCCTCTTATCCGGAGGAATTTGGAAAGCGACTTTACGCGGGTCAAGCGAATTAAGCACGTGGCACACAAGAAGAGGCTGCCCAAAGCCATCACCACCAGCAGCTCTTGGGACAGTGGTAGCAGTTCCAACGTCCGGCTAGTGGAGCCGCCTGCCCCTCAACTTGCCGATGAACCTGCCCCTCCACCTGCCGATGAACCTGCTGATCAACCTGCTCCTGAACCTGCTCAGCCTCCCCCACAGCGCAGACGCCGTCATCAGATCCGCGTCAGCAGCAGCAGTGAAGGCAGCGACTAAAATTTAAGTTTTTACCTCTTATTGCTGCCTGCCTTTATATTTTGTGATGTACTTTTTTCTTTCTTTTATTTTTCATGTCATTTTGCATTGAGGGCAATGCAACCCTCGAGTTTGGGGGTGGCAACCCTCCATCATTAATGTAGTCTTAAGTACATCTTTTTATTAATTGTTGTGTCTTATTTTTTATCTATTTTTCTTTAAAAAAATCAGAAAATTTAAACCGTTGGCTTAAAAACTGTGAAGTTAACTTACCTGTCATGACAACTCTGTCGTGGCAGCATCTTTAGGACAGGTTAAGGAAAAGTTTAGAGCCTTTCTATAGTTCTGAAAACTTAAACACTTTTGTGACTGTTATATTGCTTAGATTTCTTTTAGCCAAACTAGAATAGGATGCTTAGAACTTGAATAGCCCCTAGAGGTGCCTAACACTGGCTCTAGGAAAGAAGTTTAGCAAAAGAAAATCAAAAACCTAGAGGTGCCCGAAACCGGCTCTAGGAAGCTAACTAGAGGTGCCCGAAATTGGCTCTAGAAAAACTTAGCTTGAAAATAGAAGAAAAAGAAGCATGAAAATGTGCATTCTAAAAGAAAGTAAACTTTGGCATAAAAATTCGAGTTAAGGAGTTGAATATTCTAGTGAAACTAAGAGAGTCTTAGCATATAACTGTTCACAAGCATGCACACACTGCACGAGAGCTATAGGGAGATTCCGGACAGATCCTAACCTTTCCGACAGGTTGCTGCCGCCGCAGAGAATGAGCGACGGGTAAGGGACAGTTCACTGTTTGAAGGCCAACACAAAAATTTTCAGTTTTCTTTTAAGTCTTCATTGCTTGAGGGCAAGCAAAAACTTGAGTTTGGGGGTGTGTTGAGTGTGTAAAAGTTCTATTATTTACACCCTTTTTAACCAATATTTCTGCTGCATTCAAGCATCATTGCATTGCATTTAGGTTAGTTTTCAATAAAACATCACAATTATATAAAAAGGCACGGATTCTACTAAAAGATGGTATATTTTGCAGGTAGCTGCCATGGTTGACGATGAAGGCAGGCGCAGGGCAGATAAGCAGGAAAGCTGAACTTGTCAAGCAGCTGAAGAAGACGAACCTGTCATGGACCTGTCGTGACAGCATGGTGACAGCAGACTTATGAAGAGGAAAAGTAAAGTGGACCTCGATAGATAGAGAAAAATCTGCTCGTTTGTCGTGTGAAAGCCAAATATTTTTCCAAGCCCCGGATCGAAAGATATGTCAAGCCAAAGCTCACGGAGAGGAAATTCCTAGAAACAAGGATGCGGCTGGAAAGTAGGAGACTTTAGAGATTTAGTCTTTATTAGAATCTTACTTTTAATTAAAGTTGTAATCCTTGTTACCTTAGATAACTTGAGCCCAAAGCTTATATAAGGGCATAGATTTAACCTAGGGCATAACCGATTACCCCATAACCGAAACCAAACCCCTGCCGTCCACCCGTCACCGACATGTTCTAAACTCCCCCTAGGGCCACGGGTTGTTTTGTAAAGTAGTTGCAAGGGTTGCGTTGTTTTAGGATTTTTCAAGTTCAATAAAATAAACTTCAAGTTCTTTTATCTTGGTTTTAACATCTTGCAAGAGCATCGGGAGAGCATTGTAAGGTTATCCATTTACTTAGCATCGGGAGAGTTAAGTATACGAAAGAGATAAGAGCGCGTTCTCTAGTTTATAGTTGAACTATCTCGTGCCTAGGGATAGGGCGAGGTTAAGTGGCTAAAGAAGAATTCATACACATCGGTGTTCATCCTTCGATTCACGCCGGGAGGTATCATCAAAGACGTGATCATCGACAGACTCTTGCCAAGCTTGAAGTACGGAGTTAGTGTTCGCTGCCGCGACAGCTAATGGACAGCCGCCGCGACAGGTGCTGTCGGCGACGGGCGCGACGACAGAACTGGAAATCTTAAGCAATTCAATACCTGCACTACTGAGCAATTCAATACCAGCCCATTCTCTCTATCTTGATTTCTCAATCCTTTTATTTACGTTTTTTACTTTATTATTCTCGTGACAACTCTTAATTATTTCTTTTACTTTCGTGCAGTAAACAAGGTGAAGTCATTAGCCCAATCCATGTGGAGACGATATCCGATACTTCGTATCACTTTACTACTTGCGTCGTGTACACTTGCACTACAATTGCGATAGATTCTTTTACACGCAACACTCATTGTCTTGTATCTGACCACACAATTGAACATTCTTCTGTAGCAACTGTCAAAGGAGCAATTATCTTCAAAAGATCACTTACAAACCTTCGATAGTAACAGTGCTAGACCTAGGAACTATAGATATCTATCACAGTCTTCAGTTTCTTCCAACTAACATCTCTTTCTGACTACTTAAGGTTTACTCTAACACACTCGACTGATCTACATGTCCTAGGAGAACATCTTCCTTGACGCAGAGTTCTCGTTTGCTCAACTTGGCATACAATTGATTCCCTAATAGGATCTACAACACTAACTTCAAAGCTTGTCATCGTCTTTCTCAGTACATGAATATACCTATGTATCATCTAAGAGAACTAATACAAACTGGTCAAGGAGCTCAGGAAGTATTCTGCTCACATCTCTATAAAAGTAGCTAACACACTAGTCAAACAAAGCGACATAACTCAGAACTCAAAGTGATCATAACTTGCCCCGAAAGCTGTCTTCGGTACTTCAACTTCTCTCACTTTCAACTAGTAGTAATCGGATCTCAAATTAATCTTGAAATGACTAAAGCACCCTCAACTGACCAACAACCCACTGATGCTCGGACAAAAAGGACACTGATTGTTCACTGTCAATTATTTCAACTTCCTGAAATCTAAACACATTCTCGTATTGTCATCTCTCTTCTTCACAAGTTGCACTGTCACACTCTAAGATGATGTACTAAGCCTAATGAATCTAAGGTCTCACAAACTCGTAGTTGATTCTTCAACACTCTCAATTCGGTCGAGAATCATAAGGTACAGAGCAAACAAAACAGGAGCAAGCTCGGAGACGGTATCAATAACAAACTCTTCTCCCCTAACAAGAGACAAATCGGGTAATTCTTGCCAACACTTTTAGGAAACACAAACTATTCTAACATTCTGCGGTCTAATTCTCATTCAAAAATCAAATTCATCACATTTGCCCGGCAAGCCTGTCAACCAAACTCACTCAATCTTTGACCTCTAAAGCTGGATCAACATTCGATACGAAATCCACATTCCCACCTTCCATTACAATCTCATAGCCTTCCGCAAGCTTTAAGAAAACTCCCATTGTCTCAAAGTCTACCCTAACTCTATGTTCTACAAGCCAAACCATGCCCTGTATCGCATCAAACCCGTAATAAGGCGGTTCCCTCACATCTACTGGAGACACGTGACCCTAAACCATCAACGAGCATCCCTTGTACATCTTTTTGACCACGACTGTATCCCCGAAGGAGCTAGTAACACTAACATCTACCTCTAGTACCTCACAAGGTAGATTCAACAACTTCGCATGCTCACTCAAAATACACGGACGCGTAGATCCAGAATTAATCAGAAAACAAGCTCAATGACTGTATCGAGGAATTACTTGATATAACATCGACATCATTACGAAGCCAACTCTTAGGTCCTCACTTCTTTTACCAACTCATATCAAGATCGGTCACATTGTTCTCTCTTAACAAAAAACCAACTCATAGGCACGCTGACCCAAACAGACAAACTGCACTCCAAACTCTGGTACGGTCATACTGACCTGAACTAAAGCGATGAACTCTCTCAACATTCACATCCTCTAAAACCTCAGATTCACGATTACCAGTTCCAGGCCCACGTCTCGACCTGAAGCTTACCAAAGACAACTATACAAAAATAAACAAAACACACAAGCAAGATTATTTAGGGTTAGCAAGAGCAAGGGTCCAAGGTGCTCAAGTATATTCCTTTACAAAAATCTTTTCAATTAAGTAATAGTAGCAATGGGAACTAGACACTACGCCTCAACACAACCATCATGCTAACATATGCTTTCAAACACCGTACTAACAGGCAAACATCAAGCATACATGGAAAAACATTCACCGAGACATAACAACAACATAACACCTCAAACTTACCTCACTTACCTACCCGAGGTCTCGGAAACCTAAGGCTCTGATAGCACTAAATGTAACCCCCTCGTCCCGGCCTGGTTGGATGACCGGTCCCAGTAGGCTACACGGGGGAAACCGAAGTGAAACCCGTTAAGGCTCCCCTTCGGTTAGCAACCCTATTTTTTTCTTTATCTTTTCTAGATGCCTTTATTAAATCCTATGTGATAGGGCGCACAGCGAACAAACACGGATACAAAACCCACAAGACATGCAATTAAACAGCCCAAACTTTCCTTATTAAACAGGCCGTATCAATACGCCTACCGAGGGTATCGATACGCCTTGATCAAAGTCAACCCTCTCAGTCAACCCAGGGAAGACCGTATCGATACAACCCTTGAGCGTATCGATACGCCCCTCTCGGTCAACATTTCGAGGTCAACGAGATGGAACTGTACCGATACACTAAGACACCGTATCGATACGCTATTAACCAACCAAAATCTCAGGATTCCAGAGAGCAAAGACCATATCGATACACCCCCGCGTATCGATACGCCCAGCCAAAAATGAGTCATGTAGGCAAGACCGTATCGATACGACCCTTAGACGTACCGATACCCCCTCCTCTGCAATTCTCCATTTTCAGCACAAACACAAGAGATTTACACTCTAAATGCATAATATGACCTCCCTAGCCACATACGAACATACATACAACATTTACAAACCATGATCTCGGCATACGAGGCATCCAACATGAACAAACATCATTCAACAAAGGAATTCATGTAATCATTCAAAGAAGGCATACAAAGCATACATGAGTTTCATGCCTTAGCAAACAAACATAAAACATTCATAAAAAGCAATCTAAACATGATTTTACAAGCCAAGCATGACATCCAAAAGCCAAAGCAACACAAGCATCCAAAAGACATGGCTATAAGCCTTCCAAACAAACACTTAGACATCAACATAAACATGGTTTACAAATCCATCAACATGAGGCATTAACAACATAAGCCAACACAAAGGAGTCTAGATACACGCTCCTAAAACACATAGCATTTCCCATTGCTAAACTACGACATTATTTAATAAACCATACTTGAGCAATTACCACACGCTTGGACACCCTTTTCATGCTCCTTGCTAACTCCAAGCTAAAGATCTGCATTGTCGAAAAAAGGAGAGCGTAAGCATAAAGCTTAGTGAGCGGAGCTCATAAACATAACTACGACAATGCAGGGTTCAAAGCTTTCTTTAAAAGTGAAGGCGAACCCATACAAGTTCAACTACAAGTCAACAATATAGGCATTTATCATGGCATCACACTTCGTGGTACGCATAAATGCATGATCTTAGATTAAAGCAAAATCATAAAAAGAGAATGATATAATGAGATACAACATGAGCACACATGGTATGCACAAGCATAACCAAAATACACACGGTGGGACTACACATCTCCGTTTCGACTAGTAGTTTTCCAACGGGACTACACATCACCGGAGTCTTATACCAATCGCTACCGGCGGGACTACACATCACCAGAGCAACGACAACCATCACGTGAGGTTCGACACCAACCATGCAACACGATATACAATCACTATCATACGACATGTACTCACTATATCATGCACAACCAAAACAAGTTGTAACAAAATCCACAATTAGGCATCACTTACTACTTACAATCTTACCAATCACAAATGGTCTTACTCACCATTTTCGTGCACAACCTGCACCAACTTACACACATCTTACAAGGCATATCAACATCACCATTATTACCATCATACATGATCAACGATATAATATTAAGCAACATGCTTCTTCCCAAAGTATTGGAATTTTATGCATATCAAAATATCATTTCAAGCAATGAAAAACAAATGATAAAAGGGAAAAATTAAAGAGGCAAGACACATCAACTTACTCTTGAGTTTAGATCGACTTTTCAAGCCCAATCTAAACTATTTCAAAACCATATTTGAACCAAAACGATTCTTGAAAACATTTCCACATCCACGTGCTTGAACCAACCTTTGAAAATCAAATTAAAACATTAACCACTCACCTTACTTCCTTAAGCAATCCAAGCAAAGCCGACTCAAGTCTCCACAACTTCCGGAATCGTGCCCGAACCTCCCAAGGCCAAATCCGATGTCTCTATTCAATCAAAAGCAATGTATTAACCTCTTAATCAACCACAATTTATTGTTACACATCAGCTCTCAATTCTCTAACATTTTCTCAACAATTCAAAGCCGAAATCCTCACAAATAATCCCATTTTCGTACTCCAGCAAAACCCAGCCATTACCTCCCAATTTAAACACTTAAAACACTCCAAAACATGTCCAAAACATCATCATAATGCTGTACAACCATCAGCCCTTCATTTCCCCACACAAACACTTCAAAAACTCTTAATTTCCACTCTTAAAAACCACCTACAGCAGTAGCTACGGGAATCCCATCAAACTAACATTATAACCTCTCAAAAATCATCCTAAAACATCTAAAAACACCCACCAAATGTTGCTATAACATCAACCCAACAATTTCTCACAAAATCATTCCAAAAACACAAATTTTGACACTTTAAATACACCCCTAAAAACTCATTTCGGGATTCTTTATAAAACTCAATCAAATTGAGATATAATGTTCCATTGGGCAAGGTTAGATGAAAACTCAACTCTATTAATCAAAACAACCCAAAAAGCTATTAAAGTTTCATGCTTTTCTTCAAACTTGAAAACTTCAAAAACTCAAAAGGATGATTTCTATGAAAACTAAAGCTATGGAAATGTTGGAAATCATGAGGGGAATTCAAAAACGCAATTACCTCGAAGAGAGCCCTTGAATTGATGGAGAGATTTGATGAAATAGTGCTTTAGGGGGTAAGAGGGGTTTTAGGTTTTCAAAAGTGGTGGAATGAAGAAGATGAGCATCTTTTTTTAAAAATAAAACCCCCCTTTGTCATCTTATTTCCCATTCATTTTAAAATTTACTAAAATACCGTTAATGAGAAATGGTCATCTTCCACTATTCTAAAATCCATGGAAATTTGGGCTTTAAATTAAAACAAGTCAAACATAATTTATTTGTTTTGAAAACCCGAGGCCCAAAATAATATTTTATTATTTAATTTCACCCGACCCCCAAACCCAGGTGTTACAGTGGATGCTCAAGACACATGACCGGAGACAAGAGTAGATTCATAGAGCTCAAGCTAAAGCATTGTGGAGTCATAACTTTCGGTGACAACTCGAAAAGCCACATTGAGGGTATTGGCTCTATTGGTAATCTCTCATCTATCTTATTAAAAATGTATTACTTGTCAATGATCTTAAACATAATCTTTTGTGCATTAGTCAACTTTGTGATAAAGATTTTGATGTTCTTTTTTATAAAATGGGTGTAAAATTGTGAACATTAAAACAAATGAATTAATGCTCATTGGTCATCGCATAGAAAATATTTATATAGTGCATTTAGATGACAAACATTCATCCCATGCATGTTTAGTTGCACATGATAAGTATGATGCATGGTTGTGGCATAGGAAACTTGGGCATGCTAGCATAAGTGTTTTAGAAAAATTGGCTTCCCAAAATCTAGTTAGAGGTTTACCCAAGCTAAAATTTTTATTAGATAAAATATGTGATGCTTGTGCTAAGGGTAAACAAAAGAGAACCTCATTTAAACTCATTAATGATGTTTCGACTAGTAGGGTATTACAACTAATCCACATGGATTTATTTGGGCCTATTAGAACTATGAGCTTGGGTGGTAAGTCATATGCATTTTGTATTAGTAGATGACTTTTCTAGATACACTTGGGTTCTATTCTTAAGTACTAAGGATGATGCTTTAGAAAATTTTATTACATTTACAAAAATTACCCAAAATGATCTTGATCTTAAAATTTCACATATTAGAAGTAATCATGGAACCGAGTTTCAAAATATGAGCTTTGAAGATTTTTGTAATGAAAATAGTATTAGCCATAATTTTTCGGCTCCTCGCACTCCTCAACAAATGGGGTAGTTGAGAGGAAAAATAGAACTTTAGAAGAGATGGCTATGACAATGCTTTGTGAAAACAACTTACTTAAGTATTTTTGGGCGGAAGCCACTAATACGACTTGTTATATTATTAATAGAGTAATGATTATGCCTATTTTAAAGAAAACACCCTATGGGATTTTAAAATTCAAAAAGCCTAACATTAGCTATTTCCACCCTTTTGGTTGTAAAAGCTTTGTTTTAAACAATGGAAAAGACAACTTAGGTAAGTTTTATGCTAAAAGTGATGAAGCAATATTTTTGAGGTATTCCCTAAACTCTAAAGTCTACAGTGTATTTAATAAAAGAATTTTGATTGTTGAAGCGTTTATACATGTTGTTTTTGATGATAACCTCTTCCGAGGAAGGAATCTTGTGATGATGATGATGTACGGATCATTGAAGCCATTGATGGAAGACAAACATCAAAGGTGGATGAGATTCCAACCAAAGAAGATGATGCACAAGATCCACCTCTTGAAGCCTTGAACGACTTGGCTCTTAAGGAAAAGGAGGTGACATACCCAAGGAAGTTCAACTATGTCAAAGGTGGTGAAATCTTGGGTGATCCATCCAAGGGGGTAACTACTAGATCCTCTCCCAAACATATGAATCATGTTGCATTTATCTCATGCATAGAGCCTAAAATATCAAAGAAGCATTAAAAGATGATTTTTGGATATTGGCTATGGAAGAGGAGATTAATCAATTTTAGAGAAGTAAAGCATAGACATTAGTTGATAGGCCTTGTAATAAATCTGCTATAGGAACTAAGTGGGTTTTTATGAACAAACTGGATGAGAGTGGTAATATAGTGAGAAACAAGTCTATGCTTGTTGCTCAAGGTTACACTCAAGAAGAGGGAATTAATTTTGATGAAACATATGCACCCGTAGCTAGAATGGAAGCTATTAGGATGCTTCGTCATTTGCATGCTATCACGATTAGAAGCTTTTTCAAATGGATGTAAAAAGTGCTTTTCTAAATGGTTTTATAAATGAAGAAGTGTATGTTGAACAAACACCCGGTTTTGAAGATCCAAACTTTCCAAACCATGTTTTTAAACTAACAGAAGCTTTATATGGTTTGAAACAAGCTTCTAGAGCTTGGTATGAAAGACTCTCAAACTTTTTAATTGAAAAAGGCAAGGTGGATACTACACTTATCATTAAAAGATATGGCAATGACATTTTTTAGTTCAAATATATGTCGATTATATTATTTTTGGTTCTACTAATGAATTTTATTGCCAAGAATTTTCAAAGCTAATGCAAGGTGAATTTGAGATGGGCATGATGGAAGGGCTCTCATTTTTCTTGGGGCTTCAAATCAAGCAAAGGAAAGATGACACCTTCATAAATCAAGCTAAATACATCAAGGATATGCTCAAGAAGTTTGGCTTGGAGAATGTAAAGCCTCAAGCCACTCCTATGAGCTCATCAATTAAGCTTGACAAGGATGAAGGAGGTAATTTTGTTGATTCCAAGCTTTATCGTTCTATGATTGGATCTTTGCTTTACCTTACCCCAAGTAGACTCGATATCAAGTTTAGTGTTTTCTTGTGTGCTAGGTTTCATGCTTGTCCTAGAGAATCACACTCAGTTACCATTAAGATAATCTTTAGATACCTTAGAGATACACCTTGTTTAGGTCTTTGGTATCCTAGAGACTCCTCTTTTAACCTTCATGCCTTCTCTGATGCGGATTATGGGGGATGTAAGATAGATAGGAAAAGTACCTCCGGAACATGTTAATTCTTAGGTAGTATGCTCCTGTCTTGGTTCTCTAAGAAACAAAAAAGTAGCTTTATCTACCACCGAAGCGAAGTACATATCCTTAGGGAGTTGTTGTGCTCAAGTCCTTTGGATGATACAACAACTCTTAGACTATGGTGTTAAAGTAGATATCATACCCCTTAAGTGTGACAACACTAGTGCCATTTGTCTCACTAAGAATCCCATCCAACACTCTAGAACCAAACATATAGAAATTAGACATCATTTCATTAGAGATCATGTCTTGAAAAATTATGTAGTTCTAGAATATGTTTATACCTTGAACCAATTAGCGAATATATTAACCAAACCTTTAGATAATGAGCATTTTTGGACCCTTAGGAGAGTGTTAGATTTAACCAGCCTTCCTTGACCCTTTTAGGTCCCAAATGGCCAAAATTTGTCGAATTTTGAATAATGATCATGCTTATGTGATTTTGCTTCTTAATGCATCTATGCTTGTTGCTAGGGGGAGTATGCATCAGTTTTAGTTCATATAACATGCTCATATATCATTTACATGCATTTAGGCTCGATCTAAGTTGGCTCTTTGGACATGAAACTACCCAAAATTCATTTTCTGGCAAGGGTGTATCGAAACAACTAAATCTGTTTCGATACAGGCTTAATTTGAAATGATTCCAGTAGTGAATCGTATCAAAACGGGCTCTTCACGTTTCGATACGGGTTCGAGGTGTTGTTCTGAAATAGGGTCACCTTGTATCAAAACGAGTCTGGTACCGAAACGGCTCAATAGCGTTTCGAAACGACCGTTCCGAAACACCAAGTGGCACATCAAAACACGATCGTGCAGATTACTTTAAATGGCTTTAAAATAGTATCAAACTTTAATGAAAACACCAACTCTCTTTTTCTCTCAAACCCTAACCAAAAACCCTTATATAAACTCTTCAAATCCCTTGATTTTTCACATCAAAACATAAATTTTTTTAGGGTTTTCAATCTTCACATCAAGGCTAGAGCTTTGCAAGCAATTTGGTGCATCAATCATCCCTCATTCATCCATTATCCCACATCAAGGTATAAAACCTTTCTTTTTTATTTTAAAATTTCGTTTAATTTTATAGGTTGTTTTTAATTCCTTTTTGTAAAAAACATATACATATTGTATAGGTTTTCAAGTTTTTGCAAAAAAATTCAAAATCTAATTTTTTATTCGAATATAAATTATACTGTATATTTTTTAAATCTTTTTTTTTCGAAATTCTTTTTACCAAAGATTTGTTTTATACTTATATATGTTTTTAAACTATATTGCATATTTTTTATCAACACATTGACTATCGAGTTGTATATTGGATTGAATTTGGTTGATTTACGCATACATATATTTTTGTGTCTTGATTTTCTTCTAGATTTCGAATATGGGCTCTAAGAAGAGAGTACCAACCAATGAGGCTGGTGGAAGATCCAACATCGCTGACGATTCTACTCTTCCCAACCTCACTTTACTCTACCAAAGGTCTCTTCGAAACAAAGATGCACATACCAACTTCAAGCTTTTTCAAGATCATGCTATCTGCCTTGAGCATATTGTCTCTGTACCCTTTTTGGATTCTGAACGTTTTCAATTTCGCTATCTCACCTTATTGAGGCGTTGGAACTTCATGACCTTTTTAAGCTTACCCGGTACTTTGTACCGTAAAATGGTTTTTCTTCTCTATGCCAATGCCCGTTGTATCTCAAATGCGAATCAAGTGGTTTCCATTGAGTCCTATCTAATGGAGAAGAAGTTTAGAGTTGATCGGAAACCTTTGTTAATCTTTTCGAGTTTGAGGATGAGGGAATCTCGGATGAGAACTCGTTGGGACATACTCTTGGTGGCTCCGTCACGGTCCTTGATGCTCATGTCGCATCCTTCATCTTATGGTCTCGTGGTGGTTCCGTCCTTTCGGAGGAAAATTCTCTCACATTCAGCAAGTCGACGACTTTTGGATTCGATGCTTTCGTAAGGAACATTGACCAAATATTTGTCAAATCATGTTTTACAAGATGGTACATCTTGTTCAAAAACTGCAACTCTGATCTTGTCACTTCCTTCACCTATGGCATCGCCTTGAGCTACTTGTTCTCAAAGTTAGGGATTGATTGCTCTCTTGACTATCTGGAACCTCTCAAAGATCCCATTAATGAGTGCACTCTTCTCCGGAACAAATTTCATTTCATTGATGGAGAGTGGACTTGTGTCGAGAATCCTCCTCAAGTTGCGGCCCTGAACCTCAACCTCAAGTTGCTCCACCAAACAACAAAGCTCTCATGACTTTCCTTACCGAGCAATTTAATTGCTTGTGCACCCACATGGACTCTGGTTTTGCCACTCTTGGCACTTGTCTCACTTCCATGGAGGGACGTATCCAAAACATTAAGAATCACCTCACTTCGGTTGAAACTCAACAAACCTCTATGGGCATGTCCTTTACCGGCTTCTATGGCGAATGAAGACAATTCTGAATGAGCTCGACCAATGATCAAGATGAGGATGATGAGGATCCTTAGATTTTTGCATTCCATTGCATATCATCTAGTTTAGGATTTCCCTTTTTATGCACCTATCTGTGTTTTTGCTTTAAGACCTATGCTTTGATTCATGTTTGAATTTTTTGTTTTAAATATTAAGGTTTGGATATTATATTTGAAGATTATGAACTTATTTTGCTTTGGTTTCTAATTCTTAAGGAAATTATGTTGCTTTAATTTTGATTTGCCTTGTGCTCTATTGCTTTATCTTTGCCTTCATTAATTTTGTTCTAACAAAAAAGGGGATAAGGGTTAAGCTAAAATTTTCAAAACCTAGCTTAAATTTAGGGGGATTTTACTTAAAAATTTACTTTGGTTTTGTTATATCAAAAATAGGGAGATTGTAAAACTAATATTTGGTTTTGATATAACAAATAATTCAAGGGTCAAATTACAAAGTAAATAAATTTTTAAGTAATCAAAAATACTTACCTCTGACAAGTAAAATTTACACTTAAAATGTTTTGAAGTCAAAACTTAAACCCCATAAATTTTTCTAAGTGTTTCGATATGTTTTGCCACTGGAAGGATCCATTTCAATACGGGCTATTCTCGTTTCGAGACAACCTTCATCTGGGCTTTTGATTTTTAAGTGTTGTTACAAAACGACATATACCTGTTTCGATACAGGGGTTAAGTAATTTTAAAATTGGGCATTAAATGAACTAGCTGTTACTTGTTAGAAACAAACTTTTGAAGATTTAGTTAAGTGTTTCAATACACCCATATGTTGTTTCGAAAAAGAAGTTTACAATTTCAAAACGTTTCAATACAGTTTGTTTCTGTTTCGATATGACCCTCTTGTTGCATGTTACTGTTTCAATACAACCTATAGTTGATTCGATATGGGCCTTTTTTACACACAACGACTATTTCTTTTTTTAGTGTCTGTTTCGATACATGGGCCTCGTGTTCCAATACGGGTAGTTGTAGAACAACATTTATAGAGGGAAGAGAGAGCCCCAACGGCTCTATTGATGATCTCAACCACCCAAATGGATAAAAATCAATGAGAATGTATAAAGACAAGTCTCCAAAGCTGCAGCAACAACAATTGAACCTTCAAGCAACATCAAAGCATTCAATCCAAACCCTAGTGCATTTAGTGTCAAATTCTTGTACCCAACTCATTTGAAATTTTTTATTGTAAGTCTTTTTAGACTTTGGGGAGTGTTTATGTGTAATTGGGTAAACAAATAGCCTTTGAGATGTACAATCAAAGCTTGTCAATCTTCCTTTGTAAAAGAGTGATATTGGATCAATCTTTGGGTAAAAAGATTGATCAATTTGTAAGGTTTCCTCCTATGCCGAGAAAAGGGGACGAATTCAAGTTAGTGAATTGGTTAAATTCTCAGTAGGGTGCTGAGGTAGTGGATGTAGAGCTTGTTCGAAGCTTGAACCACTCTAAAATTGCCTTGTCTTCATTTTTAAATTATCCATTTGCACCCTTCAATTTTTATTCCACCAATTCACCCCCTCTTGGTGATTAGCCATCATTTGATCAACTCAATAGAAATAAATCGTTGAATTTATTTATTGAGAATTTGTTCCATTTGCAAACTGAATCTTATAAATAAATTTGTTTTTTGGAATTTGACTTCCGGCGTTTTAACGAGTTTACTTGATCTCCTTTCAAACAAAGTGGACAAATCTATTCTAACAGAATTTGTTATTGGAAGTAACATTGGTTACTAAATCTAAAGCGATGATTCCAAATTACATTCTCAAAGCCTAGTCTGATGCACGTTATAAAGTGTACAATATTTTAAAAATGGCTAAAGAATTGTAAGGGTCATTGGACCATAAATACAAAATGGAAGATGTTAGTGCTAAGAAATTCTTAGTTATCAAATTCTTAATGGTTGATTCCAAATTGTTGTGAATCAAAGGTTGTGACATTAATTGATCACTCACGATATTCTCACTAAAGGAATGTTAATAAGTGAATCCATTCAGGCGTTAGTCATTTGAAAAGCTAATAGCTACTTGGAATGATTTCAAGAACTTCCTTAAGCATAAAATATTGAAATCCATTAATGGATGAATGAAAAACAATATGAAAGTGCATGTCTAGGATTGTTTCTTTGAAAGACATGGTATTTAAGCGTCACTAGTGCACCACCTCTCTTTTCGTAAGTTACCTATCTGGTGCACCGTTCATTATTGTTCTTTCTATTATACCATGTGAACTTTTGTTTTAGGGTTTTAGTTCACTAAATTCCTAGCATTTAACAGAAGTTAAAAAATTATGTTTCTGTTTCTGGTTTTAGTTTCTGACTAAATTCCTGACGATAAACAGATTCATCAGTTTAATGTTTCTCGTTTGTGGCTATGAGCTACAATGAAAAACCAATAAAATTCATTGGAAAGAATTTCAAAATGTGGCAACAAAGAATGATGTCTATTTGACCATGTTAAACTTGGTCAAAGATCTGATCCTCCTATTATTAGAGAGGATAAGGTAAATGTTGTTACCAACTTAAAATGTTACTAAGGCAAATATTGTTGTGAAAAATATTTCTAGGGCAAATTTATTGGATGTCAAAAAGGACTTCAAGAAAAACAAATCGTAGAAAATGTCTGATGAGACGAAAAGGCAGCGTGTTCAAGAAGTAAAATTTCATGTGAAATGCTTCAAATTGCCATAAAATGGGGAACATGTCTCCGAACTGTAGGCTTCTAAAGAAATTAAAAACAATTAAGATCAATGTTATGACAAAATATTGTCATAACAATTGATATGAAAAACAATTTTTTTGAAGGAAAATTTATTACCTTCATGATAGTACAAACTAGTGTTATGAGAATTTGCTTAAAAGCAAAGATACTATAGAGCAATTGTTCTCTATAAGCAGGATGTTAAAACTCAAACTTAATAAATTTATTAATGTTAAGGAGAAACTCTATGTGAGTAACGCTGCAACATCCAAGGGTACAATAATTTTGAAGATAACTTCTGAAAAGAATTGGAACTTTAAAATGTGCCTGGCATGTGGGGAGAAGTTATTAAATCAACTAATTACCTTTTAAATAAGGTTTCGCACAATAAAAGAGGAAAGCTATCATACGAGTTATGGAAGATAACTAAACCTTTATATAACTACTTGAAAATGTGGGGGTGTCTTGCAAAAGTAATGACCTCATTACCAAAGTAAATGAAAATATGTCTCAAAATGGTAGACTGTATTTTCATTGGCTATATAGATCAGAAAAACGTATATCAGTTTATTGTATGCAAATCAAAGAACCCTGAGATTCACAAGAATATGGTAATGGAATCAAAGAATGCATCATTCTTTGAAAATATACTTCCTTGTATAACTAAGGAAGTTGATCCAAGTTCAACGAAAGGAACTTTAAAGACTATCAATTATGATAGTCCAGATGTTCAGCTAAACCTTGAAACTAAAATATTGTCACGATGACAAATAAGTGTGACAATGTGTGTATGTCAAACCTACCAACATTAGGATATATGAACGTATGTTGATGGCATACTCATTGTTATAAGTAACAATGAAATGCTAAACATACCAAAGACATGTAAAATTCAAGATTGACATGAAAAATATGAAACTGACTGATTTGATTTTGGGCATCCAAATATAATGATTGTCTCATGGTCTCATATTGACATACTCACACTACGTGGACAAGAGAAGTTTGAAAAGGATGTTTCCAGCATAGCCAGAACTCCATTGAATATAAGTCAACATTTGTCCAACTATTAACTAAATGAAATATGCAAAGGTCATAGACAATCTAAATGAACTGTAATAGACCAGATATTGCTTTCATTGTAAGAAATTTAAGCAGATTCACAATCAACCCAAGTTCAAACCTCTAGAAAGCGATTGTGAGAGTAGTGAGATATCTCAGATATACTTAAGACTATAAACTGCATTATTCCAAAGTTCCTATTATTTAGAAGGATTCTCAGATGCCAGTTGGTTATCTGATATTCAAGATACCAAAGGCACAAGTGAATATGTTTCACATTGAAAACATGAGCTATGTCATGGAATTCCTCAAGACAAACATTAACAACTAGATCCATAATGGAATTCAAGTTTGTAACTCTAGACAAGTCTAGAGAAGAACCCAAATGGTTTCAGAATTTCTTAAAGGATATTCATGAATGGAAAACGCATGTGCCCACAATATTCATAAATTGGTAGAGCACGAAGCTTTAGGTATAATGGTAAGTCGAGACATATGCGTCGTCGACACAATTAAACAAATGGTCTTAATTGAGTTATCTCTATTGGTTTTGTAAGATCAAAAGATAACATTGGAGATCCACTAACCAAAAGGTTAAATCGAGATCAAGTTGAGAAACACTGAAAGGAATATGACTATAGCCAGAAAATTTAAGGGGTTATGTGAAGGAAAACCCTACTTAGCTGACTGGAGATCCCAAGATCTAGGTTCAAAAGGACAAACGCATAGACCTTGTGCGGTCACTGTAGGGTACTTATCCCCAGGTTCGTTCCTATGATGAAAACAGTGATAAAAGTGGAATAGGCTAAGCAAAGCTTTTAATGACCATTGTGTGCTTCAGTGAGCCGAGCAACATGAGTCACCTATGTGAGAGTAAAGTGGGGTCACTTCAGGGAGACTATTGGGCATAGTTCTTTCAAACTCTTGCAGAACCAGATGATGTTCACGACCATATAGACATACCAATAAGAACTAATACTCTTTTCAAAGAGGTAGTTGTGTGAAGTATATCATCGTTTACACAAAATGGCAGAACAATTCAAGGACATCACGTCTACTAGTCAGCTAGTAAAGTAAATATACTTTTACAATGGAAGGTTTAAAGGAGGAAACCTACCTATCCTATGCAGCTATCGATCGTAGATTCTATCACCACATCTAGTCAAAATGTTTTTTGATTAAATGATCAATTCCATTCATATGGGGATTATTGGAAAAATGATAATTTTGGAGCTTTGAATGAGAAATTGATACAAACGTTGTTGAGGAAAAATGTGGAACCAAATGTTGGTTAGTAAATGTGCAACGATGCACAACGTGGGTAACGTGAATTTCCGGACCGATCTGGCCCTTCGTGGGCTTGCAGATAATTTAACCCCAAATATTTCCTCCAATAAGAGCATATATTTGCCAAATTCTGTTTTAGAATTAATATGATAAATATTAAAGTTTCCACAACTCAAAACATAAAGAATTTTCTATTGTTTTACTCTGTGACTTTTAAAAGTAGTTTTTGGTGATAGGAGACGTCAAAGTTGTAGTTCGTGATCTCTACAGTTGTGTAACTGTAGTTGATCATCTAGTTGTTGTATCCTGGGAGACAGATAACCAAAAATCTCAAGCACCAAGGAGTGGCCGAAAATTTGTCTTGAGGAAACTGTGTAGCTACAGGCCTCAACTTATTCCCAATCAGTTTAGTTTTAGATATGTTGTATCTTTATCTCTTCTTATGTTCGCTCAATATTTCAATATAAGATTTATATTTTATTGATTTATTATTTCTTGGATTAACGATATTCTAACACATGTCATATGTGCTCGAATTTATATTTCGGATTTGCAATTACTCTGACCAGATGTATGAACACATGATAGAACCAAGTCAATAAGCACTTTCGAGGTTAATAAGTTGCAAAGTTTGTGAAGCTATAAGTTCAAAAATTAACGTGTTAAATTTAAAAAATCTTGGGACTTTTGAGCTTGGAGGCATGGTTTTGAACTCCTCCAGATCTAATCGGATTGCTCTCAAGTTGTAACTCTAATGATCCTGACGCTAAACATAGCTCTCTCTCTTTGGTCCGTACGATTGATCTTTTTCGCCAAAAAGTATGGATGATCGAATTCCTTTCGATTCCCCGTGAAGCAAACTAGTCAGCCCACACTTTGGCCAAGCAAATGGATTCGGACCACATTTTGATTTGCTCGTTATGACTCTCCTCATTTTCCCATTTAACGCCTACTTACTAATTACTAGAGAGGTAGAAGGTCCTCCCTATTGTAAGCCTAACAATCGCTAGACACTTTGTTTAATCTTCATTTCAATAATAAAAAACTTGCTAAAATCTTTTCAACTTGAACATAAAGATTCAAGCATTCGGTTGGAGGCAGTCGGGGCCCGAATCTAAAACATAGACCCTAAATTAAAGATTTAAATTGTAGTTGTATTGATGGTTGTGTTATGTTTATCGTGGTTGCGGACATTACATATGTTATCTCGGTCACTAAAAGTTGAAATTTTTTAATGACATACTCTATTGTGAACATAATAGTTGTAGGTATCGTCTTTTCGGATGGTACCACTACCGTTATATAATTGTCGATGTTGTGGTTGCATACCGCTATTTAAATCATTGTCCCTAATAGAAAGTAATAAAAAATAAATTTCAAGAGTAGATTCATAATAACATGTATTGAAAAATTGGGTCTCCAATAACAAATGTCGAAAAATTTAAATTTTAAGAGTACGTCATAATAATAAATAGGGTAAACTACTTCATTGACCACCATAACATTAAAAAAGTTGCGATTTGACCACATTACTTTTTTTCGAAGCAATTAAACCACCAAGCTATTTAAATGGTATCATTGTGACCACCATCCGTTAAAAACAACAGAAAAATTGACAGTGTTGTTAAATAAAATTGGTATAATTACACATTTGGTCCCTTATATTTAAATTTTTTTATCAATTTAGTCATGATTTTAATCTAATAAAATAAATTAATTATTTAATTAGGTGGTGACACATTTATTGGAAGATTTTAATTATTTTTATTTAATTTGTCACATGATTGGAGAAGAAAAAATCAAAGCAATGAAAAACCTCCAGGAGGGATCGAACCCATAACCTCAAACATAAGAAAGAAAGACAAGCTCGCTTACCATTGGGCCAAGCAAATTTTAGTGATGTAAGTTACATCATTTAATATATGTTTTAATTACTTGTTAATGCCCGGAAAAATGAAAACAAAGAGAATGGCCTTTGGTGGATTCGAACCAGTGCTCTTGGAGTAAAAGTAAAGCGTGTTTACCACTAGGCCAAACAAATTTAATAAATATAAAGTACAACATTTAATATATGTCTTGAATATTTGTTAATGCCCGAAAATATAAAAGAAAATAAAATGTGGTTTTAGGAAAATCGAACATAAAATATTTAACCCAATATAATTTTGATTTATTTAATTAAATTTTGATTTATTTAATTAAATTTTAATTTATTTAATTGGGTTAAATATTTTATGTTAGATTTAACACAATATTTAAAACACATTTTATTTCTTTTTATTTTTTCTGAAAAATATATGTCTTAAATAAATTAAAAATATATTGGGTTAAATATTTAACCCAATTAAATAAATCAAAATTATATTGGGTTACATATTTTATGTTCAATTTTCCTAAAACCACATTTTATTTTCTTTTATTTTTTTGGGCATTAACAAATATTCAAGACATATATTGAATGTTGTACATTATATTTTAAAAATACGCTTGGCCTAGTGGTAAACATGCTTGTCCTTCTTTCTTATGTTTAAGGTTGTGGGTTTGATTCCCTTGGAGGCTTTTCATTGCTCTTATTTTTCCTTCTCCAATCAGGTGACACATGTCACCACCTAATTAAATAATTAATTTATTATATTAGATTAAAATTAGGACTAAAATCATAGATTTTTTAAATATAGGGGACTGAATTTGTAATTATACCAATTTTATTTAACTGCACCGTCAACTTTTCTTTAATTTTTAATGGCTGGTGGTCACATTGATACCATTTAAATAGTTTGGTGGTTTAATTGCTTCGAAAAAAAGTAATGTGGTCAAATCGCAACTTTTCTAATAGTATGGTGGTCAAAGAAGTAGTTTACCCTAATAAATATTGGAAAAAATCGGACCCCTAATAACAAGTATTAGAAAAAATAAATTTTAATAGCAGACTCCTAATAATAAATATTGGAAAAAATTAGACCTTGAAAAAAATTAGGCCCCTGTAACCCCCTTAGCCCGGCCTAGACGGTTGACCCGAACTACGAAGATTACACGGGGAAAACCAAAGTCAACTCGAAAGTCAACCTTGATTAACGACCCTTTTTTTTTCTTTTTAATCTTATCTAAAAGCAAATTAACCCTAGATATGTTCATAAGATCAGCATACTCAAAGATCACCACAATCAGAAAACATTTAGGGACTCGATTGCATAATTTATAAACTTAGGGACCAAAAAGCAAATTCTGGAAATTATGAGGACTTAACCAGTTTTTAAGTTACCAATATGAAATTAATCATGTTTCATGCTTCTCTGCCAAATTTCAACTCAAACGGGCATCTCAAACACATCCAATTGCATGAACAAGATTCAGGACCAAAACGCAAAGATTTCAAAACATTTAACCATCAATTTCAGTGTCCAACGGTCGCGTGTTCCGGAACAGAGCTGAACCGTTTCGAAACTCGTTGCGGAACGAGGCTTGGCAGTGGCAAATCTGTTCCGGAATGGCTCCACCTGTTTCGGAACGCCTAGGCCATTTCAGGCCCTCTGTTCCGAAACGGTAGCACCTGTTCCGAAACAGGCTGCCCAGATTGCAGATTTTTTTCTGGTTTATCATGCTTTCAACCAATAAAACATGTTCCAAAGACCCTCAAATCATACCAGCAAGTCATTATATACTTAAGGAACATAAAAGCATCAACCATTCTCAAACATGGCATCAATTAAGGAAAAACCCAATTCTATAGGCATGCATCCTATATTGAAAACCATTCAAGCACCAAAACACCAAACCAACCTCAAAAAGGCCATTTACATGTTCCATTAATATCAAAAGCATAAAACCAACTTAGGGAGTCCAAAACATCTCCCAAAACAACAACATAGGTTCCTATTGCCAAATGCCCAAAAGCTAATAGTGTTAGGAAAACATTCACCATACATGAGCTTAGTTCTTCACTTGGATTCTTGACCTCCTTGCTGCCCTTTATGCACTTCAATGCTCTGCATTATTGATTTAAGAAAAGAGAGAGCGTAAGCACATAGCTTAGTGAGGAATGCTCATTTAAAACATCCCAATAATGCATTAACAAAATTCCTTTTTAAAACCTTAGTTCAAATCAACATTTGATCATGCACATATGTATATAAACCAAGCATTTCATGCTTCAAATCATTAACATGTCATATTGGCTTTCAAGTGATCATCATAACCATCTTTCCATTCAAAACACAATCGACAATCAACAACCGGATACGCGGATTACAAGCGTTGTCCCATACGCTTCATACACACTACCAATATCAAGGTGGAGCAATGGTACAATCACAACCCCTCAACACCCGTGATGAAGACTATGGTACAATCACAACCCCTCCACATCACTCATTGGTAGTTGTATAACATCACTAACGAGATCACGGGACATACAACACAAGATCCACACATGGACTTTTAACCACCATTGTGATCTTACCATACACAAGGTCCTCAAATGGAATTTTAACCACCATTATGACCTTAGCACAAGACCCACCCATGGACTTCTAACCACCATGGTGTTCTTAACCATCTCGTTAGTGTACTTGGATGGAGTCTACGGTACAATCACAACCCCTCGACATCCAAGGCGACTTTATTCACGGTGCACCCAATCCTATAGCCGGCTAACTATATCCGATTCAAGTAACTTTTAAACCAACACATCACTTGCCAATATACATCATTTAACAACATTAATCCACTGTTTTAAAGCATTTAACAAAGCCACAAATAATCATGCATTACTATGCATCAAAACCACATTTAACAATGTTCAAATCAAGGATCTCTTACCTTGAGCATCCTTCAACACATGGCTTATAAAACCAGCATTAACATGCTAAAAATATGCTTTCAAAACAGAATTTAAACATGCAATTAAAACACATTGCATTCAACCAACTCATGGTTCATCAACAAGAGAGTTTTCCCGAAAACTTACTCTTGAGCTTAGCTAAGGTGTTTAGACTTAAACTAAGCTCCCAAACCTTCAAAACATTGGTTTCAAAGCTGAAAACCAAACTTCACTCACCGATTCCATTTCGCAAGCTTGCCGAAACACCAATCAAGCTTCCGGATCAACACCACAAGGATCCGAAGATGTCTCCCCTGTTTTAAACACATCAAAGTAGAGGATTAATGCATCATCATGCATTAATATCTTCAACCAAGACACCTAAACTCGCTGCTCTCATCAACACTCACATTCCGGCTACCAAACACAACCGAAATCACAACCAAACATCTCTACAACACTACCCAGCCAAGATCCATCAATTCCAATCATTCATAAACCTTAATTAACATCCAAAAAGGATCTAATCACGTCCTTATACCTCCAGCTATAGCAGAACATCAAGATCACCCCAAAAACCACCAAAAACTCAAGCAAAACTTAGGAAAATCAACCTATTCGGGATTGCATTGATTAAACCTCAATTTTACATCAATTATACATCCAATTTACATCAAATAGACATCTCAAAACAGTGCCCAATCATTTCATACGAATTTCATCAAAATTAAATCAAATCTTGCATTTTAAAGCCAAGATCAAGAACACATCATTAAAACCTTTTATAAAACACAAATCAAGGATTGAGAACTTGGGAATTTCAGTAAAGAACTGAGTATTTAGAGGAGAAGCACGTTCATACCTCTAAATGTGAGTTTCTCCCTTTTTGGAACCAAGATTCTTGAAAATCCAATAAGCAAATGCTAAGGTTTTTGATGTAGAAATGATTAGAGATCAAATGAAGGTTGAAATCTCATCTTTAGATGCCAAAATCAGAGGAAAATGTGCTGGAGAAAAGTGTTTGGGTTGAGAGAAAAGTTGAGAGAAAAGAAATGAAAAATTTTAGAGAAAAGTTAGTTATGACAAAATATCTTTTTCCCTCCTTTTACAATTAAATAAAAACCATTAATAAATTGATTAATATTAAGAAAAATCTGGAGAAAACTCTTCTTGGGTAAATAGCTCCATAAAGATTCAAAGTTTCAATCCTTTTTAAAACAGTCACCAAGTTTTCGAAAATTACATTTTAGTCACTAACCCAAAATGTCACACTTCCAAACCTCATTTTGTAAAATTGATTTCACCACTCTCTTATATATAATAAAAGAGGATTTTAAGATATTTTTCCATATTTTTAATGCATCCCGAACTAGGCTTTCCTAGAATTACCCTTTTATATTCGAACCGTAATCCGACCGACCCGGTCCAGACCCAAAACTTCTAAGCCCAAAAATTGGGGTGTTACAACTCTCCCCCCTTAAGAAATTTCGTCCTCGAAATTTACCTGAAGGAAAGAGGTACGGAAACTGCTTCAACATGTCATCCTTCCGCTCCCACGTGGCTTCTTCAACACCACGATGTTTCCACAACACCTTTACCAACTCAATGGTCTTGCCTCGAAGAACTCTACTATCCGAATCCAGAATCTTCACCGGTTCCTCATCGTAGGTCAAATCCAGATTCAATTCCACTTCTTCCACAGGCATCACATGTGAAGGATCCGATCTATACTTCCGAGGCATAGAAACATGAAACACATCATGAATCTTTTCCAACTCTTGCGGTAACCTCAACTTGTACACAACAGGACCCACACGCTCAATCACCTTGTATGGTCCAATGTACCTAGGGCTCAACTTACCGTTTCGGCCAAACCTCATCACCTTTTTCCAAGGCGAAACTTTCAAAAACACACGGTCACCCACCGCATACTCAATCTCCTTACGCTTCAGATCCGCGTAAGACTTTTGCCGATCAGAAGCTGCCTTCAACCGCTCACAAATGAGCTTCACCTTCTCGGTGGTTCCTTTCAACAAAGCTGGCATCGAAACCAATTTCTGACCCGTTTCAGCCCAACAAAAAGGAGTCCTACACTTCCTCCCGTACAAAGCTTCATAAGGTGCCATTTGAATACTTGCCTGATAACTATTATTATAGGCAAACTCAACCAACGACAAATGTTTCTCCCAAGAGCCCTGGAACTCAATCACGCAGCACCTCAACATATCCTCCAAAACCTGAACATGTGGCACCAAAGAATCATCCAACAACTGCTTTTCCTTAATCAACTGAACCAAAGATGGTTTCACTTGCAATTCAGCCACAAGACCACCATCACGCGAAATACTCAAACTGGCAAACATAGCCCTCAACTCAACAGCTACTTTCCTACTCAAGGCATCTGCTACAACATTAGCTTTACCCGGGTGATACTCGATCGTCAAATCATAATCCTTGAGCAACTCCACCCAACGTCGTTGCCTAAGATTCAACTCCTTCTGAGACATCAGATACTTCAAACACTTGTGATCCGTGTACACAATACACTTCTCACCATACAGGTAATGTCTCCAGATTTTCAAAGCAAAAACCACCGCAGCCAACTCAATATCACGCGTAGGATAATTGCGCTCATGCACCTTCAACTGACGTGATGCATAAGCCACCACCTTACCCTCTTGCATCAACACACATCCTAAACCAACGTAGGACGCATCACTATACACCACAAACTCTTTCCCTGATTCAGGTTGAACCAAAATAGGAGCTTGCGTCAAAGCTGCCTTTAGCTTCTCAAAAGCCAACTGTCTCGCTTCCGTCCACTCAAACTTAACATCCTTCTGCAACAACTTCGTCAAAGGTGCAACAATCTTCGAAAACCCATCCACAAATCTCCGATAGTATCCCGCCAAACCAAGGAAACTACGGACTTCATGAACAGACTTAGGGGGCTTCCAATTCATCACCGCCTCAACCTTCTGAGGATCAACACGAATCCCATCAGCAGAAACCACATGACCAAGAAACACCACTTCTCTAAGCCAGAACTCACACTTGCTCAGCTTAGCATAAAGCTGATTCTCCAACAAAGCTTGCAACACAATCCTCAGATGCCCTTCATGCTCCTCCTCAGTACGCGAGTACACGAGGATATCATCAATGAACACCACCACAAACTTATCCAGGTATTCGTGGAACACTCTATTCATCATGTCCATAAAAGCTGCAGGAGCATTCGTCAAACCAAACGGCATCACAAGGAACTCATAATGCCCATACCTCGTCCTGAAAGCTGTCTTTGGCACATCCCCATCCTTCACCTTTAGCTGATAATACCCTGACCTTAAGTCAATCTTAGAGAACACAGCTGCTCCCCGAAATTGATCAAAATGATCATCAATTCTCTGCAAAGGATACCGATTCTTGATAGTCAACTTGTTAAGCTGACGGTAATCAATGCACATTCTCATAGTGCCATCCTTCTTCTTTACAAACAAGACCGGTGCACCCCAAGGTGACACACTCGGCCGAATGAAACCATGATCAAGCAACTCTTGCAGTTGCGTCTTCAGCTCCTTCAACTCCTTAGGTGCCATTCGATAAGGAGTAATGGACACTGGAGTTGTGTTTTCATACAACTCAATCCCAAACTCCACTTCGCGATTAGGAGGCAATCCAGGCAACTCCTCAGGAAACACACCCGGAAACTCCCGCACAGTCCTGATATCTTGCACACACAACTCCTTAGAGCTAGGATTCATCACAAAAGCGAGATAAGCTTCGCAACCTTGCCTCAGCATCCGACTCGCCTCCAAAGTAGACACCACATTGGCAAGAAACTTCACATTCTCGCCAACCACAACTACCTCATAATCACCCGCAAGCTTCAACGAAACTCGCTTATTCTCACAATCTACTACAGCTCGATGCTCAACAAGCCAATCCATACCAAGGATTACATCAAAACCATAGAAAGGCAATTCCATAAGGTCAACATGAAAAACATGATCTTGCACAACCAAAGAACATCTTCTATACAGCTTTCGAGTCACAACAGTCTCACCAAAAGAACTAGTGACACGCATACCAACATCCAAAGACTCGACAGGCAACCCAAGCAATTCAGCATGCTCACGCAAAATGTATGAGTGTGTAGATCTAGAATCAATCAAGGAAAGTAATGACAAGGATTGCAAAGTAAAAGTACCTGCGATCACATCCGTGTCATTTCTCCCCTCCCTCTGAGCATACACCCTGGCCTGGCCGCCACCCTCAGGCTGAACAGCTACAACATGAGCCACATTTCGTCCACCTTCCTCTCTCTGCTGGAAGTTACCACGGCCGCGCCCACGACCTCTATGCGGTGCAACAACTCCAGGAGCACGTCCCTGGCCACCACCGGAACTATACTCAGCAACTCGCTTACCAGCACTAGAAACAGCACTTCTAGAAGATAAACTCAAATTCATCTCAATATCCTTTGCTCTACCAACCGGCACATCAAAATCATTATACTCAGCAGCCAGCATATAAGTCTTCACTTCCGTCACCAAACCATAACGGAACCGTTCACACCTCTCCTGCTCATCAGGGATAAGCTCATGTGCGTACTGACTGAGTCGGACAAACTGAACCTCGTACTCAGCCACTGACATGCTCCCTTGAGTAAGAGACATGAATTCCCTCTTCTTTTCATCCAAGTACCTCACACCCAGATACCTTCTCTTGAAAATGTTTTGAAAGAACGTCCATGTCACATCAGCATCCGCCATCCCAGAGATAGTGGTTGTCCACCAAGTATATGCATCGTCTTGCAACAATGATACCACACAGCCCAGCTTTTGAACATCAGAACAATTCATTTGTCCCAAGATTCTCTTGGTACTTTCCAGCCAAGACTCAGAACCTTCAGCAGACAAACCCCTGAACTCAGTCCCTCCCAGACTGCGCAAGCGTTCCAAGGGTAGTCTCACATTAGCATCTCCCTGATGCCCAGCTCCTTGAGCTCCGGCTACCGCTGCTCGAAAGGCTCCCGCAATAGCTTGAATCAACACTGCCATGTCAGGAACAGCTTGCCCCTGACCAGCTTCAGGTCCAGCGACCCCAGCACCAGCTGCCACACCAGCTCCTTCACCCCCAACACCACCACCACCAGGAGGAGGAGGTAAATCCACCACATTCTCAGCATTCTCCTCATTTTCATTTTGAGCCATAGCTCGCGTATTAATCCTCGTTTCTCTACGAGGTGCCATTCACTAAACAATGCAATCACAATACAATAAACAAAGTCAGGCTCAGCAAGGTAAGAAATCCAAGTACTCAAACTCATTTCCAATTAAAAACAAATCATTTCACTAGCTTTGATTTGGCAATGGGTCCCTCTAACATGTTTCACCACAGCATACATCACAATTGTAACATACTTACAATTCATACAACATACTTTCATTCAACAAGCATACATAGCATCCATACACTCATCACCCACATAACCATTCCCAAATTACTCGAGAACTCAGCTCTGATACCACCAAATTGAACCCCCTTAGCCTGGCCTAGACGGTTGACCCGAACTACGAAGATTACACGGGGAAAACCAAAGTCAACCTGAAAGTCAACCTTGATTAACGACCCTTTTTTTTCTTTTTAATCTTATCTAAAAGCAAATTAACCCTAGATATGTTCATAAGATCAGCATACTCAAAGATCACCACAATCAGAAAACATTTAGGGACTCGATTGCACAATTTATAAACTTAGGGACCAAAAAGCAAATTCTGGAAATTATGAGGACTTAACCAGTTTTTAAGTTACCAATATGAAATTAATCATGTTTCATGCTTCTCTGCCAAATTTCAACTCAAACGGGCATCTCAAACACATCCAATTGCATGAACAAGATTCAGGACCAAAACGCAAAGATTTCAAAACATTTAACCATCAATTTCAGTGCCCAACGGTCGCGTGTTCCGGAACAGGGCTGAACCGTTCCGAAACGCGGGACCATTCCGAAACTCATTGCGGAACGAGGCTTGGCAGTAGCAAATCTGTTCCGGAACGGCTCCACCCGTTTCGGAACGCCTAGGCCATTTCAAGCCCTCTGTTCCGAAACGGTAGCACCTGTTCCGAAACAGGCTGCCCAGATTGCAGTTTTTTTCTGGTTTATCATGCTTTCAACCAATCAAACATGTTCCAAAGACCCTCAAATCATACCAGCAAGTCATTATATACTTAAGGAACATAAAAGCATCAACCATTCTCAAACATGGCATCAATTAAGGAAAAACCCAATTCTATAGGCATGCATCCTATATTGAAAACCATTCAAGCACCAAAACACCAAACCAACCTCAAAAAGGCCATTTACATGTTCCGTTAATATCAAAAGCATAAAACCAACTTAGGGAGTCCAAAACATCTCCCAAAACAACAACATAGGTTCCCATTGCCAAATGCCCAAAAGCTAATAGTGTTAGGAAAACATTCACCATACATGAGCTTAGTTCTTCACTTGGATTCTTGACCTCCTTGCTGCCCTTTATGCACTTCAATGCTCTGCATTATTGATTTAAGAAAAGAGAGAGCGTAAGCACATAGCTTAGTGAGGAATGCTCATTTAAAACATCCCAATAATGCATTAACAAAACTCTTTTTTAAAACCTTAGTTCAAATCAACATTTGATCATGAACATATGTATATAAACCAAGCATTTCATGCTTCAAATCATTAACATGTCATATTGGCTTTTAAGTGATCATCATAACCATTTTTCCATTCAAAACACAATCGACAATCAACAATCGGATACGCAGATTACAAGCGTTGTCCCATACGCTTCATACACACTACCAATATCAAGGTGGAGCAATGGTACAATCACAACCCCTCAACACCCGTGATGGAGACTATGGTACAATCACAACCCCTCCACATCACTCATTGGTAGTTGTATAACATCACTAACGAGATCACGGGACATACAACACAAGATCCACACATGGACTTTTAACCACCATTGTGATCTTACCATACACAAGGTCCTCAAATGGAATTTTAACCACCATTATGACCTTAGCACAAGACCCACCCATGGACTTTTAACCACCATGGTGTTCTTAACCATCTCGTTAGTGTACTTGGATGGAGTCTACGGTACAATCACAACCCCTCGACATCCAAGGCGACTTTATTCACGGTGCACCCAATCCTATAGCCGGCTAACTATATTCGATTCAAG
Organism: Hibiscus tridactylites; assembly: GCA_958450335.1. Lineage (NCBI taxonomy): Eukaryota > Viridiplantae > Streptophyta > Magnoliopsida > Malvales > Malvaceae > Hibiscus > Hibiscus tridactylites. The sequence goes on from OY288290.1 coordinate 29,499,960, forward strand.
TAACTTTTACCAACACATCACTTGCCAATATACATCATTTAACAACATTAATCCACTGTTTTAAAGCATTTAACAAAGCCACAAATAATCATGCATTACTATGCATCAAAACCACATTTAACAATGTTCAAATCAAGGATCTCTTACCTTGAGCATCCTTCAACACATGGCTTATAAAACCAGCATTAACATGCTAAAAATATGCCTTCAAAACAGAATTTAAACATGCAATTAAAACACATTGCATTCAACCAACTCATGGTTCATCAACAAGAGAGTTTTCCCGAAAACTTACTCTTGAGCTTAGCTAAGGTGTTTAGACTTAAACTAAGCTCCCAAACCTTCAAAACATTGGTTTCAAAGCTGAAAACCAAACTTCACTCACCGATTCCGTTTCGCAAGTTTGCCGAAACACCAATCAAGCTTCCGGATCAACACCACAAGGATCCGAAGATGTCTCCCCTGTTTTAAACACATCAAAGTAGAGGATTAATGCATCATCATGCATTAATATCTTCAACCAAGACACCTAAACTCGCTGCTCTCATCAACACTCACATTTTGGCTACCAAACACAACCGAAATCACAACCAAACATCTCTACAACACTACCCAGCCAAGATCCATCAATTCCAATCATTCATAAACCTTAATTAACATCCAAAAAGGATCTAATCACGTCCTTATACCTCCAGCTATAGCAGAACATCAAGATCACCCCAAAAACCACCAAAAACTCAAGCAAAACTTAGGAAAATCAACCTATTCGGGATTGCATTGATTAAACCTCAATTTTACATCAATTATACATCCAATTTACATCAAATAGACATCTCAAAACAGTGCCCAATCATTTCATACGAATTTCATCAAAATTAAATCAAATCTTGCATTTTAAAGCCAAGATCAAGAACACATCATTAAAACCTTTTATAAAACACAAATCAAGGATTGAGAACTTGGGAATTTCAGTAAAGAACTGAGTATTTATAGGAGAAGGACGTTCATACCTCTAAATGTGAGTTTCTCCCTTTTTGGAACCAAGATTCTTGAAAATCCAATAAGCAAATGCTAAGGTTTTTGATGTAGAAATGATTAGAGATAAAATGAAGGTTGAAATCTCATCTTTAGATGCCAAAATCAGAGGAAAATGTGCTGGAGAAAAGTGTTTGGGTTGAGAGAAAAGTTGAGAGAAAAGAAATGGAAAATTTTAGAGAAAAGTTAGTTATGACAAAATATCTTTTTCCCTCCTTTTACAATTAATTAAAAACCATTAATAAATTGATTAATATTAAGAAAAATCTGGAGAAAACTCTTCTTGGGTAAATAGCTCCTTAAAGATTCAAAGTTTCAATCCTTTTTAAAACAGTCACCAAGTTTTCGAAAATTACATTTTAGTCACTAACCCAAAATGTCACACTTCCAAACCCCATTTTGTAAAATTGATTTCACCACTCTCTTATATATAATAAAAGAGGATTTTAAGATATTTTTCCATATTTTTAATGCATCCCGAACTAGGCTTTCCTAAAATTACCCTTTTATATTCGAACCGCAATCCGACCGACCCGGTCCAGACCCAAAACTTCTAAGCCCAAAAATTGGGGTGTTACACCCCTAATAAAAAGTATTAGAAAAATATTAGACCCTTAACAACAAAATATAACTCGAAAAAAGTTACGAACATGTAACTTCCTTAAGTTGTGGGCCTTGAGCGGGTGCCCTTATTGCCCTAGCCCAGGGCTAGGCCTGGAGACAGTGAAGGTGCTAGCACCAAACACTATACTCAGTTACCATTAGGGATAGGGATGTAAAAAGCTGACCTGACCCGAATACCTGATTGAAACCTGCTCGAGTCAGAACTTGGTTTGACCCTAGAATTTGATAACTCGAACCCGATCTGTAACTGACTGTTGTTGACCCGAACCCGAGTTGGACATGTTACTGTAGTAACCGAATCCGACCTACATCCAACCGAGAACGACTCGAACACGAATAGGACCTTTTTATTGTGGACCCGAAACCCGACCTACATTCGACTGAAACGAACCCGAACTCGGAATCGAGACTGATTTGGTAGATAACCGATATTACCCGACTTGTTTTGGACCCGACCTGTTTTGGATTCGACCTGTTTTGAACCCGACCTATTAATTGACCATACCTACTTTGAACCTGAACTGATATTGACCTGACATATAGTTGAGGAAGTCTATGATTTGATAAATTTAAAGTGTTGATAAATGTAAAATAATATGTGTTGATAAATGTAAACTATTAATTTATTAAATTAATTTAGTACTAACTCGTTCAATATAAAATATTTGTGAAGTTTAATAAGAACTAACATGCTTAAATTTATTTTATGGATGAATTTAAAAAAACTTATTCAAAATTTAAATCAATTTGTTAATTGTGATCATTAAATTAAAAAACATTTTATTAAAAAAAATTAATTATTACTATTAAAATAAAAAAATTAGTTTAGGGAGAAAGTTTTTTTTGAATTAATGGGGGAAAAGTCTTTTTTGATTGATAGGGGGAGTTGCCGCCGAATTCCAAATAAAATTAGGCGGGGAGGCCGGGTTTTTTTATTTAAGGGTTAATTACCCTTAGGTCATTCCTTAATTAGATGGTTAGGCTTTATGTTTTTTATGTTTTAGTTTGTTTCTTTTTAGTCCTAACTTTTGGTTTAGTTTCATTAGATTTCATTCAATTAAGCCATGCTTCATAAATTGATTAATTATTAAGCTTTTTTGTTTGCTTTAAATTTGGTTTGGTCATCGTACAAAGATTTGGTAATTAATTGGGTTTTATAATTTGATTCGTTTGTGATTTGGGCTATAATTAATAATTTAGTTTTAATTTATTTTTCGGATTTGTCCTTTTTATGTTTCAATTTATTTCATTTGTTAGATTAATGGGTTTATGTTTAGGGTTTAAGGGTAAATGTGTGAAGTTGATTGTTTGGGGCTATGAGATTAGTTTAGGGATTATGTGATTAGGCTTGCACTCTAATTATTAGTGAATAGTGCATGTAAGATTTAGAGATTCATGTTTGGAGTTTAGGAGTAAATGTGTCAACTTAATTATTTTGGGTGATGGGATTAGTTTAAGGATTAGAGGATTAGGCTTGTACACTAATTATTAGTGATTACAAGATTTAAGGGTTGAGGTTTATGTGTATTGTTTAGGGGTATACATGTATACATACAAATATGTAAGTTTTAGTATATATATATATATATATATAACAATATATACATACTAAAACATACATATATATATATATAATTATAACAATATATACATACTAAAACTTACATACATGTATATTTATACATATATACGTATATAGATGTATACATACATACATACTAAAACTTACATATATATGTATATATATATATAGTCCCTAAAATTTATTTTTTAATTCAAATTAACATTTTTTTAGCCCAAATCAATCCTAATTCTCAATCCCAAGTCTCACCCAACATCCAATTCCCATTTAACCATTTTCCATCTTTCAATTTCATTTGAAATTGAGTAAACAATTAAGTTTAAAAAATGGAGGGGGAAAATCCCACCCATTTTTAAGGGTCATTTGCATTTTAAGTCATTATTAGTTGATGAGCTTTACAATTAGTTTTTTTTTTATTCTTTAGTTTTAGCTAGATTCATTTTAGTCTCAATTTTAGTTTAGTCCAATACCTTTGATTTTAATTTATATTTTAGTAACCGATTTAGTCCAATTTCTTTAATTCTAGCCACTGATTTAGTCCAATGTCTTTAATTTTAATTTAGATTTTTTTGTTCATTATCGTCCCTAAAAGTTTATTTTTATTCCAATGACCCCTATTCATATTTTCTAACTTATTCCAATATTTTTAATATGGTGATATTTTTATTCATTTTAGTCCCTAAAATCTTAATTTCTACAAAAAGTTACCCTTATTAATTTTTGTAATTTATTCCCAATATTTTAGATATAAATCATTTGATGATATTTTTGTTCATTCTAGTGCCTAATATTTATTTTTAATGTGATTCGTGTTTGTTAAAGACGTTAAATAATTAACTCAAAATAAATGACCAACCCAAAGTCTATCGATTATTTATATCAAAACTTAAACTTAATACGAATTCGAAACTCGAATTAACCTAACCTGAAATGAAACCAACCTGAAAGGAACCCGACATGAAATGAACTCGACCTGAAATGCACCCGACCTGAAATGAACCCGACCTGAAATGAACCCTGCCTGAAATGAACCCGTCGATTGTTTGATTTGGACCCGACCTATTTTAACCCGACCTGAAAGGAACTGTAATGCCCCGGTTTAAGGCCCGGGAGTTATCAATGTTGATCTAGGACTAGTTTTGAGTTAAAATTAAATTAAAATGCTGATTTTATAAAAACGTGACATTATTTACAATAATGCCATTAATGAATTTAAAAAGGGGATTTTGAGATTTGAGTGTTATCTTCATTTCAAAAAGAAAACCTAAAGTTAAACTTTCTTCAAAAAGCTCTCCACCACCTCTCCTTTGCTCAAAGGTTTCCATAGAAGTTTCCATAGGTAATCATCACTCTTACCTTGGCTTTTGTTTATTGAATCTTACCTTTTTGAAAATCTAGCAAAGTATTGATTTTTCACTTTGGGTTCCAAAGTTTTGATGGAAAAGAGATGGTTGTGAAATTTTCGTATGGGTTTTTAATGGGTGTTTGGTGGGGTGTTTTTGAACTAATTTTGGTTTCTAAATAATGTTAATAAGTAGCTTAAACCCATAAAACCCGAAACTAGGTGCAGTGAGCGATTTTTGAAGGTGAAAAAGTGATGTTTTTGGCTTAGTTATTTGGTAAAACGAGATCTGGAGGTATACGGACCTAGGTTGGATGTTTTTAGATAATTTTAGTGTTTTTTTATGTTTAATTTGATGGGTTATTGTTGGGCTTTACTCAAGAACGGATTTGACGATATTTTGATGAATTTCAGCTTTGAATCATTGAGGGAATGTTATAGAGTTGTTAGTTGATGTTTGGTAGAGCATTTATGGAAGATTAGGGAAGTAATACCTTGTTTTTGGTTGGTTAGAAACAGGGGAAACGAGTTCGGGTACTTTGGGCATGATACCGGGTACTACAGAGGCTTGAGAACGGTGTTTCAGCTTTCGTTTGGGCTCTATCAGTGAGTGAAAATGTTTTGAAGTTTTAAATGATATCAAAGTGGATTCTTGGGGGTTTGGGTGGGGCCTTAAGGGCTAACCTAAACCCAAGTGTAAGTTTGCTAATTTTTCTTGTTTCGTTAAGTGTTGGTGTGTGCGATTAATTGTGTTGTTGTGTGAAACGTGGATTGCCTTTACTCCCAATTTTAATGTTGTTGTGTAGTCGTTGTTGATGTCAAGCCTCACGTGATGGTTGGTTGTTGTATACGTTGATGTGAAGTCCCACCGGTACTAACTAGTAGAAGAGTACGGTGATGTGTGGTCCCATCGGAAAACCTCTAGTTGTTGTGAACGGTGATGTGTAGTCCCACCGGGAATGGTTGTACATGTACAAACCATGTTTGGTCTATGCTTGTGTTTACTTCATCTCTTACTTAAATGGTTTTGTTTCCAAAACTAAGATTTATGTTTTAAAACTGCATTGTTGTTGTGTTTTAGATCTCCGCTCACTAAGCTTTAAGCTTACACTTTGTTTTTCCAACAATGCAAATTGTTAGAGGCTTTTGGGGGGCAAGTGGGTAAGGGAGGAGTTTCTTGGTGTTCTTGCTAAGCTCAAGTATGATTTTTATGTTTGTAATAATTCTTAGACAATGGGAATGCTAGGCTCGTTGTTATGGAGTTGGTGTTTAAACTCCTAAGTCTTCTTATTTGTTGATGTTGTTATCTTGTCTAAACGTTAAAGCATGTTTTATTTTGGCCTTTGACTCCTTTGGTGGATATTAAGCATGATTTATGCTTTTGTTTAGTTTTTGGCCTTGTTGATGAATGCTAGATATGCATGTTTCCTTTTAAAAATCTTATCATGTTGGATGTTGCCTCGATATGTGTTTACCTTGATTTATATACTTATCCATGGATGCCTTGAGACATATGTGTGTTTGTATGTTGCTTAGTTGTTATTAAATGCCTCTTGTGTGGAGTCCCTTGTGTTTTTGCAGCCAAAACCAGTCTTGTAGTGCAGGGCGTATCGATACGCTCAAGGGAGGTATCGATACGATCCCTTGTGTTGGACCTTGTTTTGGGCAAGGCGTACTAGTACGCGGGGGCGTATCGATACGCAACATGCTCTCTGGAAATATGAAAAATTGACGAAATTTTGGCGTATCGGTACGGGTCCTGAGGGTATCGGTACGGTCTTTGTAGTTGACCATGGGAAAGTTGACCGTTGAGGGCGTATCGATACACACCTTGTGGGTATCGATATGTTTTCCCTAGGTTTTTCTTGGGGTGTTGACCAAGTACAGGCGTATCGGTACGGTCCTTTAGCGTACCGATACGACCTGTTGAAAAATTGAAAATGGTTATCTTAATTGCCTGTTTGCCTGTTTTGGTATCTGTGTTTGTGTTCCGTTGCGTGTCCTCTCACATAGGGTATAATAAATGCATCTAAAAAAGATAATTAAAGAAAAAAATAGGGTTGCTAATCGGGGTGAGATCTTAACAGGTTTTGCTTTGGTTTTCCCCGTGTAACTTGTTCGGTTCGGTCTGTTTGCTAGGCCGGGACGAGGGGGTTACATGAACCCGACCTGAAATGAACCCGACTTGAAACTGACCCGCACCCGACCTAAGTCGAGTTAAAACATCAAATTGACCTGAAAAAATTGACCTAAAAATGACTTGTATCCGATTTAACCCGATCTAACAGAACGCGACCTAGAACCCATCTGATTACCTGTTTTTACATTCCTAATTACATGTGTTCAAACTTCGGTTAACTGAATTAACTGGTCGAACCGAAATTTTTCGGTTAATCGGTTGTTTAATTTTAGGTTCGGTCGGTTATGGTTAATGATTTTTTCAAACTTCGGTTGTTAGTTAATTCAGCTCGAAATCGGTTATTTAACTGGAATTTTTATATATTATATATATTATATATAATTATTTTGGTCATTAAACTTTTAGAAATTATAAAATGGTCATTAACTTTTTTGATATATTATAAAATGGTCATTAAACTTTACCAAATTAGCACAAAATGATCATTAAATTTATTAAATTGGTAAAAAATGATCATTAAACTTTTCAATATTTATCAATAATTTATAACGTGCAATGAATCAATGACCCTTTTGTAATACTTCGATAAGTTTAATGGCTATTTTATAACTTCTAAAAGTTTAGTGGCTAAAAAGATTATTTTTAACATAATTTAGTTATCATTTGTGTAATTTACCCAAAAATTTGTAACAAATTTCGATTAATTCGATTAATTTTCGAATTAACCGAACTTTTTTCGGTTCGGTTAAAAAATTTCGAAAAAAATCCAGTTAATGGATTTTTGATAGTTCGGTCGTTAACCGAAACGACCGATTGAACACTCCTAGTGACCATGTGGGTGCTAGGTGCAGTTTCACCTTTTAAAATTTTAGATTCTTATGTGTTTAGGTATTTTTTTATATTATTATTGATGATCTAATTTTGTTCTTCCTATAATTTTATAATTTCACACCCCTATATTTTTTTATAGAACTTTCTAAAAATTAGTACCCATGATATAAAATCTTATGTTTATTCTGAGAATACCAAAAAAATAAATCAAATAAAAAAATCAGTTTCTTTTATTAATATACCCACATGTCGCACTTTAAACCCAAGTATTGGTTTGATAGTTGGGTGTAAACCCTCGGTGCCCATGTCCCAGTTTCAAGTCTCTATAAGACAATAACTGCAACATTATGTGGGTGGGTTTTCTTCGTAAAAAAAAAGTCAGATTTCAAACATATTTATTATTATTTTAAAAAGTAGGGTATGAAAGTGTAATTGATGAATAAAAATTTACCGTATTTTTTTGGTTTTATTTATATTTTCAAAAATAATTAGGTCTAGAGTTTAGTGTTATGATTTATGATTAATGGTTATGATAGGGTTTAGGGAGATGAGTGTATGTTATATCTTTTAGGGTTTAAAATTTATAATCTAAGGTTATAGTTTAAAATTTATTTTTTTAGTATTGGGCATAGAAAAGAGCACTGAAAATGGGCAGACGAATTTTGTTCGTAATTCTTTTTTTTAAAAAGAAGCCACTAGTTTTATTAACAAAAAAATACCCAAATTAAATAAGGATTTACAAACTATTATTGTAAACTAAATACATAATTTGGATTTTTCCTAAAATTGGCCACTTTAGATCAGACATGAACAATACATGAAAAGGTTATAAACTCATCTAAATACTCGATCGAAAAATACATATGAAACCTGACTGCATCAGCAAAACGAACCACAAAAGGGATGAAGTTATTGATAGACAATTGAGAAAACACAAATCAGAGCCGAGCACTGTGAAAAACTCTTCACAAGCGCAAATCGCGTATCCAAATTCAAACTGAATGTCTAAAGCAGAGAAGATAAGCATGATTACAAATAAGCGCCATCTTGATCAGCCGTGGCGGCGTCAAATTCAACCCTGATAAAAACATAAAAACGTCATCTTGATCAGTCGTGGTGGTGTCAAATTCAACCCTGATAAAAACATAAAATAAAGAACGACCAAAACGACTGAAGGAGTAGAAGAAAACATACCAAAAGACAGAGATAAACATGTCAATAGGTAGCGTTAAACATTCCAATAGACAGAGAGATAAACGTGCCATAAATGCAGAAAAATCGTGTCACAAAGACAAAATTATTTTATTAAAAAATTAAAAAAATAAAAATAAATTCGCGGTCGAAAACCGGCAGAAAAATCAGTGTCGCCGCCGGCTATAAAATAAAACTTGAAGTGTTACGGGGTAGAATTGCCGAGCGGCTAGTGAAAAAATTGGGGGAAAATTTAGAGAGCGGCTAGGAAAAAATTTAAAGAGCAGCTAGGGAAATGTTTTAAATTTATATGATTATGATATAAATTTAGATGAAAATAAAAGATAAATCGGAAATAATTTTGTTGGTAATTGAATAGTTTGCTTTAAGATTTAAATATTTGAAATTTTGAAATCTATTTTAAAAAGAGATAAATATCCACTTTAAATACGATGTTTTAAATCAAATATATATTTAAATGATATTTAATCTTATTATATCAAAATATATATATATATATATATATATATATATATATATATATATGAAATATATCAACTTAAAATATAATTAAAAAATAATTTATTGTGACTAATAACGTTGATAAAAAAATTTGTGATCATTGTACGTATTTAAGATAATACTCCATGATTATATATATATAAATAAAGATTAAATAAATTTCTAAGAGAATAAAATAAAATTCATATTATCACTACATCAAACCTGGTATATAGCGACGTAAATGTGAACGCGCCGCAATATTTATGTACCTATAGTGGCATTTTTATGAGAAACACCGTGATATATCGTTTTTTAGCGGCGTTTATTTTACAAACGCTGCAATAGGGCTTATATCAATAAATTCTCATACGTTAGTGGCGTTTTACTCACAAGCGCCACAAATGCTCGTAGGTTAAGTGGCTTTTTAACCCGAACACTGGAATATTTAGTACTTTAGTGGCGTTTACAAACGCCGCAATAGAGAATAAAACTCACTGTTTTGATATGACTAATACCTCTTTCACTCTCTCTCACCCGATCCTCAAAACAAACCCACATAATCCCTAAATCCCCTCATCTCAGTCGTCTCTCACCCCTTCATCGTTCGTATCCAAGTGAAGCAACAACAAATTTCGGGTTTCCCTCTTCACTGTTTAATCAAAGTTGTCCACAAAAACGGAAGTAAAAATCCCAGGTCCCAGGTCTAACAAGTAGTAGCTTTCTATTTATGTTCGGTTCCGGTATAATTCCCCTTTCATTTTGTTTATGTGTTTCCCTTGCTTGAACTTGTTCCGTTTACAATATTTTAAGATGTTACGGTAGTCGTTCCTTTGTTGCTTATTCTAGATTTTAAGATTTTGGGTTTCCTAGATGAAAAAAATTCAAGTCTTTAGTTGCAGTGTTATGTTGGATGGTAATCAGTTTCTCCTCTTTGGAATGTTGTAATGTGTGCGTTTGTTTTAGAAAAGATGAGCGTTTCTCTGATTTGTTGATTTAGTCGAAATTACCCAAGAGTTATATGAAGGGTACTCTGTATTTTTGTTAATATGCTTTGTTATCTTGCATGCTTATGTCCTATATTTTATTAGCTAAAGTTAATGAAATACAAGGTTTCACTCTTTGATTTTGGTGTTTTTTATGCACTAGAACGGGTTTGCAGTTTTCTATTTTTGGTTGCACTCGTAAATTTCTGATGTTTTTTGTAATTGTGTTTCCTTAATGTTTTAATCAGTCGAATTGTGATGTCATTTTGTCTATGGAAGGTGCTTAGATATACTTTTTTTGAATGTTTCTTTTGCTCACATGAAGGTTATTTTATTGCAGATAAATTTTGTTGAAAGTATGGCTGTGTATTCCCTTTTGTGCTATCTTCTACAAGTATATATGGGTTTTATTTTGTACCGAAAGCATATTATAACTGTAGATAATAGGTATTTGAGGCAGAGAGTGCTTCCGTAGCAATGCCAAGGAAATTGGATTCATTAAGGTTGGTTCTCTTGTTTTCAATTCAATAATTTTATTTATTATTAAATTTATTAATTATCTTTGCAATGCGATGATTTGGTTGATAATTAGTTATCTGTGTTTTCCTTGATGATCACATTTGAAATTAGATGTTAGTTTATTTGTAACACCCCGAGTTTAGGGCCTGGAGATAATCGGATTAGTCAAGCCGAGTCGGGTTAAAATTTAAATTGGAGAAAAACTATTTTTGACACACACCTAAAAGTGTTTTAAAAGAGAAAAGAGCAAAAAGGAGATTTTGTAATTCTAAAAAGGGTTTTCGAAAAGCTATCATCTTCTCCAACTTGTTTTTCATGTTCAAAACCTCTCTTAACCCCATTTTACTATTCAATTGCCCTAAGCTCTCAATCCAAGTGGTTTCTTCAAGGTATTCTTAACTTGGTTTCATCTTCCTTGAGTCATAAATGTTGAGATTTTTGCAAAACATATGGTTTAAACATGTTTTGATTTTTAAAGTTGGGGTGGACTATGGCTGAGTTTGAGCCTGTTTAACTTGGTTTTATTGCTAAAATAACATGAAAAAGACGGGTTGTTATGGGAAACCCGAAATGCGTATTGTGGGTGATTTTGTTGAAAATCTTGAGTTTTTGGATGAGTTTTGGGTCTAAATGATAGCTGAAGGTTTGATAGCTCTGAGTTGATGTTTAGGGATGTTAAAAGGTAGATTTTTTTTATGGTAAATTCGTTGGGTGTGGCTGCAAGTAGTTTGAGACTGAATTGATATGTATCAAGTAAAATTTGGGGCTTGAATCGATGAGTGTTGTTGCAAGATTGTTGAGTTCCGGGTTTTTGCTGTGTTTGTGAGTGTATTAGTGTTCTAATGTTCAGTTTTGAGTTGCTTAAAATAGAGGAATCAAATTTGGGCTTTGTGGACGGAAATCCAGGTAGTTCAGATGCTTGATTCGACATCTTGAACATTGTTTGTGTGTTGGTTGGTGAGTGGATCGATTTTAAAAGCCTTAACGTGGTTAAGGGAATGTTTTGGGAGTTTGGATTGAGCTTGAAAGGCCAATCCAAGCTCAAGAGTAAGTTTTAAAGGTTTTATGCAATTAATCCGTGTTTTATGATTCTTGATACAATGTGAACATATCATGTTGGTAATGTGTTAGCTTGCATTGTTATACATGTTGAGACTTATGACTTGTGTTTATACTTGAATCGTGAGTACATGCTTTGCATGAAAGTTTGGACATGGTAAGTGGTTCAAGCATCGGTAATGCTTGTGGATGTGAATGATTATATTGACACGTGCTGAGTTGTTACCGGATATAATTGATTGATCAATAGGATTAGAGTGCACTCGAGGTGAAAGTCGCGCGTGGCCTTAGTGATGCTAAATTCAACTAAGGAGGAGTACGATGATGTGAGATTCCACCGAAGTTATGTTTCTCTAGACGAATGAGTACGGTGATGTGAGATTCCACCGGAAGTGTCTAGTGGGTTTGAGAAACTATCCGCATATCCGAATGAAAACGATAATGTCAATATACCCATGATGCTTTAATTCTCATGTTAAGCATGTTGTTGATTTCTTCTATTATGCTTATGCATTGTTGGTTACTTTGCGTGCGTTATGAGAATGAGCATGTGGTAAACCTATGGCTTGTGGTTGCATTCGGTAAATGCACGTGAAGGTAAATGCGTGTTGTTATGTGTTCAAGCTTGTGGAAATGCTTTGGAAATGGTTTTGGTTTTCAAGAAAACTACGTTTTAAAACTGAATTGTTGTAGCTACCATTTTGAGTATCGCTCACTAAGCTTAAACGCTTACGCTCTCCTTTCCAACAATGCAGACCCTTTAACCCTACGGAGCAACTCGGGGAACAAGGGAGAATCTAAGGGAGTTTGGTTTGATCAAGTATGAGTTTAAACTTCAATAATTAGTATTAAGCAATGGGATAAGACCTTTATGTTTTGATGTGTTGTTGGCATGTCTCTTGCTTTAGACAAGTTTGCTTAGTTGTTTTGGGCTTGTATTGCCTTATGCCTTGATGGTTTATGCTTTGGTTTAGCTTTTGGCTTGTTGGCGTTTTTGAATGCTAAGTGCTCTTATGTGCTTTGGACATGAAATTCATCTTGTTGCGTGTATGCATGTTTGAGGTTGCGTTAAGGTGTCTTGCCTCTAGTTTTATTGTATTTTGAGATGTCATGTGGTTTGTGTTGTTTCGGGGCAAGTTTGGGGATGTTTGGAGATGTCAAGTTATGTTTTTGGGCCTAACTGTGCATAGGCATTTAGGAATGCTCGATATGGTTTTGGAACGGTCGATGCTCCAGGTGTATCCGTATCGGAACGGGTGTAACGCCCCGGTTTTGGGCTTGGAAGTCTTGGGCGTTGACCGGTTGGTCAAAGTGCTGTTCGAATCGTAAGAGGTTAAATTAGGAAAGCCTAGTTCGGGTTGCATTAAAAATATGGAAAAATGTTCTAAAATCATCTTTTAATGTAATTAAGTGAACTGTGAAATCAATTTTGGAAAATGAGTTTTGGAAGGGTGACATTTTGGCTAGTGACCAAAATGTAATTTTTGAAAGTTTGGTGGCTATTTTATAAAGGGTTGAAACTTTGAATCTTTAAGGAGCTATTTACCCAAAGGGAGTTTCTCCAGATTTTTCTAAGATATTTTAACACATAATTCTGATTTTTTTAAAGAAATCAAAAAGGAGGGAAACTCATTTTTGGTATTTTCTCATCTAACTTCCAATTTTCTTTCTCTCTTTTTCTCTCAACCCAAACACTTAATTTCCTGAGATCTCATTCTGATTTTCTCACTTAAAATCCTCCTTTCAACTCTCAATTGATTGCAAATCATTGTGTCTTCAAAACCTCTTCAATTACTTCAAGTTTCATCAAGCTTTTCTATTCCAAAAAGAGGAGAAACTCAAGTTTGGAGGTAAGAACGTCATTCTCCTCTGAACTTCAAGTTCTTTAATGAAATTCCTAAAGTTTTCAATCCTAATTTGATAATTGATTAAAGGTTTTAAGGTTGATTTATGGATCTTGGCTAATTATGCAAGATTTTGATGATTTCACATGATTTTCGTTTGATCGGTTAAATCTGTGTTTTGAGGAGTGTTTTTGATGTTAAATGATCATTAATTGATGTGGAAATGAGTCTTGATTGATGCAATCCCGGATAGGTTGGATTTCCTAAGTTTAGCTTGTGTTTTAAGGTAGATTTTGTGGTGATCTTGGTGATCTGATGTTGCTGGAGGTATAAGGATGTTTATAGGTTGTTTTTAGATGTGTTTTGATGTTAATGGAAGTGAGGTTTTGCTGGTTTGCGGCTGGGCTTTGTTTAGAAGTGTTTCAGATGCATTTTCGGTTGTGTTTGGTGGCCGAAAATGGAGGTTTTGTGAGAGCAGCGAGTTTAGATGCTTTCATTGAAGCAATTAATGCATGATGATGCATTAATCCTCTGCTTTAATGTGTTGAAACAGGGGAGGCATCCTTGGATCCAAGAATTGTTGATCCGGAGGCTTGATTTGGTGCTTTGGCTTGAAGCAAAGTGGAAATCGGTGAGTGGATTTGTGAAAATGGTTTTCGGCTTTGAAACCAAGGTTTTGGGAGCTTAGTTTAAGTCTAAACAACTTTGCTAAGCTCAAGTGTAAGTTTTCGGATTACTCTCTTTAAGTGGTGGCCATGTTTTGGTGCAATGTAAAATGATGATTTTGCATGATTTGTTTACTGTTTTTGAAAGCATGTTTAAGCATGATAATTGCTGATGTTTTAGCATGATTTATGCTGATGTTTAAAGCCATGTGTTGAAGGTGACTCTAGGTAAGAGTACCTTGTTTTTAATGCATTGTTAAATGATGATTTAATGCTTTGAAATGCATGATGAAATGGCTTGGTTTAATGCTTTAAAACAGTGGATTATGTGATGTATAAAGTGTGTATTGGCAAGTGATGGTTTGTAAAAGTGAAGGTCACTAAGGTGGTTAAAAGTCCTTGAGTGAGCCTTGTTACCTAAGATCATCAAGGTGTTTAAAAGTCCTTGGATGAATCTTGTTGCGGACACTAAGGTGGTTAAAAGTCCTTAGGTGCTCCTTTCCATGGTGTTTAAAAGTCCATGGGGCCAAGGTGTTTAAAAGTCCTTGGGGCCAAGGTGTTTAAAAGTCCTTGGGGTAATTCAAGCTACGGACACAAAGGTGGTTAAAAGTCCTTGTGTGGTCCTTTCATGGTGTTTAAAAGTCCATGGCCAAGGTGTTTAAAAGTCCTTGGGGCCAAGGTGTTTAAAAGTCCTTGGGGAAAGTTGTTGAACTTGATTTCATAAATGGAATGTATCACTTGAGCCAATATGACATGTATAGTACATTGAGATGCATGAGATGCATGTTTTAATGTTTATGTTGAAGCATGAGATGCTTGTTTAAAGGAAATGTGGAAGCATGATATTGCTTGATTTAAAGTATGCTTTGAGCATGTATAAAGGTTGTTTGTAAGCAAGTTTTATAAATGGTTTTAATTGCATTATTGAATGGTTTTTAAAGAGCACTCCTCACTAAGCTTTGGCTTACGCTCTCTCGTTTTCTTGAATCAATAATGCAGAGCATTAGGGTACATTGAGGACAGCAAGAGGAGGCAAGCAAACAAGTTCAAGGAAAGCTCAATGTATGGAAGGTTTTGCTAAACATTTAGCTTTTGTATGTTTTGGCAATGGGGGACCAATGTATATGTTTTGGGAGGTGTTTGAGACTCCCTAAGTATGTTAAGTGTTGTTGTTGTTGCTGGTTTTTGGATTGAACCTTATATGTTTGTTTTGCAAGTTTGATGCTTGAGTGGATAGCTTGTGTAGGAAGCATGACCATTGAATTGGGGCTTTTTGCATGTGAAGTTGGTTTGTTGATTTGTTGGTTTCTATATGTCTTAAAGATGTTTAATTGCATGCTGGTAAAGTTTGGTGATGTTTGGAGCATGTTTGGAAGTCCAATTGCATGATTTGGTATGCTTGTTTGCTGAAATCTGAGCAGGCGTTTCGGAACAGTGTGTACCGTTTCGGAACGGGTGCCTGGAATGAACCCAGGGGTCCGAAACGGGGTGCACCGTTTCGAAACGAAATGCTCACTGCCAGACCCCCGTTGCGGAACCAGTACCGGAACGGCCCGCGTTTCGGAACAGGGTCAACCTGTTCCGAAACGGTCGACCGTTAGGGGGCTGACATGGTAGTTATA
Organism: Hibiscus tridactylites; assembly: GCA_958450335.1. NCBI lineage: Eukaryota > Viridiplantae > Streptophyta > Magnoliopsida > Malvales > Malvaceae > Hibiscus > Hibiscus tridactylites. The sequence continues at coordinate 29,515,901 of OY288290.1, forward strand.
TGTTTTGATTTGTTTGCGTTTTGGTCCCGAATCTTGTTTGATCAATTGCATGAGCTGTGGATGTCCTTTTGAGCTGAAATTTCACAGAGAAGCATGAAACCTGATTAATTTCAAGATGGTAACTTTAATTTGGGTTAAGTCCCTTAATTTAACAGAAATTACAATTTGGTCCCTAAAGTGGTAATTTGTTCAATTGGGTCCCTGTTTGATCTCTGATGTTTGTGATCTTTTAGTATGTTGTTTGTATGATCACAATTAAGGTTAATGTGCATCTAGATAAGATTAAAAGGAAAAAAAAGGGTCGTTAATCAAGGTTGACTTTCGGGTTGACTTTGGTTTTCCCCGTGTAATCTTCGTAGTTCGGGTCAACCGTCTAGACCGGGCTACGGGGGTTACATTTGGTGGTATCAGAGCTGAGTTCTCGAGTAATTGGGAATGTGTGTATGCATGATTGAAGCATGGTTTGGTTTGTATGCTTGTTGAGTGAAAGCATGTTCAGTGATATGATATGATGATGTGTATGTGATGCATGTTGTGATGATGCATGATGAGGGTACCCATTGCCAAACAAAAGCTAAAGAGATGATGTTGTTTTTTGAAAGAAATTGAGCTTGAATACTTGGAATTTGCTTACCTTGCTGGTCCTGACTTGTTTTATTTGTATTGTTATGCATGGTAAAGTATGGCACCACGTAGAGAGTTAAGGAGTAGCGCGAGAGCTACGACCCCGGAAGGGAATGTGAATGATGAGCACACGGGTAGTGCTGTGATACCTCCTCCTCCACCTGGTGGTGGTGGTGCAGAGAGGGAAAGAGCTGGAGCTGAGGCAGCTGGTGCTGGAGCTGCAGGACCTGAGGCTGGTCAGGGGCAAGCGATGCCTGACATGTCTGTGCTGGTACAAGCTATTGCGGGTGCTTTTCGAGCAGCAGTAGCTGGAGCTCAAGGAGCTGGGCATCAGGGAGATGCTGGAGTGAGACTACCCTTAGAGCATTTGCGCAGTCTTGGAGGGACTGAGTTTAGGGGTATGTCAGCGGAGAGGTCAGAAGCATGGTTGGAGAGTACCAAGCGTGTCTTAGGACAGATGAGTTGCACTGATGTGCAAAAGCTGGGATGTGTGGTGTCTCTGCTGCAAGGTGATGCTTATACCTGGTGGACGACCACAATCTCGGGGATGGCTGAGGCTGATGTTACTTGGACGTTCTTTCAGCATGCGTTCAAGAGGAGATATCTGGGAGTTAGATATCTGGACGAGAAGAAGCGTGAATTCATGTCTCTGACCCAAGGGAGCATGAGTGTGGCTGAGTATGAGGTACAGTTCGTACGTCTTAGCCAGTATGCACCGGAGCTGATACCTGATGAGCGCGAGAGGTGCGAAAGGTTCCGTTATGGCTTGGTGACGGAAGTTAAGACCTATATGTTGGCTGCTGAGTATAATGATTTCGATGTGTTGGTTAGTCGATCAAAGGACATTGAGATGAATCTGAGTTTGTCTGCTAAAGGTGCTGGAGCTAGTTCTGGGAAGAGAACTGCTGAGTATAGTTCCGGTGGACGGAACAAGAGGGGGCGTGATCAGAGGTTTCAGTCCTCGTCTAAGAGAGGTGGAGGTGCACATGCTAGGGGTGGCAATGCTAGAGCTGACCCTAGTGCTTGTTGGATTTGTGGTTCCCGTGGTCACTTGAAGCGTGACTGTCCTCGTGCTGGGAGGGAGGTGCAAGCTCCTGTGGTGGCAGCTGGTTATGAGTGTTGGAACTGTGGTTCTGCTGACCATTTGAGGCGTGATTGTCCGAGGATGGCTGGTGGTCAAGAGCGTGCTCCTGTTGTTGCAGCACCGCAGAGAGGTCGTGGGCGCGGCCGTGGTAATTTCCAGAGGCGAGAGGAAGGTGGTCGCGGAGTAGCTCATGTTGTGGCTATTCAACCTGAGGGTGGAGGCCAAGCGAGGGTGTATGCTCAGCGCGAGGGAAGGAATGATGCTGATGTGATTGCAGGTACCTTTACTTTGCAATCCTTGTCATTGCTTTCTTTGATTGATTCTGGATCTACGCATTCATACATTTTTCGTGAGCATGCTGAGTTGCTTGGTTTGCCTGTGGAGTCTTTGGATGTTGGTGTTAGAGTCACTAGTTCTTTTGGTGAAACTGTTGTGACTCGTAAGCTTTATAGAAGGTGTCCTTTGGTTGTTCAAGAGCATGTCTTTCATGTTGATCTTATGGAGTTGCCCTTTTATGGTTTTGATGTGATCCTTGGTATGGATTGGCTTGCTGAGCATCGTGCTGTTGTGGATTGTGAGAATAAGCGGGTTTCGCTTAAGCTTGCGGATGATTATGAAGTGGTGGTGGTTGGTGAGAATGTGAAGTTTCTTGCCAATGTTGTTTCTACCTTGGAGGCGAGCAGGATGCTGAGGCAAGGTTGTGAAGCTTTTCTAGCTTTCGTGATGAATACTAGTTCGAAGGAACTGAGGGTGCAGGATATCAGGGTTGTGAAGGAGTTTCCTGATGTTTTTCCTGAGGAGTTGCCTGGTTTACCTCCTAATCGCGAGGTGGAGTTTGGTATTGAGCTGTATGAGAATACCACTCCTGTGTCCATTACTCCCTATAGAATGGCACCTAAAGAGCTGAAGGAGCTGAAGACGCAGTTGCAAGAGCTGCTTGATCGTGGTTTCATCCGGCCGAGTGTTTCGCCTTGGGGTGCTCCTGTCTTGTTTGTGAAGAAGAAAGATGGCACGATGAGGATGTGCATTGATTACCGTCAGCTGAACAAGTTGACTATCAAGAATCGGTATCCTTTGCCGAGGATTGATGATCTCTTTGATCAATTTCGGGGAGCTGCTGTGTTCTCTAAGATTGACTTGAGGTCAGGGTATTATCAGTTGAAGGTGAAGGATGTAGATGTGCCTAAGACAGCTTTCAGGACAAGGTATGGGCATTATGAGTTTCTTGTGATGCCGTTCGGTCTGACAAATGCTCCTGCTGCTTTCATGGACATGATGAATCGTGTTTTTCATGAATACCTGGACAAGTTCGTTGTGGTGTTCATTGATGATATCCTTGTGTACTCGCGTACTGAGGAAGAGCACGAAGAGCATTTGAGGATTGTGTTGCAAGCTTTGTTGGAGAATCAGCTTTATGCTAAGTTGAGCAAGTGTGAGTTCTGGCTTAGAGAGGTGGTTTTTCTTGGGCATGTGGTCTCAGCCGAGGGGATTCGTGTTGATCCTCAGAAGATTGAAGCGGTGATGAATTGGAAAGTTCCTAAGTCTGTTCAGGAGGTTCGTAGTTTCCTTGGTTTGGCAGGATACTACCGAAGGTTTGTGGATGGTTTTTCCAAGATTGCTGCTCCTTTGACGAAGTTGCTGCAGAAAGATGTTAAGTATGAGTGGACAGAAGCGAGACAGCAAGCTTTTGAGAAGCTGAAGATGGTTTTGACGCAGGCTCCTATCTTGATTCAGCCTGAATCAGGGAAAGAGTTTGTAGTCTACAGTGATGCATCCTATGTTGGTTTGGGGTGTGTGCTGATGCAAGAGAGTAAGGTTGTGGCTTATGCGTCGCGGCAGTTGAAGGTGCATGAGCGCAATTATCCTACGCATGATATTGAGCTGGCTGCAGTGGTTTTTGCTCTGAAGATCTGGAGGCATTATCTGTATGGTGAGAAGTGTACTGTGTACACGGATCACAAGAGTTTGAGGTATCTGATGTCTCAGAAGGAGTTGAATCTCAGGCAGCGACGTTGGTTGGAGTTGCTCAAGGATTATGATCTGACGATAGAGTATCATCCTGGAAAGGCCAATGTTGTTGCGGATGCCTTGAGTAGAAAGGTAGCTGTTGAGTTGAGATCTATGTTTGCTAGCTTGAGCTTATCGCGGGATGGTGGTCTTGTTGCTGAGTTGCAAGTGAAACCGTCGTTGGTTCAGTTGATCAAGGATAAGCAGTTGTTGGATGATTCTTTGGTGTCTCATGTTCAGGATATCGCGGAGGGTAGGCCTTCAGATTTCTGCTTTAATGAGGATGGGGTGTTGTGTTTTGGTAGTCGGATAGTAGTGCCTGCAGATGCTGAGTTGAGGCGTGCTATTCTGGCTGAAGGTCATAGCAGTCCTTTTGCTATGCATCCTGGTAGTACAAAGATGTATCGCGATCTTCGTGATGAGTACTATTGGGTAGGTCTGAAGAAGGATGTGGCAGAGTTCGTGAGCAAGTGTTTGGTGTGTCAGCGAGTCAAGGCTGAACATCAGGTTCCTTCTGGTTTGTTGCAACCGCTGAAAATTCCTGAGTGGAAGTGGGAGAGGGTTACCATGGATTTTGTATCTGGTTTGCCTTTGTCTCCGTCGAAGAAGAATTCTGTTTGGGTGATTGTGGATCGCCTGACGAAGTGTGCGCATTTCCTGCCTGTGCATACTACGTTCTCTTTGGATAAGCTGGCAGAGCTGTACATTGCTGAGGTTGTGAGGTTGCATGGTGTGCCTAAGTCGATCGTGTCGGATAGGGATCCGAGGTTCACATCACGTTTTTGGCAGTGTTTGCATCAAGCTCTGGGTACAAGGTTGCATTTCAGTACATCCTATCATCCTCAGTCGGATGGCCAGTCTGAGCGAGTTATTCAGATTTTGGAGGATATGTTGAGATGCTGTGTGATAGAGTTCCAAGGTTCTTGGGAGAAGCATCTGCCTTTGGTTGAGTTCGCTTACAACAACAGTTATCAGACGAGTATACAGATGGCACCTTATGAGGCTCTGTATGGGAGGAAGTGTAGGACTCCTCTGTGTTGGGCTGAAACTGGTCAAAAGTTGGTTTCGATGCCTGCTTTGTTGAAAGGGATTACCGAGAAGGTGAAGCTCATTTGTGAGCGGTTGAAGGCTGCTTCTGATCGGCAGAAGTCTTACGCGGATTTGAAGCGTAAGGAGATAGAGTTTGCGGTGGGTGATCGCGTGTTCTTGAAGGTTTCGCCTTGGAAGAAGGTGATGAGGTTTGGTCGGAAGGGTAAGCTTAGCCCTAGATACATTGGGCCGTATGAGGTTGTTGAGCGTGTGGGACCTGTTGCGTATCGGTTGAGGTTACCTCAGGAGCTGTAGAAGATTCATGATGTGTTCCATGTTTCTATGCTCCGGAGGTATAGATCTGATCCTTCGCATGTGTTGCCTGTGGAGGAAGTGGAATTGAATCCGGATTTGACCTATGATGAGGAACCGGTGAAGGTTCTGGATTCAGATAACAAGGTTCTTCGTGGCAAGACCATTGAGTTGGTGAAGGTGCTGTGGAAGCATCGCGGTGTTGAGGAAGCCACGTGGGAGCGGAAGGATGATATGCTGAAGCAGTTTCCTTATCTCTTTCCTTCAGGTAAATTTCGAGGACGAAATTTCTTAAGGGGGGGAGAGTTGTAACGCCCCGGTTTTGGGCTTGGAAGTCTTGGGCGTTGACCGGTTGGTCAAAGTGCTGTTCGAATCGTAAGAGGTTAAATTAGGAAAGCCTAGTTCGGGTTGCATTAAAAATATGGAAAATGTTCTAAAATCATCTTTTAATGTAATTAAGTGAACTGTGAAATCAATTTTGGAAAATGAGTTTTGGAAGGGTGACATTTTGGCTAGTGACCAAAATGTAATTTTTGAAAGTTTGGTGGCTATTTTATAAAGGGTTGAAACTTTGAATCTTTAAGGAGCTATTTACCATAAGTGAGTTTCTCCAGATTTTTCTAAGATATTTTAACACATAATTCTGATTTTTTTTAAAGAAATCAAAAAGGAGGGAAACTCATTTTTGGTATTTTCTCATCTAACTTCCAATTTTCTTTCTCTCTTTTTCTCTCAACCCAAACACTTAATTTCCTGAGATCTCATTCTGATTTTCTCACTTAAAATCCTCCTTTCAACTCTCAATTGATTGCAAATCATTGTGTCTTCAAAACCTCTTCAATTACTTCAAGTTTCATCAAGCTTTTCTATTCCAAAAAGAGGAGAAACTCAAGTTTGGAGGTAAGAACGTCCTTCTCCTCTGAACTTCAAGTTTTTAATGAAATTCCTAAAGTTTTCAATCCTAATTTGATAATTGATTAAAGGTTTTAAGGTTGATTTATGGATCTTGGCTAATTATGCAAGATTTTGATGATTTCACATGATTTTCGTTTGATCGGTTAAATCTGTGTTTTGAGGAGTGTTTTTGATGTTAAATGATCATTAATTGATGTGGAAATGAGTCTTGATTGATGCAATCCCGGATAGGTTGGATTTCCTAAGTTTAGCTTGTGTTTTAAGGTAGCTTTTGTGGTGATCTTGGTGATCTGATGTTGCTGGAGGTATAAGGATGTTTATAGGTTGTTTTTAGATGTGTTTTGATGTTAATGGAAGTGAGGTTTTGCTGGTTTGCGGCTGGGCTTTGTTTAGAAGTGTTTCAGATGCATTTTCGGTTGTGTTTGGTGGCCGAAAATGGAGGTTTTGTGAGAGCAGCGAGTTTAGATGCTTTCATTGAAGCAATTAATGCATGATGATGCATTAATCCTCTGCTTTAATGTGTTGAAACAGGGGAGGCATCCTTGGATCCAAGAATTGTTGATCCGGAGGCTTGATTTGGTGCTTTGGCTTGAAGCAAAGTGGAAATCGGTGAGTGGATTTGTGAAAATGGTTTTCGGCTTTGAAACCAAGGTTTTGGGAGCTTAGTTTAAGTCTAAACAACTTTGCTAAGCTCAAGTGTAAGTTTTCGGATTACTCTCTTTAAGTGGTGGCCATGTTTTGGTGCAATGTAAAATGATGATTTTGCATGATTTGTTTACTGTTTTTGAAAGCATGTTTAAGCATGATAATTGCTGATGTTTTAGCATGATTTATGCTGATGTTTAAAGCCATGTGTTGAAGGTGACTCTAGGTAAGAGTACCTTGTTTTTAATGCATTGTTAAATGATGATTTAATGCTTTGAAATGCATGATGAAATGGCTTGGTTTAATGCTTTAAAACAGTGGATTATGTGATGTATAAAGTGTGTATTGGCAAGTGATGGTTTGTAAAAGTGAAGGTCACTAAGGTGGTTAAAAGTCCTTGAGTGAGCCTTGTTACCTAAGATCATCAAGGTGTTTAAAAGTCCTTGGATGAATCTTGTTGCGGACACTAAGGTGGTTAAAAGTCCTTAGGTGCTCCTTTCCATGGTGTTTAAAAGTCCATGGGGTCAAGGTGTTTAAAAGTCCTTGGGGCCAAGGTGTTTAAAAGTCCTTGGGGTAATTCAAGCTACGGACACAAAGGTGGTTAAAAGTCCTTGTGTGGTCCTTGGGGTAATTCAAGCTACGGACACAAAGGGGGCTGACATGGTAGTTATATGTTTTGATTTGTTTGCGTTTTGGTCCCGAATCTTGTTCGATCAATTGCATGAGCTGTGGATGTCCTTTTGAGCTGAAATTTCACAGAGAAGCATGAAACCTGATTAATTTCAAGATGGTAACTTTAATTTGGGTTAAGTCCCTTAATTTAACAGAAATTACAATTTGGTCCCTAAAGTGGTAATTTGTTCAATTGGGTCCCTGTTTGATCTCTGATGTTTGTGATCTTTTAGTATGTTGTTTGTATGATCACAATTAAGGTTAATGTGCATCTAGATAAGATTAAAAGGAAAAAAAGGGTCGTTAATCAAGGTTGACTTTCGGGTTGACTTTGGTTTTCCCCGTGTAATCTTCGTAGTTCGGGTCAACCGTCTAGACCGGGCTACGGGGGTTACAACGGGGCTGGTGCCGTTTCGGTATGATTTGCAACAAGAGGTTCCTGTTTCGGAACCATATAGGGTCGTTTCGGTACGTTTGGCCACCGGAGGTTCCCGTTCCGGAACAAGGTGGGACCGTTCCGAAACGGCTTGATGTTTTTTTTAAATGAAGCCCGCGTTTTGGAACCGTTATACCTGTTTCGAAACACATGTAGTTAAAACTGTAAAAAGGCATCTTTGAGGGTTTCTAAATGTTTTTTAGTCTCTAGGGCTTGTATGCTACCTAGATGAGTTTATATGTGACATTTGTGATAGTTTTGCCTCATGTGTATGAATTTGACGAATAGGCAACTATGTTAGTTTAAATTATTGTATGCCTTCTGTTTGGTTTGTGTTTCCGCTTTCGTTTTTCCGCTGTTGCCTCCACACATATGACTAAAGATGATAATCTAAAACAAGATAAATAACGAAAAAAATAGGGTTGCTTTCGGACTGGTTTGTTGGCTAGGCCAGGACGAGGGGGTTATATTTGTTGGTATCAGAGCCTAGGTTTTGCCTAGGTTCGTTGAGTTTCAGCAAGTCGAAAGGTATGTGAGGTAAGTTTTATGGTGTAATCTTGTTGATCGTGATTACATGGTGATTGTAAGCATGCTTGTGGCTATCTTTGTGTTGGTTGAGAATTAGTTAAAGGCACACATTGCTAGTATACTATTATTGTATGTAATTTTAAGTTTAAGGACTTGAGCACCTTGAACCTTGTTCCTTGCTGACCCCAAATCACCTTGGACCTTCGTATTTTGAGTCAGATGGAGTGTTCTGAAGCGCATAAGCTAGGTTGCATTATCTCTTTGCCTCAGGGGGATGCCTACACGTGGTGAACTACTATCACTATGGGTATGCTAGAGGCCGAGTTTACTTGGGAGTTCTTCAAGCCTGCTTTCCGTAAGAAGTTCCTAGGTCCTAGATACCTAGATGAGAAGAAGAGAGAGTTTATGGCTCTAGTTCTGGGTAGCTTGACCGTGTCTCACTATGAGGTGCAGTTCGTACGTTTGAGTCAATATGCTTCTGAGTTAGTTCCCACTGAGAAGGAACATTGTGAGCGTTTACATTATTAGTTAGTTCAGGAGGTGAAGACCTACATGTTGGCTTCTGACTACACAGATTTTGATGTGTTGGTCGCTAGGGCCAAGGACATCGAACAGTCTTTGGGACTTGCGGATCACAAGGGTGGATCTAGTTCAAAAAAGAGGACTGCTGAATGAGACAGAGATCGTGCCAAGAGGCACAAGGATAGGAAACCTCATCATGATCATAGACGCGGAGGTGGTAACCGGGGTGAGGCCATCACAGCCAAGGGACTGAGAATCGTACTCTCGAGTGCAGCAAGTGTGGTAGACGTCATTACGGTGAGTGTTGGGGCACTTATGGCTCTTGTTGGAATTGCGGGTCTAGGGCGCATTTGAAGCGCGGTTGTCCTCATCCGTCTAGGGATGGACAAGCTCCTACATGAGCTGTCAAGCATCAGAGAGGCCATGGGCGCGGTCGAGGTAACTTTCAACCTCTGATTGACGGTCAGAGGAATGTATCTCATATTGTAGCAGTCCAGCCTGAGGGAGGTGGGCCAGCTAGAGTGTATGCACACCGTGAGGACAGGAATGACACAAATGTGATTGCAGGTAATTACTCGTTACAGTTTTTGACTTTGCTTTCCTTGATTGATTCCGGTTCTATGCATTCGTACATATTAAGTGAGCATGCAAGATTGCAAGATATTTTGGTTGAGATATTAAATGTGGGTATGAATGTCACTAGTTCCTTTGGTGAGACAGTGGTGGTCAGAAAGATGTACAGAAGATGTCCTTTGATGGTTCAAGGTCATGTTTTTCCCGTAGATATGATGGAATTGTCGTTTTATGGTTTCGATGTAACATTAGGCATGGACTGGCTTGTAGAGCATAGGGCCAGGGTAGATTTTGAGACAAAGCGGGTGTTGTTGAGACTTTTAGAGGATATGAGGTAGTAATAGCGGTTGAGAACGTTAAGTTCTTGTCCAATGTAGTTCCAGCCTTAAAGGCTCAGAAGTTATTGGATGTGGGTTGTCAGGCGTACCTAGCCTATGTTATGAATCCGAATATGGATGAGGCACGACCGCGAGACATTAGAATAATTTGTGACTTTTCGAGTGTATTCCCAGAAGAATTGTCTGGTTTGCCTCCATATAGAGATGTAGAGTTTGCTATTGAGATATATTCAGATTCAGCTCCAGTATCGATTGCACCGTAGCGAATGACTCCTAAAGAAATGAAAGAGTTGAAGACACAGCTTCAGGAATTGATAGACTGAGGGTTCATTCGTCCGAGTACTTCACCTTGCGGTGCACCGATGTTGTTTATGAAGAAGAAAGATGGCAGTTTGAGAATGTGTATCGATTATCGACAGTTGAATAAGTTGACAGTGAAGAACAAATATTCGTTGCCGAGGATTGATGAATTGTTTGATTAGTTGAGAGGTGCTTCAGTGTTCTTGAAGATAGATTTGAGATCCGGTTATTACCAGTTGAAAGTAAGAGACCAAGATGTGCTGAAGATAGCTTTTCGCACTCGTTATGGGCACTACGAATTCTTTGTGATGCCCTTTGGTTTGACTAATGCACCATCATCTTTTATGGACATGATGAATAGAGTGTTTCATGAGTACTTAGATCAGTTTGTGGTAGTGTTCATTGATGATATTTTAGTGTACTCTCGTACCGAGGAAAATCATGATCGGTATTTGCGTTTGGTGTTGCAGAAATTGTTAGACAATTAGTTGTATGCCAAGTTGAGCAAATGTGAATTTTGGATTATGGAAGTAGTCTTCCTAGGCCATATTGTATCAGCCGAGGGAATCCGAGTTGATCTTAAGAAAGTTGAGGCATTTGTGAATTGGAAACAACCGAAGATAATGACCGAAGTTTGCAGTTTCTTAGGTTTGGCTGGTTACTATAAATGTTTTGTATAGGGTTTCTCAAAGGTTGCAGCTCCTTTGACTAAATTACTACACATTTATATTCGGTTTTAGTGGACTGATGCAAGACAACAAGCATTTGAGAAAATGAAAGAAGCCTTAACCGAAGCTCCTGTTTTTATTCAGCCCGTGTCAGGGAAATAGTTTGTAGTCTTCAGTGATGCGTCGTATGTTGGCTTAGGTTGTGTGCTTATGCAAGAAGGAAGAGTAATAGCCTATGCGTCTAGATAGTTGAAGACTCATGAGCGTAATTACCCTACGCATGACATAGAATTGGCTGCAGTGGTTTTTGCTTTGAAAGTTTGGAGACATTACTAGTATGGTGAGAATTGCACAATGTATACGGATCACAAGAGTCTGAAGTATATAATGACACAAAGAGAGTTGAATCTTAGACATCATAGGTGGCTAGAGTTACTTAAAGACTACGACCTCACGATTGAGTACCATCCGGGTAAAGCCAATGTAGTGGACGATGCATTGAGTATAAAGGTAGAAGTGGAATTATGAGCTATGTTTGCTAGATTGAGTTTGTCCAAAGATGCTGGTTTAGTGGCCGAGTTGCAAGTTAAATCTTCGTTGCTTCAGTTGATTAGAGAGAAACAGTTGCAAGATAGATCATTAGCATCTCATGTACAAGACATAGCAGAGGGTAAACTGATAGATTTCTATTTTAGTAGTGATGGAGTCTTGTGTTTCAAGAGTAGAGTAGTTGTTCTGGAAGATGTAGGCTTGAGATGCACCATCCTAACTAAAGCTCACAGTAGTCCGTTTTCTATGTTGCCGAGTTTGTGAGTAAGTGCATGGTTTGTCAGCGAGTTAAAGTTGAGCACCAGTTTCCTTCAGGTTTGTTACAACCGTTGAGAATTCCCGAGTGGAAGTGGGAGAGAATTGCCATGGATTTCATATCGAGTTTGCCGTTGAAACCGTCTAAGAAGAATTCAGTTTGGGTAATTGTTGATCGTCTTACGAAATGTGCGCACTTTTTGCCCGTCCGCACCACTTATACTTTAGATAAGTTGACCGATTTGTATATCAGTGAGATAGTGAGATTGCATGGTGTACCGAAATCTATAGTGTCAGACAGAGATCCGAGGTTCACAGCTAGATTTTGGGAGAGTTTGCATAGTGCTTTGGGTACTCGACTAAATTTCAGCACTTCATATCATCCTCAGACCGATAGTCAGTCAGAGAGAGTCTTCCAAGTGTTGGAAGACATGTTGAGATGTTGCATTATTGAATTTCAGGGTTCGTGGGAGAAGCATCTACCGTTAGTAGAGTTTGCATATAAAAACAATTATCAAGAGAGCATTTAGATGGCACCTTATGAAGCTCTGTATGGTAGAAAATGTAGAACACATGTTTGTTGGGCCAAAGTGGGATAGAAATTGATACCTTTGCCTAATATGCTTAAGGGTACTATCGAGAAAGTACAATTGATTTGTGACCATTTGAAGGCAACTTCGGATAGACAGAAATCTTATTCAGATTTGAAAAGAAGAGAAATAGAGTATGCCGTAGGCGACAAAGTGTTCTTGAAAGTCTCACCTTGGAAGAAGGTGATGAGGTTTGGTAAGAAAGGTAAGTTGATCCCGAGATTTATCGGTCTGTATGAGATAGTTGAGAGAGTTGGTCCTTTTTCCTATAGATTGAGGCTACCGGCCGAACTAGAGAAGATTCATGACGTGTTTCATGTTTCGATGCTTTGGAGGTATAGATCAGATCCGTCACATGTAATGCCAGTTGAGGAGATAGAATTGAATTCAAATTTGACCTATGATGAAGAACCAATTGAGATTTTGGCTTCAGAAAACAAAGTATTGCGAGGAAAGACCATTGAGTTGGTTAAGGTTAAGTGGCGACACTGATGAGTGGAAGAAGCCACTTGGGAGAGGAAGGATGACATGAGAAAGCAGTTTCTACATCTCTTTCCGCCAGGTAAATTTCCGGGAAGAAATTCCTTAAGTAGGGGAGAGTTGTAACACCCCGAGTTTAAGGCTAGGAGATCATCGGATTAGTCAAGCCGAGTCAGGTTAAAATTTAAATTGGAGAAAAACTATTTCTTACACACACCTAAATGTGTTTTAAAAGAGAAAAGGGCAAAAAGAAGATTTTGTAATTCTAAAAAGGGTTTTTGAAAAGCTATCATCTTCTCCAACTTGTTTTTCACGTTCAAAACCTCTCCGAACCCCATTTTACTATTCCATCGCCCCTAGCTATCAATCCAAGTGTTTAAACATGTTTTGATTTTTAAAGTTTGGTTTGAACTGAAAGGAAGTTTATGGGTTTTCGTTGGGGGTTGACTATGGCTGAGTTTGAGTGTGTTTTAACTTTGTTTTATTGCTAAAATAACATGAAAAAGATGGGTTGTTATGGGAAACCCGGAATTGGTATTGTGGGTGATTTGAGAGTTGAAAATCTTGAGTTTTTGGATGTGTTTTGGGTCTAAATGATAGTTGAAGGTCTGATAGCTTTGGGTTGATGTTTAAGGATGTTAAAATGTAGTTTTTTGATGGTAAATTCGTTGGGTGTGGCTACAAGTAGCTTGGGACTGAATTGATATGTATCAGGTAAAATTTGGGGCTTGAATCGATGGGTGTTATTGCAAGATTGTTGAGTTCTGGGTTTTTGCTGTGTTTGTGAGTGTATTAGGATTCCAATGTTCAGTTTTGGATTGCTTAAAATATAGGAGTCAAATTTGAGCTTTGTGGATAGAAATCCGAGTAGTTCAGAGGCTTGATTCGGCATCTTAAACATCGTTTGTGTGTTGGCTGGTGAGTGGATCGATTTTAAAAGCCTTAACGTGGTTAAGGGAATGTTTTGGGAGTTTGGATTGAGCTTGAAAGGCCAATCCAATATCAAGAGTAAGTTTTAAAGGTTTTATGCAATTAATCCATGTTTTATGATTCTTGATGCAATGTGAACATGTCATGTTGGTAATGTGTTAGTTTGTATTGTTATACATGTTGAGACTTATGACTTGTGTTTATACTTGCATCGTGAGTACATGCTTTGCATGGAAGTTTGGACATGGTAAGTGGTTCAAGCATCGGTAATGCCTGTGGTTGTGAATGAGTATATTGGTACGTGTTGAGTTGTTACCGGATATAATTGATCGATCAATAGGATTAGAGTGCACTTGAGGTGAAAGTTGCGCGTGGCCTTAGTGATGCTAGATTCCACTAAGGAGGAGTACGGTGATGTGAGATTCCATCGGAAGTTATGTTTTGCTAGACGAGTGAGTACGATGATGTGAGTTTCCACCGGAAGTGTCTAGTGGGTTTGAGAAACTATCTGCATATCCGAGTAAAAACTATGAATGTCAATATACCCGTGATGCTTTAATTCTCATGTTAAGCATGCTGTTGATTTCTTCTATTATGCTTATGCATTGTTGGTTACTTTGCGTGCGTTATGATAATGGGCATGTGGTAAGCCTATGGCTTGTGGTTGCATTCGGTAAATGTACGTGAAGGTAAATGCATGTTGTTATGTGTTAAAGCATGTAGAAATGATTTGGAAATGGTTTTGGTTTTCAAGCAAACTACGTTTGAAGACTGCATTGTTGTAGCTACCGTTTTGAGCATCGCTCAGTAAGCTTAAACGCTTACGCTCTCCTTTCCAACAATGCAGGCCTTAGACCTACGGAGTAGCTCAGGAAACAAGGGAGAATCCAAGGGAGTTTGGTTTGCTCAAGTATGAGTATAGACTTCAATAATTAGTATTGAGCAATGGGATATGACCTTTACGTTTTGACGTGTTGTTGGCATGTCTCTTGCTTTAGACATGTTTGCTTAGTTGTTTTGACTTGTATTGCCTTATGCCTTGTTGGTTTATGCTTTGGTTTAGCTTTTGTCTTGTCGGCGTTTTTGAATGCTGAGTGCTCTTATGTGCTTTGGATATGAAATCCATCTTGTTGCGTGTACGCATGTTTGAGGTCGCGTTAGGGTGTCTTGCCTCTATTTTGATTGTATTTGGAGATGCCATGTGGTTTGTGTTGTTTCGGGGCAAGTTTGGGGACGTTTGGAGATGTCAAATTATGTTTTCGGGTTAAACTGTACCCAAGCATTTCAGAACGCTCGATATGGTTTCGGAACGATCGTTGCTCCAGGGGTATCCTTATCGAAACAAGGGTGGTGCCGTGTCGGTACGATTTGCCACAAGAGGTTCCTGTTTTGAAACCATATAGGGTCGTTCCGGTACGTTTTCCCACTGAAGGTTCTCGTTCCAGAACAAGGTCGGACCGTACCGGAATGGCTTGATGTTGTTTTTTTTTAAATAAAGCCAACGTTTCAGAACGAGCATGCCTGTTTCGAAACGCAGGTAGTTAAAACTGTAAAAAGGCATCTTCGAGGGTTTCCAAATGTTTCGTTTTAGTTCTTAGGGCTTGTATGCTACCTAGATGAGTTTATATGTGACCTTTGTGATAGTGTTGCCTCATGTGTATGAATTTGACGAATAAGCAACTTGGTAAGTTTAAATTATTGTATGCCTTTTGTTTGGTTCGTGTTTTCGCTTTCGTTCTTCCGCTGTTGCCTCCACACACTAAAAATGATAATATAGACAAGATAAATAATGAAAAAATATGGTTGCTAATCAGAGTGAGGCCTTAACGGGTTTCGCTTCGGTTTTCCTCGTGTAACGCGTTCGGTCCGGGCTGTTGGCTAGGCCGGGACGAGGGGGTTACATTATTCATTGGAAAGTATAATTGATCAATTTAATTTTGAGTTTTAACTTTTTTATTCAATAAATCAAAACAATTAAAATAGTTGAGAAATAACCATCATTGTGTTGTTTTGCGGCGTTTTAGGATGAAAATGCCACTAAAGGCGTCACATTCTCGATGTTTGTGGCAAAAACGCCACTAAAAATCATTACATATTGCGGCGTTTTTTCATCAAAAGGCCGCTAAAGAAAAGTTATTAGCGATGTTTGTGGCAAAAAATGCCACTTAAAAATCATGACCTACTGCGGCGTTTTCTATATCAAACGCCTTTAAAGAAAGGTTATTAGCGGTGTTTTGTATATCAAACGCCGCTATAAAACACGATTTGTTGCGGCGTTTTTCGTATACAAACGTCGTGAATGTTTGCGAAATTGGTTTTAACGGCACTTAAGAAAGCACCGCGGCTGGTTTTAACGACACTAAAAAACGCCGCTAAAAACCTATTTTGCTGTAGTGCATGCTATATATATTCTCAGGCCTACAAAGAATTTATAAATTATAAAATAATCCAACATTCAATGAATATATTGTTTTTTACGAAATTAAAAATAAGTTTTCTTTTTTTAAAAAAAATAAGAAAATGTCGTTGGGAGTAGATGGTGGTCGACAGTGTTTTTCTCTGTTCATTAAAAATATATCACCATTTCTATACTAGAAGGGTTAGCAAAAGGTTTTTGATCGACATGGGATTGTATTGGATGCGTTCATTCCTATAAAATGTGCGAAAGATGGATCTCGATTGGGTTTTGTTCATATGAAACTTAAAATAGAGGCGTAGCGTGCAATTGACCGTCTTCATGGATCATGGGTGCACGAATCAAAGCTAAGAGTATCCTTTGAGCAGTAGGATTTGCGGGATTTCTTTTGGAAGCGTTAGAAGAAGGGTGATCGCTACTCTGGCGATGTGAACAAATAGAGTAGGAAACACAACAAACCGAAAATTGTAAATGGGCATTCCTTAAAACCAGTAATTAGGGATGATAAGATGAATAAATCTATGTTCCGGGTGGTTGATGAGAATATTATCGAAGTGCGATTGGATGGTGACGCAGGTCAAACAATTTGGAAACGTTGACAAAGGATATGGAGGAGGCTCACATCTCAAGAGTTTGAATTGTTGGATCAAGGATACTATTGATTTGTGATAATACTTTGAAACATAGTGAGTTATTGACAAGTGTTTATTTTGTGTCACGTCTTGTGTTTAAATACTCCTTGGTTGTTCATTATTGTTGTTGATTTGGGCGTTTTTACATGATTTTTGTGCATGACAATAGATTCTGGAAACTATGCTAAAAAGGATGATTTCTGCAAGATTTAATTTTCCTGGATTCATGGCTGGATTACTGGGTATGAATTGGGGCATGAAAGTGGCGACTGGACGACATGTCAGCAGATTACATCAACTTGACAGAGGATGACATCAACAACAACAAAATGGGAGGATGACGTCAGCAGCGACAGTGATAGCTTATCAAGTCAATTCCGATAGCTTAACAACAAGATTTAAATTTTAAACTTGAGATTTATATTTTTTTATTTTGAATATTTTATCTATTATCTCTTATCATTTTAGGTTAATTTTAGGGTTTTTAGATTAGTATTAATAACCCCTTTGGGGTGAACTTAAGAATCATCTCTTGTTCATAGTTTTTATTTGTTCTTAGGAAATTTCACTTTAATAAAGTTTTATTTTTCCATAGCCAAAGTCTAAAGTGATGACTCGATTCTAACGTGAGGAATGAAAAGTACTTAAATAACATAATTGGCTATTGAAGCACATTCAACTTCTTGGGAACACACTTAGTAAATTGATTCCTAAGAGAAAATTGAGATCGAAACCGTTGTTACTGAAACAACACAATCTGAGTCAAATTTTTTTATAACTTTAAAACTATTTATTTTTAACAGCGATAGCCGCAGTTAATCTAACTAGAAAATTGGAACTTAAAAATTGATTTTAGATTATCAGTTTATCGGAGAGAAAAAAAACAAGTCTCAAGGATTAATCCTTGTAGGCAAGTAACCGACGTGAATCCTGAAGTAAAAACCTTTTCCGATGATCTGAGAAAATTGATTAAAGCAAAAGCCCGAAGCTAGTCTTTATTATATTGAATTCACTTCTTTTTAATATTCTCCACAATTTTTATTTTGACTTAAATTCTACAAATTACTCCATTTTCTACTTAAACATCACTAAACTCTCTTCTTCGTTCACCGATCAAGCGAACATAAATCAGGAAGTTTTCTTAGTCTATGTGGGATCGACCCTTACTTCTCTTTTACTACGTATTATTTTTTATTTATTATCAGGGAAGAAGGAATTATTTTTGATGTGAAAACGGCACGTGTCAAATTGGCGTCGTTGCCGGGTATTTCGGCATAATTACAAATTTAAGTTTGTTTTGATCTATGACCAGGTCGTCAAGCTAAACGAAGTTAAATAAAACGCTTAATGCGATGCAACCCATTGGTTCTTTTCTTTGTTACTCAATTCTATTTTTATTTTTGTTTACGTTCTTTAATTATTATACTATTTGTTTTATTTTAGACACAAAGAAATTCCACGGATTAAATAAATATGACTAATATAATTCTGATATATTCGAGAAAAAGTTGCACGAAGGGGAGCATGTTGAACATCAAATCGGCAGGCAAAAGGGATATATTTTTTCCACTGTGGACCCCACATTTTTTTGACTAAACCTATACCCAAAATATTCACGTGAAAAAGAAAATAAGAGAAGAAAAAATATTTTACCCACACAGCACACCACCCAATCCTTTCAAATTTCAAATTTTAAATTTTCCTATCCCAATCATAATCTTCACCCAACCCATCTCTATTTTTAATTACTGTGGACCCCACCTATCTCCTATATTTACTTTTCAAAACTCTTTGACCAATTTGATCAAAGTTTATCCTAATCTGTGCACAAACCAAAATTGCTTAATTTTTTTCTTTCTTTATTTATCCTAACCCATCTCTTTATCCTTGCATTTATCTCCTTATCATCATCATTATTATTATTATTATTATTATTATTATTATTATTATTATTATTATTATTATTATTATTATTATTATTATTATTATTATTATTATTATTATTATTATTATTATTATTATTATTATTATTATTACTTTAAATATTAATCCCATCGGTGGACCTCACACCTAGTTGATAAATCAAATTCATTTTCTCAAACAAATATTTTCTTTTTAATTTACGGTCCGCACACTTATTAACAAATCCCAATCTATTTATTTATCTTATTATTTTAATTCTTCCATGTGAATTATTAAACTTAAAATACTTTTTACCTTTGTTTTTTCTCTCTCCCTCTCTGTCGCATACCCAAATTAACATCCATCATCGTCACATACGGACAATGGCATCAAGCACCCTATATTCTCCCATTGAAACCGAGCCTTCACTCGTTCGTACTGCTGTGACCGTCGCTAGCTCAGGGAGTTTCCTATACCCTCACTTTATTTTTGCATTTTGGGACAAAATAACAAAAGTGAGGGGGAGTAGAATTTGTGTTAAATTCTTTTTCTTGCTTATGATTTGCGATTGAAATTGAGCTATTTCTCGATTAGAATTGTTGATAATCTTGGTTTCCAATCTCTTGTTTTATTTAATTTCATTGTATTTCTTTGTGAATTCAATCTTGTTCTAGTTGAATTTAGGATGAATGATAGCATGACATGAAAAATTTAGGTAAAATTTTCTTGGCCATTTCATGAATTTGTTGATTGATTTAGATGCATGACTTAATTCACTAGACCTTTCATGTGAGTTTTGAGCCTAATGAGCATATATTTTTATTCTTGTTCTTTGTTTCAATTGAATGTGCCAAACTAATTGATTGCATTATAGAACTTGTAACTCGATGCTTCTTGAGACTACACATTTTGATTATGATGCTTTAATGTGATAGGGGCATTAGGATTAAAACCTTTTTCTCTCCCCAAAAATTGCCTACCCTTTATTTATTTTTCCTTTAGTGAACCATTATTGTGCCTTGTCATTTTCTTTGTTTACCACATCATTTAACCCAAACAAATTTTCTGTTTTTCACTATTTTTGTCACATTTTTCAGGACAGAGTTAAGGTTATTCCGAAGCGAGAAAAGAAAAAAATAGATTCGAATCGAACAAAACAGTGCAGTGCAAAAAAAAACATTGTGCAGAAAAATAAATCAGTGCAGTTTTGTTCGAACAGTGCCAAAAATACAGCCAGAAAAATTACAGAACTGTGCAGTGCAGTTCAAATATGTTGTTCAATTTGAATATAATGTTCGGATAGTTAAAATGAAAAAATCGAAAAAAGAAAAAAAACAGTTTGCTTCGAAAAAAAGAAGAAGAAGAAGAAAAAGAGACACAGTTCGAATGAAAAAATGATGTCGTTTGATTTCTTGTTTTTCTTTTTCCTTTCGAATAATTCTTTGGGATAATCTTTTTCTTTGTCTTGAATTTTTAACCTCATGTTCGATTTTTATTCTACCCGAACCTTAACCCCGTTACAACCCATTTTAAGTCCTCTTGATTTTTGCCTCATTTTCATATTAAGTAGTGGAGAATAGATCTAGTTACAAGCCTATGGTAATGAGTCGTTTAGTTTAGGCTTGAGCGATTCTTTCACCCAAAACACTTGAGCAAAAATAGTGAACCATGTGAGGAGCTAAGTCTTGTATTCTTTGAAATTAGTAGATGATTAAAATCCCTTGAAAATTTACACTTAATTGATTATGCCATGATTGATAGGTCTTAAATTTCAACATTTATTTGATTTAATTTACTTAAGAGATCTTGTGAATATTATGAAATTGGAGTTGGAAACTTAAGGTTTATAGCATGATAATTGAGAAATTCTTGAGGACAAAAATTGGATAAGTGATGGGGAATTTGACTAGTGTTTATTTTGTGCTATGTCTTGTGTTTAAATACTCATTGGTTTTTCATTAGTGTTCTTTATTTAGGTGTTTTTACGTGATTTTTGTGCATGGCAATAGATTCTGGAAACTATGCTAAAAAGGATGATTTCTACAAGTTTTTATTTTCCTGGATTCATGGTTGGATAAGTGGGCATGAATTGGAGCATAAAAGTGGCGACTGGATGACACGTCAGCAGATGACGTCGGATGACATCATCAACAACAGAATGGGAGGATGACGTCAGTAGCGGCGATGATAGCTTATCAAGTCTATTTCGATAGCTTATCAGCAAGATTTAAATTTTAAACTTGGGATTTATCTTTTGTATTTATTTTGAATATTTTATCTTTTATTATTTTAGGTTAATTTTAGGGTTTTTAGATTAGTAAAAATACCCCATTTGGAGTGAACTTAAGAATCATCTCTTGTTCTTAGTTTTTATTTGTTCTTAGGAAATTTTACTTTAATAAAGTTTTATTTTTCCATAGCCAAAGGCTAAAGCGATGACTCAATTCCAACGTGAGGAATGAAAAGTACTTAAATAACTTTAAGTTTTTTCTCTCAATTTTCTAAGCTTAATTTCAAAAATCAAAACGATTTCAAAACTAAAGATTGACTTTGATCATGTTGTTGTTTTTGGTTAAATATGTCGGAGGAAGTATCGGCTATTGAAGCACATTTGACTTCCCGGGAACATACTTAGTAAATTGATTACTAAGAGAAAATGGAGATCAGAACCATTGTTATTGAAACAACACAATCCGAGTCGGGTTTTTTCAGAACTTTAAAACCTTTTATTTTTAATAGAGATAACCGTGGTTAATCTAACCAGAAAACTGGAATCTAAAAATTATTTTAGATTATCGGTTTATCGGAGAGGAAAAAAACAAGTCTCAAGGATTAATCCTTGTATGCAAGTA
Organism: Hibiscus tridactylites; assembly: GCA_958450335.1. NCBI lineage: Eukaryota > Viridiplantae > Streptophyta > Magnoliopsida > Malvales > Malvaceae > Hibiscus > Hibiscus tridactylites. Next base: position 29,537,160 of record OY288290.1, read on the forward strand.
ACTAATGTGAATCCTGAAGTAAAAACCTTTTCCGATGATCTGAGGAAATTGAGTCAAAGCAAAATCCCGAAGTTAGTCTTTATTATATTGAATTCACTTGTTTTTAAAATTCTCTACAATTTTTATTTTTACTTAAATTCTACAAATCACTCCATTTTCTACTTAAACATCATTCAACTCTCTTTTTGGCTCACCGATCAAGCGATCATAAATCAGGAAGTTTTCTTAGTCCCTGTGGGATCGACCCTTACTTCTCTTTTACTACGTATTATTTCCTTTATTTATTATCATGGATGAAGGACTTATTTTTGACGTGAAAACGGCACGTGTCAAATTGGCGCCGTTGCCGGGGACTTCGGCATAATTACTAATTAAAGTTTGTTTTGATCTACGACCAGGTAGTCAAGCTAAACAAAGTTAAATAAAGCGCTTAATGGGAAGCAACCCATTGGTTCTTTTCTTTGTTATTCAATTCTAGATTTATTTTTGTTTACGTTCTTTAATTATTATACTATTTGTTTTATTTTAGGTACAAAGAAATTCCATGGATTAAATAAATATGACTGATATAAATCTAATATATTCGAGACAGAGTTGCACGAAGGGGAGCATGTTCATCATCAAATCGGCAGGCAAAAGGGATGTATTTTTTCCACTGTGGACCCCATATTTTTTTTGCTAAACCTACACCCAAATTATTCACGTGAAAAAGAAAACAAGAGAAGAAAAATATTTTACCCACACAGCACACAACCCAATCCTTTCAAATTTCAATTTTTAAATTTTCCTATCCCTATCATAATCTTCGCCCAACCCATCTCCATTTTTAATTACTATGGACCCCACCTATCTCCCATATTACTTTTCAAGACTCTTTGACCGTTTAGATCAAAGTTTATCTTAATTTGTGCACAAACCAAAATTGCTTAATTTTTTTCTTATTTATTTATCCTAACCCATCTGTTTATCTTTGCCTTTATCTCCTTATCTTTATTATTATTATTATTATTATTATTATTATTATTATTATTATTACCTAATTTCTTTAAATTTTAATCCCATCTGAGACCCCACACCTTGTTGATAAACTAAATGCCTTTTCTCAAATAAATATTTTCTTTTTAATTTACCCTATGCACGCTTATTAACAAATCCCAATTTTTTTATTTATCTTATTATTTTAATTCTCCCATGTGATTTATTAAACTTAAAATCCTTTTTACCTTTTTTTTCTCTCCCCCTCTTTGTCGCATACCCAAATCAACATCCATCTTCATCACATACGACAATTCCATCTTCGTACTACCTTGACCGTCGCTAGCTCTGAGAGTTTCCTGTACCCTCTCTTTATTTTTGCATTTTTGGACAAAATAACTAAAGTGAGGGGGAGTAGAATTTGTGTTAAATTCTTTTTCTTCCTTATGATTTGCGATTGAAATAAAGCTATTTCTCGATTAGAATTGTTGATAATCTTGGTTGCCAATCTCTTGTTTTATTTAATTTCATTGTTTTTCTTTGTGAATTCAATCTTGTTCTTGTTGAATTTAGGGTGAATGATAGCATGGCACCTAAATTTTTTGTGGTCATTTCATGAATTTGTTGATTGATTTGGATGCATGACTTAGTTCACTAGACTTTTCATGTGAGTTTTGAGCCTAATGAGCATATATTTTTGTTCTTGCTCTTTGTTTCAATTTTGAGTGCCAAACTAATTGATTGCATTCTAGAACTTGTAACTCGATGCTTGTTGAGACTACACATTTTCATTATGATGCTTTAATGTGATAGGGGCATTAGGATTAAAACCTTTTTCTCTCCCCAAAAATGGCCTACCCTTTATTCACTTTTCCTTTAGTGAACAATTTTTGAGCCTTGTCATTTTCTTTGTTTACAACATTATTTAACCCAAACCAATTTTCTATTTTCACTCTTTTTGTCACTTTTTAGGACAAAGTTAAATTTATTCCGAAGCTAGAAAAGAAGAAAAAAATTAGATTCGAATCGAACAAAACAGTGAAGTGTAGAAAAAAAACATTGTGCAGAAAAATAAATCAGTGCAGTTTGGTTCGAACAGTGCAGAAAAATATAGCCTAAAAAATTACAGAATTGTGCAGTGCAGTTCAAATATGCTGTTCAATTTGAATATAATGATCGGAGTGTGAAAATGAAAAAGTCAAAAAAAGAGAGAAAAAACAGTTTGTTTCGAAAAAAGAAAAAGAAGAAGAAAAAGAGAAACAATTCGAATGAAAAAATGATGTCGTTTGATTTCTTATTTTTCTTTTTCCCTTCAAATAATTCTTTGGGATAATCTGTTTCTTTATCTTGAATTTTTCCTCATTTTCGGCCTTTATCCTACCCGAACCTTAACCCTGTTACAACCCATTTTAAGTACTCTTTATTTTTCCATCATTTTATTATTATGTAGTGGAGATTAGATCTAGTTACAAGCCTATGGTAATGAGTCGATTAGTTTAGGCTTGAGGGATTCTTTCACCCTATACACTTGAGCGAAAATAGTGAACCATGTGAGGAGCTAAGTCTTGTATTCTTTGAAATTGGTAGATGATTGAAATCCCTTAAAAATTTACACTTAATTGATTATGCCATGATTGATTGGTCTTAAATTTCAACATTTACTTGATTTAATTTACTTAAGAGATCTTGGGAATATTATGAAATTGGAGTTGGAAACTTAAGGTTCATAGCCTGATAATTGAGAAATGCTTGAGGACAAGCATTATATAAGTGAGGGGGAATTTGACTAGTGTTTATTCTGTGTTATGTCTTGTGTTTAAATACTCATTGGTTGCTCATTATTGTTGTTGATTTGGGTTTTTTTACGTGATTTTTTTGCATGACAATAGATTCTGGAAACTATGCTAAAAAGGATAATTTCTGCAAGTTTTTATTTTCCTGGATTCATGGTTGTCTAAGTGGGCATGAATTGGAGCATACAAGTGGCGACTGGACGACACGTTAGCAGATGACGTCGGATGATGTCATCAACAACATAATGGGAGGATGATGTCAGCAACGACGGTGATCGCTTATCAAGTCTATTCCGATAGCTTATCAATAAGATTTAAATTTTAAACTTGGGATTTATCTTTTGTATTTATTTTGAATATTTTATCTCTTATTATTTTAGGTTAATTTTAGGGTTTTTAAATTAGTAAAAATACCCCATTTGGGGTGAATTTAAGAATCATCTATTGTTCTTAGTTTTTATTTATTCTTAGGAAATTTTACTTTAATAAAATTTTATTTTTCCATAGCCAAAGGCTAAAGTGATGACTCGATTCCAACGTGAGGAATGAAAAGTACTTAAATAACTTTAAGTTTTTTCTTTTAGTTTTGTAAGCTTAATTTCAAAAATCAAAATTATTTCAAAACTAAAGATTGACTTTGATCAGGTTGTTGTTTTTGGTTAAATATGTGGGAGGAAGGATCAACTATTGAAGCACATTCAACTTCCTGGGAACACACTTAGTAAATTGATTACTAAGAGAAAATTGAGATCGGAATCGTTGTTATTGAAACAACACAATCCGAGTCGAGTTTTTCAGAACATTAAAACTGTTTATTTTTAATAGCGATAGCCGCGGTTAATCTAACCAAAAAACTAGAATCTAAAAATTGATTTTAGATTATCGATTTATCAGAGAGAAAAAAAACAAGTCTCAAGGATTGATCCTTGTAGGCAAGTAACCAACGTGAATCCTGAAGTAAAAACCTTTTCCGATGATCTGAGGAAATTGAGTTAGAGCAAAAGCCCGAAGCTAGTCTTTATTATATTCAATTCACTTCTTTTTAATATTCTCTACAATTTTTATTTTTACTTAAATTCTACAAATCACTCCCTTTTCTACTTAAACATCATTCAACTCTCTTCTTGGCTCACCGATCAAGCGAACATAAATCAGGAAGTTTTCTTAGTCCATGTGGGATCGACCCTTACTTCTCTTTTACTACGTATTATTTCCTTTATTTATTATCATGGAAGAAGGAATTATTTTTAACTTGAAAATGACGCATGTCAAGTTATTGGAATCAAATGTGTGGAATAGATCAACGTACATGGCTTTTGATGGGCTCAAATTCCTCAACCGATTTTCTTGCTAAGTTGGTGGAGAAGTTCAATTTGGGGTGATGGACTCGAATTCGTCAACTAATTTTCTTGCCTAGTTGGTGGAGATGTCCAATTTTGGGTGATGGTGGTGGAAGCAATGAAAATAAATGAACACAATAATTTATAGTGGTTCAAGCTTGTAACCAAGCTTTACATCCACTACTGTAGCTTCCGCACTAATGATTTTCACAAATTCATTAGAATTTCTTCCCATTTTCAAGGCTAAGGAGGCAACCCCTTACAACCTAGACTTATACCACAAAGTCTAGCATCCAAAGCTTATACCCAAAGTTTTGGGAACCCCTCTTTACAAGAGAAATAAAAGAAAACCGAAAACCCTCTCACAAGGTGAATGTTTGCAAACTAAAGCTTTCACCCAAACCTAATACACTTGAGCATACATTGATAATTTATCTCACGGGTGTTTATCTATACAAAATGCAACAATTTGAGCACCAAGACATTTCTTGATCAAAAGATTGTTGACTTGATGATCATTAGTTGTTCTAGGTGCTTGAATGGTCATTTTATCTTCCCAAATGAGTTCTTAGCCGTTGGTGACCGTTGGGATATAATTTGAGCCGCTTGGGACTTTATTTCCAACATTAAATGCAATTTTGGGCTTGTCAATATCGGTACACGAGGACTGGTATCGATAGTTGCCTTATGAGAATGTAGCCGTTGGAGCATTTAAAACAAAAGAGTATCGGTACGTATCAATACGTATTGGTACATCCCCCTTCGTATCAGTACGGTCAATCCTGTACTGCTACAAGTTTTTGGTTATGTATTTTTTCTTTAGCTTAAACGCTAAAAGGTATCGATACGGTTGAGGATATATCGGTACGAGACTTAAGAAATCTCAGGTTTAGCTATTTAAAACGTGTTAAATCTTCAAAAACCTTTTGAAAACTTTATTAAACATAATTTCAAGTTGTTTGGACTTCAAACTATTTTTAAAATCTTTTCAATTTAGTCAAAAACTAATTTTCAATTATTATATCAAAACAAATATCCTAAGAGCTTTCTATTGGCAACATGTCGTTCATGCCTAGTCGGTAGAATCTTTTATCAACTTGGCATCAATATGGGGCAAATTTGTGCGATTGGATGCAATGACTGTAGAACCGAATTATTTTGAAAGGGGGTATACGATGAATGAAACTAGGGGCGAAGCTAGGAATTAAAAGTTAAGGGGGACGAAAATAAAGAAAAGCTTAAGGGTATATAATGCCTTGGATGCAATGACTGTAGTCCCTAATTTTTTTTTGCACCCAATTAAGCCCTTGGACCAAGAAATTGAATCAATTAAGCCATTGAACCAATTTTGACCATTTGATTGTTTTTTGGACATGTTGTTGTAGTACGTTTTCTCACAGTGTCTCGACTCAACATTTTCAAAAAAAATTCTGTTATGTAAAAAATATTTAAAAGTTCTAAAAAATATGTGAAGAAATATGTAAATGCAAAATGATAGTACTATAGTGTATCTTGTGTCAGTTATATCTAAAGAAATAATTGTAAAGATTTACTGGTCAAAATTGGTCAAATGACTTAATTAATTCAATTTCTTGGGTCAAGAATTTTTGAGTGCAAAAAGTTCAAGGGCTTAATTAATTTTTTTTTCAAAAATTCAAGGGTTTCTTACACCTAAGCCTAAAAAGAATAAAATACTGAAAAACATCATCAATATGATTCGATTGACTAACTTCAGGTAAAATAAACTTAATTTCATGTACACACTTTACCACTAAGACAACACGCATTCTATAATATTGAAACAAGTAAAATGAATTATAATTTAAAATTCTACAGGGGCCAAATTAAGAAAAGAATGTATCGTAAGTGTGGACCATGGGGGCCTGACCTTTGCCAACCCCCATGTTGCTTCGCCCATGATTGAAAGGGTGAGTCATGAAATTGTCGATTTTTATGTGGGGATAACACATTTCAGATTTGGGTTAAGGAAATTGAACTATTAATCAGATCCCCCAAAATTGTTGTGAAGTTGATAATACATCCACTGATTGTGATGATCAACATGTTGAATCTTCTTTTATGTGGAGGGTAAGGAGGAAGGGAAATATATGGGCGAGATAGACAATGCGAGGTATAAGCAAGGATTGGGCGAGGAGCCCTTGGTATGGCAGAATGATGAATTGTGGGAAAACACGAATCAAAGGGATCTACGAGTGGTTAGATCATCGTACGAGCCAGAGTTTAAATCAATGGATGAGGTTGCTAGCATAGTGACGAAGGAATTGAATCTGAATGAGACTTTAGGTATGTCAAATGAGGTTGCAGATTTAATTTGGCCCGAAATTAAAAAGAAATCTATTCCTATTTGTTAGAAACCAAACCCATCTATGTCGGCAAGACCAAGAATTGTGTGGAAGCTTCACAACTTGCATTGGAATTGAAACCAAATGTGCTAGCAACAATCTTGAAGTTTCCTTTAAATTGTGGAAGATTCAAGATAATTTAGCAACAACGGTAATGTTGATAAATATCACCACAAGGCTTCAAACCATGAATCATGTGGAATTAACTAGAAGCAAATGGTAATAGCTAGCAAAATCTAGGATTAGTCTCTAGAAACTTAACTAAGTTGGTTAACATCAGTATCAATAGGGGTGAACATGTGTACATTGAGAATGTACAAGAAACACAAGAAAGTGAGAAACAAATTGGTGAGTGTGTATGCGTGAAAAAACAAAAATAAAATCATTGCGTGCGTCAGTGAGAAAAAGCAAGGTGATTTGGTTGTGTATCAAAATTGCAAAATCAAATGAAATGAAAAGAACTGGCGAAACACTCGGCGAGGTTAGACTAATGGAGAAAATTTTAGGATCATTGGAACATAAATTTGATTACGTGGTTGTTGCAATAGAAGAATCAAAATATTTAACTCAAATGACTATCGATGAGCTTGTGGATCACTCCAAGTCCATGAGCAGAAAATGAAGCTAAATGAGGAGAGTGAAAATCTGGAGCAAGTCCTTCAAAGCAAGTTGCACGTCAATGAAGGCGGAGCTATCATCAGCTACACACGAGGCAGAGGAAACTATGGTGGATATCGTAGACGAGGAACACGTAGACGTGGCGGACGTTCATATGTTAGCAACCAAGAAAATGAAAATTACCAATCACCAAGTCGTGGACGAGGATATAGAGGTCGAGGAAGAGGAAAATATCAACAAGGAGATAAATCTCAGGTACAATGTTATAATTGTAATAAGTATGGTCATTATAGTTACGGGTGTAGATCAACTCCAAAGCATGAAGAAAGAAGTAATGTAGCAACAACTGAAGAAGAAAACATTGAATAATCTCATGTATTCATCACTTATAAAGGAAACATAGAATCAAAGGAAAATATTTGGTATCTCGATAATTGTGCTAGTAATCATATGCGTGGTCGAAAGGAGTTCTTTGTGGCGTTAGATGAAACGATCTATGGACGAGTAGTTTTTGGTGACGACTTGCACGCTGAAGTCAAAGAAAAAGGTAAAGTTATGATTACGCAGAAAAATGGAGAAAAGAAATATATATCAAATGTCTACTATGTACTAGCTATGAAGAGCAATATCATCAGCCTTGGCCAGCTACTAGAAAAATGATATGAAGTGTAGATGAAGAATCGTTCGATTTCTATCAAGAATAGAAATGAAAAATTGGTTGCCCAAGTCAATATGACGCGGAATCGTCTCTTCACTATTGACATTGAGTCAGGAGAAGTAAAGTGCATGAAGACTACAATCAAGGGCGATTCGTGGCTGTGGCACTTGAGGTATGGGAATCTTGGATTTTCTGGCTTGAAGTTATTGTCAAAAGCAAAGATGGTGAATGGATTACCCGAAATCAATCCTCCAAATCAATTGTGCAAGGCCTGCATCAAAGGAAAATAACACAGTCAAAGCTTTGAAGTTGGAAAATCCTAGAGAGCAAGAAGACAATTGGAGATAGTCCACACTGACATAGCTAGTCCTTTTGATATACCATCACTTGGAGGAAACCATACTACCTGACTTTTATTGATGATTATAGCAGAAAATGTTGGATATATGTTCTTAAAGAAAAATCTGAAGCATTGAATAAATTCAAAGAATTCAAAGCAATGGCGGAAAAGCAAAGTGGCCAATACATAAAGGTACATAGATCCGATAGAGGAGACGAGTATATAGTAAAGTTATTTGAAGATTTTTGCAAAGAGCATGGTATCATTCATCAGTTAATAGTTAGATACACGCCTTAACAAAATGGAGTTACGGGAAGAAAGAATCGCAGTATTCTCAGCATGGCAAGGAGAATGGTAAAAGGCAAGCATCTACCAAGAAATTTTTGGGCTAAAGCAGTTCGATGTGCACTTTACTTGTTAAATCGTTTCCCAACAAAGAGTGCGAGTAACATGATGTTGACCAAAGCATGGAGCGGTAAAAAACCAGGAATTGACCATCTCAAGATTTTTGGATGCATCGCATATGCCCATGTACCTGAGCAGATTAGAAAGAAGCTTGATGACAGAGGAGAGAAGTGTATCTTTATTGGCTATAATGAACGAAGTAAGGCTTACAGCCTGTATAATCCTTTAAACAAGAAGTTGATAATCTCAAGAGATGTTGTGTTCGATGAAGAAGAGCACTGGAGATGGAGCACAAAAGAAAAGAAAGTTGAAGGACTATTTTTTAACGAAGATCAAGATGATGACAACTTCATCAACCAAGATGAACACGATGATGATCAAGGTCCTCAACAAAATTTGATTGAACCGTCTTCATCAATAAATAATACCAAAGCAACAAGTCATGAAGTACAACTGACCGATGTTCGAAGATCTATAAGGAAAAGAAGAGCACCAAAAAGCTACACGGATTATCAAACTGAAAATATTTCACTTTTTTGTTTACTTGCAAGCAATGATCCAATAACATACGAAGAAGCAATCAAATATGAAAAGTGGAATAATTTTATGGATGAAGAAATTGCATCGATAGAAAGAAATGATACGTGGGAGCTCACAAGTATAACAGAAGGACATAATCCAATTGGATTTAAGTGGCTGTACAAGACGAAGACCAATAAAGAAGAACAAGTAGAGAAATACAAGGCGAGACTAGTTGGAAAAGGCTACAAACAAAGACAAGGAATAGATTATAATGAAGTATTCACTCCAGTGGCAAGGATTGACACTATCAGACTTCTCATAGCAGTTGCATCACAAAACAAATGGAAGATTTATCAGATGGATGTGAAGTCAGCATTTCTAAATGGCTACTTAGAAAAAGAAGTATATATTGAGTAACCATCTCGGTATATTAAAGAAAGACATGAAGATAACATATACCGCTTGAAGAAAGCCTTATATGGATTGAAGCAAGCACCAAGAGCATGGAACACAAGAATAGATGAATATTTTCAGAAAAATGGGTTCATAAAGAGTACATTTGAACATACCTTATATAAAAAGAAAAAATAAAGATGGTGATATCATGATCGTGTACTTATACGTGGACGACGTGATATCCACTGGAAACAACTAAGGTATGTTTCAAGATTTTAAGAAAGCTATGACTAAAGAATTTGAAATGACATATATTGGCGAGATGTCTTACTTTCTTGGAGTTGAGGTGAAGCAAATGGAAGAAGGAATTTATCATCCCAAAAGATGTTCGTAGAGCAAATCTTAAGCAAATTCAGAATGAAAGATTGCAAGCCGGTAGCCACTCCTCCATAAACAAGCATAGAATTAAGTGTTGATTCAACAAGAGAGTTAGTGAATCAAACATTGTTCAAAAGCATCATTGGAAGTTTAAGGTTTCTAAATATTACACGACCAAATATAACAAACGCTATGAGACTAGTAAGCAAATTCATAGAGAATCCAAAATAAGATTGCTGGATTGCAGCAAGTACAATTTTGAGATATGTCAAAGGTACGTTGGATCATGGATTATTCTACAAACATTCACCAAATTCGAAGTTAGTTGGATATTCCGACATTGATTGCGAGGGAGACATAGATGATCAAAAGAGTACTTCTCGATATCTATTTCATATCGGCTTTGCAACATTTTCATGGTCATCAAAGAAGCAAAAAACGAAAGCTCTCTCGACATGTGAAGCAGAATACAAAGCCGCTGCAGCATGCACCTATCAAGAAATCTAGGTGAAGAATATTTTTGACGAGCTAAATTTTTCACAAGAAGGACCCACTACAATATATGTTCACAACAAGTCCATTATATCTCATGCAAAGAATCTTTTCTCCCATAGCCAAAGAAAGCATATCGATACAAAGTATCACATCATACGAGAACATGTGAAGAGTAAAAACATGGAGTTAGTCTACTGCAGAATTGAAGATCAATTAACAGATATTTTTACGAAGCCATTGAAAATATAAACATTTCACATACTAAAAGAAAAGCTCGAAATGAAGGTTGGGTTTGAGAGGGAGTGTTAGAAACCAAACCCATCTATGTCGGCAAGACCAATATTTGTGTGGAAACCTCACGACTTGCATTGGAATTGAAACCAAATGTGCTGGCAACAATCTTGAAGTTTCCTTTAAATTGTGGAAGATTCAAGATAATTTAGCAACTAAGGTAACATTGATAAATATCACCGCATGGCTTCAAATCATGAATCATGTGGAATTAACTAAAGCAAATGGTAATAGCTAGCAAAATCTAGGATTAGTCTCTAGAAACTTAACTAAGTCAGTTAACATCGGTATAAATAGGAGTGAACTTGTGTGTATTGAGAATGCACAAGGAACACAAGAAAGTTAGAAACAAATTGGTGATTGTGTGTGTGAAAAAACAAAAAAAAAATCATTGTGTGCGCCAGTGAGAAAAGGCAAGGTGATTTGGTTGTGTATCAAACTTGCAAAAGCTAGTAATTAGTGCTTTGGTTTGTTTATAATATATTCGAGCTATATATTATACTGAGTGCCCACTTTCGCTTCTAACACTATTGTGGTGATAGTTGGATAAAAATAATTGGAGTGAAGACAACCGAAAATGAAGAAGACGTTGTAAAAGACATCGAAGACATGATTGCTAATCGTGAAAGGGCTCAATAACAGAAGCTGACGAGGGTATTGTCCTAAAACACTAGGGGACTAAGGTCTGCGTTTTTTTTCAAGAGACAAAGATGGAAGTTGTTTCTATGTAAGTGGTTAACAAAATATGAGTTTTGGACATGTTTCATTTTGTTTTTCATTGTCTATTAGTAGACCAGGGGTATCTTTGTCGTGTGGGAAGTAGATAAATTTCACTTGGTGGAATCTATAGTTGAACATAGTTTTGTCTTGGTGCGAGGGAGGTGGCGAGATGAGGAGTGGGATTGTGGTATAATTGACATTTATGCTTCATGTGTGAAAGAGGAACAAGCAGCAATATGGGCAACCTTATATGACTTAATGACCACCTGAGAGATATCATGGTGTTTGGGTGGAGATTTCAACATGGTTAATAAGGGAACGAGGTGGATATATTGGTGGATTGAATGAGATAGATGTTTTCGTGAAATTCATTGAAAAAATGTCAAAATTAAATTGATTATCAAAGGTTATAATCAGAAAAAATGGATTGATTTTGAGAAAATATTTTCCCTCATTATGAAAATGTTCTACTTTAGAATTACAAAGAGTTTGGCAACTTAGTATGAATTGGAGGTTGGACAATTATATGTAAAAATTAAAATTTTGGGTAATCTTCACTTGTGTTCCTTTCTGTTTAAGTTTTGTTCTATTTGGTTACCTAAATTTAAAAAAGACTATTCTGCTCACTTACGTTTGAAAACGTTTTTTTATTTTTGTCACTGAACTGTTAACCTCCGTTAATAAAAAAATTAATTTCTAACCCCTAAACTTTCAAAACTTTATTTTTCACCATCTTTCCCAAAGTAACAATATTGTATCTTACCCTGTCAAAACAATCTCAGACTTCCATGCTCCACACATCATCTAGAACCACTAAATATTTCAATGGAAGGAGAGTCTTGGATGTTTGTATCTGGGTTTTGATGATTAGGGGTTTTTAATTAGACAATTCTCTAGGTTCTGCACTTTGAGCATGATGATTGTGGTAATATAATTTCCTCTAATGAGCCTGGACAACTAGAATGATGTTTAGGTTTTTACTTTCAGAAAACAAGTTTTTTTGTTTTTTTTACCCCAAGATTGAATCTTTATACTGCTCGGATTCGTGGGGGTGTTAGTGTTTTCTTTGTTAGTATTTATTTTTTAATGTTTCATCTGCGAATTCATCAGCTATGCATCCATCTGTTGGAACTTTTCACTATATTTCACCTTCATCGAGTGATGTTCTTTTGCTTCTAAACTCGAAATGCCGATCTTTTTTATGCTTGATGATTTAATGTTCTCAGTGGTTTTTAATGAGTATGATATTGGTTGATTTTTTCTTGAGCATATAACAAACTCCTGGTTAATTTGTGCCCATATGTTATCTTTATCTCTTAGATATTTGCTATTGAGTTTATCTCACTCTTTTTTTTGTACTTTTCACAGATGGAAACAGTTCAGCTGGATCCTAATGGCAACCTCGCAGAAGAATCATCTCCTGAGATGTTGCTTCCCCAAGATTCTCCAGATATAGCTGATATATTTAGTGATCCACTATTAAGTCTGAGAGTTGGCGATGAATATGTGAAACCCATGTTTGATTTTGATATAACAAATAGTCTAAGAACTTAATTGAAAAGTAAATAAATTTTTAAGTACTCAAAAGGCTCACATTTGAAAAGTGTATTTTAGACTTAAAATGTTTTAAAGTCAAAACTTAAACCCTATAAAATTTTCTAAGTGTTTTTAAAGTCAAATTGCACAAAATCGCCCAGGCGTTTCGATACCCCCAAGCGTTTCGATACGGCTTGATCTTAAGAGCTTACTGGAAAATTCTGTTTTGATACGGAAGTTCCCTTTCTGAGATTGGCGTTTCGATACAACCTTGTCCGTTTTGATATGGCCTTTATCTAGGCTTTAATATTTTAAATAGCGTTTCGATATGGTCTTACCCGTATCGATACAGGGGTTAAGATTTTTCAAATCTGAGCATTTAATGACATAGTTGTTACTTGTTAGTTATTAAAATCTAAAAAATATTTGAATTTTTGTTACTCGTTTCAATACACTCATTAGGTGTTTCGATACAAGTTTTGGTAGATTCATTTGTGAGCAACACCGTTTCGATAGAGCCTATAGTCGTTTCGATATGACCCCTAACTATTTTGATACGCCTTCGAGCGTTTCGATACACCCTCTTTATTACACACAAAAACTCTTTCTATTTTTAGACAGGTATCGATACGGGCCTGAGTGTTTGAAAATAGCATGTTGCAGAACTGCATTTATAGTGAGAAAAAGGGAGCCCAACAGCTCTAATGATGATGCCAACCACCGAAACGGCTAGAATTCAATGAAGGGGTATAAAAACAAGCCATTAAAGCTACAATACCAACTATTGAACAAGTGAACAACAATAAAGCAAAAATCCAATCCATTCCTGAGCTATTAGAGTCAAACTCTTGTACCCAATTGAGTGATTTTCATTGTATTCATCTTTTTTCAATTTGGGTTGAGAGAACTTGTAATTTGGGGAAAATATTCGATTGATCCACTTAAAATTTGGCATCAGAACCTAACTCTTTGAGGGACTCACATACACAAGAGAAGATACTAAAAGAAGATCAATCAAGCCATGACATCTACCTCCGACCACAACTTCATTGTGTCACAATCGATCACAAAGCCGCCATGTTTCAATGGGGATAACTATCCATATTAGAAAAATAGAATGAGACTCTTTATCAAGTCTAATGACTATGTCTTTTAGGATGTAGTGGAAGATGGGCCAATAATTTTGATGAAGAGAGATGAAGAAGGAAGGCTAGTTTCGAAAACAAGAGCGGGAATGATCGATGAAGATAGAAGAGGACTTCAAGTGAATGACAAGGCTCTTTACATCATGTTTTGTATACTTGGACCCGATATGTATGCAAAAAATTTCATCTTGCAAAATTGCAAAGAAAGTGTGGGACAAGCTAGAGACCACCTACGAGGGCACCAACGATGTAAAGGAGACTAAGATTGGGATCCTTAATTTGTGTTATGAGAATTTCACGATGGAGCTGAATGAGAGCATTTCCAAGATGCTTGATCGGTTACCGTCATTGTAAATGGTCTCAAGGGCTTCGATGGGATCATTCCCGAAGACAAGCTAGTCCAGAAGCTTCTTTACTCTCTTCTCAAATCATGGGATGGTAAGAGAACCACAATCATTGAGGCCAAGAATTTGAAGACTTTGAAGCTCGATGAGTTGGTGGGATCTCTCCTTACTCATGAGATCATGAAGCAAAGAAGGGAAGAAGAAAAGAAAAGAGAAGAGAAAAGAGTGGAGAAGCAAGAGGTAGAGAAGAAGAAGCAAGGAATTGCTCTCAAGGCATCTCAAGAGGAAAGCAATTCTAGTGAGGATTAATTTGAGGAATTGGCTATGATAGCCAAGAGATTCTCTCAGTTCATGAAGTCAAACCAGGGTAGCAAGTTCCAAAGAAGAAAAGACTTCAAAAACAAGAAGAAAGAAGAAGAAAAGGATCAACTCATTTGTTATAAGTGCAAGAATTCGGGGCACTTAAGATCGGAATGTCCTCAACTCAAAAAGAAGGGGTTCGATAAGAAGAAAAAGCACAAAGCCCACGTTGCTACTTGGAGTGATGAAGAATCATCATCCGATGAAGAGGAGCACGAAGTAGCTAATATTTGCCTCATGGCTATTGATGATGATCCTAAGGTAAACCCTAACTCATCTACTTTCGATTTTACAAATGATGAACTTCAAGATGCATATGATGAGTTGATAGAAAAATATAAGGAATCAGTTTTAAAAAACAAGAAAATTATTTCCGATTTGAAAAACCAAAACGATTCTCTTTCTACAACCAATTCAGAACATGAAAAGAAGATTGTGAATTTACAATATAATTTAAAGTATTTTTAAAATGAAAATGTTGATTTGAACAATCTTTTTTCAAAAGTTCATGATGATCACCACAAAGTGGCGAATAAGCTTAAGGCTTCTCTAAACGTAGTTGGGAAACAAGATTTTGAAAAAGCAAGTTCTTCAAAACCCAACTATGTGAAGAGGAACTTTAATGGCTACAAACAAAGAGGCTCGCAAAGGCATCCTAAAGGTAAAAGGGTTAGAAATGTATGGGTTCCTAGGGAACTAGTAGTTTCTAATGATATTAATGTTATTACTTCTTAGATTCTTATGGGAACCAAGTACTTGGGAGCTAACTCACATGGACCCAAAATATTTGGGTACCAAAAATGAAGAACTAATCTTTGTTTGTAGGGGGAACTTTGCTACAAGGTCAAAGCTTCACGTCAAAACACTCGGTACCTTGATAGTGGATGCTCAAGACACATGACCAGTGACAAGAGTAGATGTAACGCCCTGGTATTGGGCCTAGATGTTTTAGATATCGGACCGGACCAGTTGAAACGGTTCGAATCGCGTAAGGTGATTTAAGGAAATCAAGGATCGGGATAGGATAAAAATGTGGTAAAAATTGCTAAAACCCTCTAAAAATATGTTTAAGAGGTTGGTCCAATCAATATTGCAAAAAGAGTTTCGAAAGTGGTACATTTTGGGTAGTGACAAATTGTAAAGTTTCAAAACTGTAGAAAAATGCAATTTTTGAAGGAGAAGCTAAAATCTTAGAATCTTTAGGGAGCTTTATGGCAATTTAGCCTTTCCTTAATATGACATGCGTTTAAAATGGTTTTAATTAAATAGTTTTTAACTGGCTTTTATTTTATTTAATTAATTAGGTAGTTAAATAGTGAGATTCCATCACGTAACTACCTTTCTCTTCTCATTTTCAGCTAAACACAATTCTAACGCATTTTCTCCAGAATTCTTTTCTCCCAAACACTCTCTCAATATTTCCTACACAATTTTCAAGAATCCTTTCAAGTTCTTCAAGATTTTTGCTAAGGAAAACTTGTCATTCATTTAGAAGAGCAAGGATTGGAGGTAAATCTCGTTCTCAACCTCTAATCAAGGTTCTTTATTGAAATTCCCAAGATCTTTGGCTTCTAATTAATGTTTTTGGTTGAGTTTTCATTATAGTTTTGATTTAAGATCAAAATCTTGTAAAAATATGATTAAAATCTTGATTTTGGGATTTGTTTTGTTAAGCTTTGTTTTTGATTGTTTTTAATTGAGTTTCAAGTTGGTTATTATGTTGAAATGAGGTTTTGATAATATAGATCCCGAAATCCTTGAGATCCTTGAGTTTCTTGATAGTTTTAAGTGAGTTTTTGAGGTGAAATGGTGGAATTATGCTTGCTGGAGGTATAAGGACGGGTTTAGGTTGTTTTTAGATGTGTTTTGATGTTTATAAATGGTTGAAAGTGAAGTATGTTGGCTGGGCATTGTTTAGGAAGCAATCGATTGAGTTTTTAGTTGTTTTAGATGGATAAATTGGTGTAGTTTGGGTGAGCTGCGAGTTTGTGCTAGTAGCTGGTGTTGAAAGGCATTTTAATGCATTTATATCTCTGTTTTGATGATGTGAAAACATGGGATCTTGATCCAGGAGCAAACGGGGTGATTTTGGAGGCTCCGGAAGGGTGATTTTCGCGTCAGCAAACGCGGTTTCGTGTATCGGTGAGTGGAAATGGATTTTCTAGCTTTGTAACGCTTTCAGCGTGGTCTTGGGAGCTTAGTGTAAGTTTGAAACACTTAGCTAAGCTCAAGAGTAAGTAATTCGAAAGTCTCTCTCGGAAGGTGGTATGTTTTTGTTACAAAATGCACTCTTTGTAAATGTGATTTTACCTACTGTTTTAAAGCATGTTTTAAGCATGGTTATTGCTGGATCTTAATGCCATTATGTTAAGGATGCACTAGGTAAGTGATCCTTTGTTTTATGTGATAAATGCATATGAGGTTAAGCATGTTTATGCTTGTGGAAATGGCATTATGTTTATGCTTGTTAAACAATGGAATATTGATGTTAAATGATTATATTGGCAAGTGATGAAAATTGTTTTTGGTTACTTTAATCAGATATAGTTAGCCGGCTATAGGATTGGGTGCACCATAAATAAAGTCGCCTTGGATGTCGAGGGGTTGTGATTGTACCGTATACTCCATCCATGTACCCTAACGATTGAAGTTAAGATCACAACGATGGATGTTAATTCTGTGTGTGAATCTTTTGTTTTGTGTCTCGTGCTCTCGTTAGTGGAATTATACAACTACCGATGAGTGGTGTTGAGGGGTTGTGATTGTACCGTTATACTCCACTACGGATGTCACAATGATGGAGAGTTACTCTCGTATGTGAACCTTGTGTAGTTCGGTAGTGTGTATGAAGCGTGTGGGTCAATGCTTGTAATACGCGTATCCGATTGTGTCATTTGAGTTGGTTTTGATGTTATTGAGAATGGATCACATGCAAGCCAATATAATGTTGTTGATTAATGATTTGAGCATGTGATGCTTGTGGTTTATGCTAGAATGCATGTGATGCTTGGTTTAAGCATGAGCAAAAGGTTTTTGTTGTTATTTTAATGATGTTAAAAGCATGTGGTTTGATAAGTGCATTGATGCTTAGATGGCCTTGTTTTAAGAAAGGCATGAGTTTGCAAATGGTAATGCAATGGTTTTATGGAATGCATTGATGAATGTTGTTTTAGCGATCCTCACAAGGCTTTGTGCTTACGCTCATTTGTTTCATTAATGCAGAAAATTGAGCTTTCAAGGCAGCCCGTTAGCAAGTGGAATCCAAGCTTTTGACTAAGAAAAATATGTAGTTTCACCTTGGTGTAATAAGAGGCAATGGGAGGGATTTCTACTCGTGTTAGTATTTGGTGGTGTTTGACACCTTAAGAATGTTTGGTTTGCTTGTTTTGGTTTGTAAAAGGCGTTTGAGTTTTGAGTTGTGCTTGAATGTGGGTTTTAGCTTTTGTATGGTTTTGGAGACTAGGAAGCATGCCTATAGATCTAATGCATGCATGAATGATGCTATGTTTTAGCTTTTGCTTCGTAATGTTGTCCATTAATGCTTTTTCATATTGTATGTATGTTGTGGCATGAATTGGACTGTTTTCGGAGATGATTATGTGAGAAAAACCAGCAAATTGTGAAGTTGCAGGGTAAGGCCTATCGGAACGCCCTTACCTGTGTCAGAATGGTGGCCTGGAATGGTCATGGGGTTTCGGAACGGGTAGGAATGTTTTAGAACGTTTTGCTACTAGAAAGCTTTGTTTCGATACGGGTTTCGAAACGCACCCTCGTATCAAACCGGTCAACATGGTTTCGAAACAACCGTTCCGATACTGGGTCTTGTGTTTCGAAACACCCGACCGTTGGAATTGAATTTGAATTGTTTCAGGTTTCTATTTTCTTACGCTTTGGTCCCTCAGTCTTGAATGCTTAATTAAATGAGTTTGGGTGATCCGATTAAGATGCAACTTGACATGTTGGCATGGTATATGATTAATTTGGGATTGGTAACTTTAAAACATGTCTAATCCTTATAATTCTAAAAACTTACAAATTAGTCCCTAAAAGACGTTTGTATGCAATTGAACTCCGATCGATGTGTCGTTTCTTCCTAATGGTCTTGCTTAACAGATAGGTTAATGTTGTGCATCTGGAGAAGATAAAAAGAAAAAAAAGGGTCGTTAATCAATGTTGACTTTAACGAGTTGACTTTGGTTTTCCCCGTGTAATTTTCTTAGTTCAGGTCTGGCTTCTAGGCCGAGCTAAGGGGGTTACATTTGTTGGTATCAGAGCCAGATCATGAAAGAATTGGGGATGATGGTATGTGAAATTGATATTTATTGACGTATGTGACTGAAAAACATGGTCTTGGTTGAATATTGGAGCTTATGCCATGCTTGAATGATGTGAATCGCATGTGAGATGAATATGATTGTATGTGGATGATGTGATGTTGTTATGTGCTGTTTTTGGATGATGGAAAGCATAATGAGCATGATGTGTCATTGTATGCTATGTTATGTTTGAGGGAAATCGGGGTGCCTATTGCCTTATTGCACTTATTAAATGTTTTTGTGAACTTGGATCCTTGCTTGAGGCTGGCTTAAATGGCCTGTTTTGTTTATTTGTTATGCCTTGTTAAAAATAGCACTATAGGACTTAGGAGAGAGCTAAAATCGAAACGATAGTGCCTGCGGCTGAGCAGGGAGACCAGGGTGAGCAAGGGGCTGGTGTCAATCCTGGTGGAAATTTACCTCCTCCGCCACCACCTTGAGGTGGGGAGAAAGAACAACAAGGACATGCTAGTCCGGGTTTGGGTGATCTAACGCCGTTGGTTCAGGCGATCACCGGGGCATTTCATGTTGCAGTAGCTGGAGCGCATGTACAGAACCCTGCAGTTGGGCATTCGGGTTTACCTTTAGAGAGGTTGAGGAGCCTAGGAGTTGTTGAGTTGTATGGGATGTCTCCTGAGGCGTCTAAAGCCTGGTTAGTGAGCACAATTCGTATTATGGATCAAATGGGATGCAACGATGTGCGCAACCTGAGATACGCAGTTTATTTGCTGCAAGACAATGCCTATAGCTGGTGGACGACTACCACTGCCGGTATGGAACCTAATGAAGTGGTTTGGGAGCATTTCAAGGGTGCCTTTAAGAGGAAGTATCTGGGGTGAGATACTTGGACGAGAAGAAATGCGAGTTTATGTCGCTAGTTAAGGGCAACCTTTTTGTGGTTGAGTACAAGGCCAGTTCGTACGCTTGAGCCAGTATGCCCCTGAACTGATACCGAGTGAGAGGCATCGTTGTGATCGCTTCCGGTAGGGATTGGTGCAAGAAGTCAATACCTATATGTTGGTTGCAGACTATAACGACTTCGATGTGCTTGTGTGTCGGGCCAAGGATATTAAATAGAATCTGGGTCTGTCATCTCGAGAAAATGGTTCTAGCTCTGGGAAGAGAGCAGTCGATGTGCTTGATATACCTGTTAAGTTGCTCGAAGTAGGAATGCAAGTGACTAGTTCTTTTGGTGAGAGCGTAGTCACTAGGAAGTTATATAGGAGATGCCCTTTATCTGTGCAAGGTCATGTTTTTCCTGTGGATTTAATGGAGTTACCCTTCTACGGTTTCGATATGATCCTTGGTATGGATTGGTTGACTGAGCATAGAGGGGTGGTTGACTTTAATGTCAAGCGGGTCACCCTAAAGCTGGCCGATGATTATGATGTGGTGATAGTGGGCGAGAATGTGAAATTCTTGTCGAATGTGATTTTAGTTTTGGAAGCAAACCGTATGATGAGGTTGGGTTGTGAGGCTTACCTTGCCTATGTGATGAATCCTGGCACTAAGGATGTACGTGTATAGGACATCCGAAGCGTTTGAGTTTTCCGGGTGTCTTTCCAAAAGAATCGCCTGGGTTGCCACCAAAGAGGGAGGTTGAGTTTGGTATCGAGTTGTATGAGAATACGACTTCGGTGTCCATTGCTCTTTATCGCATGGAACCTAAAGAGCTGAAGGAGTTGAAAACGCAACTACATGAGTTGTTGGATCGAGGGTTCATCCGGCCGAGTGTGTCACCTTGGGGTGCACTAGTCCTGTTTGTAAAGAAGAAAGATGGGACGATGCAGATGTACATATATTATCGGTAACTGAACAAGTTGACGATCAAGAACAAGTATCCATTGCCTAGGATTGATGATCTCTTTGATCAGTTCCGAGGAGCCTCAGTGTTTTCCAAGATAGACTTGAGGGCATGATATTACCAGCTAAAGGTGAAGGATGTCGACGTACCTAAGACAACTTTTCGGACAAGGTACGCGCATTACGAGTTCTTAGTGACGTCGTTTGGTTTGACGAATGCACCTGCAGCTTTCATGGACATGATGAATCGTGTATTCCATGATTTCTTGGATCTGTTTGTGGTGGTGTTCATCGATGATATCCTTGTGTACTCTCGTGCCGGGGAGGATCATGATAGACATTTGAGAATCATTTTGCAAGCGTTGTTGGAGAACCAGTTGTATTCCAAGCTAAGTAAGTGTGAGTTTTGGCTTAAGGAGGTGGTCATCCTAGGGCATGTTTTACCAGCTCAGGGTATTCGCGTTGATCCAGACAAAGTAGAGGCTGTGATGAGTTGGAAGGTGCCTAAGTCAGTGACAGAGGTACAAAGTTTTCCTGGTTTAGCCGGGTATTACCGAAGGTTTGTCGAGGGTTTCTTGAAGATTGCCGCACCTTTGACCAAGTTGTTGCAGAAGAATGTTCGCCTTGAGTGGACAAATGTGAGGCAACAAGCTTTTGAGAAGTTGAAGGAAGCTCTGACGCAAGCTCCTGTCCTGATTCAACCTGAGTCTGACAAGGAGTTTGTGGTCTATAGTGATGCATCTATTGTTTGTTTGGGCTGCGTGTTGATGCAGGAGGGTAAGGTGGTGGCCTATGCATCTAGATAGTTGAAGGTGCATGAACGTAACTACCCTACTCATGATCTTGAGCTTGCGGTTGTTGTGTTTGCTTAGAAGATCTGGAGACATTACCGATACGGCGAGAAGTGTGTTGTGTTCACTGATGATAAGAGATTAAAGTATCTTATGTCTCAGAAGGAGTTGAATCTTAGGCAACGTCGTTGGGTGGAGTTGCTTAAGGATTTTGATCTGACGATCAAGTATCACCCATGAAAGGCTAATGTTGTGGCTGATTCTTTGAGCAGGAAAGTGGTCGTGGAGTTGAGGGTGATGTTTGCTCGCTTGAGCATATCTCGTGATGGTAGTCTTAACGCTGAATTGCAAGTGAAACCATCTCTTATTCAGTTGATCAAGGATAAGCAGTTGCTTGATGATTCTCTTGTTCCTCATGTTCTAGACATTGCGGAGGGTAAGCCTTCAGATTCTAGTTTTAATGATGACGGTGTTCTGTGCATTGGAAGTCAAATAGTGGTGCCTGATGAAGTTGAGTTGAGGCACACTATTCTGAATGAAGCTCATACTAGTCCTTTTGCTATGCATCCTGGTAGTACGAAGATGTATCGTGATTTGAAGGATGAGTACTACTGGCTGGGGTTGAAAAAGGATGTGGTTGAGTTCATTAGTAGGTGCATGGTGTGTCAGCGAGTGAAGGCTGAACATCAATTTCCTTATGGGTTGTTGCAGCCTCTGAGAATTCCAGAATGGAAGTGGGAGAGAATTACCATGGATTTTGTGTATGGGTTGCCATTGTCACCGTCAAAGAAGAATTCAGTTTGGGTGATTGTTGATTGGCTTATGAAGTGTGCACGTTTCCTGCCTGTGCATACTACGTATACCTTGGATAAGTTGGCTGAGCTGTACATTGCTGAGATTGCGCGGTTGAACGATGTGCCAAAGTCCATTGTGTCGGATAGGGATCCGAGGTTTACAATGCAATTTTGGGAATGTTTGCATCAAGCCTTGGGTACACAGTTGAATTTTAGTACTTCCTATCATCCTCAGACAGGTATTCAAATGGCTCTATACGAGGCTTTGTATGGGAGAAAATGTAGAACCCCTCTTTGTTTGGCAGAAGCTGGGCAAAAGTTGATTTCGATGCCAGCTATGTTAAAGGGAACCACCGAGAAAGTGAAGCTCATTTGTGAGCGTTTGAAGGCAGCATCAGATAGGAAAAAGTCTTACGCGGATCTGAAGCGTAAAGAGATTGAGTTCGCAGTTGGCTAACGTGTATTTTTGAAAGTATCATCTTTGAAGAAGGTGATGAGATTTCGGCGTAAAGGTAAGCTTAGCCCAAGGTTCATTGGACCTTACGGGGTTGTGGAGCATATTGGTCATGTGGTATATCGGTTGAGATTGCCTTCGGAGCTGGAAAAGATACATGATGTGTTTCATGTCTCGATGTTACGGAAGTGCACATCGGATTCTTCGCATGTGATGCATGTTGAGGAGATAGAGTTGAATCTCTGTCATATGACGAGGAACCAGGGAGGGTTCTGGGTGTGAGCAACAAGGTTCTTTGTGGCAAGACGATAGAGCTTGTGAAGATGTTGAGGCGACACCAATGAGTTGAAGAGGCCACGTGGGAAAGCAAGGGGGACATGTTGAAGCAGTTTCTGCACCTTTTTCCTTCAGGTAAAATTTTGAGGACGAAATTTCCTAAGTGGGGGAGAGTTATAATGCCCTGGTTTTGGGCCTAGATGTTTTAGTCATCGGACCGGACCGGTCGGAAATGGTTAGAATCGTGTAAGGTGATTTAAGGAAATCAAGGATCGGGATAGGATAAAAATGTGGTAAAAATTGATAAAACCCTCTAAAAATATTTTTAAGAGGTTGGTCAAATCAATTTTGCAAAAAGAGTTTCGGAAGTGGTACATTTTGGGTAGTGACAAAATTGTAAAGTTTCAAAACTGTGGAAAAATGCAACTTTTGAAGGAGAAGCCAAAATCTTAGAATCTTTAGGGAGCTTTATGGCAATTTAGCCTTTCCTTAATATGACATGTGTTTAAAATGGTTTTAATTAAAGTTTTTAATTGGCTTTTATTTTATTTAATTAATTAGGTAGTTAATTAGTGAGATTCCATCAAGTAACTACCTTTCTCTTCTCATTTTCAGCCAAACACAATTCTAACTCATGTTCTCCAGAATTCTTTTCTCTCAAACACTCTCTCAATATTTCCTAAACAATTTTCAAGAATCCTTTCAAGTTCTTCAAAATTTTTGCTAAGGAAAACTTGTCATTCATTGAGGAGAGCAAGGATTGGAGGTAAATCTCGTTTTCAACCTCTAATCAAGGTTCTTTATTGATATTCCAAAGATCTTTGGCTTCTAATTAATTTTTTGGTTGAGTTTTCATTATAATTTTGATTTGAGATCAAAATCTTGTAAAAATATGATTAAAATCTTGATTTTCGGATTTGTTTTGTTAAGCTTTGTTTTGGATTGTTTTTAATTTAGTTTCAAGTTGGTTATTATGTTGACATGAGGTTTTGATAATATAGATACCGAAATCCTTGAGATCCTTGAGTTTCTTGATAGTTATAAGTGAGTTTTTGAGGTGAAATGATGGAATTATGCTTGCTAGAGGTATAAGGATGGGTTAGGTTGTTTTTAGATGTGTTCTGATGTTTATAAATGGTTGAAAGTGAAGTATGTTGGCTGGGCATTGTTTAGGAAGCAATCGATTGAGTTTTCGGTTATTTCGGCCGGGTAAATTGGTGTAGTTTGGGTAAGCAGCGAGTTTGTGCTAGTTGCTGTTGTTGAAATGCATTTTAATGCAATTAGATCTCTGTTTTGATGATGTGAAAACAGGGGATCTTGATCCGTGAGCAAACAAGGCGATTTTGGAGGCTCCAGAAGGGTGATTTTTGCGTCGGCAAACGAGGATTTGTGTATCGGTGCGTGGAAATGGATTTTCTAGCTTTGTAACGCTTTGAGCGTGGTCTTGAGAGATTAGTGTAAGTTTGAAACACTTAGCTAAGCTCACGAGTAAGTGATTCGAAATTCTCTCTCTGAAGGTGCTATGTTTTTGTTAGAAAATGCACTTGTTGTAAATATGATTTCATCTACTGTTTTAAAGATTGATTTAAGCATTGTTAAATGTCACAGGGGAGCTTTTTGCGACCGAGCCAGCCGCACCCATAGGTGCGGACCCTTGCGCACCATGCCTCCCACCCGACCGAGGGGCCCAAGTAGTTGCCGAGTTAACACACCAAGGGGCCATGCACAACGCCCTTGGTGGTGTCCGCGCCCAAGAGAGACGAGTTGGGCCAGTTCCAGCGCACCATGGGGCCTTGCCAAACACCCCATGTGCTGCCCATGAGTCTTGCACCCGAGGGGGCACAACACACGCACCCGAGGGGCCTTTTCCTTGCACCCTACATGCCGGCCAAGACATAGAGCCCGAGCCTGCACCCGACGTGCACACCCAAAGAGCTGAGCCTGCACCCGATATGCGCACACAAGGGCCTAGGGGTTGCCCATCCAAGTTGCCCACACCCCTAGTGCCCGTTTCAGCCAAAGGCATCCAACAGAGGGGAGTTTGGACACCAAGATTGGACCATGGGATACCCAATCCGCCCAAGCATCCATTTCCCATGCCAAGTTGTCATCCTTGGTGAAATACTTATGGAAAGCCATCCATCCATGAGGAAAGTATTTCAAGACAACCAAACTATGATGTAATAGGCTATGTATTATGGGCAATAGTGATTGTAATCAAGGCAAGTCTATTTGAATATGACAAGCTTGCCTTGAATAGGAGATTCCTTTGTGAGACTAATCCATAGCCCTTGGATCGAGTCATTGCTAGCCATTGGATCGAGGGGGATTAGGCTATAAATAGAGCCCTCTTGCATCCATTCCACACATTCCACATTTAATCTTTTTCTATCTTTTGTAAGCTTTTCCCTTCTTTGTTAATAAAGAAGCTTTGGTACTCTTTTCTCCCCATCTAGGCTTAGGGGGAGTTTTTAACGAGGCCTTAGATTTCTTAAACGAGTGTGCATCCCCTTCCTTGCTTTACTTTGTGAGCCATCACCCTTTTCATTTTCCAAGAGAGCTTCCGCAATCTGAGACTAAGCCTTCCAAGCTTAGTGAGTAAGGCTGACTTGGCCGCTTTCCAAGCCCATTCCGAGTGCTTCACCACCAAGGTCGCACGAGACGAGACTCGCCTAGACCTAGCCCCGTGACAAGTGGTATCCGAGCAATTTTCCGTATCCTATCGAGTCGAGAGATGGTGTAAAGAAGAAGGAACGTTGCAGCAAAGAAGATAGTGGAATCACCAGGCGTCTCGTTTAAAAGCGAGGTGAGCAAATCTGAGTTTAGTGATATTCTTATTACAAAACCGTTGTTTTGTTTTCGTTGCAGTGAATATCACGATGACTGCCCAAAGAGGAGGCCGTAAAAATGCTAGAAGTGTGGAGAGCCACACGAGTCTTTCCGATGCCCGCACAATTTTAAGCAGTCCAAGGTACAGGACGAGTCCGACAAGACCGAGGCTTCGAAGCTCGATGCGAGGTGCACTGTGCTACCAGCGAGTATGGTAGAGGCGCTCGAGGAGCGAAGCTTGCTCGATGAGACTGAGGCCGTGAAGCTTGCTTCCTTGTTCGGGGAACAATCATCAGCGAGTATGATGGTTGGGGCGTCACACTTCAAGAGTGAAGTAAGGGAAAGGTTTCCAAGGGGCAACGAGGCCACACAACCATGGGAGAAGCCAGGTTATGTGGAGTGTTCCAGCGACGATGACGAGTCATGTTGGGAGTCAATTGTAGTCGAGAGAGACAATGAGGATGAGGAGCCTATGTATGTCAACATAGTGTTCCGCGAGGTGACGCTAAGTGCACTAGTTGATCCAAGTGCACATGGAGTGCTCGTGTCCGAGCAAACAGCCGAGCAGTTAAACCTTCAGGTTAAGAAGGTTAAACGACAAGTTGTGACAGCCAACTTTAGCGACGAGAAAGTTGTGGGAATCGCGAAGGATGTGTTCCATCAAATCGGCAAATTCTGAGGCACAACAAACATCAAGGTAATTTCTTGTGAATTTCTTAATGTATATAAGATTGTTATTGGTGCATCTTATTTGGAACAAATTGATGCGCTTGTCTTGTTAGAAACCGAGGAAAGTTGTGTTGCAGATCCACACCGACAAGATGTTAAGTCGTTAAGCGACAAAGCCGAGGCATCGCCAAGCATCCATGAAGGAGTGCTTGAGTCCGAGACAACCAAGGAGCAAATCCGCCCAACTCAAGCCAAGAGTTGCCACGATGTGGAGGAGCGCGAGTTTGCTAAGATCGTGATTGCCAACGTAGAGTTTGAGGCGCTAATGGACTCTAGCACAACATCTTTGATCATTTCCGATCGAGTTGCCGATTGGTTGAACCTTCAAGTGGAGACGGTTCATGATGAGACCGAGTTCATCAACTTCAACGAAGAGTACATCGATGGAGTTGCATGGAACGTGAGAGTTAGCATCGGAGAATGGTGCGACACAACCAACATCAAGGTAATTTCTGATCATTGTCTTGATGAAGATGTTATTATTGGTTATTCTTGTTTAGAACATATTAACGCACTTGTTTTGCTAGAAGCCGAGGGTGAGTATAATGCAGATTTGCAACAAAGCAATGACAATTTGTTAAGCCAAGAAGAAGGCGTACAAGTGCGCGAGTCCAAGATAAGCAATGATGAAGAAGCCATGGAAAGTTCCAACACAATGGGACGAGTCTTTGAAGAGATCAAAGACGAGGGGAAGTCTTTGGAGTTGCCAAAGGCACCAAAGAGCAAAGCGGTTCGTGAGATGGAGCACCCATCCGAGCCCTCCGAGTTCGATGAAGTGTTTCGAGAGCCATCCGAGTTTGGTGAAGTAGATCAAGCCGATAGAGAGGAGCTAGCAATCTTCTGCGAAGAGTTGCATGCCGAGTTCAACGAGTGGTCGAATTCCATGGAAGCGAGTCAAAGCACCGAGGTGCCCAAGCCCATTTATGAGGGGCCTAACCATGCCAACACTTGCCTTGGGTATCGACAAGGCAATGTGGATCGAGAGGACAAGGACTTTGAGTCCGAGTTAAGGGAGTGCATTTTTTCATCTAAATTGGGACTAACTCATTTTGGTTTTGTTTGTAGATCGCCAACGAGAGCGTGCGAAGGACAAAGCCAATCCATAGAGCAAGTAGGCACGACAGCCTACCAAGATGAGTTGCAAATCGAGAGAGTGCAAGAGTGCACTGAAGAGGGGCTTTTCCAAGACCCCGCCATCATCATATGTCTTGAGTATCGACAAGGCATCGTGACACCTTTCGAAGAGGACCTTGCGTCCAAGGTAAGAACGCCAAATTTGTGTGAAAATTTTGGACTAACTTGCTTTGATTCCTTGCGCAGGTTGCCCATTAGTTCAAGTAAAGAGACGATACAAGAGCAAGTAGGCAAAGAGGCCTACAAGTTGAGTTTGCCAACACGTGATCAAGTGGACCACAATATTGTCCCAAAGCCGTTAGACGAGTATGGTCGAGAGTGGTTCGAGGCTAGCCACGCACCAAGCATGGCGAACATCACAAGAGACGAGAAGCCACCACTCGAGATTGATCGTGGACCAAGGCATGAGAGCCTTGAGCTTTGGAGGTTGTTTCCCGATGCCAAGCGGAAACATGATGAGCCATCCATTGAAGTGCATAAAGAGTCAAGGCATGAGAGTCTTGCCCATCCGACGAGAGTTCCCTTAGCCAAGCGGGAACATGAAGAAGTGCCAAGGCCGTTCGAGAGCAAGACGACCGAGTCTCTTTAATGCCTATCGACGAGGGTGTCGATAGATTTAGTGGGGGAGAATGTCACAGGAGAACTTTTTGCGACCGAGCCAGCCGCACCTTAGGTGCGGACCCTTGCGCACCATGCCTCCCACCCGACCGAGGGGCCCAAGTAGTTGCCGAGTTAACACACCAAGGGGCCATGCACAACGCCCTTGGTGGTGTCCGCGCCCAAGAGAGACGAGCTGGGCCAGTTCCAGCGCACCATGGGGCCTTGCCAAGCACCCCATGTGCTGCCCATGAGTCTTGCACCCGAGGGGGCCCAACACACGCACCTGAGGGGCCTTTGCCTTGTACCCTCTATGCCGGCCAAGACATGGAGCCCGAGCCTGCACCCGACGTGCACGCCCAAAGAGTTGAGCCTGCACCCAATGTGCGCACACAAGGGCTTAGGGGTTGCCCATCCGAGTTGCCCACACCCCTAGGGGCCGTTTCAGCCAATGACATCAAAGAGAGGGGACTTTGGACACCAAGATTGGACCATGGGAAGCCCAATCCGCCCAAGAATCCACTTCCCATGCCAAGTTGTCATCCTTGGAGAAATACTTATGGAAACCATCCATCCATGAGGAAAGTATTTCAAGACAACCAAACTATGATGTAATAGGCTATGTATTATGGGCAATAGTGATTGTAATCAAGGCAAGTCTATATGAATATGACAAGCTTGCCTTGAATAGGAGATTCCTTTGTGAGACTCATCCATGGCCCTTGGATCGAATCATTGCTAGCCATTGGATCGAGGGGGATTAGGCTATAAATAGAGCCCTCCTCCATCCATTCCACACATTCCACATTTCATCTTTTACTATCTTTTGTAAGCTTTTCCCTTCTTTGTTAATAAAGAAGCTTTGGTACTCTTTTCTCCCCATCTAGGCTTAAGGGGAGTTTTTAAGGCCTTAGCTTTCTTAAACGAGTGTGCATCCCCTTTCTTGCTTTACTTTGTGAGCCATCACCCTTTTCATTTTCCAAGAGAGCTTCCGCAATCCGAGACTAAGCCTTCTAAGCTTAGTGAGTAGGGCTGGCTTGGCCGCTTTCCAAGCCCATTCCGAGTGCTTCGCGACCAAGGCCGCACGAGACTAGACCCGCCTAGACCTAGTTCCGTTACATAATGCTGGATCTTAATGCCATTATGTTAAGGATGCACTAGGTAAGTGATCCTTTGTTTTATGTGATAAGTGCATATGATGTTAAGCATGTTTATGCTTGTGGAAATGGGTTTTGGTTACTTTAATCGGATATAGTTAGTCGGCTATAGGATTGGGTGCACCGTGAATAAAGTCGCCTTGGATGTTGAGGGGTTGTGATTGTACCGTATACTCCATCCAAGTACCCTAACGATTGAGGTTAAGATCACAATGGTGGATGTTAATTTCGTGTGTGAATCTTGTGTTTTGTGTCTCATGCTCTCGTTAGTGAAATTATACAACTACCGATGAGTGGTGTTGAGGGGTTGTGATTGTACCGTTATACTCCAACACGGGTGTCACAAGGATGGAGGGTTACTCTCGTGTGTGAGTCTTGTGTAGTCCGGTAGTGTGTATGAAGCGTGTGGGACAACGCTTGTAATCCGCATATTCGATTGTGTCATTTGAGTTGGATTTGGTGTTATTGAGTATGGATCACTTGCAAGCCAATATAATGTTGTTGATTAATGACTAAAGCATGTGATGCTTGTGGTTTATGCTAGAATGCATGTGATGCTTGGTTTAAGCATGAGCAAAAGGTTTTTGCTATTATTTTAATGATGTTAAAAGCATGTGGTTTGATAAGTTCATTGATGCTTAGATGGCCATGTTTTAAGAAAGGCATGAGTTTGCAAATGGTAATGCAATGGTTTTATGGAATGCATTGATGAATGTTGTTTTAGCGATCCTCACTAAGCTTTGTGCTTACGCTTATTTGTTTCATCAATGCAGAAAATTGAGCTTTCAAGGCAGCCCGTTAGCAAGTGGAACCAAGCTTTTGACTAAGAAAAGTATGTAGTTTCACCTTGTGTAATAATAGGCAATGGGAGGGATTTCTACTCGTGTTAGTATTTGGTGGTGTTGGACACCTTAAGCATGTTTTGTTTGCTTGTTTTGGTTTGTAAAAGGCCTTTGAGGTTTGAGTTGTGCTTGAATGTTGCTTTTAGATTTTGTATGGTTTTTAATACTAGGAAGCATGCCTATAGATCTAATGCTTGCATGAATGAAACTATGTTTTAGCTTGTGCTTCATAATAGTGCCCATTGATGCTTTTTCATATTGTATGTATGTTGTGGCATGAACTGGACTATTTTCGGAGATGATTATGTGAGAAAACAAGAAAATTGTGAAGTTGCAGAGCAAGGCGTATCAAAACGCCCTTACCTGTTTCGAAACGGTGGCCTGGAATGGTCTTGGGGTTTCGGAACGGGTAGGAACGTTCCGAAACATTTTGCTACTGGAAAGCTTTGTTTCGGTACGGGTTTCGAAACGCACCTGCGTACCAAAACGGTCAACCTAGTTTTGAAACGACCGTTGTGATACAAGGTCTTGTGTTTCGAAACACTCGACCGTTGGAATTGAATTTGAATTGTTTCAGGTTTATGTTTTCTTACGTTTTGGTCCCTGAGTCTTGAATGCTTAATTAAATGAGTTTGGGTGATCCAATTAAGATGAAATTTGACATGGTTGCATAATATATGATTACTTTTCGATTGGTAACTTTAAAACCTGTCTAATCCTTATAATTTTGAAAACATACAAATTAGTCCCTAAAACACGCTTGTTTGCAATTGAACCCCTAATTGAACTCTGATCAATGTGTTGTTTCTTCTTAATTATCTTGCTGAACACATAGGTTAATGTTGTGCATCTAGAGATGATAAAAAGAAAAAAGGGTAATTAATCAGGGTTGACTTTAATGAGTTGACTTTGGTTTTCCTGGTGTAATCTTCTTAGTTCGGGTCGAGCGTCTACGCCGGGCTAAGGGGGTTGCTGTAGATTCATGGCGATAAAGCCAAAAAGTGGTGGAGTGGTGACATTTGGTGTCAATTCCAAAGGCCATATTGAGGGTATAGGTTTCATTGGTAATCTCTCTTCTATTCTTATTGAAGATGTGGTATATGTCAATGGTCTAAAGCATAACTTTTTTAGCATTAGTCAATTATATTATAAAGGTTTTAATGTTCTTTTTGATGTTAATGGTTGCAAAATTGTGAACATTAAAACAAATAAGATAATGCTCATTGGTCATCGCATAGGTAACATATGCATGGTGCATCTAGATGACATTCATACATCACATGCATATTTGGTTGCTCAAAATGAAAATTATGCATGGTTATGTCATAGAAAACTAGGAATGCTAGCATAAGTGTTTTAGAGAAATTGGTTTCCCAAAATATAGTTAGAGGTTTACCTAAGCTAAAATTCTCCTTAGATAAAATTTATGATGCTTATGCTAAAGGTAAAAAACAACTAACTTCATTTAAATCCATTAATGATGTTTCAACTAGTAGAGTTTTACAATTGATCCATTTGGATCTCTTTTGGCCTATTAGGACAACTAGCTTGGGTGGAAAATCATATGCTTATGGTTTAGTTGACGGGTTCTCTAGATACATCTGGGTTCTCTTTTTACGTAAAAAAGATGAGACTTTAGAAAAATTCATCACATTTTCAAAAGTTACTCAAAATGACATTGGTCAAAATATTATTCATATTAGAAGTGAATATGGAACATAATTTCAAAATTTATGATGCTTGTGCTAAACCTAAAATTCGCACCTCGCACTCCTCAACAAAATGGGGTAGTTGAGAGAAAAATTCATACTTTAGAAGAGATGGTTAGAACCATGCTTTGTGAAAATAATTTACCTAAGTATTTTTGGGCGAAAGCCACAAACACCGCTTGTTATATTATAAATCATGTAATGATTAGGCCAAATTTAAAGAAAAATCCTTATGAGATTTTAAAATCAAAGAAGCCTAACATTAGCTATTTTCATCCTTTTGGATGCAAGTGTTTTGTTTTAAACAATAGAAAAGATCATTTAGGTAAATTTGATGCAAAAAGTGATTGAGCTATTTTTAGGATATTCTTTAAACTCTAAAGCTTATAGAGTGTTTAACAAAAGAACCTTAGCTGTAGAAGAATTTATTCATGTGTTTTTTGATGATAACCTCCTTCTGAGGAAGGATTCTTGTGATGATGATGACGTAGGAATCATTGAAGCCAATGATGGTGGACAATCAAAGGTAGATGAGTTTCCAACCAAAGAAGAAGAAGCACAAGATCCTCCTATAGAATCCTTGAAGGACATGAATCTTGGAGAAAAAGAAGTGAGCTAGCCAAGGGAACTCAACTTTGTCAAAGATGGTGAAATCTTGGGTGATCCATCCAAGGGGGGTAACCACTAGATTCTCTCTTAGATTGCTTAATAATGTTGCATTCATTTCATTCATTCAGCATAAAAATATCAAAGAATCATTAAAAGATGATTTTTAAATATTAGTCATACAAGAAGAACTTAATCAATTTGAGAGGAGTAAAGTTTGAACATTAGTTGATAGGCCTAGTAATAAGTCTACTATAGAGACTAAATGAGTCTTTAGAAACAAACTAGGTGAGAGTGGTAACATAGTGAGGAACAAGGCTAGACTTGTTGCTCAAGGTTATACTCAAGAAGAGGGAATCGATTTTGATGAAACCCATGCACCCGTAGCTAGAATTGAAGCCATTAGGATGCTTCTTGCATTTTGTTGAGTGGATCGAATGATCGATATAAACCAAGAGGGGGTGAATTGGGTTTTTAAAGTTTTTGGAAGTGGAATTGACAAATAAAATTGGTAGACAAAGAATTTTAGAGTGGTTCAAGTTCCAATCGAACTCTACATCCACTACCTTAGCTTCACTAAGGATTTTCAACAATTCCACTAATTGCTCTTCCCCTTTTCTAGGCTAAGGAGGTAACCGTTACAATTTTGGTCAAATTTTCTACCCATAATTTGACCCAATCCTCACACAATAGAAACAAAGAAGTTGTTAGCTAAAATAAGTATCTCTCAATACACAAGGCAGCCCAATTACAAGCACTCAACCCAATTGAAATGATAAGAATGAAAAATACAATTGGGGTTACAAGACAATAATGGGATTTAGGCATAAATGCTTGAATTTGATATTTTGATGTTTGCTTTTGGATCAATAGTTGTTGCTGAAGCTTTTAGAGGTCCCTTTTATACCTTCTCATTGAATTCTAGCCGTTGTGGTTGTTGCATTCATCAATAGAGCCGTTGGGGATGTTATCTTCCCTCCATAAATGCAGTCTGCAACCAACCGTTTTGAAACGCCCGACCTTGTTTCGAAAGAGACCAAAATAAAAAGAGCCGTTGGGGTGCATTAAAGAGCCGTATCGAAACGGTTAAGCTTGTTTCGATACGCTAAGAGCCGTTTCGATACTCGTTCCGAAACATTAGTTCACAATTTCAAAAGTGTTTAGAAACGCCTTAGGCCGTTCCGAAACGGTGACTCGAAAAACACTGTTTTGGCTTTAAGAACACTTAGAAATTTTTTGACAATATAAGTTTTTAACTTAGGCATTTTCCTTTAAACATATAGAGAGGTTTGAGGACTTAATTTTTTTTTCTCATTTTCAATTTAGTCCTTAAATTCTTTAGTTATATCAAAATAAATTTATCGGTTTCACAATCTCCCCCTTTTTGATACAACAAAACCAAATTTAGAATTTTTAAGAGTTTTGAAAATTTTGAATACATTCTAACTCCCCCTCAATTTAAGATGGGTTTTAAAGTTTTAAAAGGATTTAAATTCAAGTTTTAAAACTTAAAAACACTTAAAACGAATTTTGGCTCTTAGATTACTTCTCCCCCTTTTTGTTAGATCAAAAATAATAAACAAGGCTCAAAGAGAAGAGATAAGGTTAAAAGAAATAATCAATAAGCAATAAACAACATATTATAAATTCATAGAATTCAAATATCTAAAACATAAATCTTAAACAATAAGTTCAAAGCTTAATCCCAAACAAAATAAGCAAAGCACATGTTCATAAAATATAAAGGAAATAAAAATGCAATCTTAGTTCTAATATGAATAGCTAATATGAGATGACATGAGAATCCTAAGCCTCGTCGTCGTCATCGTCCATGGAATCATCATCGTCCTTAGCTTGAGAGCAACGAAAATCCATCCATTGTCCATAAAAGGTGGAGAAGGACATGTCCATAGATTGATGTTGGTTCTCAAGGGATGTGAGTCGATTCTCCATGGATTGTAATCGAGTATTTATGGTACCAAGACTCGCCTCCATAGTGTTGAACCGCTCGGTAAGAAAGCCCATGAGAGCTTCATTGTTTGCAACTGGAGCTTGTGGTTGAGTGTCAACTTGAGGTGGAGGTGCTTCCCTATCAACACGTTCCCATTGCCCATTGTTGATGTAATGAAATCCAGACTTGCGGAGAAAAGATTCACCAAGTTTTTGCTTGCGGGGTTCCGGAGAGTCATAAGTGCAATCAAGATTAAGCTCTCCAAAGATATAACTTAAAACAGTCCCATAAGTGAAGGACTTGAGCGCATCAGTTTCACGGAGCTTGACATTATTCACCATCTCGGCGAACATGATCTTGACAAGATTTGGGCGCTCTCCACGACGAAAACATTCAAGCCAAAAATAATCTACTTGACGAACGTGAGAGAATTTACCTCCGGAGGGGCGAATATACCACGAGATCATCAAGTGGAAGAACCTATCGTGAGCATCCAAGGCAAGCACAGAACCGGTGTGAGAACCAAAATGAGTTTCATCCGCGATTTCTTCGTTCTTAAGACCAAAGGTAGTCTCTAAGTAAAGTATGTCAACGACAATCTTTTTTCCAAAGATAAGAGACTCAATGCGAAAAACTTCAGAGTCATCTTCATTGTTAAAGAGTTGGGCATTAGAGTAGAAGATAAGAACCATGTGCTTGTAGCAAATATCCGAGATACTCAAGAAACCAAAGAAGCCCCATTCTTGTAAACGGTGGAGATAACGGAAGAGAAAGCGCTCGGAGTCAAGAAACGACATGTCAACAACACGTTCACGACGAACGAAAATCTCCTTGACATATGTGAAACGCTCCTTCATCGCGGGAGTTCAGAGACTCTTAAGAAAAAGTTGAGTAAGGTTGGGACGGATAGCGGCTTGGTTTGAAGCTTCAGCCGATTGAGATGCCTTCCGTTTCTTGTTAGCGGGATCCATTGAAAAAATCCTAAAAACATAAAGCAAGTAATTTGTAACTAAAATTGAGGTGTATGCATGAAAGTCCTTAATTCAATCCAATGGTAAATCCCACTTAAGTTTAAAAACAAGTTTTAAGAACATATATAAAAAAATTGAAGAGAAAACAATTAAAAAAAAAAAATACAAATGAAAAAACATATATTTGAATAAAAAATTTTAAGATTTTGAAAAATTTTCACAAGATTTGAAAAACCCAAGTATCAAAACACATAAACTATACAAAATTAAAAATTTCTAACCTAATATTCGAACACAAAATTAAGGAAAAAGAAAAAGATGAAAATATACCTTAAATTGGGATTCTGGATGAATAGATGGAAATCCTTGCACAAAATTTTTGATGCTTGCTTAGACTTGTGTTTAAGAGTAAAAGCCCTCAGATTTGGTGAGAAACAATGAGGTTTAGAGGGTTTTATAGGGAAAAATTCGATTTAGGGTTTTTAGGGTTTGAGGGAATTTTAATTAAAGTGAAACTTTAACATTAAAAGGCCTCTTTAAAGCTTTCCGCTAACCCGTTTCGGAACAGGTTTCGACCGTTCCGAAATGCTGGCACCGAAGGTTGACTGACGTTTCAAGTCTAGCTGACCATTTCGATACGGCTTTAACTGTATCAACCCCACGTTGACTCGTATCGAAACACGTTTTGATACACCCCTTGGCAGTAGCAAAAACATTTTGAAACCCTTTGAAGGCGTTTCGAAACACCCTTCTCTCAGATGGAATTTTAAGGCACCCATATCAAAACAGTTGGACCCGTTTCGATACACTTGGGCCTGGAAGTGCAGATGAGGCTCTAAAAGTGCAGAAAAATGGATTTTGTAAGTCCTAATTTGCATGAATGACATGAATGAGCAGGAATAACATATGCAAACATAAACATACTCCCCCTAACTATAAGCATGGATGAATTAAGGAGTGAAAACACAAAAACATGGCATTTTCAACAGATCAAGCATTTTAAGCACAAAAGGGTCCTAAAAGGTCAAGATAGGCTAGTTAGACCTAACTCTCTCCTAAGGGACCAAAAATGCTCTTTATCTAAAGGGTTTGTAAAGATGTCCGCTAATTTATTTAAGGTGTCAACATACTCTATAACAACATCTTCTTTATGGACAAGATCTCTAATGAAATGATGCCTTATTTCTATATGTTTTGTTCTAGAGTGTTGGATGGGATATTTTGTCAAACATATGGCACTAGTGTTATGATATTTAAGGGGTATGGTTTCAACTTCAATACCATAATCTAAGAGTTGTTGCTTCATCCAAAGGACTTGATCACAACAACTTCCTAAGGATATGTACTCGACTTCAGTGGTAGATAAGGCTACACTATTTTGTTTCTTAGAGAACCAAGATATGAGCATACTACCTAAGAATTGACAAGTTCCCGAAGTACTTTTCCTATCGATTTTACACCCCCCCATAATCCGCATCTGAATGAGCATGAAGGTTGAACGTGGAGTCTCTAGGGTACCAAAGACCTAAACAAGGGGTAACTCTAAGGTACCTAAAGATTCTTTTAACGGCTATAAGCTGAGACTCTCTAGGACTAGCTTGAAACCTAGCACACAAGCAAACTAAACAAGATATCCGATCTACTTGCAGTAAGGTAAAGCAATGATCCAATGATAGAACGGTAAAGCTTAGAGTCAACACACTTACCTCCTTCATCTTTGTCAAGCTTTGTAGATGAGCTCATAGGTGTGGCTTGAGGCTTTGCATTCTCCAAGCCAAACCTCTTGAGCATATCCTTGATGTATTTTGCTTGATTAATGAAGTTGTCGTCCTTCCTTTGCTTGATTTGGAGTCCCAAAAAGAATGAGATCTCCCCCATCATGCTCATCTCGAATTCACCTTGCATTAACTTAGCAAACTCTTTGCAATGACATTCGTTAGTAGAACCAAAAATAATATCATCAACATAAATTTGTACTACTAAGATGTCATTTTTATACCTTTTTATGAAAAGTGTAGTGTCCACCTTACCTTTTTCAAAACCTTTTTTCAATTAAAAAGTTTGAAAGTCTTTCATACCAAGCTCTAGGAGCTTGTTTTAAACCATAAAGAGCTTTAGTAAGTTTGAAAACATGATTTGGAAATTTTGAGTCTTCAAAACCCGGTGGTTGTTCCACATACACTTCCTCATTTATAAAACCATTTAAAAATGCGCTTTTAACATCCATTTGAAAAAGCTTTAAATCATGATAACATGCATATGCAAGCAACATCCTAATGGCTTCCATTCTAGCTACGGGAGCATAGGTTTCATCAAAATCTATTCCCTCTTCTTGAGTGTAACCTTGTGCTACTAGTCTAGCTTTATTTCTCACAATGTTACCACTCTCATCTAGTTTGTTCCTAAAGACCCATTTAGTTCCTATAGTAGATTGATTACTAGGCCTATCAACTAATGTCCAAACATTACTTCTCTCAAATTGATTTAACTCTTCTTGCATAGCCATAATCCAAAAACCATCTTTTAATGCTTCTTTTATATTCTTAGGCTCTATGCATGAGATAAATGCAACATGGTTCATAATCTTAAGAGAAGATCTAGTGGTTACCCCCTTGGATGGATCACCCAAGATTTCACCATCTTTGACATAGTTGAACTCCCTTGGGTAGCTCACTTCCTTTTCCTCAAGAGCCAAGTCCTTCAAGGCTTCAAGAGGTGGATCTTGTGTATCCTCTTCTTTTGTTGGAATCTCATCCTTCTTTGAAGTTTGTCCTCTATCAAATGCATTTGTGATTCCTACATCATCATCATCACAAGAATCCTTCCTTGGAAGGAGGTTATCATCGAATACAACATGTATATATTCTTCTACTACTAAAGTTCTCTTGTTAAATACACGATAGGCTTTAGAGGTTAAGGAATATCCTATGAAAATAGCTTCATCACTTTTTGCATCAAATTTACCTAAGTTGTCTTTTCCATTATTTAAAACAAAACACTTGCAACCAAATGGATGAAAATAGCTAATGTTAGGCGTTTTAGATTTTAAAATCTCATAAGGTGTTTTCTTTAAAATTGGCCTAATCATTACTCGGTTTATAATGTAGCAAGTGGTGTTTGTGGCTTCAGCCCAAAAATATTTAGGTCAATTGTTTTCACAAAGCATGGTTCTAGCCATTTCTTGTAAAGTTCTATTTTTCTTCTCAACTACCCCATTTTGTTGAGGAGTTCGAGGAGCTGAAAAATTGTGGCTAATACAATTTTCATTTAAAAACTCTTCAAACCCTAAATTTTGAAATTCGGTTCTAGGATCATTTCTAATATGATCAATTCTAAGTTCAATATCATTTTGGGTTAGTTTTGAAAATGTGATGAATTTTTCTAAAGCCTCATCTTTAGTACTTAAAAATAGAACCCAAGTAAATCTAGAAAAATCATCTACAAGAACAAATGCATAAGATTTACCACCCAAGCTCATAGTCCTAATTGGCCCAAATAAATCAATGTGGATAAGTTGTAAACATCTACTTGTAGAAACATCATTAATGGATTTAAAGGATGACTTATGTTGTTTATCTTTAGAGCATACATCACAAATTTTATCGTTTGAGAACTTAATCTTGGGTAAACCTTTAACTAGATCAAGGGAAACTAATTTTTCTAAAACATTAATGCTAGCATGTCCGAGTTTCCTATGCCATAGCCATGCATCATTTTCATTTTGAGCTACTAAACATGCATGGGATGTATGTATGTCATCTAAGTGCACCATGTAAATGTTACCTATGCGATGACCTATGAGCATAATATTATAAGATTTAATGTAAACAATTTTGCACCCATATTTATCAAATAATACATTAAATCCTTTATCACATAATTGACTTATGCTCAACAAATTTTGTTTAAGACCATCGACATACAAGATATTTTCAATAAGAATGATAGAGTGATTACCTATGGAGCCAATACCTTTAATGTGGCCTTTGGAGTTGTCACCAAATGTCACCACTCCTCCACTTTTTGGCTTTAAATCCATGAATCTACTCTTTTCTCTGGTCATATGCCTCGAGCATCCATTATCAAGGTACCATGAGTTTTCACTTTGTGCTTTGGCCTTGTAGCAATGCTCCCCCTACAAACAAAGATATTAAACTTTTGTTTTTGGTACCCAAATCATTTTGGGTCCACGAGTGTTAGCTCCCAATAGCTTGGTTCCCTTAGGAATCCAAGGTGACATAGCAACAATATTATTAGATTTTACAAGTTCCTTAGGAACCCATACACTTCTAATCCTTTTAGTTCTATTATGTCCGGGGAAGCTACTTTGTTTGTAGTTATTAGTCTTTCTCCTAGGTTGGTTTGTTTTAGAAGATTCACCTTTTTCATACTTCACACTACCAACATATTTAAAAGACTCTTTGAGCTTGTTATGCTCACCTAACACCTTTTGGTGTTCACTATTGCATTGAGAAAGAAGATTATTTAGGTCTACATTTTTTATCTTGGAAAAACTTAAGTTCATCTTTGAAGCCTGAAATATTTTTCTCAAATTTTAAGTTAGCTTGAGAAAGTGAGTCATTTTTATCATTTAATTCCGAAATAATTTTCTAATTCCTAATGACCGACTCCTTGTATTTCTCAACTAACTCATCATAAACCTCTTGCAACTCATCATATGCATCATTAAATTCATCAAATGTAAAATCAAAAGATGATGAGTTAGAGGTTACCATGGAGGAATCCTCCTCAAGTTCCATGAGGCAAAGGTTGGCCACTTCTTGTTCGTCATCCTCAGATGACTCCTCATCACTCCAAGTAGCAAACTTGGCTTTGAGCTTCTTCTTCTTCTCAAAGCCCTTCTTCTTTAGTTGAGGGCACTCCGAACGAATGTGACCAGGCTTATTGCACTCGAAGCAAATGATTTGATCCCTCAGTTCTTCTTTGTTTTTACCTTTGAAGTCCATCTTTCTTTGAATTTTCCTTCCTCGGTTGGACCTCATGAAGCGTGAGAATCTTTTGGCTATCATAACCAATTCTTCTAACTCATCCTCCTCACTAGAGGTACTCTTCTTAAGTAATGAAGCTTTGAGAGCCACTCCCATTTTCTTCTTCTTTTCCACCTCTAGCTTCTCCACTCTTTTCTCTTCCTTCTTCTTTTCTTCTTCACTTCCTTGCTCCATAATCTTATGAGTAAGGAGAGAACCCACTAGCTCATCAAGTTTTAAGGTCTTCAAGTTTTTGGCCTCGATGATGGCGGTTCTCTTCCCATCCCAAGATTCGGGAAGTGAGTAGAGTAGCTTCCGGACAAGCTTGTCTTCCGGAATAGTCTCTCCGAAGCATTTAAGCCCGTTGACGATGGTTGAGAAGCGATCGAACATCTTTGACACCGTTTCTTCGGGGTCTATTTTGAAATTCTCATAACTAAGATTGATAATTCCAATCTTGGTCTCCTTCACATCATTGGTTTCTTCATAGGTGGTCTCTAGAGTATCTCACACTTCCTTGGCACTCTCAATGGAGGTGACTTTGGAGTAGATGTCGGGACCGAAAGAACAAAAAAGCATGTGAAGAGCTTTGTCATTTATTTTGAAAGCTTTGTTTTGATACGGGTTTCGGAACGCACCCGCGTATCAAAACGATCAACCTAGTTTTGAAACGACCATTCCGATACAAGGTCTTGTGTTTCGAAATACCCGACCGTTGGAATTAAATTTGAATTGTTTCAGGTTTATGTTTTCTTACGTTTTGGTCCATGAGTCTTGAATGCTTAATTAAATGAGTTTGGGTGATCCAATTAAGATGAAATTTGACATGGTTGCATAATATATGATTACTTTTGGATTGGTAACTTTAAAACCTGTCTAATCCTTATAATTTTGAAAACTTACAAATTAGTCCCTAAAACACGTTTGTTTGCAATTGAACCCCTAATTGAACTCCGATCACTGTGTTGTTTCTTCCTAATTGTCTTGCTGAACACATAGGTTAATGTTGTGCATCTAGAGATGATAAAAAGAAAAAAAGGTTGTTAATCAGGGTTGAGTTTGGTTTTCCCGGTGTAATATTCTTAGTTCAGGTCGAGTGTCTAGGCCGGGCTAAGGGGGTTACAGTAGATTCATGGTGATAAAGCCAAAAACTGGTGGAGTGGTGACATTTGGTGTCAACTCCAAAGGCCATATTGAGGGTATAGGCTTCATTGGTAATCTCTCTTCTATTCTTATTGAAGATGTGTTATTTGTCAATGGTCTAAAGCATAACTTTTTTAGCATTAGTCAATTATATTATAAAGGTTTTAACGTTCTTTTTTATGTTAATGGTTGCGAAATTGTGAACATTAAAACAAATAAGATAATGCTCATTGGTCATCGCATAGGTAACATATACATGGTGTATCTAGATGACATTCATACATCACATGCATATTTGGTTGCTCAAAATGAAAATGATGCATGGTTATGTCATAGAAAACTAGGAATGCTAGCATAAGTGTTTTAGATAAATTGGTTTCCCAAAATATAGTTAGAGTTTTACCTAAGCTAAAATTCTCCTTAGATAAAATTTATGATGCTTGTGCTAAAGGTAAAAAACAACAAACTTCATTTAAATTCGTTAATGATGTTTCAACTAGTAGAGTTTTACAATTGATCCATTTAGATCTCTTTGGGCTTATTAGGAAAACTAGCTTGGGTGGAAAATCATATGCTTATGTTTTAGTTGACGAGTTCTCTAGATACATCTGGGTTCTCTTTTTACGTACAAAGATGAGACTTTAGAATAATTCATCACATTTTCAAAAGTTACTCAAAATGACCTTGGTCAAAATATTATTCATATTAGAAGTGAATATGGAAAAGAATTTTCAAAATCTAGGTTCTGAGGATTTTTGTAACTCTAATGGTATTAGCCACAATTTTTCCGCACCTCGCACTCCTCAACAAAATGGGGTAGTTGAGAGAAAAAAATGTACTTTAGAAGAGATAGCTAGAACCAAGCTTTGTGAAAACAATTTACCTAAGTATTTTTGGGCGAAAGCCACAAACACCGCTTGTTATATTATAAATCGTGTAATGATTAGGCCAAATTTAAAGAAAAATCCTTATGAGATTTTAAAATCAAAGAGGCCTAACATTAGCTATTTTCATCCTTTTGGATGCAAGTGTTTTGTTTTAAACAATGGAAAATGTAACCCCCTTAACCCGGCCTAGACGGTTGACCCGAATTAAGAAAGTCACACGGGAAAACCAAAGTCAACCCGAAAGTCAACCTTGATTAACGACCCTTTTTTTCTTCTTTTTATCTTGTCTAGATGCTCATTAACCTTAATTATGATCACACAAACATCATACTCAAAGATCACAAACATCAGAGATCAAACAGGGACCCAATTGAACAAATTACAACTTTAGGGACCAAATTGTAATTTCTGATAAATATGAGGACTTAACCCAAATTAAAGTTACCAACTTGAAATTAATCCAATTTCATGCTTCACTGTGAAATTTCAGCTCAAAAGGACTTCCCAAACTCAATTAATTGCACAAACAAGATTCAGGACCAAAACGCAAACAATTCAAAACATATAACCGCCAGTGTCAGCCCCTAACGGTCACCCGTTCCGAAACAGGCAGAACCCGTTTCGAAACACGGGCCGTTCCGCAACGCGTACCGCAACACGGGCTGGCAGAGGCCAAACCGTTTCGGAACGGTCCCTCCCGTTTCGGACGCCTGGGCTGGTTTAAGGCACCTGTTCCGAAACGGGTTGCACTGTTCCGAAACGTCCTGCACAGATTGCCCCAAAATGCATTCTTAAACATGCAATTAAACGTTCAAACATGCTCCAAATGCTACCAAACTTTACCAGCATGCAATTCAACATATTTAAGACATACTTGCATCAACAATTCATCAAAATAA
Source organism: Hibiscus tridactylites (assembly GCA_958450335.1). Classification (NCBI taxonomy): domain Eukaryota; kingdom Viridiplantae; phylum Streptophyta; class Magnoliopsida; order Malvales; family Malvaceae; genus Hibiscus; species Hibiscus tridactylites. Next base: position 29,580,715 of record OY288290.1, read on the forward strand.
CATCATATGCAAAAAGCCCCAAATCTATAGGCATGCTTCCTACACAAGCAAGCCTTTCAAGCATAATCTTCCAATTCAAGCATATAAGAGCCAAACACTTAAATCAGCAATCTCATCAACATTCATCCTACTTAGGGAGTTCAAAACCTCTCCCAAAACATACACATTGGTCCCCCATTGCCAAATTACCAAAAGCTAAATGAACTTAGGAAAACCTTCCATACTTTGAGCTTAATCACCACTTGATTGCTTGCCTTCCTTGCTGCCCTCAAATCCTCTTAATGTTCTGCATTATTGATTTAGAAAACGAAAGAGAGCGTAAGCAAAAGCTTAGTGAGGAATGCTCATAAAACCATTCAATAATGCATTTATAAAACATTTATAAATCATGCTTCAAATCATCAATTGCACATGCTCAAAAGCATACTTAAAACAAGCATCTCATGCTTCATATAATACATGTCATATTGGCCACAAGTGATAAGTTCCATTTCAATAAAAACAAGTTCATCAACTTTCACCCCAAGGACTTTTAAACACCTTGGCCCCAAGGACTTTTAAACACCTTGGCCCATGGACTTTTAACCACCATGGAAAGGACCACACAAGGACTTTTAACCACCTTTGTGTCCGTATCAAGTTTCACCCCAAGGACTTTTAAACACCTTGGCCCCAAGGACTTTTAAACACCTTGGCCCCATGGACTTTTAAACACCATGGAAAGGATCACACAAGGACTTTTAACCACCTTTGTGTCCATACAAGAACCATCCAAGGACTTTTAACCACCTTGATGTTCTTAAGTAAACAAGGCTCACTCAAGGACTTTTAACCACCTTAGTGACCTTAACCTTTTCAAAACATCACTTGCCAATATGCATCATTATCATCAATTTATCCACTATTTTAAAGCATTAAACCAAGCCATATTCATCATGCATTTAAAAGCATCAAACCACATTTTATCAATGTACAAAAACAAGGAACTCTTACCTTGAGCTTCCTTCAACATATGGCTTACAAAAACAGCAAAAACCATGCTAAATCATGCTTTCAAAACAGTAATTAAAACATGCAATAAACCACATTGCATCACAACAAAATCATGGCCACCACTAGAGAGTACTTTCCGAAAACTTACACTTGAGCTTAGAAAAGTTGTTTAGACTTAAACTAAGCTCCCAAGACATTGGTTTCAAAGCCGAAAACCATTTTTCACTCACCGATTCCACTTCGCCTCAAGCCAAAGCACCAATTCAAGCTTCCGGATCAACAATTCTTGGATCCAAAGATGCCTCCCCTATTTTAACACATCAAAGCAGAGGATTAATGCATCATCATGCATTAATAGCTTCAATGAAAGCACCTAAACTCGCTGCTCTCATCCACACACCATTTTCGGCCACCAAACACAACCAAAAATGCATCCAAACCTCTTCTCAACAAAGCCCAGCCATAAACCATCAACACTAAACATCTTTCAACATCATATAACATCTAAAAACAACCTATTAACATCCTTATACCTCCAGCAACATCAGATCCACAAGATCACCTCAAAAACAATCAAGAATCACAAGCTAAACTTAGGAAACTCAACCTATCCGGGATTGCATTGATCAAAGCTCAATTCCTTATCAATTTAGTGTTCATTTAACATCAAAAACACATCTCAAATCACAGATTAATCAGATCAAACGAAAATCATCAAAAATCACCAAATCTTGCATTATAAGCCAAGATCCAATTCACATCTTAAAAGCCTTTAATAAAACATCAATTAAGGATTGAAAACTTAGGAATTTCAGTAAAGAACTGATAGTTTAGAGGAGAAGGACGTTCTTACCTCCAAACTTGAGTTTCTCCTCTTTTTGGAATCAAAAACCTTGATGAAACAAGTAGCAAATGATGAGGTTTTGTAGATATGATGATTAGGAATCAAAAGAGAGTTGAAAGGAGCAATTTAGGTGAGAAAATTAGATCAAATTCTCTGGAAAAGAAGTGTTTGGGTTGAGAGAAAATGAGAGAAAGAAAATTGGAAAGTTAGTTAACAAAATAGCCAAATGGCTTTTCCCTCCTCTTTTAATATGTTTTAAAATCAGAATAATTCTCAAAATATCTTAGAAAAATCTGGAGAAACTACTTTTGGAATAATAGCTCCTTAAAGATTCAAAGTTTCAACCCTTTCTAAAACAGTCACTAAACTTTCAAAAATTACATTTTGGTCACTAGCCAAAATGTCACCCTTCCAAAACTCATTTTCCAAAATTGATTTCACATTTCACTTAATTATATTAAAAGATGATTTTAGAACATTTTCATATTTTTAATGCAACCCGAACTAGGCTTTCCTAAATTCACCCTTTCAGATTCGAACATCACTTTGACCGAACCGGTCAACGCCCAAGACTTCTAAGCCGAAAACCGGGGCGTTACAACTCTCCCCCCATTAAGAAATTTCGTCCTCGAAATTTACCTGAAGGAAAGAGATAAGGAAACTGCTTCAGCATGTCTTCCTTCTGCTCCCACGTGGCTTCCTCAACACCTCGATGCTTCCACAGCACCTTCACCAACTCAATGGTCTTGCCACGAAGAACCTTGCTATCCGAATCCAGAACCTTCACCGGTTCCTCATCATAGGTCAAATCCGGATTCAATTCCACTTCCTCCACAGGCATCACATGCGAAGGATCAGACCTATACTTCTGGAGCATAGAAACATGGAACACATCATGAATCTTCTCCAACTCCTGAGGTAACCTCAACTTATACGCAACAGGACCCACACGCTCAACAACCTCATATGGTCCAATGTACCTAGGGCTCAACTTACCCTTCCGGCCAAACCTCATCACCTTCTTCCAAGGCGAAACCTTCAAGAACACACGGTCACCCACCGCATACTCTATCTCCTTACGCTTTAAATCCGCGTAAGACTTTTGCCGATCAGAGGCAGCCTTCAACCGCTCACAGATAAGCTTCACCTTCTCAATGGTCCCTTTCAACAAAGCTGGCATCGAAACCAACTTTTGACCAGTTTCAGCCCAACAAAGAGGAGTCCTACACTTCCTTCCGTACAAAGCCTCATAAGGTGCCATATGTATACTCGCCTGATAACTATTGTTATAAGCGAACTCAACCAAAGGCAAATGCTTCTCCCAAGAACCTTGGAACTCAATCACGCAACACCTCAACATATCCTCCAAAATCTGGATAACTCGCTCAGACTGACCATCCGACTGAGGATGATAGGATGTACTAAAATTCAACCTTGTACCCAGAGCTTGATGCAAACACTGCCAGAAACGCGACGTGAACCTCGGATCCCTATCCGATACAATCGACTTAGGCACACCATGCAACCTCACAATCTCAGCAATGTACAGCTCTGCCAGCTTATCCAAAGAGAACGTAGTATGCACAGGCAAGAAATGCGCACACTTCGTTAGGCGATCCACAATCACCCAAACAGAATTCTTCTTTGATGGAGACAAAGGTAAACCAGATACAAAATCCATGGTAACCCTTTCCCACTTCCATTCAGGGATTTTCAACGGTTGCAACAACCCAGAAGGAACCTGATGTTCAGCCTTAACTCGCTGACACACCAAACACTTGCTCACAAACTCTGCAACATCCTTCTTCAAACCCACCCAATAGTACTCATCACGAAGATCACGGTACATCTTAGTACTACCAGGTTGCATAGCAAAAGGACTACTATGGCCTTCAGTCAGAATAGCACGCCTCAACTCAGCATCAACAGGCACTACTATCCGACTCCCAAAGCACAACACACCATCATCATTAAAACAGAAATCCGAAGGCCTACCCTCCGCGATATCCTGAACATGAGACACCAAGGAATCATCCAACAACTGCTTATCCTTGATCAACTGAACCAACGATGGCTTCACCTGCAACTCAGCAACAAGACCACCATCTCGCGATATACTCAAGCTAGCAAACATAGCCCTTAGCTCAACAGCTACCTTCCTACTCAAGGCATCCGCAACAACATTAGCCTTTCCAGGATGATACTCAATCGTCAGATCATAATCCTTGAGCAACTCCAACCAACGCCGCTGCCTAAGATTCAACTCCTTCTGAGACATCAGATACCTCAAACTCTTGTGATCCGTGTACACAGTACACTTCTCACCATACAGATAATGCCTCCAGATCTTTAGAGCAAAAACCACCGCAGCCAGCTCAATATCATGCGTAGGGTAATTGCGCTCATGCACCTTCAACTGCCGCGACGCATAAGCCACCACCTTACCCTCCTGCATCAGCACACATCCCAAACCAACATAGGATGCATCACTATAGACCACAAACTCTTTCCCTGATTCAGGCTGAACCAAGATAGGAGCTTGCGTCAAGGCCGCCTTCAGCTTCTCAAAAGCCAGCTGTCTCGCTTCCGTCCACTCATACTTAACATCCTTTTGCAACAGCTTCGTCAAAGGAGCAGCAATCTTGGAAAAACCATCCACAAACCTTCGGTAGTATCCTGCCAGACCAAGGAAACTACGAACCTCATGAACAGACTTAGGAACTTTCCAGTTCATCACTGCCTCAATCTTTTGAGGATCAACACGAATCCCCTCAGCTGAGACCACATGCCCAAGAAACACCACCTCCTTAAGCCAGAACTCACACTTGCTCAGCTTAGCATAAAGCTGATTCTCCAACAAAGCTTGCAAAACAATCCTTAGATGCTCTTCATGCTCCTCCTCAGTACGCGAGTACACAAGGATATCATCAATGAATACCACAACGAACTTGTCCAGGTATTCATGAAACACACGGTTCATCATGTCCATGAAAGCAGCAGGAGCATTTGTCAAACCAAACGGCATCACAAGGAACTCATAATGCCCATACCTTGTCCTGAAAGCTGTCTTAGGCACATCCACATCCTTCACCTTCAACTGATAATACCCTGACCTCAAGTCAATCTTAGAGAACACAGCAGCTCCCGGAAATTGATCAAAGAGATCATCAATCCTCGGCAAAGGATACCGATTCTTGATAGTCAACTTGTTCAGCTGACGGTAATCAATGCACATCCTCATAGTGCCATCTTTCTTCTTCACAAACAAGACCGGTGCTCCCCAAGGTGACACACTCGGCCGGATGAAACCACGATCAAGCAGCTCTTGCAACTGCATCTTCAGCTCCTTCAGCTCCTTAGGTGCCATTCTATAGGGAGTAATGGACACAGGAGTTGTATTCTCATACAGCTCAATTCCAAACTCCACCTCGCGATTAGGAGGTAAACCAGGCAACTCTTCAGGAAAAACACCCGGAAACTCCTTCACAACCCTGATATCTTGCACCCTCAACTCCTTAGAGCTAGGATTCATCACAAAAGCTAGATAAGCTTCGCAACCTTGCCTCAGCATCCTGCTCGCCTCCAAGGTAGAAACAACATTGGCAAGAAACTTCACATTCTCACCAACCACAACCACTTCATAATCATCCGCAAGCTTAAGCGTAACACGCTTATTTTCACAATCCACAACGGCACGATGCTCAGCAAGCCAATCCATACCAAGGATCACATCAAAACCATAAAAGGGCAACTCCATAAGATCAACATGAAAAACATGTTCTTGAACAACCAAGGGGCACCTTCTATAAAGCTTTCGAGTCACAACAGTTTCACCAAAAGAACTAGTGACACGAACACCAACATCCAAAGACTCAACAGGCAAACCAAGCAATTCAGCATGCTCACGCAAAATGTATGAATGCGTAGATCCAGAATCAATCAAAGAAAGCAATGACAAGGATTGCAAAGTAAAGGTACCTACAATCACATCCGCATCATTCCTGCCCTCACGCTGAGCATACACCCTCGCTTGGCCTCCACCCTCAGGCTGAATAGCCACAACATGGGCTACTCCACGACCACCTTCCTCTCTCCTCTGAAAATTACCACGGCCGCGCCCACGACCTCTCTGCGGTGCAGCAACAGCAGGAGCACGCATTTGATCACCAGCCAACCTCGGACAATCTCGCCTCAGATGGTCTGCAGAACCACAATTCCAGCATCCATAACCAGCTGCCGCAACAGGAGCTTGCACCTCCCTCACAGCACGAGGACAGTCACGCTTCATGTGACCACGTGAACCACAGATCCAACAAACACTAGGGTCAGCTTTAGCATTGCCACCCCTAGCAGGTGCACCACCACCTCTCTTAGCTGAGGACTGATACCTCTAATCACGTCCCCTCTTGTTCCGTCCACCTCCGGAACTATACTCAGCAGCTCTTTTCCCAGAACTTGCTCCAGCACCTTTCGCAGCCAAACTCAGATTCATCTCTATGTCCTTGGCTCGGCCCACCAACACGTCAAAATCATCATACTCGGTGGCCAGCACATACATCTTTACCTCCGTTATAAGACCATAACGAAACCTTTCGCACCTCTCCCGTTCATCAGGAATCAGCTCAAGTGCATACTGACTGAGTCGCACAAACTGCACCTCATACTCAGCCACACTCATGCTCCCTTGGGTAAGAGTCATGAACTCACGTTTCTTTTCATCAAGATATCTCACACCAAGATATCTCCGCTTGAACACATTCTGAAAGAATGTCCAAGTCACATCAGCTTCAGCCATCCCAGAGATTGTGGTCGTCCACCACGTATAAGCATCATCCTGCAGCAAGGACACAACACAGCATAACTTTTGCACATCCGTGCAACTCATCTGACCCAAGATTCGCTTGGTACTCTCTAGCCAAGCCTCAGAACTCTCAGCAGACATACCCCTGAATTCAGTCCCACCAAGACTGCCCAGACGCTCCAAGGGTAGTCTAACTCCAGCATCTCCCTGATGCCCAGCTCCTTGAGCTCCAGCTACTGCTGCTCGAAAAGCACCCGCAACAGCTTGTACCAGCACAGACATATCAGGCATAGCTTGCCCCTGACCAACCTCTGGTCCAGCAGCTCCAGCACCAACTGCTGCAGCTCCAGCTCTTTCCCTCTCCGCACCACCACCACTAGGTGGAGGAGGAGGTAACACAGCACTACCCGCATTCTCTTCGTTCTCATTCCCATCCGGGGTCGTAGCTCTCACGCTACTCCTTAACTCTCTACGTGGTGCCATACTTTTACCATGCAATATCAATACAAATAAAACAAAGTCAGGCCCAGCAAGGTAAGCAATCCAAGTATTCAAGCTTCAATTTCTTTCAAAATCAACATCATTTCTTTAGCTTTTATTTGGCAATGGGTACCCACATCATGCTACAACACAGCATACATCTCAATTACATCCAAATCACAAGCCACTAACATGCTTTCAAACAACAAGCATACAAGGCATACATACTTCAATCATGCATACAAACATTTCCAATTACTCGAGAACTCAGCTCTGATACCACCAAATGTAACCCCCTTAACCCGGCCTAGACGGTTGACCCGAATTAAGAAAGTCACACAGGGAAAACCAAAGTCAACCCGAAAGTCAACCTTGATTAACGACCTTTTTTTTTTCTTTTTATCTTGTCTAGATGCTCATTAACCTTAATTATGATCACACAAACATCATACTCAAAGATCACAAACATCAGAGATCAAACAGGGACCCAATTGAGCAAATTACAACTTTAGGGACCAAATTGTAATTTCTGATAAATATGAGGACTTAACCCAAATTAAAGTTACCAACTTGAAATTAATCCAATTTCATGCTTCACTGTGAAATTTCAGCTCAAAAGGACTTCCCAAACTCAATTAATTGCACAAACAAGATTCAGGACCAAAACGCAAACAATTCAAAACATATAACCGCCAGTGTCAGCCCCTAACGGTCACCCGTTCCGAAACAGGCAGAACCCGTTTCGAAACACGGGCCGTTCCGCAACGCGTACCGCAACACGGGCTGGCAGAGGCCAAACCGTTTCGGAACGGTCCCTCCCGTTTCGGACGCCTGGGCTGGTTTAAGGCACCTGTTCCGAAACGGGTTGCACTGTTCCGAAACGTCCTGCACAGATTGCCCCAAAATGCATTCTTAAACATGCAATTAAACGTTCAAACATGCTCCAAATGCTACCAAACTTTACCAGCATGCAATTCAACATATTTAAGACATACTTGCATCAACAATTCATCAAAATAACATCATATGAAAAAAGCCCCAAATCTATAGGCATGCTTCCTACACAAGCAAGCCTTTCAAGCATAATCTTCCAGTTCAAGCATATAAGAGCCAAACACTTAAACCAGCATTCTCATCAACATTCATCCTACTTAGGGAGTTCAAAACCTCTCCCAAAACATACACATTGGTCCCCCATTGCCAAATTACCAAAAGCTAAATGAACTTAGGAAAACCTTCCATACTTTGAGCTTAATCACCACTTGATTGCTTGCCTTCCTTGCTGCCCTCAAATCCTCTTAATTTTCTGCATTATTGATTTAGAAAACGAAAGAGAGCGTAAGCAAAAGCTTAGTGAGGAATGCTCATAAAACCATTCAATAATGCATTTATAAAACATTTATAAATCATGCTTCAAATCATCAATTGCACATGCTCAAAAGCATACTTAAAACAAGCATCTCATGCTTCATATAATACATGTCATATTGGCCACAAGTGATAAGTTCCATTTCAATAAAAACAAGTTCATCAACTTTCACCCCAAGGACTTTTAAACACCTTGGCCCCAAGGACTTTTAAACACCTTGGCCCATGGACTTTTAACCACCATGGAAAGGACCACACAAGGACTTTTAACCACCTTTGTGTCCGTATCAAGTTTCACCCCAAGGACTTTTAAACACCTTGGCCCCAAGGACTTTTAAACACCTTGGCCCCATGGACTTTTAAACACCATGGAAAGGATCACACAAGGACTTTTAACCACCTTTGTGTCCATACAAGAACCATCCAAGGACTTTTAACCACCTTGATGTTCTTAAGTAAACAAGGCTCACTCAAGAACTTTTAACCACCTTAGTGACCTTAACCTTTTCAAAACATCACTTGCCAATATACATCATTATCATCAATTTATCCACTGTTTTAAAGCATTAAACCAAGCCATATTCATCATGCATTTAAAAGCTTCAAACCACATTTATTCAATGTACAAAAACAAGGAACTCTTACCTTGAGCTTCCTTCAACATATGACTTACAACAACAGCAAAAACCATGCTAAATCATGCTTTCAAAACAGTAATTAAAACATGCAATAAACCACATTGCATCACAACAAAATCATGGCCACCACTAGAGAGTACTTTCCGAAAACTTACACTTGAGCTTAGCAAAGTTGTTTAGACTTAAACTAAGCTCCCAAGTCATTGGTTTCAAAGCCGAAAACCATTTTTCACTCACCGATTCCACTTCGCCTCAAGCCAAAGCACCAATTCAAGCTTCCGGATCAACAATTCTTGGATCCAAAGATGCCTCCCCTGTTTTAACACATCAAAGCAGAGGATTAATGCATCATCATGCATTAATAGCTTCAATGAAAGCACCTAAACTCACTGCTCTCATCCACACACCATTTTCGGCCACCAAACACAACCGAAAATGCATCCAAACCTCTTCTCAACAAAGCCCAGCCATAAACCATCAACACTAAACATCTTTCAACATCATATAACATCTAAAAACAACCTATTAACATCCTTATACCTCCAGCAACATCAGATCCACAAGATCACCTCAAAAACAATCAAGAATCACAAGCTAAACTTAGGAAACTCAACCTATCCGGGATTGCATTGATCAAAGCTCAATTCCTTATCAATTTAGTGTTCATTTAACATCAAAAACACATCTCAAATCACAGATTAATCTGATCAAACGAAAATCATCAAAAATCACCAAATCTTGCATTATAAGCCAAGATCCAATTCACATCTTAAAAGCCTTTAATAAAACATCAATTAAGGATTGAAAACTTAGGAATTTCAGTAAAGAACTGATAGTTTAGAGGAGAAGGACGTTCTTACCTCCAAACTTGTGTTTCTCCTCTTTTTGGAATCAAAAACCTTGATGAAACAAGTAGCAAATGATGAGGTTTTGTAGAAATGATGATTAGGAATCAAAAGAGAGTTGAAAGGAGGAATTTAGGTGAGAAAATCAGATCAAATTCTCTGGAAAAGAAGTGTTTGGGTTGAGAGAAAATGAGATAAAGAAAATTGGAAAGTTAGTTAACAAAATAGCCAAATGGCTTTTCCCTCCTCTTTTAATATGTTTTAAAATCAGAATAATTCTCAAAATATCTTAGAAAAATCTGGTGAAACTACTTTTGGAATAATAGCTCCTTAAAGATTCAAAGTTTCAACCCTTTCTAAAACAGTCACTAAACTTTCAAAAATTACATTTTGGTCACTAGCCAAAATGTCACCCTTCCAAAACTCATTTTCCAAAATTGATTTCACAGTTCACTTAATTATATTAAAAGATGATTTTAGAACATTTTTCCATATTTTTAATGCAACCCGAACTAGGCTTTCCTAAATTCACCCTTTTAGATTCGAACAGCACTTTGACCGAACCGGTCAACGCCCAAGACTTCTAAGCCCAAAACCGGGGCGTTACAGAAAAGATCATTTAGGTAAATTTGTTGCTAAAAGTGATTAAGCTATTTTTTAGGATATTCTTTAAGCTCTAAAGCCTATAGAGTGTTTAACAAAAGAACCTTAGTTGTAGAAGAAATTATTCATGTGTTTTTCGATGATAACCTCCTTCCGAAGAAGGATTCTTGTGATGATGATGACGTAGGAATCATTGAAGCCAATGATGGTGGACAATCAAAGGTAGATGAGGTTCCAACCAAAGAAGAAGAAGCACAAGATCCTCCCATAGAATCCTTGAAGGACATGAATCTTGGAGAAAAAGAAGTGAGCTAGCCAAGGGAACTCAACTTTGTCAAAGATGGTGAAATCTTGGGTGATCCATCCAAAGGGGTAACCACTAGATCCTCTCTTAGATTGCTTAAAAATGTTGCATTCATTGAGCCTAAAAATATCAAAGAATCATTAAAAGATGGTTTTTAAATATAAGTCATACAAGAAGAACTTAATCAATTTGAAAGGAGTAAAGTTTGAACATTAGTTGATAGGCTTAGTAATAAGTCTACTATAGAGACTAAATGGGTCTTTAGAAACAAACTAGATGAGAGTGGTAACATAGTGAGGAACAAGGCTAGACTTGTTGCTCAAGGTTATACTCAAGAGGAGGGAATCGATTTTGATGAAACCCATGCACTCGTAGCTAGAATGGAAGCCATTAGGATGCTTCTTGCATTTTGTTGAGTGGATCGAATGATCGATATAAACCAAGAGGGGGGTGAATTGGGTTTTTAAAGTTTTTGGAAGTGGAATTGACAAATAAAATTGGTAGACAAGGAATTTTAGAGTGGTTCAAGTTCCAATCGAACTCTACATCCACTACCTTAGCTTCACTAAGGATTTTCAACAATTCCACTAATTGCTCTTCCCCTTTTCTAGGCTAAGGAGGTAACTGTTACAATTTCGGTCAAATTTTCTACCCAACATTCCTCTCACAATAGAAACAAAGAAGTTGTTGGATAAAATAAGTATCTATTAATACACAAGGTAGCCCAATTACAAGCACTCAACCCAATTGAAATGATAAGAATGAAAAATACAATTGGGGTTACAAGACAATAATGGGATTTAGGCACAAATGCTTGGATGTTTGCTTTTGGATCAATAGTTGTTGCTGAAGCTTTTAGAGGTCCCTTTTATACATTCTCATTGAATTCTAGTCGTTGTGGTTGTTGCTTTCATCAATATAGCCGTTGGAGATGTTATCTTCCCTCCATAAATGTAGTCTACAACCAACCGTTTTGAAACGCCCGACCCTGTTTCGAAAGTAGACCAAAATATAAAGAGCCGTTGGGGTGCATTAAAGAGCCCGTATCGAAACGGTTAAACTTATTTCGATACGCTAAGAGCCGTTCCGAAACATGAGTTCACAGTTTCAAAAGTGTTCCGAAACGCCTTAGGCTGTTCCGAAACGGTGACTCGAAAAACACTCTTTTGGCTTCAAGAACACTTAGAAAAATTTTGACAATATAAGTTTTTAACTTAGGCATTTTCCTTTAAACATATAGAGAGGTTTGAGGACTTAAAAATCCGTTTCTCATTTTCAATTTAGTCCTTAAATTTTTTAGTTATGTCAAAATCAATTTATCGGTTTCACACATTTGCATGTTATCAAGAATTCAAGTTATTTCAAAAGGATGTTAAAAGAACATTTCTAAATGGTTTTATTAATGAAGAAGTGTATGTTGATCAACCACCCGGTTTTGAAGATCCAATTTATCCAAACCATGTTGTTAAACTAACTAAAGCTTTATATGGTTTGAAATAAGCTCATAGAGCTTGGTATGAAAGACTTTCAAACTTTTTTGTTTAAAAAGTTTTTGAAAAAAGGCAAGGTGGACACTACACTTTTCATTAAAAGAAATGGCAATGACATCTTAGTAGTACAAATTTATAGTGATGATATTATCTTTTGTTCTACTAATGAGTTCTATTGTCAAGAATTTTCTAAGTTAATGCAAGGTGAGTTTGAGATGAGCATGATGGGGGAACTCTCATTCTTCTTGGGGCTCTAAATCAAGTAAAGGAAGGATGTCATCTTTATCAATCACGCTAAGTACATCAATGATATGCTCAAGAAGTTTGGCTTGGAGAATGTGAAGCCCCAAGCCACTCCTATGAGCTCATCAATTAAGCTTGACAAAAATGAAGGAGGTAAGTGTGTTGATTCTAGGCTTTATCATTCTATGATTGGCTCTTTGCTTTACCTTACTGAAAGTAGACCTGATATCATGTTTAGTGTTTACTTGTGTGCTAGGTTCCAAACTAGCCCTAGAGAATCACACCTTGTAGACATTAAGAGAATCTTTAGATACTTACAGACACACCTTGTTTAGGGCTTTGGTATCCTAGAGACTCTTCTTTTAGCCTACATGCTTATTCCGATGCGGATTATGAGGGTTATAAGATAGATAGAAAAAGTACCTCCAACACTTGCCAGTTCCTAGGTAGTATGATCATATCTTGGTTCTCTAAGAAACAAAATAGTGTAGTCTTATCTACCACCGAAGCAGAATATATATCGGCCGAAAGTTGTTGTGCTCAAGTCCTTTGGATGAAGCAACAACTTCTAGACTATGAATTTGATGTAGGCAACATACCCCTTAAGTGTGACAACACTAGTGTCATATGTCTTACTAAGAATCCCATCCAACATTCTAGAACCAAGCACATATGGATAAGATAGCGTTTCATTAGGGATCATGTCTTAAAGAATGATGTTGTTCTCGAATATGTTGATACTTCAAACCAAATAGCGGATATCTTTACAAAGCCATTAGACAAAGAGCGTTTTTGGACTCTTAGGAGAGAGTTAGGTCTAACTAGCATATCTTGACTTTTTAGAGCCCTTGAGAGTCAAAAACTTGCTTGAAATGGAAATATGATCATGTTGGTGAAAATTTGCTTCTTAATGCATCTATGCTTGTTGCTAGGGGAAGTATTTATCTGTTTTAGTCCATAAATGTTGCTCATTCATCATTCACATGTATTTGGGATCGATTAAAATTCAATTTTTGAACTTTTTTCAGTTCAAAAATGCATTTTCTAGCACTACTATATCGAAACAGAAGTAGGTGTTTCGTTACAAGCTCAGTATTTCTTGCCCAAGGCGCATTTTCTAGCTAGGGTGTATCGAAAAAAAGTAAAGGTGTTTCGATACGGGCTCTTGGAAAGATACCCAAATTCGTTTATGGTAAAATCTATATTGAAACAGCTAGAAAGCGTTTCGATAGGGCATCGATCATGTTTCGGTACGGCTTATACTTGTACCGATACAGACTCGTGTTTTAGTACGGTTTTGAAGTGTTACAATACTCAAGTTTCGATATGCCAAGTGGCGTATCGATACGCGTAGTCGCAACATCCTAAAAAGGGCATGAAAAAGGGTTTTTCAACTTTCAACCACTTTTTATTCAATACAAACTATTTCAAAACCCCAACCCTAGATTTTTCTCCTATAAATACCCATCAAATCCCTTTATTTTTTTCACATAAATCTTTTAGGGCATTTGATTATCAAATCAAGTCTAAGAAAATTCAACAATTTGGTGCGTTATCATCCATCCATTCATCCATAATCCCATCTCAAGGTATGAAACTCTTTTCTTTTCCTTTTCAATTTCGTTTCAAATTTTATATCGTTTTAAAGTAATTCTTGTATATAAAACATATATATAGTATGTGTTTTGTAGATTTTGCAAAAATTCTTTCAAAATTGAAATTTTTTTATTCGAATATATAAATATATCGTATATCTTTCTATATTGTTTTTTGAAATTCTTTATACCAAACATTTGTTTTGTATTTATATATGTTTTTAAAATATATTGTATAGATTTTTATCAACACCCTGAATATTGGATTGACTATTGGATTGAATTTGGTTGATTTATGCATACAGGTGTTTTGTACCTTGATTTGTTTTCAGATTTTAAATATGGGTTCTAGAAATAGATAAAGAATTGATGAGGCTTGGGGAAGTTCAAACAACGATGACGACTCTTCTCGACCCAACCTCACTCTTCTTCATCAATAGAGTCTTCGAACCATTGAAGCCCATAAAAACTTCAAACCTTTTCAAGATCATCAAATCCGACGTGAACCTGTTACTTCTTTACCCTTTTTGGATTATGAACATTTTAAATTTCATTATCTTCCTTTATTGAGGCATTGGAATTTCATGACCTTTTTGAGCTTACCCGGTACTTTACCGTAACTTGGTTCTTCTCTTTTATGCCAATGCCCGGTGTATTTCCAATACCGATCATTCTCAAGTAATTGCCATTGAATCCTACATTATGGGGAAGAAGTTTCAGATTGATCCTCAAACTTTAGTTAATGTTTTTGGGTTTGAGATGAGGGTATTTCAGATGAAAACTTTTTGGGACATACTCTTCGTGGCTCAATTACGATCCTTGATGCTCACGATCGCATTCTTCATCTCACGGTCTCTTGGTGGTTTCATCCATCCGGAGGACAGTTCTCACACATCCGCCAAGTAGACGACTTTTGGCTCCGTTGTTTTCGTAAGAAACGTCAACCAAATCTTTGCCAATTCATGTTTGCCGAGATGGTGTATCTTGTCCAAAATCGCAACTCGGATCTTGTTACTTCATTCACATATTGAACCGCATTGAGTTATTTGTTCTCAAAATTGGAATCGATTGCTCTCTTGATTTTCCAGAATCTCTCAAGAATCCCATTGACGAGAGAACTCTTATCCGTTGCAAATTTCACTACATGGATGGAGATTGGGTTTGTGTTGAGAATCCTCCTCAAGTTGCTGCCCCCGAGCCTCAAGCTCATGTTGCTCCACCCAACAATGTAATTCTCATGACTTTTCTCACCGAGCAACTCAATAACTTGCAAACCAACATTGCTTCGTTGGATACTTCCACGACCTCCAATTTTTCCACTATTGATACTCGTTTTCACATCCTTGGAGGCATGAGTTCAAAAAGTTGAGAATCGACTTACTTTGGTTGAAACTCAACAAACATTGATGGACATCTCCTTTACCAGCTTTTATGGAGAGTGGAGGCAATTTTGAAGGAGCAATGTTATTGATGAAGATGACGACGAGCCATAGCCCTTTGCATCTCATTGCATATCATCTCATTTAGGATTTCCCTTTTTATGCACCTATCTATGTTATTCCCTTTTAGGACCTATGCTTTGATTTCTTGTTTTTTGAATTATGATTTTAGGATTTAAGTTTGGATTTCTATTTGCTTTGAACTCTTATGCTTTAATGCTTAATGAAATTTAAGTTGTTTGCTTTATATTTCTTATTTCCTCATTGAATTATGTTATTCTTTTTATCTTGCTTATTATAATTTTGATCTAACAAAAAGGGGAAGAAGATGTTAAGCTAAAATTTTTAAAATCTTTTCAAAACATAGCTTAAACTTAGGGGGGTTTACTTAAAAATTTACTTTGGTTTTGTTATATCAAAAGGGGGAGATTATAAAACCAATGTTTGATTTTGATATAGCAAATAGTCTAAGGACCTAATTGCAAAGTAAATAAATTTTTAAGTACTCAAAAGAATCATATTGGACAAGTATATTTTAGTCTTAAAATGTTTTAAAGTCAAAACTTAAAGTCCATAAAATTTTCTAAGTGTTTTTAAAGTCAAATTGTACAAAATCGCTCAGGCGTTTCGATACGTCTTGATCTTAAGAGCTTACTAGAAAATTCTGTTTTGATATGGAAGTTCCCATTTTGAGACCGACGTTTCGATACGTCCTTGTCCGTTTCGATACGACCTTCATATGGGCTTTAATATTTTAAGTAGCGTTTCGATATAACCTTACCTGTATCGATTCGGGGGTTAAGATTTTTCAAATCTGACCATTTAATGATATAGCTGTTACTTGTTAGTTATTAGAATCTGAAAAATATTTGAATTTTTATTACCCGTTTCGGTACACCCATCGGGTAGGGGTGTGCAAAATAAACCGTAACCGTTAATCGTAACCGTTAGCCATTATAACTGTTCATTTTATAGGTTAATTAACCTAACCGTTAAGGTTAAACGGTTTTGGTTAACCGAACCGCTAAAAAGACGGTTAATGGTTAACCTATATGTACTTTAATTTAACTAAGTATAAAGTTTGTGTTTAAAATTTCTCTATTTAAGTTAATTTTTTTAAAAAAATTAATACAAAATTTATCAGAGAGATATATTTATTATTCTAAAAAAGAAATAATGAACAATTGAAATGAAAATCGTAATAGGTTACAGGTGAACCTGTAACCGATCTGTTCCTTAATAGTTACCCACTATAATGGTTAACCATTTAAAAAATTAACAGTTAACCATTTCTTAACGATTAAGTTACGAATAATAACCGCTATAATGGTTAACCTACCATGAACACCCCTACTATTGGGTGTTTCGATTCAAGTTTTTGCAGATTCATTTGTGAGCAACACCGTTTCGATATGACCTATAGCCATTTCGATACGGCCCCTAACCATTTCTATACGCCTTTGAGTGTTTCGATACACCCTCTTTATTACACGCAACGACTCTTTCTATTTTTAGATAAGTACAGATACGAGCCTGAGTGTTTTGAAAAAGCAAGTTGCAAAATTGAATCTATGGTGGAAAAAAGGGAGCCCAATGGCTCTAATAATGATGTCAACTGTAACGCCCCGGTTTTGGGCTCAGAAGTTTTGGGTGTTGACCGGTTCGGTCAAAGTGCTGATCGAATATATAAGAGTGAATTTAGGAAAGCCTAGTTCGGGTTGCATTAAAAATATGGAAAAATGTTCTAAAATCATATTTTAATATATATAAGTGAACTGTGAAATCAATTTTGGAAAATGAGGTTCGGAAGGTTGACATTTTGGCTAGTGACCAAAATGTAATTTTTGAAAGTTGCGGGACAGTTTTATAAAGGATTGAAACTTTGAATCTTTAAGGAGCTATTATTCCAAAAAGGATTTCTCCAGATTTTTCTAAGATATTTTATGACTCAAATCTGATTTTAAAGATTTAGAAAAGGAGGGAAAATCATTTGTAACTAAATTTCCAACTAATTTTCCATTTTCTCTCAAATTCTCTTTTCTCTCATTTTCTCTCTACCCAAACAAGATTCTCCAGATTTCTTTCTCTGATTTTGACATCTAAATCTCTCATTTCAATTCTCAATTGATTCCTAATCATCTCATCATCAAAACCTCTCAATTTACAAGTTGGTTCATCAAGCTTTTTGGCTCTAAAATGGAGAAATTCAAGTTTGGAGGTAAGAACGTCCTTCTCCTCTAAACTATCAGTTCTTTACTGAAATTCCTAAGTTCTCAATCCTTGATTTATGTTTTATTAAAGGCTTTTCAATTGAGATCTTGATTTTTGGCTAAAATGCAAGATTTGGTGATTTTGGTGAAAATTTCGTGTGATCTGTTTAAGCAGGGTTTTGAGGTGTTAAATTGATGTTAAATGAATGCTAAAATGATTAGAAGTTGAGGTTTAATCAATGCAATCCCGGATAGGTTGAATTTCCTAAGTTTGGCTTGAGTTTTTGGTTGTTTTTGGAGTGTATTTGGTGATCTGTTATACCTGGAGGTATAAGGGTGTGGTTGTGATCATTTTGCATGTTATTTGATGTATAAAAATGGTTAGAAGTGATGGATCTTGGCTGGGTTAAGTTTTGGAAGTGTTTGAAGATGATTTCGGTTGTGTTTGGTAGCCAAATTGTTAGATTTGTGATGAGCAGCGAGTTGTGTTGATGTTGCTGGTGTTTTAATGCATAAGGATGCATTAATGTCCTGTTTTTATGTGCTTGAAACAGGGGAGGTTGATCCTTGAGCCTTGGAAGTGTTTTCGGAAGGTTTCGGAAGCTTGGAAAGCTTGTTGGCTAGGCTTGTTTGGTAATCGGTGAGTGAAGTTGGGATTTCAGCTTTTGAAACAAGGTTTGAAGGTTTTTGGGAGCTTAGTTTAAGTCTAAACAACTTTGCTAAGCTCAAGAGTAAGTGGATGAGTTTTTGCTCTTGGATTGTGTATGTTTTGGCTTTAAAATCAAAAGTGGTTGATGATTGATATGCATGTGATTTGCATGGTTAAATTCTGTTTTGTAAGCATGTTTTAGCATGGTTTAATGCTGGTTTTGAAAGTCAATTGAAAAGGATGCTCAAGGTAAGAGATCCTTGGTTTAGTGCATTGAAAATGTGGTTTTGATGCATAGTGTTGCATGTTGTTCATTGGCTTTGTATGATGCTTAAAAACAGTGAGTTGGTGATGATTAATGATGATAATTGTGCCTTTTGCATATTGTTTATGCATGTGAATCATTGAGCTAATGATGTGATGGTTTTGCATTATGTGTATGCATGTGAATCATTGAGCTAATGATGTGATGGCCTTGCATTATGTTTATGCATGTGGAACATTGGATATTATGGTAAGATGGTTATGTTGGCAAGAGATGTGAATGGTTCTTGGTTCGTTGATCGGGTATAATTAGCCGGCTATAGGATTGGGTGCACCGTGAATAAAGTCGCCTTGATGGCGGAGTGGTCAAGTGTGGACCGGGTAAACTCCCCTCAAGTATTCCTAACGAGATGAGGTCAGTGGAGGGTGTGCCCACGGGAGGACCTCGGTTGCTTAAGGTCGTAGTGGAGGTTGTTGCCCACGGTAGACCTTGGTTGAGTAAAGGTTGTAAGGTGGTTAAAAGTCCTTATGTGAGAACCTTGTACTTGTTAAGATCACAATGGCGATGGTTAAGTCCATGTGTGGATCTTGTGTGTGATGTCCCGGATCTCGTTAGATGATGTCTACAACTACCAATCGGTTATGCAAAGGTTGTATGGTGGTTGAAAGTCCATACGGAAAAGACCTTGTGCATGTCAAGGGTGTATGGCAGTTGAAAGTCCATACATGGTAACCTTGAGGAAAAGCTAAGGTTGTATGGTGTTTAAAAGTCCATACATGGGAACCTTAGGTTGTTAAGGTCAAATGGAGGTTGTTGCCCATTTGAAAGACCTTGGATTGGGTAGTGTGTAGGAAGCGTTGGGACACGCTTGTAATCCGCGTATCCGATCGGGTTGAAAAGTGGAAAGTGATTATGGTTGATCTCTTGGAAGCCAATATAATGTTCTTGATCATGTTGAGCATGGGATTGCTTGAAATGATGCATAGTTGCATGTGAAGCATGGGATTGCTTGAAATGATGCATAGTTGCATGTGAAGCATGGGATTGCTTGAAATGATGCATGGTTGCATGTGAAGCATGAGATGCTTGAATTGATGCATGTTTGCATGAGAAGCATGAGATGCTTGGTAAGATGCATTGTTGCATGAGATGTGTATGATGCTAGTGAAAGCATGTTACTTGTATGTTGAACAAGTGTTGGTTATCATTTGATAAATGATGCATGAGAGCATGGATCACCTATGTTGCATTGGAGTCATGTATGACTTGATGTTAAAGGCATGTGATGATGATGCTATGGTTTTATGTTGCCTTGATTAAATGCATGAAATGGTTTGATTGAATTATGGTTTTAAGTGGTTTCTTGCTTGATGTGGTTTCCAAGTTAAAGAAAGGTATGTTGTGGAAAGGATGTGTTTTCCATGGTTTTATTTAAAGCTTGGCATATGGTGTTTATGCATGATTTGAACTTGATGTTGAAAAGAGTTTTCGAACATGGTTTTGGAAAGCAAATCGGGTTGGTTTTAATGTGTTTTAAAGACCCGCTACATTGATGGTGTTTTGGTTTTGAGCATTCCTCACTAAGCATTATGTGCTTACGCTCCTTTTGTCCATCAATGCAGATTCTTGAAGCTTGGACAGCAAGGAGCAAGGGATTCAAGGTGGACTCCAATGGAGATGTATGTCTCGGTGAATAGCTATAGTTAATAAGGGCAATGGGGTAGAATCTCTCGGATTGTTGTTATTGTGATCGTATATGTTGATCATGTATGTTAAATGCTGTTGTTAATGTTGTTGAACATGAATTGGCTTAATTGTGGTTGCTTTGGAAAGTTTATGCTTAAATGGATAGCTTGAGTAGGAAGTATGCTTTTGAATTTGGGGCTTTCCATATGTGTTGGTTATTTGTTGAATTGATGATGCATTTATGGTCTCTGCATGTTGTTCATCTTTGAGGAATGATTTGGTGATGTTAATTTGATGTTTGAAGCATGTTTGATGCTGTTTTCGAGTTGTTTTCAGGCAGGGGTATCGATACTCGGGCTTGGGTATCGATACACCTGAACCAAATATGCAAGTTTCAGGCCAGGGGTATCGATACTGATGAACAAGTATCGATACCTTATGAGTGGAGTATCGATACTGGGGGAAGGGTATCGATACCCTTGCTAGAATTTGGTTACTGCCTTCCCCGAGTATCGATACGACACGTGGCGTATCGATACCGAACCGTTAAAATCAGTTAAAAGTATCTTTTATGTTTTGAAATGTTTGCGTTTTGGTCCTGAATCTTGTTTGTGCAGTTGTGTGAGTTCGGGATGTCCGTTTGAGCTGAAATTTGGCAGGGAAGTATGAAACATGACTAATTTTAAGTTGGTAACTTGAAATCTGGTTAAGTCCTTAAAGTTTTCAGAAATTACAATTTGGTCCCTAAAGTTGTAATTTGTTCATTTGGGTCCCTGTTTGATCTCTGATGTTTGTGATCTTTGAGCATGGTGTTTGTGTGATCACATCTAAGGTTAATGTGCATCTAGACAAGATTAAAAAGAAAAAAAAGGGTCGTTAATCAAGGTTGACTTTCGGGTTGACTTTGGTTTTCCCCGTGTAATCTTCGTAGTTCGGGTCAACCGTCCAGACCGGGCTACGGGGGTTACATCAACCACCGAAACGGCTAGAATTCAATGAAGGGGTATAAAACAAGTCATTAAAGTTGTAGTACAAACTATTGAACAAGTGAACAACAACAAAGCAAAAATCCAATCCATTCTTGAGCTATTAGAGTCAAAACCTTGTACCCAATTGAGTGATTTTCATTATATTCATCTTTTATCAATTTGGGTTGAGAGAACTTGTAATTTGGGGCAAATATTCTACCATTTGAGGTTTATTTTTCATTTGCTAACAATCTTTGTATTTGAGAAAGTCTTGGTTAATCTTTGGGCAGAAATATTAAATGATTGTAAGGTTTCCTCCTAATCCGAGAAAAGGGAACAAATTTCTAGTGAAATTGCTTGAAAATCCTTAGTGGGAGCTAAGGTAGTGGATGTAGAGCTTATTCTAAGCTTGAACCACTATAAATTGTCATGTCTTCAATTTCAACATTTTCAATTCACTCCCTTCAATTTTAAAAAAACCAACTCACCCCTCTCTTGGCCATTTTCAATTCGATTGATCCACTTAATAAAATACTAGGTGGAAATTCCTCCCATGATAACATGATCTAAGTATCTTTGTCTTTTGATGGACCCTCTTGACCTAGAAGGCATTCCTTATCTTGCCCATTCCTTTTTGTTAGGCTTAGCTGTCCCTATCACATGGGCCCATGAACAAGATATTGATTTCGAGGATGAAGGCAAGAGAGATTGTAACGCCCCGGTTTTGAGCCTAGGTGTTTTGCGTGTTGGGTTAGGCTAGTGGAAGCGGTAATCGGTTGTTCGAATCGTTAAAGGTGGTTCATGGAAATCAAGGTTCAGGATGTGATAAAAATTCTTAAAATTCTCTAAAAATATATTTAAGAGGTTGGTTTAATCAATTTGGCAAAACGAGTTTTGGGAACTATACATTTTGGGTAGTGACCAAAATGTAAAGTTTTAAAACTTTGGAAAAAAGAGTATTTTTCTAAAAGAGTCAAAATCTTAGAATCTTTAGGGATCTAATTGGCAATTAAGCATTTTCTCTATTTTGGCATGTGTTTTAAATGATTTATTAAATATTAAAATTGCTTTTATTGGTTTAATTAAAGAGGTAATTATTTTGGTTAAGAGATTTTGATGATCAATTTCGTTCTCTCCTTTTTCGCTTAAGCCAAACACTCTCCATTTTCTCTCAATTCCCATATTTCCTCCACTTTCTTTCCTCTCTTGATTTTCAACTTCTCCTTTGTGATTTCTCTCAAATTTCTTCAAGATTCTTGAAAGCTAAACTTGCCAAATTAGAAGAGAAGCAAGGATTGGAGGTATATTTCATGCTAACACTCTAATCAAGGTTCTTTAATCAAATTCAAAAGATATTTGACTCTTTATCTATGTTTTTGCTTGAGGTTTCATTGTGGTTTTGATGAAATTATGAAATCTTGTTGAAAAAGATGATTTAATGAGATTTTTGGAGTTGTTTTGATTTGGTTTGTTTGAGATGGTTTCTATTTGAGTTTTGAAAGGTTTATGATGTTGAAATAGAGTGTTAATCATATTAATCCTGAAATCCTTGAGATCATTATTTTTAAAGTGTTTTTAGTTGGGTTTTTGGAATGTTATGGGAGATCAGAGTTGTTGGAGGTATAAGGGTGGTTTTAGGTTGTTTTTGGATGTTGATTTATGGTTAAAATGTGTTGGATGTGTTGGTTGATGGCTGGGTTGAGTTTAGAGATAAATCGATTGAGATTTCGGTTGATTTGGTTGGGTATTTTGATGCTTGGAGTAGGGCTGCGGGTTTTCTTTTGAGTGCTGGTGTTTGGATACATAATGATGCATTGAATCTCTTTTTTAATGTGTTGAAAAAAGGGGATAGTTTTCCGGAATTGGACGAAGTGGTTTTGAAGGCTTCGGACGGTTGATTGTTGCGTCGGCAAGTGTGGTTTCGCAAGTCGGTGAGTGGAAATTGATTTTCTAGCATGAACACTTTTGAGAAAAGATTTTGGGAACTAAGTAAGAGCTTGAAACGCTTTACTAAGTTCGAAAGTAAGTAAAGTGAATTTCAATCTCGGTTTGTGCTATTATGAGCCTTTGGTTGCACTTGACTTAAATTGTGTTTACCTACTGTTTTAAAGCATGTTTTGAGTTTATAAAATGTGGTTGATGATGCTATATGGTTTAAGTATGCACTAGGTAAGTGATCCGTGTATGCATGTATTGTTGCATGAGTTTTGAAGCATTGTTTAATGCTTGAAATATTGCTTGATATGAATGCTTTGGGAAAACGGTGAGGTATGCATGAAATGTGGATTATATGGGCAGGTGATGTTGTATAAAGTTTTTTATAATTGAAATCGGATATAGTTAACCGACTATAGAATTGAGTGCACTATAAACAAGTCGCCTTCGATGTAGAGGGGTTGTGATTGTACCAAAAGCTCCATCCAAGTACCCTAACGATTGAGAAATGTTAAGGTTGCAAAGATTGAGGGTAGCTCTCGGGTGCGAACCTTGTGCGTGTCCCGTCTCTTGTTAGTTGGTTGTTTTGGTATTTTATGTTCTGGTACAAGTTTGGTATGCGTATTTGGGTATGTAAATGGCCTTTGAGTGTTGGTAATTTCTTGGATTTGAGATTTGACCTTTTGGTGCTTGTTTTTCTTAGGAAGTGTGCCTTTAGATATCATTGATGTTGATAGTGATGCTTTGATGATGCTTTTGCTATGAATTTATGATTGTTGAGGTGCATTTGAGTTGCAAGCATGTTTATGTATATGTTGGATTAGTTTCAGATGATTAGACTCGAGTTAAATCAGAAAAATTAAACATTACATGCCCAGGTGTTTCGAAACACCCTTCCTTGTTTCGAAACCGGGGATCGAAAATGCCTTGGGGTATCGAAACGGGGAGGTCCGTTTCGGTACGTTTTGAAACTGTGAACCCATGTTCTGAAACGGGTCTTGGGTCGTTTCAGTACGAGCCCGTGTTTCGAAATATGAGCTCCTATTTCGATATACCCATTCCGATATAGGGCTTGCTGTTCCGAAACAGATGGATGTTATGGCAGTTTTTGGAATCTTTTGAAGTTCTGTTTCTTTCCGTTTTGGTACTTGTTTGTCATGTATGCAATTGAATGAGTACTAATGGTTAATTTGAGTTGAGTTTCGATAGAGATGCATGTAATGAACTTAATTAAAGGTTGGTAAACCAAATTTGGTAAAATACCCTTGCAATGTATTGTGTTTGCTTTATGCTCCTTAAAACCAAAATTAGCAATAATTGATGAATGCTCATGTTGTCTTTTAGTCTGCTGCTTGTTGATCACATAGGAATGTAACTTGCATCTAGACAAGATAAAAAGAAAAAAATAGGCTCGTTTATTGAGGTAAACCTTCCCGGATTACTTCAATATTCTCCGTGTGATATATTCGGTTCGGTCTATCGGCTAGGCCATGTCGAGGGAGTTACAAAGGTCCGAGTAAGCTCAATGATGGAAGTAAGTTGGACAAGTCTGTCTTTCTGTTTCTATTGGGGAAGATGGTGAAAAATAAAGTTTTGAAAGTTTAGAGGTTAAATTAGAAATTATTTTTTTTATAACGGAGGTTAACGGTCCAGTGACCAAAACAGAAACATTTTCAAAAGTAAGTGACCAGAAAAGTTTCTTTTTAATTTGGATGACCAAAATAGAACCAAATCTAAACAAAAGGAACTACGAGTGAAGACTATTTTTTTCATGATGATTTCGAGAAAGAGCTTTACAACACAATTAGAGGGTTTTTCACACAAGAAAAAGTGAATTATTTAATGCCCAAAATTTGACACTATTGAATCATTTATTAATATTTTTATATTGATATATAATATTTCAAATGTAACGTGTGTTCCATACACCACACGTGTTAAAAGTAATATATGAGTGAAAAAGTATTGGGAAATTCTTTTAATTGAAATCAAAATCAATTTAGATATAGAGATTTTTTAGTATATATATATATATATAAACTACAATTTTGAACGGTATATATATACAAGTTGTAGAGATCATTGACCGTTATACTTGGATACAACATAATTAATTTTGAACGGTAAATTTGATATTTAGATTTTTAGAATAAGAATATTTTAAATATTGTCAAAACATTTAATTTTATATTAAACATTGTATAATATAAAGATCCTCTTACATCACATATAATAGTTTAATTTTGTATTTTTTTGGATAGTTAAATTGAAATAAATGGATGACTGAGATTGTTATAACTGACTACGTATTACCTTAGGTGAAACTATGGTTTCAACCCTTATATTATACTTAAATGTGTATTTTAGTTCATATACTTTTTCAAGCATTCTAATATGATTACAAGATAGTATATATGCGTTGGCTTTAAATCTGAATAAATTCATGCACACCTGCAAATTATGGTGATTGAATCACATACCAAAATTTACCATGGAACATTCGAGTTTATATAACTTGGTTCTTGAATTTATATAATGTAAATAATTAGTTTAAGTATAGAACCCCTATGATATTTCTGTTAAGTGTGGAAATGAACTTTTACTTTAAAAAATTCATTTAGAATAAACTATATCTTTTAGGGTTAGAAAAATGGTTTTAATGGAACTCTGTGTAATTTTTATTAGAAATATTTAACGACGACATTGTAAAAATAAAGGATCAAATTATGTCAGTTAAATTGAAAAGAAGGACCAAATCTGATGTAACCCCCTTAACCCGGCCTAGACGGTTGACCCGAATTAAGAAAGTCACACGGGGAAAACCAAATTCAACCTTGATTAACGACCCTTTTTTTCTCTTTTTATCTTGTCTAGATGCTCATTAACCTTAATTGTGATCACACAAACATCAGAGATCAAACAGGGACCCAATTGAACAATTTACAACTTTAGGGACCAAATTGTAAATTCTGATAAATATGAGGACTTAACCCAAATTAAAGTTACCAACTTGAAATTAATCCAGTTTCATGCTTCACTGTGAAAACTCAGCTCAAAAGGACTTCCCAAACTCAATCAATTGCACAAACAAGATTCAGGACCAAAACGCAAACAATTCAAAACATATAACCGCCAGTGTCAGCCCCCAACGGTCACCCGTTCCGAAACAAGCAAACCCCGTTTCGAAACACGGGCCGTTCCGCAACGCGTACCGGAACACGGGCTGGCAGTAGCCAAACCGTTTCGGAACGGTCCCTCCCGTTTCGGACGCCTGGGTTTGTTTAAGGCACCTGTTCCGAAACGGGTGGCTCTGTTCCGAAACGCCCAGCACAGATTTGCCCAAATTGCACTCTTAAACATGCAATTAAACGTCCAATCATGCTCCAAATGCTACCAAACTTTACCAGCATGCAATTCAACATATATAAGACATACTTGCATCAACAATTCATCAAAATAACATCATATGCAAAAAGCCCCAAAACTATAGGCATGCTTCCTACACAAGTAAGCCATTCAAGCATAAACTTCCAATTCAAGCTTCTAAGAGCCAAACACTTAAACCAGCATTCTCATCAACATTCAGCATACTTAGGGAGTTCAAAAGCTCTCCCAAAACATACACATTGGTCCCCCATTGCCAAATTATCAAAAGCTAGAAATGCACTTATAAAACCTTCCATACTTTGAGCTTTTCTTTCACTTGAATACTTGCCCTCCTTGCTGCCCTCAAAGAGCTCTAATGTTCTGCATTATTGAATTAAGAAAACGAAAGAGAGCGTAAGCAAAAGCTTAGTGAGGAATGCTCGTAAACCATTCAATAATGCATTTATAAAACATTCATAAATCATGCTTCAAATCATCAATTGCACATGCTCAAAAGCATACTTAAAACAAGCAACACATGCTTCATAACTGTAGAACTAATGTTTTGATATAATAATTGAAAAATGTTTTGGACTGATTTAAAAAGTATTTAAAACATCTCCAAAGTCCAAACAACTTGAAATATTATTTAAGGAATTTTTCACTAAGGTTTTTCATGTTTTCAAAGGCCTATTTTCACAAATCAGACCAAGTGTTTCGAAACACCCTAGGGCGTTTCGAAACGGGTGCCTTCCAGTGGCCAAATGTTTCGATACTCGTATCGAAACGGGGCCAGCGTTTCGAAACAGGCTAGGCCGTTTCGATACGCCCACGTGGCACTGACCCCAACGGTCATAAACCCCAACGGCTCTTTCCCAACTAACTTTTAAATGCAGGTCGTTTCGATACGGGCTAAGGGCGTTCCGATACGCGTTCCGAAACGACAAGTGGGTGTTCCGAAACGGGTACCCTGACAGACTGCAACGGCTCTTTCTATATTGAGGGTGTTCCGAAACGGGTTCAAGCGTTTCGAAACGGGGAGCTGCAGAACTGCATTTATGGAGGGAATTAAAGGGTCCAACGACTCTATTTCAATCCCAACGGTCCTAAACGGCTATAAACTCAATTGGGAGTATAAAAGGGACCTCCAAGCATCAAGAGAAGACTAATGCTTCAATTGTCAATCAACAAATGATCAAGAAATTGTCTTAGAGCTTAAAGTGTCATTTCTTGTATAGACAAACACTAGTGAGCCAAAATTGTCAAATTTGCTCAAGTGTTTTAGGTTTTGGGTGAGTGCTTAATTGTGCAAACAAACACCTATTAGAGGGTTTAAGTTTGCTTTCATTTGTCTCTTTGTAAAAGAGGGTTTTGATCAAGGCTTGGGTAGAAGCTTGATTGGTTGTAAGGGTTTCCTCCTAATCCTAGAAAAGGGGACGAATCAATTAGTGGATTGATTGTGAAATCCTTAGTGGGAAGCTAAGGTAGTGGATGTAGGTGCTTGTTAGAAGGCCGAACCACTATAAATCATTGTGTCTTTAATCTTTCTAGCTTCCTAAACCCTTCCACCCAAATATCCACCTCTCCACCACTTGGTGAGCATAATTGGTTGATCGAATCGAGCCCCACACAACCCAACAATATCATAACATGTCATATTGGCAACAAGTGATAAGTTCCATTTCTTTGAAAACAAGTTCATCAACTTTCACCCCAAGGACTTTTAAACACCTTGGCCCCAAGGACTTTTAAACACCTTGGCCCATGGACTTTTAACCACCATGGAAAGGACCACACAAGGACTTTTAACCACCTTTGTGTCCGTATCAAGTTTCGCCGCAAGGACTTTTAAACACCTTGGCCCCAAGGACTTTTAAACACCTTGGCCCCATGGACTTTTAAACACCATTGAAAGGATCACACAAGGACTTTTAACCACCTTTGTGTCCATACAAGAACCATCCAAGGACTTTTAACCACCTTGATGTTCTTAAGCAAACAAGGCTCACTCAAGGACTTTTAACCACCTTAGTGACCTTAACCTTTTCAAAACATCACTTGCCAATATACATCATTATCATCAATTCATCCACTGTTTTAAAGCATTAAACCAAGCCATATTCATCATGCATTTAAAAGCATCAAACCACATTTATTCAATGTACAAAAACAAGGAACTCTTACCTTGAGCTTCCTTCAACATATGGCTTACAAAAACAACAATTACAATGCTAAATCATGCTTTCAAAACAGTATTTAAATCATGATATAAACCACATTGCATCACAACAAAATCATGGCCACCACTAGAGAGTACTTTCCGAAAACTTACACTTGAGCTTAGCAAAGTTGTTTAGACTTAAACTAAGCTCCCAAGACATTGGTTTCAAAGCCGAAAATCCAATTTCACTCACCGATTCCACTTCGCCTCAAGCCAAAGCACCAATTCAAGCTTCCGGATCAACAATTCTTGGATCCAAAGATGCCTCCCCTATTTTAACACATCAAAGCAGAGGATTAATGCATCATCATGCATTAATAGCTTCAATGAAAGCACCTAAACTCGCTGCTCTCATCCACACACCATTTTCGGCCACCAAACACAACCGAAAATGCATCCAAACCTCTTCTCAACAAAGCCCAGCCATAAACCATCAACACTAAACATCTTTCAACATCATATAACATCTAAAAACAACCTATTAACATCCTTATACCTCCAGCAACATCAGATCCACAAGATCACCTCAAAAACAATCAAGAATCACAAGCTAAACTTAGGAAACTCAACCTATCCGGGATTGCATTGATCAAAGCTCAATTCCTTATGAATTTAATGTTCATTTAACATCAAAAACACATCTCAAATCTCAGATTAATCAGATCAAACGAAAATCACCAAAAATATCACCAAATCTTGCATTATAAGCCAAGATCCAATTCACATCTTAAAAGCCTTTAATAAAACATCAATTAAGGATTGAAAACTTAGGAATTTCAGTAAAGAACTGATAGTTTAGAGGAGAAGGACGTTCTTACCTCCAAACTTGAGTTTCTCCTCTTTTTGGAACCAAAAACCTTGATGAAACAAGTGGCAAATGATGAGGTTTTGTAGATAAGATGATTAGGAATCAAAAGAGAGTTGAAAGGAGGAATTTAGGTGAGAAAATCAGATCAAATTCTCTGGAGGAAAAGTGTTTGGGTTGAGAGAAAATGAGAGAAAGAAAATGGAAAAGTTAGTTATCCAAAATAGCCAAAAATGGCTTTCCCTCCACTTTTAATATGTTTTAAAATCAGGATAATTCTCAAAATATCTTAGAAAAATCTGGAGAAACTACTTTTGGAATAATAGCTCCTTAAAGATTCAAAGTTTCAACCCTTTCTAAAACAGTCACCAAACTTTCGAAAATTACATTTTGGTCAGTAGCCAAAATGTCACCCTTCCAAAACTCATTTTCCAAAATTGATTTCACAGTTCACTTAATTATATTAAAAGATGATTTTAGAACATTTTTCCATATTTTTAATGCAACCCGAACTAGGCTTTCCTAAATTCACCCTTTTAGATTCGAACAGCACTTTGACCAAACCGGTCAACGCCCAAGACTTCTAAGCCCAAAACCGGGGCATTACAACTCCCCCCCTTAAGAAATTTCGTCCTCGAAATTTACCTGAAGGAAAGAGATAAGGAAACTGCTTCAGCATGTCTTCCTTCCGCTCCCACGTGGCTTCCTCAACACCTCGATGCTTCCACAGCACCTTCACCAACTCAATGGTCTTGCCACGAAGAACCTTGCTATCCGAATCCAGAACCTTCACCGGTTCCTCATCATAGGTCAAATCCGGATTCAATTCCACTTCCTCCACAGGCATCACATGCGAAGGATCAGATCTATACTTCCGGAGCATAGAAACATGGAACACATCATGAATCTTCTCCAACTCTTGAGGTAGCCTCAACTTGTACGCAACAGGACCCACACGCTCAACAACCTCATATGGTCTAATGTACCTAGGGCTCAACTTACCCTTCCGGCCAAACCTCATCACCTTCTTCCAAGGCGAAACCTTCAAGAACACACGGTCACCCACCGCATACTCTATCTCCTTACGCTTCAAATCCGTGTAAGACTTTTGCCGATCAGAGGCAGCCTTCAACCGCTCAAAGATAAGCTTCACCTTCTCAGTGGTCCCTTTCAACAAAGCCGGCATCGAAACCAACTTTTGACCAGTTTCAGCCCAACAAAGAGGAGTCCTACACTTCCTCCCGTACAAAGCCTCATAAGGTGCCATCTGTATACTTGCCTGATAACTATTGTTATAAGCGAATTCAACCAAAGGCAGATGCTTCTCCCAAGAACCTTGGAACTCAATCACGCAACACCTCAACATATCCTCCAAAATCTGAATAACTCGCTCAGACTGACCATCCGACTGAGGATGATAGGATGTACTGAAATGCAACCTTGTACCCAGAGCTTGATGCAAACACTGCCAGAAACGCGACGTGAACCTCGGATCCCTATCCGATACAATCGACTTAGGCACACCATGCAGCCTCACAATCTCAGCAATGTACAACTCTGCCAGCTTATCCAAAGAGAACGTAGTATGCACAGGCAAGAAATGCGCACACTTCGTTAGACGATCCACAATCACCCAAACCGAATTCTTCTTTGATGGAGACAAAGGTAAACCAGATACAAAATCCATGGTAACCCTTTCCCACTTCCATTCAGGGATTTTCAACGGTTGCAACAACCCAGAAGGAACCTGATGTTCAGCCTTAACTCGCTGACACACCATACACTTGCTCACAAACTCTGCAACATCCTTCTTCAAACCCACCCAATAGTACTCATCACGAAGATCACGATACATCTTCGTACTACCAGGGTGCATAGCAAAAGGACTACTATGACCTTCAGTCAGAATAGCACGCCTCAACTCAGCATCAGCAGGCACTACTATCCGACTCCCAAAGCAAAACACACAATCATCATTAAAGCTGAAATCCGAAGGTCTACCCTCCGCGATATCCTGAACATGAGACACCAAGGAATCATCCAGCAACTGCTTATCCTTGATCAACTGAACCAACGATGGTTTCACCTGCAACTCAGCAACAAGACCACCATCCCGCGATATGCTCAAGCTAGCAAACATAGCCCTCAGCTCAACAGCTACCTTCCTACTCAAGGCATCCGCAACAACATTAGCCTTTCCAGGATGATACTCGATCGTCAGATCATAATCCTTGAGCAACTCCAACCAACGCCGCTGCCTAAGATTCAGCTCCTTTTGAGACATCAGATACCTCAAACTCTTGTGATCCGTGTACACAGTACACTTCTCACCATACAGATAATGCCTCCAGATCTTCAGAGCAAAAACCACCGCAGCCAGCTCAATATCATGCGTAGGGTAATTGCGCTCATGCACCTTCAACTGCCGCGACGCATAAACCACCACCTTACCCTCCTGCATCAGCACACATCCCAAACCAACATAGGATGCATCACTATAGACCACAAACTCTTTCCATGGTTCAGGCTGAACCAAGATAGGAGCTTGCGTCAAAGCCGCCTTAAGCTTCTCAAAAGCATGTTGTCTCGCCCCTGTCCACTCATACTTAACATCCTTTTGCAACAGCTTCGTCAAAGGAGCAGCAATCTTGGAAAAACCATCCACAAACCTTCGGTAGTATCCTGCCAAACCAAGGAAACTACGAACCTCATGAACAGACTTAGGAACTTTCCAGTTCATCACTGCCTCAATCTTCTGAGGATCAACACGAATCCCCTCAGCTGAGACCACATGCCCAAGAAACACCACCTCCTTAAGCCAGAACTCACACTTGCTCAGCTTAGCATAAAGCTGATTCTCCAACAAAGCTTGCAAAACAATCCTCAGATGCTCTTCATGCTCCTCCTCAGTACGCGAGTACACAAGGATATCATCAATGAATACCACAACGAACTTGTCCAGGTATTCATGAAACACACGGTTCATCATGTCCATGAAAGCAGCAGGAGCATTTGTCAACCCAAACGGCATCACAAGGAACTCATAATGCCCATACCTTGTCCTGAAAGCTGTCTTAGGCACATCCACATCCTTCACCTTCAACTGATAATATCCTGACCTCAAGTCAATCTTAGAGAACACAGCAGCTCCCCAAAATTGATCAAAGAGATCATCAATCCTCGGCAAAGGATACCGATTCTTGATAGTCAACTTGTTCAGCTGACGGTAATCAATGCACATCCTCATAGTGCCATATTTCTTCTTCACAAACAAGACCGGTGCACCCCAAGGTGACACACTCGGCCGGATGAAACCACGATCAAGCAGCTCTTGCAACTGCGTCTTCAGCTCCTTCAACTCCTTAGGTGCCATTCTATAGGGAGTAATGGACACAGGAGTTGTATTCTCATACAGCTCAATTCCAAACTCCACCTCGCGATTAGGAGGTAAACCAGGCAACTCTTCAGGAAAAACACCAGGAAACTCCTTCACAACTCTGATATCTTGCACCCTCAACTCCTTAGAGCTAGGATTCATCACAAAAGCTAGATAAGCTTCGCAACCTTTCCTCAGCATCCTGCTCGCCTCCAAGGTAGAAACAACATTGGCAAGAAACTTCACATTCTCACCAACCACAACCACTTCATAATCATTCGCAAGCTTAAGCGAAACACGCTTATTTTCACAATCCACAACAGCACGATGCTCAGCAAGCCAATCCATACCAAGGATCACATCAAAACCATAAAAGGGCAACTCCATAAGATCAACATGAAAAACATGCTCTTGAACAACCAAAGGACACCTTCTATAAAGCTTTCGAGTCACAACAGTTTCACCAAAAGAACTAGTGACACGAACACCGACATCCAAAGACTCAACAGGCAAACCAAGCAATTCAGCATGCTCACGACAAATGTACGAATGCGTAGATCCAGAATCAATCAAAGAAAGCAATGACAAGGATTGCAAAGTAAAGGTACCTGCAATCACATCTGCATCATTCCTCCCTTCCCGCTGAGCATACACTCTCGCTTGGCCTCCACCTTCAGGCTGAATAGCCACAACATGAGCCACTCCACGACCACCTTCCTCTCTCCTCTGAAAATTACCACGACCGCGCCCACGACCTCTCTGTGGTGCAGCAACAGCAGGAGCACGCATCTGATCACCAGCCAACCTCGGACAATCTCGCCTCAAGTGGTCTGCAGAACCACAATTCCAGCATCCATAACCAGCTGCCGCAACAGGAGCTTGCACCTCCTTCACAGCACGAGGACAGTCACGCTTCAAGTGACCACGTGAACCACAAATCCATCAAGCACTAGGGTCAGCTCTAGCATTGCCACCCCTAGCAGGTGCACCACCACCTCTCTTAGCTGAGGACTGATACCTCTGATCACGTCCCCTCTTGTTCCGTCCACCTCCGGAACTATACTCAGCAGCTCTCTTACCAGAACTTGCTCCAGCACCTTTCGCAGCCAAACTCAGATTCATCTCTATGTCCTTGGCTCGGCCCACGAACACGTCAAAATCATCATATTCAGTGGCCAGCACATACATCTTCACTTCCGTTACAAGACCATAACGAAACCTTTCGCACCTCTCCCGTTCATCAACTCAGGTGCATACTGACTGAGTCGCACAAACTGCACCTCATACTCAGCCACTGTCATACTCCCCTGGGTAAGAGTCATGAACTCACGTTTCTTTTCATCAAGATATCTCACACCAAGATATCTCTTCTTGAACACATTCTGAAAGAATGTCCAAGTCACATCAGCTTCAGCCATCCCAGAAATTGTGGTCGTCCACCACGTATATGCATCGTCCTGCAGCAAGGACACAACACAGCCCAACTTTTGCACATCCGTGCAACTCATCTGACCCAAGATTCGCTTGGTACTCTCTAGCCAAGCCTCAGAACTCTCAGTAGACATACCCCTGAATTCAGTCCCAGCAAGACTGCGCAGACGCTCCAAGGGTAGTCTAACTCCAGCATCTCCCTGATGCCCAGCTCCTTGAGCTCCAGCTACTGCTGCTCGAAAAGCACCCGCAATAGCTTGTACCAGCACAGACATATCAGGCATAGCTTGCCCCTGACCAACCTCTGGTCCAGCAGCTCCAGCACCAGCTGCTGCAGCTCCAGCTCTTTCCCTCTCCGCACCACCACCACCAGGTGGAGGAGGAGGTAACACAGCACTACCCGCATTCTCTTCGTTCTCATTCCCATCCGGGGTCGTAGCTCTCACGCTACTCCTTAACTCTCTACGTGGTGCCATACTTTTACCATGCAATATCAATACAAATAAAACAAAGTCAGGCCCAGCAAGGTAAGCAATCCAAGTATTCAAGCTCAATTTCTTTCAAAATCAACATCATTTCTTTAGCTTTTATTTGGCAATGGGTACCCACATCATGCTACAACACAGCATACATCTCAATTACATCCAAATCACAAGCCACTAAACATGCTTTCAAACAACAAGCATACAAGGCATACATACTTCAACCATGCATACAAACATTCCCAATTACTCGAGAACTCAGCTCTGATACCACCAAATGTAACCCCCTTAACCCGGCCTAGACGGTTGACCCGAATTAAGAAAGTCACACGGGGAAAACCAAAGTCAACCCGAAAGTCAACCTTGATTAACGACCCTTTTTTTCTCTTTTTATCTTGTCTAGATGCTCATTAACCTTAATTGTGATCACACAAACATCAGAGATCAAACATGGACCCAATTGAACAATTTACAACTTTAGGGACCAAATTGTAAATTCTGATAAATATGAGGACTTAACCAAAATTAAAGTTACCAACTTGAAATTAATCCAGTTTCATGCTTCACTGTGAAAACTCAGCTCAAAAGGACTTCCCAAACTCAATCAATTGCACAAACAAGATTCAGGACCAAAACGCAAACAAATCAAAACATATAACCGCCAGTGTCAGCCCCCAACGGTCACCCGTTCCGAAACAAGCAAACCCCGTTTCGAAACACGGGCCGTTCCGCAACGCGTACCGGAACACGGGCTGGCAGTAGCCAAACCGTTTCGGAACGGTCCCTCCCGTTTCGGACGCCTGGGTTTGTTTAAGGCACCTGTTCCGAAACGGGTGGCTCTGTTCCGAAACGCCCAGCACAGATTTGCCCAAATTGCACTCTTAAACATGCAATTAAACGTCCAATCATGCTCTAAATGCTACCAAACTTTACCAGCATGCAATTCAACATATATAAGACATACTTGCATCAACAATTCATCAAAATAACATCATATGCAAAAAGCCCCAAAACTATAGGCATGCTTCCTACACAAGTAAGCCATTCAAGCATAAACTTCCAATTCAAGCTTCTAAGAGCCAAACACTTAAACCAGCATTCTCATCAACATTCAGCATACTTAGGGAGTTCAAAACCTCTCCCAAAACATACACATTGGTCCCCCATTGCCAAATTATCAAAAGCTAGAAATGCACTTATAAAACCTTCCATACTTTGAGCTTTTCTTTCACTTGAATACTTGCCCTCCTTGCTGCCCTCAAAGAGCTCTAATGTTCTGCATTATTGAATTAAGAAAACGAAAGAGAGCGTAAGCAAAAGCTTAGTGAGGAATGCTCGTAAACCATTCAATAATGCATTTATAAAACATTTATAAATCATGCTTCAAATCATCAATTGCACATGCTCAAAAGCATACTTAAAACAAGCAACACATGCTTCATATCATAACATGTCATATTGGCAACAAGTGATAAGTTCCATTTCTTTGAAAACAAGTTCATCAACTTTCACCCCAAGGACTTTTAAACACCTTGGCCCCAAGGACTTTTAAACACTTTGGCCCATGGACTTTTAACCACCATGGAAAGGACCACACAAGGACTTTTAACCACCTTTGTGTCCGTATCAAGTTTCGCCCCAAGGACTTTTAAACACCTTGGCCCCAAGGACTTTTAAACACCTTGGCCCCATGGACTTTAAAACACCATTGAAAGGATCACACAAGGACTTTTAACCACCTTTGTGTCCATACAAGAACCATCCAAGGACTTTTAACCACCTTGATGTTCTTAAGCAAACAAGGCTCACTCAAGGACTTTTAACCACCTTAGTGACCTTAACCTTTTCAAAACATCACTTGCCAATATACATCATTATCATCAATTCATCCACTGTTTTAAAGCATTAAACCAAGCCATATTCATCATGCATTTAAAACCATCAAACCACATTTATTCAATGTACAAAAACAAGGAACTCTTACCTTGAGCTTCCTTCAACATAAGGCTTACAAAAACAGCAATTACAATGCTAAATCATGCTTTCAAAACAGTATTTAAATCATGCTATAAACCACATTGCATCACAACAAAATCATGGCCACCACTAGAGAGTACTTTCCGATAACTTACACTTGAGCTTAGCAAAGTTGTTTAGACTTAAACTAAGCTCCCAAGACATTGGTTTCAAAGCCGAAAACCCAATTTCACTCACTGATTCCACTTCGCCTCAAGCCAAAGCACCAATTCAAGCTTCCGGATCAACAATTCTTGGATCCAAAGATGCCTCCCCTGTTTTAACACATCAAAGCAGAGGATTAATGCATCATCATGCATTAATAGCTTCAATGAAAGCACCTAAACTCGCTGCTCTCATCCACACACCATTTTCGGCCACCAAACACAACCGAAAATGCATCCAAACCTCTTCTCAACAAAGCCCAGCCATAAACCATCAACGCTAAACATCTTTCAACATCATATAACATCTAAAAACAACCTATTAACATCCTTATACCTCCAGCAACATCAGATCCATAAGATCACCTCAAAAACAATCAAGAATCACAAGCTAAACTTAGGAAACTCAACCTATCCGGGATTGCATTGATCAAAGCTCAATTCCTTATCAATTTAATGTTCATTTAACATCAAAAACACATCTCAAATCTCAGATTAATCAGATCAAACGAAAATCACCAAAAAAATCACCAAATCTTGCATTATAAGCCAAGATCCAATTCACATCTTAAAGGCCTTTAATAAAACATCAATTAAGGATTGAAAACTTAGGAATTTCAGTAAAGAACTGATAGTTTAGAGGAGAAGGACGTTCTTACCTCCAAACTTGAGTTTCTCCTCTTTTTGGAACCAAAAACCTTAATGAAACAAGTGGCAAATGATGAGGTTTTGTAGATAAGATGATTAGGAATCAAAAGAGAGTTGAAAGGAGGAATTTAGGTGAGAAAATCAGATCAAATTCTCTGGAGGAAAAGTGTTTGGGTTGAGAGAAAATGAGAGAAAGAAAATGGAAAAGTTAGTTATCCAAAATAGCCAAAAATGGCTTTCCCTCCACTTTTAATATGTTTTAAAATCAGAATAATTCTCAAAATATCTTAGAAAAATCTGGAGAAACTACTTTTGGAATAATAGCTCCTTAAAGATTCAAAGTTTCAACCCTTTCTAAAACAGTCACCAAACTTTCGAAAATTACATTTTGGTCACTAGCCAAAATGTCACCCTTCCAAAACTCATTTTCCAAAATTGATTTCACAGTTCACTTAATTATATTAAAAGATGATTTTAGAACATTTTTCCATATTTTTAATGCAACCCGAACTAGGCTTTCCTAAATTCACCCTTTTAGATTCGAACAGCACTTTGACCAAACCGGTCAACGCCCAAGACTTCTAAGCCAAAAACCGGGGCATTACACCTGAAATTCGACCAATGTCTTGTACAGGAAAGAAAAAGAGGAAGTGCCTCGTACCAATACAAAAGCCTAGCCCATGCCAATTGTTCACACACACACACACACACACACATATATATATATATATATATATATATATGATTATGTTAATAATATTATTTTTAATTTAAATTTTAATAATTTTGGGAGCGAGATCGCTAAATCTCTCAAAACTAAAAAAATTCAAAATTCCCAAAATGCTTAACAATGGCCTTTCACGTAGCTTGCCCAATTACATGGTACAATTAAAAGGGCCTTCTCCCCTTTTTTTACTTGCTCTCTAAACCTCCTCGTGTTAATGTTTTTATGGTTTCTCTCTGTTTTGTAGTCGGTGAATTTGCTTTTGTCAGCTAGGGTTTCCTCGGAATCTCCACTCTACAAACTCCAATTGTAACACTTTGGAATCCGATGTAATCGGAATTGGGTTTCGGTGATCGGAGATTTTTACATTGATGAAGTCTAAATATTGTATCGACTAGTTAATTATGGATATTAGACCCTAATTAAGTTAAAATATTGTCATTGGATTCTACTGAATATTATTGAAACCTACTTAGTGACTATATTGAAGAAAATGCAAGTTGGGGAGCAAAACCATAGTATGGTGAGAGTTGAGAAACTAATCTTGCAATAAGCCCCTCCTCATTTAAATTTAGCCTCTGTGGGATTGTCTGAGAGCTTTTCTTAAATTGAAGGAAAGCTTCATAGCTTAAGTATATTGTAAAATAAAGGAAATAAGGAATAGAAACTCACCGAGCTTTGAAAAGGAATCATCTCAAAAGCTATCTTCATCTTTATCTAAGCGAGCACCTCCATTGGAGATAATATTAAGCCTTGTTTTTTCTTCGTTCTATAGATATTGAATCGTTTCCATCGATCAAGTAAGCTATATTCCTCAACTGATTATTGAATTAGATGGATATATCAAGCTTACTCTTAAGCTAGGGTTTTGATTATCCATGGACATCTTATCGTTGTCATCCATATTGAAATCGAATATAGATTTTGATGTTGTTAATCGATTTTGATATCTGTAGAGTGTCCATAAGTTCTATATTTTGTACACATTCCTGATCGTATAATTGATGTTCTTAAGCTCATTTGAGCATATGTAGGTGCATTGCATGCATTATAACAATATCTTCTCTTTTACCATGTTTTTATTAAATATTTTATGTTTGGTTGAGAAAAGTTATTATTATAGTTTAGTTTATATTTTCAGGTGCTATAGCTAGGAGAGAACAGGAGAGGACAAGAAAGCTGGAAAAAAAGGAGCTGTACTGAAGCAGTTGCAGATGCCGCCAAGGACGCTGCCGAAACATCATTGTCACCACATGCCGCCCGGGCAGGAGTTACACCGACTAAGCCAAGATGAGTCGCTATTTAAAGAGGGCAATTTCCTAAGCCCAATAAGCCCAGCCTTGCAATTTTCAGAAGCCTGTAGCGGCCGATAGAGCTGATCCAAGATCGATAAGTAGGAGCACTTATCCTTACTTGCGGAAGAAGGCAACGTCCAAAGAATCCATATTTAAGTCAAAAAGGAGTCTTTATTTAATGTAATTTACTTTTAGAACTCCTACTTCAAGGAGGACTCAAACTTAGGCCATGAACCCTATAGATACCCAATGTATGTGAGGGTATAGGGGCATGACGAGGGTGAGGGGATGCAAGCCTGAGCAGCCGCACAACGGAGATGTAGCTAGATAGGTTGGAGTTGTTGGGGGTAGCAACCCAACTCTCTTAGGGTTTAAGGCGCATGCATTTAAAGTAGTTTGTGAGAAACAGTTGTATTAGTTTTGAGTTGTTTTTAATAAAATTCCAAAGTTTGCTTAATCTATGCTCTTTGTTCTTTCTATTATTCTACACCAGTCAGTTGAGAGAAAATTCATTTGTCATGCACGAAAGTGCAAGGCTCACGAAAGGGTTAAGCACGATCACAACTTGCAAAGGCGTGACTAACTTAGATCTACAACAGTCCATAAGTTTTAGCAGCTATGACAGATCATCAATCGAATAGACTTGCATGTGTTAGGTTTATGCTGATATTGCTAGGTATTGCCTAGATCACGTGAGTATTCGAGCATCCTAATATAGAAATAGGTGGGATCACTGTCGACTATCCCGCCGAACTTGGAATGCCTGCCAGACTGGCTGCAAGGACCTCTTTCCGTTCCACCTGCCGAGACAGTACACTCCTGCAGTGGTAGTGACCTGCTGCGGCTGCGAGACTGGGTCGTAGTTTGCCGCCCGCCAGACCCGCCGATGCAGCAATTCATGACAACGCAAAACATACTCAGACTTTACAATGTTGTCCACATGCTACTGAGCTGCATTAGTCTTACCCAATCTATCGCTTAAATCTCTCCCTACAATTCCTCGCATCACTATCTTTACTTTTTCTTGTGTTTTTATATTTCCACATCGTGAGATTTAATAGCGCATTTACTAAATCTTTGTGCAGGAAACCATTCATAGGAGCTGCTCCAATCCTTGTGGGAGACGATATCTTTTATGTTTGGTTGAGAAAAGTTACTGTTTTAGTTTAGTTTATATTTTCAGGTGTTATAGCTAGGAGAGGAGAGGACAGGACAAGAGAGAATAGGAAAGCTGGAACAAAAGGAGTTGTACTGAAGCAGTTCCAGATGCCGCCAAGGACGCTGCCGAAACAGCATTGCCACCACATGCCGCCTGGGTAGGAGTTACACCGACTTAGCCAAGATGGGTCGCGATTTAAAGAGGGCAATTTCTGAAGCCCAATAAGCCCAGCAATGCAATTTTCTGAAGTTTGTAGCGGCCGATAGAGCTGATCCAAGATCGATAAGTAGGAGGACTTTTCCTTACTTGCGGAAGAAGGCAACGTCCAAAAAGTCCATATTTAAGTCAAAAAGGAGTATGTATTTATTTTAATTTACTTTTAGAACTCCTACTTCAAGGAGGACTCAAACTTAGGCCATGAGCCCTATAGATACCCAATGTATGTGAGGGTATAGGGGAATGACGAGGGTGAGGGGATGTGAGCCTGAGCTGCCACACACGGTGATATAGCTAGATAGGTTGGAGTTGTTGGGGGTCGCGACCCAACTCTCCTAGGGTTTAAGGCGCATGCATGTAAAGTAGTTTGTGAGAAACGGATGTATTAGTTTTGAGTTGTTTTCAA
Source organism: Hibiscus tridactylites (assembly GCA_958450335.1). Lineage (NCBI taxonomy): Eukaryota > Viridiplantae > Streptophyta > Magnoliopsida > Malvales > Malvaceae > Hibiscus > Hibiscus tridactylites. Next base: position 29,622,380 of record OY288290.1, read on the forward strand.
TAAAATTCCAAAGTTTCCTTAATCTATGGTATTTGTTCTTTCAATTAATATACACCAGTCAGTTGAGAGAAAATTCATTTATCGGGCACGAAAGTGCAAGGCTCACGAAAGGGTTAAGCACGGTCACAACATGCAAAGGCGTGACTAACTTGGTTCTACACCAGTCCACAAGTTTCAACGGCTACGAGGGATCATCAATCGAATGGACTTGCAAGTGTTAAGTTTACGGTGAGATTTCTAGGTATTGCCTACATCACGTGAGTGTTCGAGCATCCTAACCTAGAAATAGGAGGGATCACTATCGACTATCCTGTCGAACTTGGAATGTCTACAAGACTTGCCACGAGGAACTCTTTCCATTCCACCTGCCGAGATAGTACACTCCTGCAGTGGTAGTGACTTACTGCGGCCGCGTGTTAGGGTCGTAGTTTGCCGCCTGCCAAACCTACCGAGGTAGCAATTCATGGCAGCGCAAAACATACTCAGACTTTACAATACAGTCCATATGCTACTAAGCTGCATTAGTCTTACTCAATCTTTCGCTTAAATATCTCCCTATCATTCCTCTCATCACTATGTTTACTTTTACTTGTGTTTTTATATTTCCACATCGTGAGATTTAATGGCGCATTTACTAAATCTTTGTGCAGGAAACCATCCATATGAGCTGCTCCAATCCATGTGGGAGATGATATCTTTTATATCATATATTGACAAGAGTGTGTACTTGCGCTTATAAATAGAGAACACCTAGAAGCTCTACAAGAGATCTGTAAGCCAAACACCGAGTGGCTGACATGCAAAAACAACGGGTCAATCAACCGCCGCGATCTGCTGCCAGAGGTATATGTAGGTGTATTGCATGCATTATAACAATATCTTCTCTTTTACCATGTTTTTATTGAATATTTTATGTTTGGTAGAGAAAGGTAATTGTTTTAGTTTAGTTTATATATTCAGGTGCAATAGCTAGGAGAGGAGAGGAAAGGAAAGCTGGAACAAAAGGAGTTGTACTGAAGCAGTTCCAGATGCCGCCAAGGACGCTGCCAAAACAACATTGCTGCCATGTGTAGCCCGGGCAGAAGTTACACCGACTTAGCCAAGATGGGTCGCGATTTAAAGTGGGCAGTTTCCTAAGCCCAATAGGCCTAGTCTTGCAATTTTTTGAAGCTTGTAGCAATCGGTAGAGCTGATCCAAGATCGATAAGTAGGAGCACTTATCCTTACTTGCGGAAGAAAGCAACGTCCAAAGAGTCCATATTTAAGTAAAAAAGGAGCATGTATTTAATTTAATTTACTTTTAGATCTCCTACTTCAAGGAGGACTCAAACTTAGGCCATGAGCCCTATATATACCCAATGTATGTGAGGGTATAGGGGCATGGCGAGGGGATGCAAGCCTGATCAGCCGCATAACGGAGATATAGCTAGATAGGTTGGAGTTGTTGGGGGTCGCGGCCCAACTCGCTTAGGGTTTAAGGCGCATGCATGTAAAGTAGTTTGTGAGAAACAATTGTATTAGTTTTGAGTTGTTTTCAATAAAATTCCAATGTTGGATAAATCTATGATCTTTGTTCTTTCAATTATTCTACATCAGTTAGTTGAGAGAAAATTCATTTGTCGGGCACGAAAGTGCAAGGCTCACGAAATGGTTAAGCGTGGTCACAACATGCAAAGGCATGGCTAACTTGGTTCTACACTAGTCCACAAGTTTCAGCGGCTAAGAGGGATCATCAATCAAATAGACTTGCATGTGTTTGGTTTACGCTGAGATTGCTAGGTATTGCATACATCACGTGAGTGTTCGAGCATCCTAACCTAGAAATAGGTGGGATCACTGTCGACAATCCCGCCGAACTTGGAATGTCTGCCAGACTTGCTGCCATGACCTCTTTCCGTTCCATCTGCCGAGACAGTACACTCCTCTAGTGGTAGTAACCTGCTGCAGCCAAATGACAAGGTCTTAGTTTGCCACTCGCTAGACCCGCCGAGGGAGCAATTCATGGCAGTGAAAAACATACTTAGACTTTACAATGCAGTCCACATGCTACTGAGCTGCATTAGTCTTACCCAATCTATCGCTTAAATCTCTTCCTATCATTCCTCTCATCACTATATTTACCTTTACTTGTGTTTTTATATTTCCACATCGTGAGATTTAATGGTGCATTTACTAAATCTTTGTGCAGGAAACCATCCATAGGTGCTGCTCCAATCCCTGTGGGAGACGATATCTTTTATACTATAAGTTGACAAGAGTGTGCACTTGTGCTTATAAATAGAGAACACCTAGATGCTCTACAATATCAAAATATCGGTCCTAACAATGTCCCTATTGATTTCCAAGCTCAAGAAGTTGATAAAGAGCATTCATCGTCTCCATCCAAAGCTAGGAAAAAGGGGATTGTTATCCGAGAGCCTTGAAAGCATCGGATTGTCAAAGTGAGTGTAGTCGGAGTCTCGTGATTAGGCTAAAAGCCTTCCCGAATCTTTATTTGATGATTTAGATTATATCACTAATATTGTCATTGGAGAAATTGCATTGGATGGTTAGTCGGACACCTTGGTAAGTGTTAGTAAGTTTGTCGTTGAACATCAGTCATGGTTATTGGTATCGTCATAGAGCATTTTCATTGTATAGATATTATTATTGAAACATTGCTAAGAAATCATTGATTTTTGTTATTGACATCGAACCATGAAACATTGATTATAAGACATATTGGCTATCGATAATATTGGAATCATTGTACATCGGAATACTCATTGATTATTGAAATGGATATGAACATTGCAACCTTGTATTTGAATAGACATTGGATACAATTGGCATGCCATAGAATTTAGGAGCTTAATGTACAGATGGACTACAGTCCTAAGGCTACAACCTTTATTGATTTGGCGATGCGGAGAGATGTGTATTGATATTGGTCATATTGGCGAGGCGGAGGGACTGGACTATTCATTGATTTGGCGAGGCATAAGAATTCGTGTATCCACTATCTTGATTCAATCCAAGGATTAATAATGAGAAGAATACGTTAAACATTGTATACTGTTGCATACCATTGACATTGATAAGCATGAGATCATATATGTATATATTGATACTTGACATATTGTTGTTCATATTGCTTATGACTACCTCACTAGGCATTGTATGCCTAATGTGTCTCATCTCACGCATTTTCAGGTTGAAGTGATCGTGTGTCGGAAGATCAGATTAGCAAAACAAGACGAGTCACTACAAGCCCTAAAGTAATGTGTTTTAATCTTATGAACTCATAGAAAGGTGGCAAAGTAGTTGAACTAATCATTTATGCCCATTTTGTTATGTTTGTGGTATGCATATGTTGTAATATGGCTAATGGGCCTAAATGGGCTTTTTGGTTTGCTTAAAATGGTTTAAAAGTGCATACTTGACTCAAAAAGGTCAAAACATAGTAACCGTATTCGTGTGATCATGAAAATTGGCATGCTAGTAGTTTATACCATTGAAATATTGTGTGTGAAGTTTCATTGCATTTGAACATCATTTAGTGAGTCAAATTGAATAAAAACCAGCAAAAATATGTCATTAAAAGCCAGACCGTATCGAAACGGGTGATGACATTTTGATACGGATAAGCGTAATTGAGCCTGAGGAATAGGGCGTATCGGAACGGTCCATGGTTGTTTTGAAACATTTTGCCTCTAGAATCCTTTCTTTCGATACGGGTTTATAGCGTATCGAAACGAGTCCAAGGCAAAGTCAAAAGAAGTCAACCCATTTCGATACGAGACATGTCTTTATTGATACGTTAAAAAGGATAAAGTTAACAAGGGTTGACCATCGTTCACCCGTTTCGAAACAGACCTAGGGTGTTTCGATACGGGGTTAGTTAAGTTAGTTAAAGGCATATTAATCAGTTTGAAAGGTTCACAATTTAGTCACTGAATATTGAAAGATTAAATTGATTGAGCTAGAGCTCTCCAAATGGTATGGAATTTTACAGGTGTGTCAATAATGTTTTGAATTCCAATTTGGTAATGTCCATTGCACTGAAAGACCTCTAAATTGTTAAATTTACAATTTAGCCTCTAAGACTTATATTAGTTGCAATTTAGCCCTGATTGATTAATTATTGCTTCGTATGGATTAAATGGACTAAAAGGTATTGAGGCATTGTCTTATTGTGTAATATTGGCTTAAAGGTTATTATAAAAAAGAAATTTTGTCACACTGTTTATTGTATTGAACACCGATCTCACCTTCCGACCCGGTTTTCAACCAGACCGGGAAAGGGGTGTTACATTTGTTGTATCAGATCTAGAGCTTAGTTGATTCTAGGACTAAACCAACGCTTGTTGCATTGTTATTGTGTTGCTTTGCCACCTAGGAGTTAAACATTGTGTATATTGTGACTTGTTGAAAAATCCGATCTTTCATATAGATATGTCTAAGACTAACGAAGCTCACATTGACGAGCTTGCCACCGGCTCCTCGACGCATGGTGAGGAGATTAGAGGAGGAAATCCTCAGAACCCACCTCAACCATAGGACCCTCCGGTTCAGGGTATTGAACCTCCAGTGCCTACCTCTAAGGCCGAGTGTTATAAGGACATGGCTGACATGTCCAAGCAGTTCATGACTGCTATGAGGATCGAACAGACTATACAACCAATCGCCCATGTCGTTCAATACACTCGAGTACCTATCGATAAGCTCTCGTAGTACTGAGCTTATACTTTAACCGGGAAAGATGATGACAACCCAGAAGTTGTCGAATATTGGTTGGATAACACCTTGAAGATTCTGAATAAGCAACTTCAGTGGTCGGACGAGCACAAACTTGAGTGCGCTATTGCATTGCTAGCCGATGAGGCACTCCACTGGTGGGAAACTACCATTTTGACAGTTTCGAAGGATACAGTGACTTGGGATGTAACCCCCTTAGTGAGGAATGCTCAAAACCAAAACACCATCAATGCAGCGGGTCATAAAATCACTTTTAAAACAAACCCGATTTGATAACCAAGCAAAGTTTGAAAACCCTTTTTCAACATCATGCTTAAAACCATGCATTGCACATTCATGAAAACCAACCCTTAGCTTAGCAAGCTAAGAAAACCTTTTCAAAGCACAACTTGCAAAATCATCCATTTAACCATTCCATGCATAAACACCATATGCAAAGTTAAATTCAAAACCTTGGAAAACACTTCCATTCACATCATACCTTTCCCATGCTTGAATGTCATACAAAGCAAGAACCATTTAAAAACCATTTATCCAATCAATCCAACACATGCATTAACCAAAGGCAACTTATGAACCACAACATCATCATCACATGCCTTTTAAAACAAGTCTTAACAAGATTCCAATGCATTAAAGAGATTTCATGCACCCATGCATCATTTACCAAATGATAATCAACACTTGTTCAACTTAACAAGTAAACATGCATTCACAAGCATTAACCACTTTTCATGCAACCATGCATCTTTTCAAGCATCTCATGCTTAATCATAATCAAGAACATCATATTGGCTTCCAAGTGATCAACACATCCACTTTTCAACTCAACACCCAATCGGATACGCGGATCACAAGCGTTGTCCCCCACGCTTCATACACACTACCAATCCAAGGTCTCCAATTGGACTTTTAAACACCAATTGACCTCACCATCCTAAGGTTCCCATGTATGGACTTTTAAACACCATACAACCTTAGCTTTTCCCGAGGTTCCCATGTATGGACTTTTAAACACCATACAACCTCAACTTTTCCCGAGGTTCCCATGTATGGACTTTCAAACACCATACAACCTCAACTTTTCCCAAGGTTCCCATGTATGGACTTTTAAACACCATACAACCTTGACATGCACAAGGTTCCCATGTATGGACTTTTAAACACCATACAACCTTTGCATCACCGATTGGTAGATGTATAACATCACTAACGAGATCCGGGACACCCTATACAAGATCCACACATGGACTTTACACCACCATTGTGATCTTAACAAGCACAAGGTTCCCATATATGGACTTTTAACCACCATATAACCTTTGCTTAACCAAGGTCCTCGAATGGGCATTCCACCTCCATTATGACCTTAACCATCTCGTTAGGATACTTGAAGGGAGTTTACCGGTTCACACTTAACCACTCCACCTCCAAGGCGACTTTATTCACGGTGCACCCAATCCTATAGCCGGCTAACTATATCCGATCAAAGAAACCAAGAACCACTTACATCACTTGCCAATATAACCACCTTACCACATTAGTCCAATGATTCACATGCATAACCATAATGCAAAAACCATCATTCACCATCATCAATCCACTGTTTTAAAGCATTACACAAAGCCTTTGAACAACATGCAACACCATGCATCAAAACCACAATTTCCATGTACAAAACCAAGGATCTCTTACCTTGAGCATCCTTCACATATGGCTTTCAAAACCAGCATTAAACCATGCTAAAATATGCTTTCAAAACAGAATTTAAATCATGCAAAACACATGCATTCCAATCATCAACCACAATTGCTTTAAAAGCCATTTCATAACACAAACCAAGAAAGAAATCCATTTACTTACTCTTGAGCTTAGCAAAGTTGTTTAGACTTAAACTAAGCTCCCAAAACCTTCAAACCTTGGTTTAAAAGCTGAAAACCCAACTTCACTCACCGATACACAAAACAAGGCTAACCAACAAGCCTTCCAAGCATCCGAAACCTTCCGCAACACCTACAAAGCTCACGGATCAAACTCCCCTGTTTCAAGCACACAAAAACAGAGCATTAATGCATCTTTATGCATTAAAAACACCAGCAACACAACACAACTCGCTGCTCATCACAAATCCAACATTTCGGCTACCAAACACAACCGAAATCACCTCCAAACACTTCCAAAACTTAACCCAGCCAAGATCCATCACTTCTAACCATTTTTAAACATCAATTAACATCCAAAATGATCACAAACACGTCCTTATACCTCCAGGTATAACAGATCATCAAAAACACTCCAAAAACAACCAAAAACTCAAGCAAAACTTAGGAAATTCAACCTATCCGGGATTGCATTAATTAAACCTCAACTTCTAATCAATTTAGCATTCATTTAACATCAAAAACACACCTCAAAACCCTGCTTAAACAGATCATACGAAAATTTCACCAAAAATCACCAAATCTTGCATTTTAAGCCAAAATCAAGATTTCAATTGAAAAGCCTTTAACAAATCACAAATCAAGGATTGAGAACTTAGGAATTTCAGTAAAGAACTGAGAGTTTAGAGGAGAAGGACGTTCTTACCTCCAAACTTGAATTTCTCCTTTTTAGAACCAAAAAGCTTGATGAAACCACTTGCAAATGGTGAGGTTTTGTTGTAGAGATGATTAGGAATCCAAAGAGAATTGAAAAGGAAGATTTGAGTGACAAAATCAGATGTAAATCTCTGGAGAGAAAGTGTTTGGGTTGAGAGAAAATGAGAGAAAATGAAAATTGGGAGAAAATGAAAAGTTAGTTGCAAATAGCCAAAATGGCTTTCCCTCCTCTTTCTTTATGTTTTAAAATCAGAATAAAGCCTTAAAATATCTTAGAAAAATCTGGAGAAACTCTTTTTGGAATAATAGCTCCTTAAAGATTCAAAGTTTCAATCCTTTATAAAACAGTCACGCAACTTTCAAAAATTACATTTTGGTCACTAGCCAAAATGTCAACCTTCTGAACCTCATTTTGTAAAATTGATTTCACAGTTCACTTATATATATTAAAAGATGATTTTAGAACATTTTTCCATATTTTTAATGCAACCCGAACTAGGCTTTCCTAATTTCTCCTTTATATATTCGATCAACACTTTGACCGAACCGGTCAACGCCCAAGACTTCTGAGCCCAAAACCGGGGCGTTACAACTCTCCCCCCTTAGGAAATTTCGTCCTCGAAATTTCAACTAGCGAAAAGAGAACCACAACCTTCCCAAAGCAACACACAAGGCAACACAAAAGCCTCAACCACCACTGAACACATTCCACACAAAAACTCCACCAAACTCAACACCACCACACGCTGTTCGCAAAATCCAAAACACCCAAAGATAGCCACAATTTAACCTTTCACACATCCGGACTGTACACAGCCCCAACATCAACCTGAAAAACTTCAACTTTTACAGCACACATCACTACAACACACAACTCCCAAGACTCGTTCACACAGTGACACCAACCAAACCAATTCAACCACTATGCAAACTTCTCAGCTTCTAAAACTCTTGCAAACTCCCAAACCTCTTCCAAGAATTTTCCCAACAAGCAAAAATTCTTAAGCATCAACTGCTTACCCAAACTCCTCAACGAATGCTAACAATCCTTCACATCCGCCACTATCATTACCATAACAACTCACAAGGATTACTCACCCAGATTCCAAAATTTACATCACAACCCCAACTCAACTCCGCCAACCGTCCCACACACCACCAGCTGACTTCAAAAGAAATTCACATACTCACAACCAACCAACCACTTCTCACAAGAATCCTTTCAAACAACAATGGCCTTCGATCTTTCATTGCCTATCCACCGCAAGCTTTGACCACAACACCTGCCTTACTAGAACATCGCCCAACCTGACATACATAACAACTCCCCAACTCCTCAAAGGTCGCTAAGAACCAACACTTACAAACACAACCCTTCCATAACATCAATGCTAAGCTACCTCAGCACTTGGAAACACAACCACTAAACTGCAACATCCTTTAGCACCAAGGAACTACCCCTTCCACTTAGCCATTCAAACCACTTGACCGATTCTAACTTCAACCGGTACTCTCCACCACCAAACCACTAAACTCTTTAAGCAACAGACACTATCCTTCTACCACAGGCTACACCATTCTCACTATCTCTAGCAACTAGCTTAATATACTCCACTACTTCTAACTTCCACTCAGCACCAACACAACCTTCAAAAACCCATCATCCAACCTAACCCAACCACCACACTAACAGATTCGATCAGTTATTAGCGAGTGTGAACATCGTATGCATGATCACCTACATGCCCTATCAATGCCTGATGTACATGTATGCAAAACCTCTAATGTCATGCCACATGTATGCATGGACCAGCACATATATAATATAGCATATAACACTGATTTTAACTGTGCATGAATGCCAGTTCACACCCTCCAATAACATCCTCAAAATCCGTCTAAGAACAACCTCCTACCTCACTTCTAACTTATCTAACTCCATCATTCCAACAACCATTAACCACAAGATACTCACTAAAACCTTCTTCACACCAAAGATGTTTCCAAACTACAACTATTACCCCAAACATGCTAGCAACAAGACTAAACTTACCACGCAAGGAAAACCAACAGAAACCAAACCAGGGTAACTAGAGCAAAGATTACTAAACAAGGTTACCTGAAAACACAACACCACCCTGAAGATTCATCAGATGAGCTCTCTTCCTCGCGGAACCATCATCCTCCTGCCGTACCGCTGCAGCACCAGCTAACACACTAGGGTCACCACCGACCTCTTGCGGTAAGGAACCTTGGCTGTTCCGAGCCAACATCAAACAATCACGTCTCATGTGACCAGCAGACCCACATTTCCAGCAATTCTCGTTTCCCAAACTCTTCACAACCTTCTGCTCTTTCTGCCACCTCTGAACCTTGCTTCGGCCGTGCCCACGACCTTTCAGAGAGCCTTTGGCTATCACCAAAGCTGACTTCACCCCAAGAGGACAACCACGCTTCACATGCACTTTAGAACCACAGTTCCAACAAGCACTCGCGCCCCAACAACCTCCAACATGGCGCCTTTCACAACGATCACATACCGGTGGCTGAGCTTCCACTCCTTGCTCAAGCAACACTTGCTCTACAACAGCACTACCTTCACATTGCTTAACCCTTGAAAATTTCTCTCCAAGATACCTTTCATAAAAGGCAGATACAAAGAAATCCCAATCAATATCATGGATATGTGACGCCACCGCCACAGATGTCCACCAGACACACGTATCCTCCAATATCAGAGAAACAACACTTTCCAGCTTACAAGCAGAATCACAACCTTCCTGATCCAGAATCAGAATCACACTGGCCAACCAGGCCTCAAACATCTCCGGTGAAGAACCATGATACTCCACCGCACCCAAATCAAGCAAACGCTGCTTCGGCAAACCCACACATCCCACAGCTAGCACATCCTCTGACTTTACCTTTACCACAGCCTGAGATGTTCCCAACACCTCTTGAGCAACAGGTGATGAACTCTTCATCACAGAACCAGCTTCTTCCTCCTGCCTTACCACCTCAACTCCAGGCACAGAAGACCGAGACTAAACACCTCTACAGAAGGGTGAATTCCATGCCCTAACCACCTGCCCTAAGGCAGCAACCAACTCACCCAACTGCCATTCTATCATCGACTTCTCCATACTACTAACAACAACAAACATTCACAACAAAACAAACAAACCAGTTAGACCAGCTTTAAGCAAGGATTCAAACTCCAACTCCAAAATAACACAATAGCTATATTAATAAGGCAATGGGTATCCCGAATCCTCCCCTTTTACATGACATAACAGTCAACACAAACATGGATATCACAACATCAAGCATATCAAACAACATACTTTGATCATGCTTACACCAAACAGCATCCACTTGCAACAGCATATTAGCAACATAACATACTCATTTCACTTTCATCAAGCATAACACCAGCTCACAGCATCAGCACAAATCCACATAAGCTCAACCAAGATTCATAACCATAAAACATGCTCGAAAACATCAGCAACTTGCTCAGAAACACGTGTTTCAACCAACTTTCAACCACACACCAAGGTAAACATCAAACACACATCACAACAACTTACCGTTTTCCCCAAGCATTCGCAACTCAGCTCTGATACCACCAAATGTAACCCCCTTAACCCGACCCAGACGGTTGACCCGAATTAAGAAAGTCACACGGGGAAAACCAAAGTCAACCCAAAAGTCAACCTTGATTAACGACCCTTTTTTTCTTTTTAATCTTGTCTAGATGCACGTTAACCTTAGATATGATCATACAACATCATACTCAGAGATCATCAACATCAGAGATCAAACCGGGACCCAATTGAACAAATTACAACTTTAGGGACCAAACTGTAAATTTTGAAAACTTTAAGGACTTAACCAGATTTTAAGTTACCAACTTAAAATTAATCATGTTTCATGCTTCTCTGCCAAATTTCAGCTCAAACGGACATCCCAAACTCATACAATTGCACAAACAAGATTCAGGACCAAAATGCAAACAATTCAAAACATTTAACTGCCAATGTCAGCCCCCAACGGTCACCCATTCCGAAACAGGCAGAGCCCGTTTCGAAACGCGGGGCCGTTCCGCAACGCGTACCGAAACACGGGCTGGCAGTAGCCAAACCGTTTCGGAACGGTCTCTCCTGTTTCGGACGCCTGGCCTTGTTTAAGGCACCCGTTCCGAAACGGCAGGCACTGTTCCGAAACACCCTGCACATATTGCCCCAAAATGCATACTTAAACATGCAATTAAACATCCAAACATGCTCCAATTGCCACCAAACTTTACCAACATGCAATTCAACATATATGAGACATACTTGCATCAGCAATTCAACAAAATATCGACATATACGAAAAGTCCAAATCTATAGGCATGCTTCCTACACAAGCAACCATTCAAGCATAAACTTCCAAATCAATCTCATAGAAGCCAAATACATGTTCCAACAACATCAACAACATAAAACCATCCTTGTCCGAACATATACGAACACATAAACATCAATCCAAGAGATTCTACCCCATTGCCTTTATTAACTATAGCTATTCACCGAGACATACATCTCAAATGGAGTCCTCCTTGAATCCCTTGCTTCCCGCTGTCCAAACTTCAAGAATCTGCATTGATGGACAAAAAGGAGCGTAAACACATAATGCTTAGTGAGGAATGCTCAAAACCAAAACACCATCAATGCAGCGGGTCATAAAATCACTTTTAAAACAAACCCGATTTGATAACCAAGCAAAGTTTGAAAACCCTTTTTCAACATCATGCTTAAAACCATGCATTGCACATTCATGAAAACCAACCTTTAGCTTAGCAAGCTAAGAAAACCTTTTCAAAGCACAACTTGCAAAATCATCCATTTAACCATTCCATGCATAAACACCATATGCAAAGTTAAATTCAAAACCTTGGAAAACACTTCCATTCACATCATACCTTTCCCATGCTTGAATGTCATACCAAGCAAGAACCATTTAAAAACCATTTATCCAATCAATCCAACACATGCATTAACCAAAGGCAACTTATGAACCACAACATCATCATCACATGCCTTTTAAAACAAGTCTTAACAAGATTCCAATGCATTAAAGAGATTTCATGCACCCATGCATCATTTACCAAATGATAATCAACACTTGTTCAACTTAACAAGTAAACATGCATTCACAAGCATTAACAACTTTTCATGCAACCATGCATCTTTTCAAGCATCTCATGCTTAATCATAATCAAGAACATCATATTGGCTTCCAAGTGATCAACACATCCACTTTTCAACTCAACACCCAATCGGATACGCGGATCACAAGCGTTGTCCCCCACGCTTCATACACACTACCAATCCAAGGTCTCCAATTGGACTTTTAAACACCAATTGACCTCACCATCCTAAGGTTCCCATGTATGGACTTTTAAACACCATACAACCTTAGCTTTTCCCGAGGATCCCATGTATGGACTTTTAAACACCATACAACCTTAACTTTTCCCGAGGTTCCCATGTATGGACTTTCAAACACCATACAACCTCAACTTTTCCCAAGGTTCCCATGTATGGACTTTTAAACACCATACAACCTTGACATGCACAAGGTTCCCATGTATGGACTTTTAAACACCATACAACCTTTGCATCACCGATTGGTAGATGTATAACATCACTAACGAGATCCGGGACACCCTATACAAGATCCACACATGGACTTTACACCACCATTGTGATCTTAACAAGCACAAGGTTCCCATATATGGACTTTTAACCACCATATAACCTTTGCTTAACCAAGGTCCTCGAATGGGCATTCCACCTCCATTATGACCTTAACCATCTCGTTAGGATACTTGAAGGGAGTTTACCGGTTCACACTTAACCACTCCACCTCCAAGGCGACTTTATTCACGGTGCACCCAATCCTATAGCCGGCTAACTATATCTGATCAAAGAAACCAAGAACCACTTACATCACTTGCCAATATAACCACCTTACCAAATTAGTCCAATGATTCACATGCATAACCATAATGCAAAAACCATCATTCACCATCATCAATCCACTGTTTTAAAGCATTACACAAAGCCTTTGAACAACATGCAACACCATGCATCAAAACCACAATTTCCATGTACAAAACCAAGGATCTCTTACCTTGAGCATCCTTCACATATGGCTTTCAAAACCAGCATTAAACCATGCTAAAATATGCTTTCAAAACAGAATTTAAATCATGCAAAACACATGCATTCCAATCATCAACCACAATTGCTTTAAAAGCCATTTCATAACACAAACCAAGAAAGAAATCCATTTACTTACTCTTGAGCTTAGCAAAGTTGTTTAGACTTAAACTAAGCTCCCAAAACCTTCAAACCTTGGTTTAAAAGCTGAAAACCCAACTTCACTCACCGATACACAAAACAAGGCTAACCAACAAGCCTTCCAAGCATCCGAAACCTTCCGCAACACCTACAAAGCTCACGGATCAAACTCCCCTGTTTCAAGCACACAAAAACAGAGCATTAATGCATCTTTATGCATTAAAAACACCAGCAACACAACACAACTCGCTGCTCATCACAAATCCAACATTTCGGCTACCAAACACAACCGAAATCACCTCCAAACACTTCCAAAACTTAACCCAGCCAAGATCCATCACTTCTAACCATTTTTAAACATCAATTAACATCCAAAATGATCACAAACACGTCCTTATACCTCCAGGTATAACAGATCATCAAAAACACTCCAAAAACAACCAAAAACTCAAGCAAAACTTAGGAAATTCAACCTATCCGGGATTGCATTAATTAAACCTCAACTTCTAATCAATTTAGCATTCATTTAACATCAAAAACACACCTCAAAACCCTGCTTAAACAGATCATACGAAAATTTCACCAAAAATCACCAAATCTTGCATTTTAAGCCAAAATCAAGATTTCAATTGAAAAGCCTTTAACAAATCACAAATCAAGGATTGAGAACTTAGGAATTTCAGTAAAGAACTGAGAGTTTAGAGGAGAAGGACGTTCTTACCTCCAAACTTGAATTTCTCCTTTTTAGAACCAAAAAGCTTGATGAAACCACTTGCAAATGGTGAGGTTTTGTTGTAGAGATGATTAGGAATCCAAAGAGAATTGAAAAGGAAGATTTGAGTGACAAAATCAGATGTAAATCTCTGGAGAGAAAGTGTTTGGGTTGAGAGAAAATGAGAGAAAATGAAAATTGGGAGAAAATGAAAAGTTAGTTGCAAATAGCCAAAATGGCTTTCCCTCCTCTTTCTTTATGTTTTAAAATCAGAATAAAGCCTTAAAATATCTTAGAAAAATCTGGAGAAACTCTTTTTGGAATAATAGCTCCATAAAGATTCAAAGTTTCAAAGTTTCAATCCTGTATAAAACAGTCACGCAACTTTCAAAAGTTACATTTTGGTCACTAGCCAAAATGTCAACCTTCCGAACCTCATTTTGTAAAATTGATTTCACAGTTCACTTATATATATTAAAAGATGATTTTAGAACATTTTTCCATATTTTTAATGCAACCCGAACTAGGCTTTCCTAATTTCTCCTTTATATATTCGATCAGCACTTTGACCGAACCGGTCAACGCCCAAGACTTCTGAGCCCAAAACCGAGGCGTTACAACTCTCCCCCCCCTAGGAAATTTCGTCCTCGAAATTTCAACTGGCGAAAAGAGAACCACAACCTTCCCAAAGCAACACACAAGGCAACACAAAAGCCTCAACCACCACTGAACACATTCCACACAAAAACTCCACCAAACTCAACACCACCACACGCTGTTCGCAAAATCCAAAACACCCAAAGATAGCCACAATTTAACCTTTCACACATCCGGACTGTACACAGCCCCAACATCAACCTGAAAAACTTCAACTTTTACAGCACACATCACTGCAACACACAACTCCCAAGACTCGTTCACACAGTGACACCAACCAAACCAATTCAACCACTATGCAAACTTCTCTGCACGTTAACCTTAGATATGATCATACAACATCATACTCAGAGATCATAAACATCAGAGATCAAACCGGGACCCAATTGAACAAATTACAACTTTAGGGACCAAACTGTAAATTCTGAAAACTTTAAGGACTTAACCAGATTTTAAGTTACCAACATAAAATTAATCATGTTTCATGCTTCTCTGCCAAATTTCAGCTCAAACGGACATCCCAAACTCATACAATTGCACAAACAAGATTCAGGACCAAAATGCAAACAATTCAAAACATTTAACTGCCAATGTCAGCCCCCAACGGTCACCCGTTCCGAAACAGGCAGAGCCCGTTTCGAAACGCGGGGCCGTTCCGCAACGCGTACCGAAACACGGGCTGGCAGTAGCCAAACCGTTTCGGAACGGTCTCTCCCGTTTCGGACGCCTGGGCTTGTTTAAGGCACTCGTTCCGAAACGGTAGGCACTGTTCCGAAACACCCTGCACAGATTGCCCTAAAATGCATACTTAAACATGCAATTAAACATCCAAACATGCTCCAATTGCCACCAAACTTTACCAACATGCAATTCAACATATATGAGACATACTTGCATCAGCAATTCAACAAAATATCAACATATACGAAAAGCCCCAAATCTATAGGCATGCTTCCTACACAAGCAACCATTCAAGCATAAACTTCCAAATCAATCTCATAGAAGCCAAATACATGTTCCAACAACATCAACAACATAAAACCATCCTTGTCCGAACATATACGAACACATAAACATCAATCCAAGAGATTCTACCCCATTGCCTTTATTAACTATAGCTATTCACCGAGATATACATCTCAAATGGAGTCCTCCTTGAATCCCTTACTTCCCGCTGTCCAAACTTCAAGAATCTGCATTGATGGACAAAAAGGAGCGTAAGCACATAATGCTTAGTGAGGAATGCTCAAAACCAAAACACCATCAATGCAGCGGGTCATAAAATCACTTTTAAAACAAACCCGATTTGATAACCAAGCAAAGTTTGAAAACCCTTTTTCAACATCATGCTTAAAACCATGCATTGCACATTCATGAAAACCAACCCTTAGCTTAGCAAGCTAAGAAAACCTTTTCAAAGCACAACTTGCAAAATCATCCATTTAACCATTCCATGCATAAACACCATATGCAAAGTTAAATTCAAAACCTTGGAAAACACTTCCATTCACATCATACCTTTCCCATGCTTGAATGTCATACCAAGCAAGAACCATTTAAAAACCATTTATCCAATCAATCCAACACATGCATTAACCAAAGGCAACTTATGAACCACAACATCATCATCACATGCCTTTTAAAACAAGTCTTAACATATGGCTTTCAAAACCAGCATTAAACCATGCTAAAATATGGCTTTCAAAACAGAATTTAAATCATGCAAAACACATGCATTCCAATCATCAACCACAATTGCTTTAAAAGCCATTTCATAACACAAACCAAGAAAGAAATCCATTTACTTACTCTTGAGCTTAGCAAAGTTGTTTAGACTTAAACTAAGCTCCCAAAACCTTCAAACCTTGGTTTAAAAGCTGAAAACCCAACTTCACTCACCGATACACAAAACAAGGCTAACCAACAAGCCTTCCAAGCATCCGAAACCTTCCGCAACACCTACAAAGCTCACGGATCAAACTCCCCTGTTTCAAGCACACAAAAACAGAGCATTAATGCATCTTTATGCATTAAAAACACCAGCAACACAACACAACTCGCTGCTCATCACAAATCCAACATTTCGGGTACCAAACACAACCGAAATCACCTCCAAACACTTCCAAAACTTAACCCAGCCAAGATCCATCACTTCTAACCATTTTTAAACATCAATTAACATCCAAAATGATCACAAACACGTCCTTATACCTCCAGGTATAACAGATCATTAAAAACACTCCAAAAACAACCAAAAACTCAAGCAAAACTTAGGAAATTCAACCTATCCGGGATTGCATTAATTAAACCTCAACTTCTAATCAATTTAGCATTAAAAACACACCTCAAAACCCTGCTTAAACATATCATACGAAAATTTCACCAAAAATCACCAAATCTTGCATTTTAGCCAAAATCAAGATTTCAATTGAAAAGCCTTTAACAAATCACAAATCAAGGATTGAGAACTTAGGAATTTCAGTAAAGAACTGAGAGTTTAGAGGAGAAGGACGTTCTTACCTCCAAACTTGAATTTCTCCTTTTTAGAACCAAAAAGCTTGATGAAACCACTTGCAAATGGTGAGGTTTTGTTGTAGAGATGATTAGGAATCCAAAGAGAATTGAAAAGGAAGATTTGAGTGACAAAATCAGATGTAAATCTCTGGAGAGAAAGTGTTTGGGTTGAGAGAAAATGAAAATTGGGAGAAAATGAAAAGTTAGTTGCAAATAGCCAAAATGGCTTTCCCTCCTCTTTCTTTATGTTTTAAAATCAGAATAAAGCCTTAAAATATCTTAGAAAAATCTGGAGAAACTCTTTTTGGAATAATAGCTCCTTAAAGATTCAAAGTTTCAATCCTTTATAAAACAGTCACGCAACTTTCAAAAATTACATTTTGGTCACTAGCCAAAATGTCAACCTTCCGAACCTCATTTTGTAAAATTGATTTCACAGTTCACTTATATATATTAAAAGATGATTTTAGAACATTTTTCCATATTTTTAATGCAACCCGAACTAGGCTTTCCTAATTTCTCCTTTATATATTCGATCAGCACTTTGACCGAACCGGTCAACGCCCAAGACTTCTGAGCCCAAAACCGGGGCGTTACATGGGAGTTTTTCTTAAAGTATTTTGCAAGAAATACGTCAGTGAATTTTACATTACTGAAAGACGAAACATCTTCCTTCATCTCAAACAAGGTGGACGACCGATCGAACAATATATACATGATTTCTGCAAGTACTGTCGATATGGTAAAAAATATATAAAGGAGGAAGAAAAGTGTCGGATGTTCATTGTAGGGCTCAACGATGAACTACGCCCTATGTTCACTGCGCTAGGCATTTTCGACTTCCAGTAATTGGTGAATCGAGTTAAAACCACCAAAGCTGCACAGAGAGCTCAACGAGCTGGTGGGTCTGGGAAGTCCGAAAAGAGGTTTAAGGATGATTCTCGACCTCCGAGTCGGAACAAGAAAGGGAGATATCAAGGCCCCAAACGGAATATCTGTAACACCCCAATTTTTCCCAATTTAGAAAAAATGAATTTTGAAATCTCAAATTCAGAAACCCTAAATTTTTAAATCCCTAGACTTAAAAACCATAAATTTAGGAATTTTAAATTTTGAAACCTTAATTTGATCATGCGAGTAAATTGAATATAATCAGAATTTTGTAGCTTATTTCAGAAATTTGGGGTCGTTTTGAATGTTTGTAAAGTTATGTTTCTGTTTTACAAACCCTAAAAATGTTAAGTGACCATATGTGTGTTTTGCCCTTTTAATAAGGGTATTTATACCCAATTATAGCACATCCAGAACCCAAATCGATATCAAAATTTTACCAGCCGCACTATGATCTCTTACCTCTCGTGATATCTCTCTCCCCTCTCCCCTCCCTTGTTTTTCCGTTCAAGCTCCGACGAGGGCGACAACGCCGTCCGTTCAGCGTGCCACCGCCACCTTTCGTTTTCCCCTCACCGTCCGACCGAAACCCATCCCCTATTTGTTCCACATCGGCTGTAACCCCCTTAGCCCAGCCTAGACGGTTGACCCGAACTACGAAGATTACCCGGGGAAAACAAAAGTCAACGCGAAAGTCAACCATGATTTACGACCCTTTTTTCTTTTTAATATTTTCTAGATACACATGAACCCTAAGAGAGTACCCACGAGGTACGATAGAGAAATGCACAGCGATCAGATTTCAAAAAGGGACTCAATTGCACAATATACAAATTTAGTGACCAAAATATAATTTCTGAAAAAATAGAAGGTCTTTACTGATTTTAAATTTACCAATATGAAATTAGGCAAGTTACATGCTTCTATGCAAAAATTCAACTTAATTGGACATCTCAAACTCAGCAATTGCAACTTTAACATTTGGGACTAAAATGTAAAGCTTGCAAACTTCAGCACTATTCAAATCAGTGCCCAACGGTCACCTGGTCCGAAACACCCACCTGTCGTATCGAAACGCGGAATCGGAATGATGCCGACCATTTCGATACGCGGGTTGGTTCCGAGACCAGTTCCGAAACAAGGCCTTCCAGTAGCCAAATCGATTCGGAACACCCCTTAGCGTTTCGAAACACCAAAGCCATTTCAGGCCCCCGTTTCGAAACACTAGAGGGTGTTTCGATACGGTTTGCCCAGATTCAGCAGCAAAGTCTAGTTTTTCATGCACAAACTCGATCAAACACATCCAAATGACTTCCCAAGCATATCAACAAGTCAACATACATACAAGGTGCACATATAGAGCCCCTAAACACCTTCATAGCATCAAACAAGAAAATTCATGAGTCTAGAGGCATGCATCCTAATATCCAAACCAAATACGGAAATCAAACCTCCAAACAAGCAATAAAGGCCATTTACAATTCAAATCAATCAAGGCACACGTGCCACAACCTTAGGGAGTTTAATACATCTCCCAAAACAAAATTTTGGTTCCCATTGCCAATTTATCAAAACTAATAGTGTATGAAAACATCACCATACGTGAGCTTGGATTCCCTTGGACACACTTAGCTTTCTTGATGCCTTAAACACCTCAATTATTTGCATTATTGGTAAAAGAGACCGTAAGCACAATTGCTTAGTGAGACAAGCTCTAACTAAAACCAATACAACAGTGCATTTTAAGAAAACACTTTCAACAAAGCTTTAAATCCACATGCTCAACTCTTTCTCATGCTACCTTGCATCATTTTCAAGCAACTCATGCTTCGTTACATTTAAAGACATTATATTGGCTTTCAAGTGATTGTTTATAACCATTCCAACACAAAACACAATCGGATACGCGTATTACAAGCGTTGTCCCACACGCTTCAAACACACTACCGGACTACACAAGGTTCACACTCAAGAGCAATCCCTCCATTGATGTGACACCCATGGTGGAGTATAACGGTACAATCTCAACCCCTCAACACCAATCATCGGTAGTTGTATAATTCCACTAACGAGAGTAAGGGAAACATAACACAAGATCCACACACGGAATTTACAACCACCGTTGTGATCTTACCTCAATCGTTAGGGTACTTGGATGGAGTTTACGGTACAATCACAACCCCTCAACATCCAAGGCAACTTTACTTACGGTGCACCCAATCCTATAGCCGGCTAACTATATCCGATTCAAGTACTTTAAAAACCATTTAATCACTTGCCAATATACATCAAATACCATCATCAATTCACTGTTTTAAGCATTAATCAAAGCCATTTATCATCATGCATCTCCATGCATCATAACCAAATTAAAAACATGTCAAACCAAGGATCTCTTACCTTGAGCATCCTTTAATACATGGCTTTCAAAACCAGCATTAATCATGCTAAAACATGCTTACAAAATAGAAATTAAACATGCATTTAATAACTAATGCATCAAACCATATCTTAGCACATCCGAGGGAGTTTTTCCGAAAACTTACTCTTGAGCTTAGCTAAGTTGTTTAGACTTAAACTAAGCTCCCAAAACCTCCAAATAATCATTTCAAAGCTGGAAAACCATATCCACTCACCAATTACGTTTCGCTTTCTTGTCGAAACACCAATTAAGCTTCCGAATCAACTCCAAAGGTGTCCGAAGATGTCTCCCCTGTTTTAGACACATCAAAGCAGAGGATTAATGCATCATCATGCATTCAGCCAACACTCCTAAACTCGATGCTCTACCTAATACCAACATTTCGGCTACCAAACACAACCGAAATCACCTTCAAACTCTTCCAAAACTTTACCCAGCCAAGATCCATCACTTCTAATCATTTCTAAACATCAATTAACATCTAAAACAAACCTAAACTCGTCCTTATACCTCCAGCTATAACTGAACACCAAAAACACCTCAAAAACCACCATTTTCTTTAGCAAAAACTTAGGAAACACAACCTATTCGGGACTGGATTGATAAAACCTCATTTCTAACATCATTTAATATCCAAAATACATTAAAGAACCTCCTCAAAACAGAGCCAAATCATGCTTCTAACATTAAAACCATTTATAAAAGTTTAATAAAGGATTGAAAACTTGGGAATTTCAATAAAGAACTGAGTATTTAGAGGAGAAGAACAATCTTACCTCTAAATGATGATTTCTCCTTGATTTGGGCCAAATTACTTGAAAATTCAATGTGGAAATCAAAAGGATTTGATTCAAGATTGATTAGGAACCAATAGATGATGGAAATCTCATCAATTGAAGTGAAAATATATGTGAAAGTTGCTGGAGAAAAAGTGTTTGGATGATGGGATTTTGAGAGAAAAAGGAATGAGAGAAAATTAGAGAAAAGGTAGTTATGAAAATCAAAAGGTAGTTTTCCTTTTCTTTTATTTAATTAATACATTAATTAAATCACCCAAATTAAGGAAAAATCTGGAGAAAAACATTTTGGGTAATTAGCTCCTTAAAGATTCAAAGTTTCAATCCTTTACAAAACAGTAACTACTAAACTTTGCAAAAATCGCATTTTTGTCACTACACCGAAATGTAGTATTTCCAAACCTTATTTTGTAAAATTGATTTCACCACTCTCTTATATATATTAAAAGAGGATTTTTAGATATTTTTATATATTTTTAAAACATCCCGAACTAGGCTTTCCCTAAAACCTCCTTTTATATTCGAACCGTTTCTCAAACCGGTCTGACCAAACCCTAAACTTCTAAGCCCAAAATTGGGGTGTTACAACTCTCCCCCTCTTAAGAAATTTCGTCCCCGAAATTTACCTGGAGGAAAAAGGTAAGGAAACTTCTTCTTCATGTCATCCTTTCTTTCCCACGTGGCTTCCTCAAAACCACGATGCCTCCACAACACCTTAACCAAATCAATGGTCTTACCTCGAAGAACTTTACTGTCCAAATCCAGAATTTCAACCGGCTCTTCATCATAGGTCAAGTCTTGATTCAACTCCACTTCCTCCACAGGCATAACATGTGAAGGATCCGATCTATACCTCCGAAGCATAGAGACATGAAACACATCATGTATCCTTTCCAACTCTTACGGCAACCTCAGCTTGTACGCAACAGGACCCACACGTTCAATCACCACATATGGTCCAATATACCTAGGGCTCAACTTACCCTTCCGGCCAAACCTCATCACCTTCTTCCAAGGCGAAACCTTCAAAAACACACGGTCACCCACCGCAAACTCAATCTCCTTACGCTTCAAATCTGTCTAAGACTTCTATCGATCAGAAGCAGCCTTCAACTGCTCACAAATGAGCTTCACCTTCTCGGTGGTTCCCTTCAACAGAGTCGTCATCGAGACCAACTTCTGACCTGTTTCAGCCCAGCAAAGAGGAGTTCTGCACTTCCTCCCATACAAGGCTTCATAAGGTGCCATTTGAATACTTGCCTGGTATCTATTGTTATAAGCAAACTCCACCAAAGGCAGGTGCTTCTCCCAAGAGCCTTGAAACTCAATCACACAGCACCTCAACATATCCTCAAGCACTTGGATAACACGCTTAGACTGTCCATCCGACTGTGGATGATAAGAAGTACTGAAATTCAACTGCGTACCCAAAGCTTGGTGCAAACACTCCCAAAAACGCGATGTAAACCTCGGATCTCTCTATCCGACACTATAGATTTTGGTACACCATGCAAACGCACAATCTCAGCTATGTACAACTCTGCAAGCTTGTCCAAGGTATACGTAGTGTGCACGAGTAAGAAATGCGCACACTTTGTAAGGCGATCCACAATCACCCACACCGAATTCTTCTTCGATGGAGACAAAGGCAAACCAGACACGAAGTCCATGGTAATCCTTTCCAACTTCCACTCAGTAATCCTCAACGGTTGCAACAACCCTGAAGGAAACTGATGCTTAGCCTTAACCCGCTGACAAACCATGCACTTACACACGTACTCCGCAACATATTTCTTCAAACCCACCCAATAGTACTCATCCTTTAAATCACGATACATATTTGTACTACCAGGGTGCATAACAAAAGGACTACTATGAGCTTCAGTCAGAATAGCACGCCTCAACTCCGCATCATTCGGCACTACTATCTGACTTCCAAAACATAGAACTCCATCATCATTAAAACAGAAATCCGATGGTCTATCCTCAGCAATATCCTGAACATGTGGCACCAAAGAATCATCCAATAACTGTTTATCCTTTATCAACTGAACCAAAGATGGTTTCACTTGCAATTCAGCCACAAGACCTCCATCTTGCGAAATACTCAAGCTGGCAAACATAGCCCTTAACTCCACTGCCACCTTCGTACTCAAGGCATCTGCTACAACATTAGCTTTTCCCAGATGGTACTCGATCATTAAATCGTAATCCTTAAGCAACTCCACCCAACGTCGTTGCGTAAGATTCAACTCTTTCTGAGACATTAGAAACTTCAAGCTCTTGTGATCCGTGTACACCGTACACTTCTCACCATACAGATAATGTCTCCAAATCTTCAAAGCAAAAACCACTACAGCTAACTCAATATCATGCGTAGGATAATTGCGCTCATGCACCTTCAGCTATCGTGATGCATAAGCCACCACCTTACCCTCCTGCATTAGCACACATCCCAACCCAACATAGGATGCGTCACTATATACCACAAACTCTTTTCCTGATTCAGGCTGAACCAAGATTGGAGCTTGCGTCAAAGCTGCCTTAAGCTTCTCAAAAGCTTGTTGCCTTGTTTTCGTCCACTCATATTTGATATCCTTTTGCAACAACTTCATCAAAGGTGCAGCAATCTTTGAAAATCCATCCACAAACCTACGGTAGTATCCTGCTAACCTAAGGAAACTACGGACTTCATGAACAGACTTAGGAGGCTTCCAATTCATCACCGCCTCAATCTTCTGAGGATCAACACAAATCCCCTCAGCCGAAACCACATGACCAAGGAACACAACCTCCTTTAGCCAAAACTCACACTTGCTCAACTTAGCATAAAGCTGATTTTCCAGAAGCGCTTGCAAGACAACCCACAAATGACCTTCATGCTCGTCCTCAGTACGAGAGTACACAAGGATATCATCAATGAACACCACAAAAAACTTATCCAAGTATTCATGGAACACTCTATTCATCATGTCCATGAAAGCTGCAGGAGCATTCATCAATCCAAACGACATTACAAGGAACTCATGATGCCCATACCTCGTCCTAAAGGTTGGTTTTGGCACATCCACATCTTTCACCTTAAGCTGGTAGTAACCTGACCTTAAGTCAATCTTAGAGAACACAACCGCTCCACGAAACTGATCAAAAAGGTCATCAATCCTCGGAAAAGGATAGCGATTCTTGATAGTCAACTTGTTCAGCTGACGATAATCGATGCACATTCTCATAGTGCCATCCTTCTTCTTCACAAACAAGACCGGTGCACCCCATGGTGACACACTCGGCCGAATGAAACCATGGTCAAGCAACTCTTGAAGTTGCGTCTTCAACTCCTTCAACTCCTTAGGTGCCATGCGATAGGGAGCAATGGACACTGGAGTTGTGTTTTCATACAGGTCAATTCCAAACTCCACCTCTCGACTAGGCGACAACCCAGGTAACTCCTCCGGAAACACTCCAGGGAACTCACGAACAGTTCTTATATCCTAAACGCGCACCTCCTTCGAACATGGATTCATAACAAAGGCTAGATAAGCCTCGCAACCTTGCCGCAACATCCGACTTGCTTCCAAGGTAGACACCACATTACTAAGAAACTTTACATTTTCACCCACCACTACCACCTCATAATCATTCGCAAGTTTCAACAAAACTCGCTTGTTCTCTAAATCCACTACAGCTCGATGTTCAACAAGCCAATCCATACCAAGGATTACATCAAAACCATAGAATGGCAATTCTATGAGATCAACAAGAAAAACATGGTTTTGCACTTTCAAGGGACATCTTCTATACAACTTCCGTGTTACGACAGTCTCACCAAAGGAACTAGTCACACGCATACCAACACCCAAAGACTCAACAGGCAAACCAAGCATTTGAGCATGTTCACGCAATATGTAAGAGTGTGTAGATCCATAATCAATCAAAGAAAGTAATGACAAGGATTGCAAAGTAAAGGTACCTGCGATCACATCCGTATCATTCCTTCCCTCACGCTGAGCATACACTCGAGCCTGGCCACCACCCTCAGGTTGAACAGCCACAACATGCGCCACATTCCTCCCACCATCATCTTTGCGCTGATAGTTACCACGGCCGCACCCACGACCTCTCTGAGGTGCGACAACCCCAGGAGCACGTCCCTGACCACCACCGACCAACAAAGGACACTCCCTCCTCATGTGGTCTGCCGAACCACAATTCCAACATGAGTTACATGTCGCTGCAACAGGAGCCTGAACCTCCCTCGCTGCTCGAGGACAATCTCACCTCAAATGGCCACGAGATCCACACGTCCAACACATTTTCTGATCAGCCTTCATCCTATCTCCCTGAACATGCGTACCATGTCCTCCATTACCACGCCTAGCAGTAAGCTGATACCTCTTCTCTCGTCCTCTCTCGTTCCGTCCACCACAAGAACTATGATGAGCAGCTCTTTTTCCCGAGCTAGAACTAACGCCTCTAGAAGACAAACCCAAGTTCTGCTCAATGTCCTTTGCTTGACACACAAGCAGATCAAAATCTGTATATTCTGCCGCAAGCATAAAAGTCTTCACATCCGTTACCAATCCATAACGGAAACGTTCACACCTCTCTCGCTCACCAGTGATTAGCTTAGGTGCATACTGACTAAGGCGGACAAACTGGATCTCGTACTCAGCTACCGTCATGCTGCCTTGCACAAGAGACATAAATTCTCTTTTCTTCTCATCTAGGTATCGCACACTCAGATACTTCCGCTTGAACGCATTCAAGAAGAACGTCCAAGTCACATCATTGTCCTTCATTCTAGAGATAGTGGTCGTCCACCACGTATAGGCATCATCATGCAGCAGTGACACCACACAACCCAACTTCTGCACATTATTGTAGTTCATTTGCCCCAAAATTTCTTGGTACTCTCCAACCAAGACTCAGATCCTTCCGGAGATAAGCCTCTAAACTCAGTCCCTCCCAGACTGCGAAAACGTTCCAAAGGCAATCTCACATTAGCATCATCATGATGCGCAGCTCCATGAGCTCCAACTACTGCTACCTGAAAGGCTCTAGCAAGAGCCTGAATCAACACAATCATGTCAGGAGCAGCTTGCCCCTGCATACCTTCAGGTCCAGCGACCCCAGCACCAGCACCAACACCGGTATTATCACCTCCAGCACCACCACCACCGAGTGGTCCACCACAGGGGGAGGAGGTAAATCCGCAACATTCTCAGCATTCTCATCATTCTCATTCTGAGCCATAGCTCTTGTATTCATTCTCATCTCTCTACGCGGCTCCATTTACAAGAAAACAATGCACTGACACAAATGCAATAAACACAATTAGGCTCAATAAGGTAAGTAATCCAAGTACTCAATCTCTTTTTCGAAAACAATTCCTTTCATTAGTTTTGATATGGCAATGGGATCCCCTAACACATTCCAACATAGCATATCATCACAATTGAAACCATGCATCACTATTCATAAAACATTCTTTAACCCAAAAGGCATATCATGCAAATACACATACATTACCCACATAACCATTCCCAATTACACGAGAACCTGGCTCTGATACCACCAAATGTAACTCCCTTAGCCCGGCCTAGACGGTTGACCCGAACTACGAAGATTACATGGGGAAAACCAAAGTCAACACGAAAATCAACCTTGATTTACGACCTTTTTTCTTTTTAATCTTGTCTAGATACACATTAACCCTAACTGAGTACCCACGAGGTACAATAGAGAAAGGCACAGCGATCGGATTTCAAAAAGGGACTCCATTGCACAATATACAAATTTAGGGACCAAAACGTAATTTCTGAAAAATAGAAGGTCTTTACTGATTTTAAAGTTACCAATATGAAATTAGGCAAGTTACATGCTTCTCTGCCAAAATTCAACTTAATTAGACATCTCAAACTCAAGCAATTGCAACTTTAACATTTGGGACTAAAATGTAAAGCTTGCAAACTTCAGCACCATTCAAATCAGTGCCCAACGGTCACTTGTTCCGAAACACTCAACTGCTGTATCGAAACGCAGGATCGGAACGGTGTTGACCGTTTCGATACGCGGGTTGGTTTCGAGACCAGTTTTGAAATAAGGCCTTCCAGTAGCCAAATCGTTTCGGAACACCCCTTAGCGTTTCGAAACACGAAGGCCATTTCAGGCCCCCGTTTCGAAACACTAGAGGGTGTTTTGATGCAGTTTGCCCAGATTCAGTAGCAAAGTCTGGTTTTTCATGCACAAACTCGATCAAACACATCCAAATGACTTCCCAAGCATATCAACAAGTCAACATACATACAAGGTGCACATATAGAGCCACTAAACACCTTCATAGCATCAAACAAGATAATTCATGAGTCTAGAGGCATGCATCCTAATATCCAAACCAAATAAGGAAATCAAACCTCCAAACAAGCAATAAAGGCCATTTACAATTCAAATCAATCAAGGCACACGTGCCACAACCTTAGAAAGTTTAATACATCTCCCAAAACAAAATTTAGGTTCCCATTCCCAATTTATCAAAACTAATAGTGTATGAAAACGTCACCATACGTGAGCTTGGATTCCCTTGGACACACTTAGCTTCCTTGATGCCTTAATCACCTCAATTATCTGCATTATTGGTAAAAGAGAGCGTAAGCACAATTGCTTAGTGAGACAAGCTCTAACTAAAACCAATACAACAATGCATTTTAAGAAAACACTTTTAACAAAGCTTTAAATCCACATGCTCAACTCTTTCTCTTGCTACCTTGAATCATTTTCAAGCAACTCATGCTTCTTTAAATTTAAATACATTAAATTGGCTAATAAGTGATAGTTCATAACCATTCCAACACAAAACATAATCGGATACGCGGATTACAAGCGTTGTCCCACACACTTCATACACATTACCGGACTACACAAGGTTCACACTCAAGAGCAATCCCTCCATTGATATGACACCCGTGGTGGAGCATAACGGTACAATCTCAACCCCTCAACACCACTCATCGGTAGTTGTATAATTCTATTAACGAGGGTAAGGGACACATAACACAAGATCCACACAAGGAATTTACAACCACCGTTGTGATCTTACCCCAATCGTTAGGGTACTTGGATGGAGTTTACGGTACAATCATAACCCCGCAACATCAAAGGCGACTTTACTTACGGTGCACCCAATCCTATAGCCGACTAACTATATCTGATTCAAGTACTTTAAAAACCATTTCATCACTTGCCAATATACAGAAAATACCATCATCAATTCACTGTTTTAAGCATTAATCAAAGCCATCATGCATCTCCATGCATCATAACCAAATTAAAAACATGTTAAACCAAGGATCTCTTACCTTGAGCATCCTTTAATACATGGCTTTCAAAACCTGCATTAATCATGCTAAAACGTGCTTACAAAACAGAAATTAAACATGCATTTCATAACTAATGCATCAAACCATATCTTAGCACATTCGAGGGAGTTTTTCCGAAAACTTACTCTTGAGCTTAGATAAGTTGTTCAGACTTAAACTAAGCTCCTAAAACCTCCAAATAATCGTTTCAAAGCTGGAAAACCATCTCCACTCACCAATTACTTTTCGCTTGCTTGCCGAAACGCCAATTAAGCTTCCGAATCAACTCCAAAGGTATCCGAATATGTCTCCCCTGTTTTAGACACATCAAAGCAGAGGATTAATGCATCATCATGCATTGAAATCTTCAGCCAACACTCCTAAACTCGCTGCTCTACCTAAAACCAACATTTCGGCTACCAAACACAACTGAAATCACCTCCAAACTCTTCAAAAACTTTACCCAGCCAAGATCCATCGCTTCTAATCATTTCTAAACATCAATTAACATCTAAAACAAACCTAAACTCGTCCTTATACCTCCAGCTATAACAGAACACCAAAAACACCTCAAAAACCACCATTTTCTTAAGCAAAAACTTAGGAAACACAACCTATTCGGGATTGGATTGATAAAACCTAATTTCTAACATCATTTAATATCCAAAATACATTAAAGAACCTCCTCAAAATAGAGCCCAATCAATCACAACGAAATTCTTCAAGATCTCTTCCAAAATCTTGAGTTTTAAGCCAAAACATGCTTCTAACATTAAAACCATTTATAAAACTTTAATAAAGGAATGACAACATGGGAATTTTAGTAAAGAACTAAGTATTTATAGGAGAAGAACAATCTTACCTCTAAATGATGATTTCTCCTTGATTTGGGCTAAATTCCTTGAAAATTCAATGTGGAAATCAAAAGGATTTGATGCAAGATTGATTAGGAACCAAAAGATGATGGAAATCTCATCAATTGAAGTGCAAATCTATGTGAAAGTTGCTGGAGAAAAGGTGTTTGGATGATGGGATTTTGAGAGAAAAAGGAATGAGAGAAAATTAGAGAAAAGGTAGTTATGAAAATCAAAAGGTAGTTTTCCTTTTCTTTTCTTTAATTAATACATTACTTAAATCACCCAAATTAAGGAAAAATCTGGAGAAAAACATTTTGGGTAATTATCTCCTTAAAGATTCAAAGTTTCAATCCTTTACAAAACAGTCACTACTAAACTTTGTAAAATTGATTTCACCACTCTCTTACATATATTAAAAGAGGATTTTTAGATATTTTTCTACATTTTTAAAACATCCTGAACTAGGCTTTACCTAAAACCTCCTTTTATATTCGAACCGTTTCTCAGACCGGTCCGACCAAACCCTAAACTTCTAAGCCCAAAATTAGGGTGTTATATCGGTCATTGTTTTTGAGATAACAAAGGAGAACCATTCGACTTCTCCCTAGCACCACCACCGGAAACCATTGGTTTTTCATCTTCTTTTATCGTTGTCGTGCTCCGCCGCCAACCTTCCTTGGACTTGGTTCTGCCGCTGCCGTTATCGTGTCCTTTCCCATGAGTTTGTACCGCTATCTTTTGTGCAACTGTGCGTGATTGGTATGTGAGTTGGGCTTGTGTGTTGATGATATGTGAGGTCAATCTGA
This sequence comes from Hibiscus tridactylites, assembly GCA_958450335.1. NCBI lineage: Eukaryota > Viridiplantae > Streptophyta > Magnoliopsida > Malvales > Malvaceae > Hibiscus > Hibiscus tridactylites. Next base: position 29,653,072 of record OY288290.1, read on the forward strand.
ATGACGCAAATTGCTTAAAGAACTGAATTGGACCAGTTTTGCCCACGTGAAAGTCAAGGTTGGGTGAGCTATTCACCATTTTCGATGTTGCATCATTGATTAATGTTCCCATCTTATTTTTATCACGAATGTTTCTATCTAATATGGGTTGCAACATGTATACATATATATCCTTGTTATATGTGTATAGGCTTCATTACTATTATTGTTTTAATATTACCAGTCAAATATATACATATATATATATATATATATATTACGAGGTTGTGTAATGAAAGTCGAGTTCTGGACCATCTGAACTAAGTCATTTCTAATCGTACTTTAAACTAGTCTGGATATCTCTTGCTTCATCATACACGACCGGCTTGATCTGAACCGTGTGAACTGGACCGAACCTTGACCCGTTTGACCGACCCGAAAGTTGACCGAATTTATCATGTTCACTTTTGACTAAGTTTGACCCGATAGTTGACCGGACCTTTGACTCTTTGACCCATTGACCAAATCTGAATTGTTGACCAGTTTGACCGTTGACTTTGGACTTTGAACAAAGTTAACCAAGAGTTGACTTTTTCAGAAAATGTTTCTCTTGACCTTTTTCAACGTCATGAGTCTGTATCCGCTACCCGTTTTGTCAAATTAGATCCCGAAAGATCCGTTTTGCTAATGTTGAATAATTGTTTTTGGAATTTGATAAGTTATGGTTTTAGAATCTGATTCGAAATATCCTCGTGTTCAGGTGCCGACCTTGAGACCGTTAGGTTAACTCTAGTTGTTCAGACCGATCGTGCACGTTCTTCGAGATCTTTACGTGAGTATATCTTCAGTTCATTTTTTAGTGTTTTAGTTGGTGGCTTAGTGTTAGTAATAAATGTTAATATAGAATTCATACTTCGTAGGTCTTGATTCAGTGAGATCCGAGAGTGAGGCTCGCCCTTCTCGAGATTAGAGCTACTGTTGCTTAAAGGTGTGTCTCTTCCTGTGTTATAAACTTGCCCGTTTCTTCTATGCTATAAACTTGTGTGATTTATTCTGTGTTCTGATTGTGAAAGTTTTCGGATATCATACATAGCATATCAGACTATGTTTTAACTAAAAATCAGATTTACCAAATTGTGAAATATCAAATTTTCGGAATCGTAAAACATCGGATTTATAGTAATGTGCAACTTGAATTTTCATAATTCAAGTTTCAGATGAGACACGAATTTTAAAATCTGCATCATATCATTGTGGGTATATGGTTTGAGATTTGTTCGGGGAAGTTTAGTGGTTTCACCCTTCGAGCTGAATTCCGCTTCGGATCAGTGGTTCCACCCTTCGGGCTGAGTTCCACTTCAGATGGTGACGATGGAGAAAGTAGGTTCTAGGGAACTTTACTTTTCGATGTATCAGAGATGGGTACTATTATTCATGTGCATCAGACATCATATCATCATGATTCAGTTTTGTTGTGTTTTCAGAAAAGTCTTTATCAGAAAATAAAATATTGTTTTGTTTTGTTTTCGTTTGCACTTTAGAGACACACTAAGCTCTCTAGCTTACACCCCTTAGTTTTTACTTTTTAGATATCTCAGACTTATTAGGCGACTCAGTACTTGGAGCATCTCTTATTTATTCAGATAAATTATCATTCAGCATGAACTCTTTGACTACCTTGGATTTATGTTTTAACATTGTTTAGGATATTTGTGTAATATGGACATTGGGACTGTCTATAATTTGGGATTTATTAGATGCATGCATTTACGAATTTAATATTACAGATTTTAATTAATTATCAGAACATCGTTTAAAAGATTGAGTTTTACTTTAATCGGAGTATTTATTGAGTTTTATTTATTTAATCGATTCTTTTGAATTATAAAATATTTTAACCTAAATTGTATCTTGAGGGACAAGTTTTTAATCGACACTTCCTAGATTCAGCCCATTTCTCCTAGGTTGAGTTTAGGGGGTTTAATTTAGTGGTATTAGAGCCAGTTTCAAGCCACGGACTGTGAGGCCTATAACAATTATTTTCAAATGTTTTCGACTTCTGCATGCATCCAAAATATTTTGGGACCTATGGGAATTTTCTGAAAAATATATTATGGTATTCTGTGATTTTGACTTTAATGTTTTCAATGTGTTGAAAAAAAATCTGAGACTCCAGTACCGATTCTGACTCTAGGTTATTACCTTTTGTAGATAGTTCACTATGTCACCGCGTAAGAGTCCTAATTTATCGTTTGTTTGTGGAGGGGTCGTACTGCTGCTTATGGTAGTGATCATCCACCTTCTGTTGGGAAAATGGGAAATCAGAATGAGATATCAGATAATGAGAATGTACCATTGGAAGGACATCAGATTGGAAGTGATGACACTGAAACAGTAGAGCCGGACAGTGCTACGGTTCACCGTGAGTTGCTCCGTTATCTTCGTCAGTCAGAGGGTTCGAGGAAACCCGTATCTACAGAATTCATAGTTGCTAGAATGAATTTGTTTGAGGGTAAAACGGGTACACATCCAGCTAATGTAGAGTATTGGTTAAAGAAGTTACAACGGTTGTTTGTTGAGATGGATTATCCAGTTAATCAGAAATTGTGAGCCGCAATATCTTTGTTAGAGGGTTAAACTCATAATTGGTGGGAGTCAGTGGTTGATATTGTCCCATCTAGTCAAATCACATGAGAGTTTTTTTCGAAAGGCTTTTCAGGATCAGTTTGTGGGAGCTGAATTCCTAGCGAAGTGTTGTGATGAGTTTATGAATCTGAAACAGAACAACATGTCAGTGAATAATAATGAGATAGAGTTTTGGAGGTTGGCCAAGTATGCTCATGAGTTAGTTGCGACTGAGGAAGATAAGTGTGACTGGTTTTTGAAGGGGTTTAGACTGCTGATTTAGAGAGATGTTGCAACACATCATGGCGAAGTGTTCTGTGACATGGTTGGTCGAGCCAAGACTTCTGAGAGGATAATGGAACTTATGGGAAATGAGGGATTTTAGAATTCTGGCCAAGTTAGAAAATAATCGGATATGTCTGTTCAACCAAGCTTTGTCAATTTGTCTGGAAAGAGACCTAAGGATGAGTTTGTTCCTCAGAGTCATCGGAATGTGTGTAACCCCCTTAACCCGGCCCAGACGGTCGAACCGAATTAAGAAGTTTACACGGGGAAAACCAAAGTCAACCCGAAAGTCAACCTTGATTAACGACCTTTTTTTTCTTTTTAAACTTATCTAGATGCACATTAACCCTAGGCATGTTCACAAGAACATCATACTCAAAGATCATAGAATCAGAGAACGTTCAGGGATTCAATTACACAAGTTACAACTTTAGGGACCAAATTGTAAATTCTGAAAATTATAAGGACTTAACCCAAATTAAAGTTACCAATATGAAATTAGTCATGTTTCATGCTTCACTGCCAAATTTCAGCTTAAACGAACATCTCAAACTCATCCAATTGCAGCAACAAGGTTCAGGACCAAAACGCAAAGGTTTCAAAACATTTAACCGTCAATTTCAGTGCCCAACAGTCGAGTGTTTCGGAACAGGGAAGACCCGTTCCGAAACGCGGGACCATTCCGAAACTGGTACCGAAACAGGGCCTGGCAGTGGCCAATCCGTTCCGGAACAGTGCCTTCCGTTTCGGAACACCCAGGCCATTTCAGGCCCCCGTTCCGATACGGTAACACCTGTTCCGAAACAGGTTGCCCAGATTGCAGAAAAATTGCTGGTTTAACATACAATTGACCCATCAAACATGCTCCAAATGCAACCAAACTTTACCAACAAGTCACCCAACATACAAGGAACATAATTGCATCAACCAATCATCAACATGGCATCAATTATGAAAATCCCCAATTCTATAGGCATGCTTCCTACTTAGCAAACCACTCAAGCAACAAAATACCAAAACCACCTCATAAAGGCCAATTACATGTTCCATCATTATCAACAACATAAAACCAATCATGTCCAATCATACACAATCCCATTAAACATCAACATAAGAGATTCTTCCCCCATTGCCTTTATTATCTATAGCTATTAACCGAGACATACATCTCAAGTGGAGTTCCCCTTGAATCCCTTGCTTCTCGCTGTTCCAACTTCAAATATCTGCATTGATGGACAAAAAGGAGCGTAAGCACGTAATGCTTAGTGAGGAATGCTCAAAACCAAAACACCATCAATGCAGCGAGTCATAAAAACCACTTTTTAAAAGCAAACTCGATTCGATAAACCAAAGCAATGTTTGAAAACCCTTTTCAACAACATGCTTAACATCACGCATTTCTCAAACATGTAAACCAACCCTTAGCTTAGAAAGCTAAGTAATCATTCTTAATGCACAAACTTGCAAAACCATCTATTTAACCAATCCATGCATGTACATCATATGCAAGGTTAAATACAAGATCCTTGGAAAACATTTCCACTTCACATCATACTTATCTCATTCTTGAAAATCATTTCAAAGCAAGAAACCTTTAAAAATCACTTGTTCATTCGATTAACCACATGCATTGAACAAATGCAACATATGAACCATAAACTCAACATTTGCATCACATGCCCTTTTAAGCAAGCCTGCACAAGACTTCAATGCATTAAAGAGACTCCATGCACACATGCACCATTCTCAATAGGTAATCAACACTTGTTCAAGCTAACAAGTAAAACATGCATTTATAAAACATTACACACTTCTCATGCAACCGTGCATCATTTCAAGCATCTCATGCTTCATTATATTCAAGAACATTATATTGGCTTCCAAGTGATAAACCATAACCACTTTTCAACTCAACAACCAATCGGATACGCGGATCACAAGCGTTGTCCCCACGCTTCATACACACTACCAATCTCAAGGTCTCCCAAATGGAATTTTAACCACCATTTAACCTTACCATTCACAAGGATCTCATATGGAATTTTAACCACCATATAACCTTAACACTCACCAGATCCTCATATGGAATTTTAACCACCATATGACCTTAACATGCACAAGGTCCCCATATGGAATTTTAACCACCATATATCCTTAGCATCAACCATTGGTAGTTGTATAACATCACTAACGAGATCCGGGACATACTTCACAAGATCCACACATGGACTTTACACCACCATTGTGATCTTAACAAGCACAAGGTCCTCAAATGGAATTTTAACCACCATTATAACCTTTGCTTACCCAAGGTCCTCGAATGGAATTTTAACCACCATTATGACCTTAACACAAGACCCACCCATGGAATTTTAACCACCATGGTGTTCTTAACCATCTCGTTAGTGTACTTGGATGGAGTTACCGGTTCACACTTAACCACTCCACATCCAAGGCGACTTTATTCACGGTGCACCCAATCCTATAGCCGGCTAACTATATCCGATTTAAGTAACCAAGAACCACTTACATCACTTGCCAATATAACAATCTTACCACATTAATCCAATGTTTTACAAGCATAACCCAAATGCTAAAACCAACATTTACCATCATCAATCCACTGTTTTTGAAGCATTACACAAAGCCATTAAACAACATGCAACACTATGCATCAATTCCACAATTCTAATGTACAAAACCAAGGAACTCTTACCTTGAGCATCATTCACACATGACTTTCAAAACCAGCATTAAACCATGCTATTAAATGCTTCCAAAACAGAATTTAAAACATGCAAACCACATGCATTGCAACCAACAATCACAAGTGCTTTTAAAAACCATTTCATAACACAACCAAGAGAGAAATTCCATTTACTTACTCTTGAGCTTAGCTAAGTTGTTTAGACTTAAACTAAGCTCCCAAAACCTTCAAACCTTGGTTAAAAAGCTGAAAACCCAACTTCACTCACCGATACACAAAACAAGGCTAGCCAACAAGCCTTCCAAGCATCCGAAGCCTTCCACACCACCTCTAATGCTCACGGATCAATCTCCCCTGTTTCAAGCACACAACAACAGAGGATTAATGCATCATCATGCATTAAAAACACCAGCAACACACCTAAACCCACTGCTCTTAGCAAAACCAACATTTCGGCTACCAAACACAACCGAAATCACCTCCAAACACTTCCAAAACTTAACCAGCCAAGATCCATCACTTCTAACCATTTACAAACATCAATTAACATTCAAAATGATCCCAAACACGTCCTTATACCTCCAGCTATAACAGATCATCAAGATCACTCCAAAAACCAACAAAAACTCAAGCAAAACTTAGGAAAATCAACCTATTCGGGATTGCATTGATTAATCCTCAATTACTCATCAATTTAACATTCATTTAACATCAAATTGACACCTCAAAACACTGCCCAATCAGATCATACGAAATTTCATCAAAATCAAGCAAATCTTGCATTTAAAAGCCAAGACCAAGAACACAACCTTAAAACCTTTTATAAAACACAAATCTAGGATTGAGAACTTGGGAATTTCAGTAAAGAACTGAGAGTTTAGAGGAGAAGGACGTTCTTACCTCCAAACTTGAGTTTCTCCCTTTTTAGAACCAAAATCTTGAAAATCCAATTAGCAAATGGTGAGGTTTTGTTGAAGAGATGATTAGAGATCAAAAGAGGACTAAAATCTCATGTTTGGACATCAAAATCAGAAGGAAATGCTCTGGAGAAAATGTGTTTGGTTTGAAAGAAAGATGAGAGAAAAATGGAAATGGAAAATTAGGAAAAGTTAGTTAAAAGGCTAAAATATCTTTCCCTCCTTTTTACCTTAATTTTAAACCATTAATAAACCATTTAATATTTAAGAAAAATCTGGAGAAACTCCTATTGGGTAAATAGCTCCTTAAAGATTCAAAGTTTCAATCCTTTTTAAAACAGTCACCCAGTTTTCAAAAATTACATTTTGGTCACTAACCCAAAATGTCACTCTTCCAAACCTCATTTTGTAAAATTGATTCCACCACACTCTTATATACATTAAAAGAGGATTTTAGAACATTTTTCCATATTTTTAATGCAACCCGAACTAGGCTTTCCTAAAATTCACCTTTAATATTCGAACCGCACTCTGACCGGTCCGGTCCAAACCCAAAACTTCTAAGCCCAAAATTGGGGTGTTACAACTCTCCCCCTCTTAGGAAATTTCGTCCTCGAAATTTCAACTGGCGAAATGAGAACAACCAACCTTCTCAAAGCAACACACACAAAGCAACACAGGAGACTTAACCACCACCGAACACTCTCCTCACAAAACTCCACCCAAACTCAACACCACCACAAACTGTTCTCGAATTCTAGAACACTCAAATGTTAACCACATCTTAACCTTTCACACTTCTGGACTGTACATAACCCCAACAATAACCTAAAAAACCTCCAACTTTTACAGCATACACCACCTTAGCTCATAACTCCCAAAACTTGTTCACACAGTGACACCAACCAATCCAGTTCAGCCACCATGTGACCCACAACCTTCACTGCTTCTAAAACTCCTTGCAAAACTACTCAACCTCTTTCAAAGACTACCACAACAAGCAAAAATTCTTAAGCATCAACTGCTTACTCAAACTTCTCAACGTATTGCTAATACTCCTTCACATCCGCCGCTATCATTACCTTAACGATTCACCAGGACTACTCACCTAACATCCGAAAAAATCACATCACAAAGCCCCAACTTTGATTTCGCCAGCCGTTCCACACACCACAAGCTGTCTTCAGACGGAATTTACTTACTCACAACCAGCCAACCACTTCTCACAAAAACCTGTCCAACCAACAATGGCCTTTGATCTTACATTGCCTTTCCACTTCAAGATTGACTGCAACACTTGCCTTACCAGGACACCGCCCAACCTACACATACATAACTAGGTTACGAGACTCATATTCTCCCAGACTAACCCTTTTCTACAACCCACAACACAACACCAATGCCAAGTTACCTCAACACCTTGGAACCCACCCACAACATACAACATCACTTAACTTCCAAGGAACTACAACTTCTACTAGCTATTCACAACCACTTTGACTAATTCTAACTCAAACGGTAATCTCCTCACCACCATACCGCTAAACTCATTAACCATCAAACACCTTCCTTCTACCAACATGCTATACCACACTCACTATTACTAACAACTTGCTTAATACCCTCCATAACTTCTAACATTCACCCATCATCAGAACAACTTTTAAAACCCATCATCCAACCTAACTCTATCACTACACTAAATGACTCGATTAGTTATTAGCGAGTGTGAACGTTCGTATGCATGGTCACCAATATGCCCTATCAATGCATGATGTACATGTATGCAAAACCTCTAATGTCATGTCACATGTATGCATGGACCAGCACATATATAATATAGCATATAACGAATGATTTTAACTGTGCATGTATGTCGGTTCAAACCCACCAATAACATCCTCAGAATCCGTCTAAGAACAACCTCTTATCTCACTTCTAACTTGACCAACTTTATCATTCTAGCAACCCATTATCCACAAGATACACACTAATGCCCTCTTCACACTAAAGTTGTTTTCAAAACAACAACAACTACTACCCAACATGCTAGCAAGGAGACCATACCCATTACGCAAGGAAAGACCAAACCGAAACCAAACTAAGATAACTAGGGCAAAGGTTACATAACAATGTTACATGTACACACCTCACTACCCAGAGCTTCAACAGATGAGCTCTCTTCCTCGCAGAACCATCATTCTCCAGCCGCACCACTGTAGCATCAGCTAACACATTAAGGTCATCACCTTCTCCCTGCGGTAAGGAACCCTGGCTACCCCGAGCAAACTTCAAACACTTACGTCTCAAATGTCCAACAGACCCACAATTCCAGCAGATTTCATTTCCCAAGCTCCTCACATTTTTCTGCTCTTTCTGCCACCTTTGAACTTTGTCTCGGCCGTGCCCACGACCCTTCAGAGACCCTTCTGCTACCACTGAAGCTAATTTTACCACATGAGGAAAATCTCTCTTCACGTGCTCTTTAGAACCACAGTTCCAACAAGCACCTGCGCCCCAACAACCTCCAACATGGCGCCTTCCACAACGGTCACACACCAGTAACTGAGCTTCCACTCCCTGATCAAGCAGCACTTTCCCCAGCTTTGCACCACCGCTCAGACTTTGATTCAAGCAAAACCTCCCATCATATAGCCTCTTATGCTGACCGCTCCCGAGGTCAGTACCCACAACTCCCTGGCTTAAACTTTTCCCATTTCCATAAACTGAAACCACATCCTCACATTGCCCAACCCTTGGGAATTTCCCTCCAAGATACCTTTCATAAAAGGCAGACACAAAGAAGTCCCAATCAATATCTTGGATGTGCGACGCCACCGCCACAGATGTCCACCAGGCACAAGCGTCCTCCAACATCAACGAGACAACGCTCCCCAGCTTACAGGCATAATCACACCCTTCCTGATCCAAAATCAGAACTACAATGGCTAACCAAGCCTCGAACGACTCAGGTGTCGAACCATGATACTCCACAACTCCAAAATCATGTAACCGCTGTTTCGGCAAACCCGCACATCCCACAGCCAGCACATCTACAGGCCTTACTGTTACCAACGCCTGAGATGTTCCCAACACCTCTTGAACAACTGGTGATGAACTCTCCATCACAGAACCAGCTTCTTCCTCCTGTCTCAATACCTCAACACCAAGCACAGAAGACTGAGACAAAACACCTCCACTAAAAGGTGAATTCCACGCCTTAACAACCTGCCCTAAAGCAGCAACCATCTCACCTAACTGCCATTCTTTCATCGATTTCACCATGCTATTAACAACAAACAATCACAACAAACAAACAAATCAATTAGACCAGCTTTAAGCAAGGATTCAAAACTCCAACTCCAAAATAACACAATAGCTATAATAATAAGGCAATGGGTATCCCAAATCCTCTTCTTTCACATGACATAACAGTCAATAAAAACATGGATATCACAACATCAAGCATATCAAAAAACATATTCGATCATGCTTCCATCGAACAACATCCACTCGCAACACCATAGCATCATCAATATCATACCCATTACACTTCCATCATTTATAAAATCAGCTCATAACACCAGCACAACATCAGCACAAATCCACATGAGCTCAAAGAAGATTCTTCACCAAAAAGCATGCTTAAAAACATCAACAATTCGCTCAAAAATGCGCATTTCAACCGACTTTCAACCACGTATCAGAATAACATCAAACACATATTACAACAATTTACCATTTCCCCAAAGCATTCGCAACTCAGCTCTGATACCACCAAATGTAACCCCCTTAACCCGGCCCAGACGGTCGAACCGAATTAAGAAGTTTACACGGGGAAAACAAAAGTCAACCCGAAAGTCAACCTTGATTAACGACCCTTTTTTTCTTTTTAAACTTATCTAGATGCACATTAACCCTAGGCATGTTCACAAGAACAGCATACTGAAAGATCATACAATCAGAGAACATTCAGGGATTCAATTGCACAAGTTACAACTTTAGGGTCCAAATTGTAAATTATGAAAATTATAAGGACTTAACCCAAATTAAAGTTACCAATATGAAATTAGTCATGTTTCATGCTTCACTGCCAAATTTCAGCTTAAACGAACATCTCAAACTCATCCAATTGCAACAACAAGGTTCAGGACCAAAACGCAAAGGTTTCAAAACATTTAACCGTCAATTTTAGTGCCCAACGGTCGAGTGTTTCGGAACAGGGAAGACCCGTTCCGAAACGCGGGACCGTTTCGAAACTGGTACCGAAACGGGGCCTGGCAGTGGCCAATCCGTTCCGGAACAGTGCCTTCCGTTTCGGAACGCCCAGGCCATTTCATGCCCCCATTCCGATACGGTAACACCTGTTCCGAAACAGGTTGCCCAGATTGCAGAAAAATTGATGGTTTAACATACAATTGACCCATCAAACATGCTCCAAATGCAACCAAACTTTACCAGCAAGTCATCCAACATACAAGGAACATAATTGCATCAACCAATCATCAACATGGCATCAATTATGAAAATCCCCAATTCTATAGGCATGCTTCCTACTTAGCAAACCACTCAAGCAACAAAATACCAAAACCACCTCATAAAGGCCAATTACATGTTCCATCATTATCAACAACATAAAACCAATCTTGTCCAATCATACACAATCCCATTAAACATCAACATAAGAGATTCTTCCCCCACTGCCTTTATTATCTATAGCTATTAATCGAGACATACATCTCAAGTGGAGTTCCCCATGATTCCCTTGCTTCTCGCTGTTCTAACTTCAAATATTTGCATTGATGGACAAAAAGGAGCGTAAGCACGTAATGCTTAGTTAGGAATGCTCAAAACCAAAACACCATCAATGCAGCGAGTCATAGAAACCACTTTTTAAAAGCAAACTCGATTCAATAAACCAAAGTATTGTTTGAAAACCCTTTTCAACAACATGCTTAACATCATGCATTTCTCAAACATGTAAACCAACCCTTAGCTTAGAAAGCTAAGTAATCCTTCTTAATGCACAAACTTGCAAAACCATCTATTTAACCAATCCATGCATGTACATCATATGAAAGGTTAAATACAAGATCCTTGGAAAACATTTCCACTTCACATCATACTTATCTCATTCTTGAAAATCATTTCAAAGCAAGAAACCTTTAAAAATCACTTGTTCATTCGATTAACCACATGCATTGAACAAATGCAACATATGAACCATAAACTCAACATTTGCATCACATGCCCTTTTTAGCAAGCCTGCACAAGACTTCAATGCATTAAAGAGACTCCATGCACACATGCACCATTCTCAATAGGTAATCAACACTTGTTCAAGCTAACAAGTAAAACATGCATTTATAAAACATTACACACTTCTCATGCAACCGTGCATCATTTCAAGCATCTCATGCTTCATTATATTCAAGAACATTATATTGGCTTCCAAGTGATAAACCATAACCACTTTTCAACTCAACAACCAATCGGATACGCGGATCACAAGCATTGTCCCCACGCTTCATACACACTACCAATCTCAAGGTCTCCCAAATGGAATTTTAACAACCATTTAACCTTACCATTCACAAGGTTCTCATATGGAATTTTAACCACCATATAACCTTAACACTCACCAGATCCTCATATGGAATTTTAACCACCATATGACCTTAACATGCACAAGGTCCCCATATGGAATTTTAACCACCATATATCCTTAGCATCAACCATTTGTAGTTGTATAACATCACTAACGAGATCCGAGATATACTTCACAAGATCCACACATGGACTTTACACCACCATTGTGATCTTAACAAGCACAAGGTCCTCAAATGGAATTTTAACCACCATTATAACCTTTGCTTACCCAAGGTCCTCGAATGGAATTTTAACCACCATTATGACCTTAACACAAGACCCACCCATGGAATTTTAACCACCATGGTGTTCTTAACCATCTAGTTAGTGTACTTGGATGGAGTTACCGGTTCACACTTAACCACTCCACATCCAAGGCGACTTTATTCACGGTGCACCCAATCCTATAGCCGGCTAACTATATCCGATTTAAGTAACCAAGAACTAATTACATCACTTGCCAATATAACGATCTTACCACATTAATCCAATGTTTTACAAGCATAACCCAAATGTTACAACCAACATTTACCATCATCAATCCACTGTTTTTGAAGCATTACACAAAGCCATTAAACAACATGCAACACTATGCATCAATTCCACAATTCTAATGTACAAAACCAAGGAACTCTTACATTGAGCATCCTTCACACATGACTTTCAAAACCAGCATTAAACCATGCTATTAAATGCTTCCAAAACAGAATTTAAAACATGCAAACCACATGCATTGCAACCAACAATCACAAGTGCTTTTAAAAACCATTTCATAACACAACCAAGAGAGAAATTCCATTTACTTACTCTTGAGCTTAGCTAAGTTGTTTAGACTTAAACTAAGCTCCCAAAACCTTCAAACCTTGGTTAAAAAGCTGAAAACCCAACTTCACTCACCGATACACAAAACAAGGCTAGCCAACAAGCCTTCCAAGCATCCGAAGCCTTCCACACCACCTCTAATGCTCACGGATCAATCTCCCCTGTTTCAAGCACACAACAACAGAGGATTAATGCATCATCATGCATTAAAAACACCAGCAACGCACCTAAACCCACTGCTCTTAGCAAAACCAACATTTCGGCTACCAAACACAACCGAAATCACCTCCAAACACTTCCAAAACTTAACCCAGCCAAGATCCATCACTTCTAACCATTTACAAACATCAATTAACATTCAAAATGATCCCAAACACGTCCTTATACCTCCATCTATAACAGATCATCAAGATCACTCCAAAAACCAACAAAAACTCAAGCAAAACTTAGGAAAATCAACCTATTCGGGATTGCATTGATTAATCCTCAATTACTCATCAATTTAACATTCATTTAACATCAAATTGACACCTCAAAACACTCCCCAATCAGATCATACGAAATTTCATCAAAATCAAGCAAATCTTGCATTTAGAAGCCAAGATCAAGAACACAACCTTAAAACCTTTTATAAAACACAAATCTAGGATTGAGAACTTGAGAATTTCAGTAAAGAACTGAGAGTTTAGAGGAGAAGGACGTTCTTACCTCCAAACTTGAGTTTCTCCCTTTTTAGAACCAAAATCTTGAAAATCCAATTAGCAAATGGTGAGGTTTTGTTGAAGAGATGGTTAGAGATCAAAAGAGGACTAAAATCTCATGTTTGGACATCTAAATCATAAGGAAATGCTCTGGAGAAAATGTGTTTGGTTTGAAAGAAAGATGAGAGAAAAATGGAAATGGAAAATTAGGAAAAGTTAGTTAAAAGGCTAAAATATCTTTCCCTCCTTTTTACCTTAATTTTAAACCATTAATAAACCATTTAATATTTAAGAAAAATCTGGAGAAACTCCTATTGGGTAAATAGCTCCATAAAGATTCAAAGTTTCAATCCTTTTTAAAACAGTCACCCAGTTTTCAAAAATTACATTTTGGTCACTAACCCAAAATGTCACTCTTCCAAACCTCATTTTGTAAAATTGATTTCACCACACTCTTATATATATTAAAAGAGGATTTTAGAACATTTTCCCATATTTTTAATGCAACCCGAACTAGGCTTTCCTAAAATTCACCTTTAATATTCGAACCGCACTCTGACCGGTCCGGTCCAAACCCAAAAGTTCTAAGCCCAAAATTGGGGTGTTACAATGTGAGACCTGTAGCATCGAAAGTTCCGTATGGCAGCATGGGTGGTATAAAAGTTCATCGGCCTATTTCTGTATATGTGGTTATTGCGATAAGACGTATAACAGATAGTGCAGATTGATGAATAGAACATGTTTCAGATGTGATTCTCAGGATCACTACTTAAAGAATTGTCCACGTTCAGCTATTGGTTCATCCGTTCAGATTCAGAGTCATGCATCAGTTCAGGCACCTCACCGAGGTAGAGGGCAGTTTAGGTCAGTTGCGTTTGGTACTACTAGTAGGGGTAGACATGCTCCGAGTGGTGGATTAGCTAGATCCGAGATTAGACGTCTAGGTTCAGTACATCCGACCGGAGCTCGTGTTGGATATGATGATATACATGATGACATGGAAGGTACATCTTAATATGTTTCAGTTCTTTTTCCGGTTCTATGTTTTAGTATTTTCGGTTATGATATATCATGAATTCAGAAAGGGAAAGTATATGCGCATTTTAGTTGGTTATGAGATCCCTTGTTTAAGTCTGAAAATTTCCAAGATGAAATTTCTTTTAAGGAAGGGAGAGTTGTAACACCCCAAAATTTCCCAATTTAGAAAAATTTGAATTTTTAAATCCCAAATTTGGAAACCCTAAATTTTGAAATCCCTAGATTTAAAGACCCTAAATTTGGGAATTTTAAATTTTGAAACCTTAATTTGATCATAGGAGTAAATTGAATATAATCAGAATTTTGTAGCTTAATTCAGAAATTTGGGGTCATTTTGAATGTTTGTAAAGTTATGTTTCTGTTTTGCAAACCCTAAAAATGTTAAGTGACCATATGTGTATTTTGCCCTTTCGATAAGGGTATTTATACCCAATTATAGCACATCCAGAACCCAAATCGGAATCAAAATTTTGACTACCGCTCTATGATATCTTCCTTCTCGCGATATCTATCTTCCCTCGCCCCTCCCTTGTTTTTCCGTTCAAGCTCCGACGAGGGCGTCAACACCATCCGTTCTGCGTGCCACCGCCACCTTTCGTTTTCCCCTCGCCTTCCGACCAAAATCATTTCCCTTTTTGTTCCACATCAGCCTTTGTTTTTGAGATAACAAAGGAGAACTATTCGACTTCTCCTTAGCACCACCACCGGAAACCATTGGTTTTTCATCTTCTTTTATTGTTGCCGTGCTCCGCTGCCAACCTTCCTCGGACTTGGTTCTGCCGCTGTCGTTATCGTGTATTTTCCGATGAGTTTGTACCGCTGTCGTTTGTGCAACTGTGCGTTAGTGGTATGTGAGTTGGGCTTGTTTATAGATGATCTGTGAGGGCAACCTTAATGACGCAAATTGCTTAAAAAATTGAATTGGACCAGTTTTGGCCACGTGAAAGTCAAGGTTGGGTGAGTTATTCACCATTTTCGTTGTTGCATCATTGATTAATGTTCCCATCTTATTTTTATTACGCATGTTTCTATCAAATATGGGTTCCAACATATATACATATATATCCTTGTTATATGTGTATAGGCTTCATTACTATTATTGTTTTAATACTACTCGTAATATATATATATATATATATATATATATATATATATATATATATATATTATGAGGTTGTGTGATGAAAGACAAACTCTGGACCATCTGAACCAAGTCTTTTCTAACCGTACTTTAAACTAGTCTGGATATCCCTTACTTCAGCATACTCGACCGGCTTGTTATGAACCGTGTGAACTGGACCGAACCTTGACCCCTTTGACCGACCCGAAAGTTGACCGAATTTATCATGTTGACTTTTGACTAAGTTTGACCTGATAGTTGACCGGACCTTTGACTCTTTGACCCATTGACCAGATCTGAATTGTTGACCAGTTTGACCGTTGACTTTGGACTTTGACCAGAGTTGACCTTTGACCAGAGATGACCAAGAGTTGACTTTTAGATATTTTGGGTAATTAACTCCTTAAAGATTCAAAGTTTCAATCCTTTACAAAACAGTCACTACTAAACTTTCCAAAAATCGTATTTTTATCACTACACCGAAATGTAGTATTTCCAAACCTTATTTTGTAAAATTGATTTCACTACTCTCTTACATATATTAAAAGAGGATTTTTAGATATTTTCTATATTTTTAAAACATCTCGAACTAGGCTTTACCTAAAACCTCCTTTTATATTCAAACCGTTTCTCAGACCGGTCCAACCAAACCTTAAACTTCTAAGCCCAAAATTGGGGTGTTACATCGACCATTGTTTTTGAGATAACAAAGGAGAACCATTCGACTTCTCCCTAGCAACACCACCGGAAACCATTGGTTTTTCATCTTCTTTTATCATTGTCGTGCTCCGCCGCCAACCTTCCTCGGACTTGGTTCTGTCGCTGCCGTTATCGCATATTTTCCTATGAGTTTGTACCGCTGTCTTTTGTGCAACTGTGCGTGACTGGTATGTGAGTTGAGCTTGTGTGTAGATGATATGTGAGGTCAATCTGAATGACGCAAATTGCTTAAAGAACTGAATTGGACCAGTTTTGCCCACGTGAAAGTCAAGGTTGGGTGAGCTTTTCACCATTTTCGATGTTGCATCATTGATTAATATTCCCATCTTATTTTTATTACGAATGTTTCTATCTAATATGGGTTCCAACATGTATACATATATATCATTGTTATATGTGTATAGGCTTCATTGCTATTATTGTTTTAATATTACCAGTCAAATATATATATATATATATATATATATATATATATATATATATATATATATATATTACGAGGTTGTGTAATGAAAGTCGAGCTCTGGACCATCTGAACCAAGTCTTTTCTAACCGTACTTTAAACTAGTCTGGATATCTCTTGCTTCAGCATACTCGATCGGCTTGATCTGAACCGTGTGAACTGGACCGAACCTTGACCCGTTTGACCGACCCGAAAGTTGACCGAATTTATCATGTTGACTTTTGACTAAGTTTGACTCGATAGTTGACCAGACCTTTGACTCTTTGACCCATTGACCAGATCTGAATTGTTGACCAGTTTGACCGTTGACTTTGGACTTTGAACAGTGTTGAGCAAGAGTTGACTTTTTCAGAAAATATTTCTCTTGACCTTTTTCAACGTCATGAGTCCGTATCCGCTGCCCGTTTTGTCAATTTAGATCTCGAAAGATCAGTTTTGCTAATGTTGAATAATTGTTTTTGGAATTTGATAAGTTATTGTTTCAGAATTTGATTCGGAATATCCTCGTGTTCAGGTGCCGACCTTGAGACCGTTGGGTTACCTCCAGTTGTTCAGACCGATCGTGCACGTTCTTCGAGATCTTTACGTGAGTATATCTTCAGTTCGGTTTTTAGTGTTTTAATCGGTGGCTTAGTGTTAATAATAAATGTTAATATAGAATTCATACCTCGTAGGTCCTGATTCAGTGAGATCCGAGCGTGAGGCTCGCCCTTCTCGAGATTAGAGCTACTGTTGCTTAAAGGTGTGTCACTTCCTGTGTTATAAAATTGCCTGTTTCTTTTATGCTATAAACTTGTGTGATTTATTCTGTGTTCTGATTGTGAAAGTTTTTGGATATCATGCATAGCATATCAGACTATGTTTTAACTAAAACTCAGATTTACCAAATTGTGAAATATCAGATTTTCGGAATCGTAAAAATCAGATTTATAGTAATGTGCAACTTGAATTTTCATAATTCAAGTTTCGGATAAGACTCAGATTTTAAAATCTGCATCATATCATTGTGGGTATATGGTTTGAGATTTGTTCATGGAAGTTTAGTGGTTTCACCCTTCGGGCTGAATTCCGCTTCGGATTAGTGGTTCTACCCTTCGGGTTGAGTTCCACTTCGGATGGTGACGATGGAGAAAGTAGGTTCTACGAAACCTTACTTTTCGGTGTATCGGAGATGGGTACTATTATTCATGTGCATTAGACATCATATCAGCATGATTCAGTTTTGTTGTGTTTTCAGAAAAGTCTTTATCAGAAAATAAAATATTGTTTTGTTTTCGTTTTCACTTTAGAGACACACTAAGCTCTTTAGCTTACACCCCTTAGTTTTTACTTTTTATATATCTCAGACTTATTAGGCAACTCGGTACTTGGAGCATCTCTTATTTATTCAGATAAATTATCATTCAGTATGAACTCTTTGACTACATTGGATTTATTTTTTAACATTGTTTGGGATATTTGTGTAATATGGACATTGGGACTGTCTATAATTTGGGATTTATTGGATGCATGCATTTACGAATTTATTTTTAGAGATTTTAATTAATTATCAGAACATCGTTTAAAAGATTGAGTTTTACTTTAAACGGAGTATTTATTGAGTTTTATTTATTTAATCGATTCTTTTGAATTATAAAATAATTTATCCTAAATTGTATCTTGAGGTACAAGTTTTCAATCGACACTTCCTAGATTCAGCCCATTTCTCTTGGGTTGAGTTTAGGGGGTTACAATATCTATCCACATCCCTCCCGTTTTGGGAACATCGAGAGACCTCAGTCTGTGACATAGTCTTTTGCTAAAGTCGCATCCGTTGACAGCACTGGAGGTTCGAATCGAGCCAACCAACATCCACTCTGCAATTATTGTCAGAATAGGCACCCAACGGGTCAATGCCGTAAGAAGACCGGAGCCTGTTACTACTGTGGTGAGAAGGGTCACTTTATACGTGACTGTCCTTCGAATGCAACTAATTCTATTGCTACACCGACTATTGCTTCTTCTTATGCTCAATCCTTTCGAGATAAATGATCGAGCCAAGGATTATCGGGAACTTTTGAGCGATCGAATGGTTTAGAGAAACCCTTTAGCAAGCAAGATTTAAAAGCTCATGTCCAAATGTATCATGTGAGGAGCAGAGAAGAAGAGGATGAACCTGATGTCATTGTAGGTACTATCGAGCTATATTCACATCCTTATATGTATTGATTGACTCTGGTTCTACTCATTCTTTTATAAGTACCATTGTAATTAAGAAATACAATTTGTCTTCTGAACCAATAGCATCTAGAATTTCTATAACCAATCCTCTAGGAGATTGTGTCACCATGAGAGTAGTGTGTAAGAACCACCCCTTAATGATCCAAGGAATTCCTTTTCCGGCCAATTTGTTGGCTTTATCGATCCATGAATTTGATGTCATCCTAAGCTTAGATTGGCTTAGTGAGCATCAAGCCTGGGTAGATTGTTGTAAGAGGAAATTGTATCTTTGGGTCTAGGTAAGGAGAGTGTTGTATTGATGAACGCGAGAAATCCATCATTGTACTATATGGCGTTGGAGTCTAAAGACGAGCTATAATTGTGAGATATTGACACCGTATGTGAATTCTCTGATGAACTTTCGGG
Source organism: Hibiscus tridactylites (assembly GCA_958450335.1). Classification (NCBI taxonomy): domain Eukaryota; kingdom Viridiplantae; phylum Streptophyta; class Magnoliopsida; order Malvales; family Malvaceae; genus Hibiscus; species Hibiscus tridactylites. The sequence goes on from OY288290.1 coordinate 29,672,723, forward strand.
ATTGCTCCCAACTCGTGAAGTGGAGTTTGGCATTGAGGTGCAACCTGGACTACTCTAGTTTCAGTTGCACCATACCGTATGGCAGTTGTGGAATTCAAAGAATTAAAGACTCATATTTAAGACTTATTGAACAAGGGTTTTATTCAACCGAGATCTTCACACTGGGGAGCTCCGGTCCTCTTTGTTAAGAAGAAAGATGGTTCTATGTGACTATGCATTGACTACCGACAATTGAACAAAGTAACCATCAAGAATAAATATCCACTACCTAGAATAAACGACCTTTTCGATCAACTAAAAGATGCCACTATGTTTTCCAAGATCGACTTAAGGTCGAGCTACTATCAAATGAGAGTTAAGGAGTGTGATGTACCAAATACTGCCTTTTTTACAAGATATGGACACTACGAATTTTTGATGATGCCCTTTGGGTTAACCAACGCACCGATGGCTTTTATGGATTTAATGAATCGGGTCTTTCGACCCTATCTTGAAAAGTTCGTAGTGGTGTTTATAGACGATATATTTATATGTTCCTAGAATAAAGCGGAGCACCGAGATCATCTTTGTATTGTGCTTTAGACCTTGAGAGAAAAGCAATTGTACACAAAGTTCTCTAAGTGTGAGTTTTGGCTCACCGAGGTTGCCTTTCTGGGACATATCGTATCGGCTTCGGGTATTCAAGTGAACCCGAAGAAATCCAAGCTATTGTAGATTGGCATCCACTGAAGGAGATTGGTGAAGTAAGAAGCTTCCTTGGGCTTGCTGGCTATTATCGAAGATTTGTGAAAGGGTTTTCTATGATAGCATCTCCTTTAACTAAATTTTTGAGTAAGGAAGTTCCTTTTGTTTTGACCGAAGCTCAGCAGTGGAGTTTCGATCAGTTGAAACAAGTATTGACCCATGAACCTGTTCTAACCCAACCCGAGTCTAGAAAAGACTACACAGTTTATAGTGATGCTTCGCATCTTGGGTTGGGATGTGTATTGATGCAATAAGGTAAAGTCATTGCTTTTGCTTCGAGACAACTTAAGCCACACGAGATGAATTACCCCACCCACAACCTTGAATTGGTTGCAGTTGTCTTTGCATTAAAAATCTGGAGACATTATCTCTACGAAGAAAAATGTTATCTCATTACCGACCATAAGAGCCTTAAGTATCTGCTGACTAAAAAGGAATTGAACCTTCGGCAACGGATGTGGATGGAACTCCTTAAAGATTACGATCTTGTAATTGATTACCACCTGGGCAAGGCCAACGTTGTAGCTGATGCACTCAGCCGCAAACCTTTTTCTGGTAACCATTGACTATAAATTTGGAGTTATACATATTGTATAGTACGTTAACTTATAGTAACATTGCTATATTGTAACCCCTCGAGCAATTAACGCTCACTCCTGACTTCGGAAGCACCGCTGCTTTGTAGCTAAACTTCAAGTTCAGTCTACCATTGTTTCACGAATCAAGGATTTGCAAGAGCAAGATCTTGAGCTTCAATTCATTGTCTCAAAGCTATCGGACAACCCTGACTTCAGAATTAATTCAGAAAGACACTTGTGTTTTCATGACCGAGTCTGTGTGCCTAATGATGAATCTCTTCGTACGGATATTCTTTTTTATGCTCATTCGAGTTCTTTTTCTGTCCACCCCGGGTCTATAAAGATGTACAAGGACCTGCGAGAACTTTATTGGCGGTCAGGCATGAAGCATGCCATAGTTGGCTTCATTTCTAAATGTCTAACGTGCCAACGTGTTAAAGCAGAACATTGTGCTCCTACTGGATTATTGCAGTCTATCAATCCACCGAAGTGGAAGTGGGAAAAGATCACTATAGATTTTGTTAGTGGTTTACCATTAACTCCCGCGAAGCATGATACCATATGGGTCATTGTAGATCGTTTCATGAAGTCAGCTCATTTATACCGGTCGGAATGGACTACAGTCTCTCTAAACTAGGTGACTTGTATATCAAAGAAGTAATTCGACTCCACAGAGTACTTAAGTCTATTATCTCTGATCGAGATCCCCAATTTGCCTCTCAGTTTTGGAGAACCTTGAAAGAAGCTTTGGGCACCAGAGTTAATCTTAGCACAACATTTCACCCTCAATCTGACGGTCAGTCAGAAAGGGTAATCCAGGTAAATCATCGAAAAATTTGTCCATTGAAATCTTAGAATATTGCATCGTTATTGAACCTTTCTATACAGATCTTCGAAGACATGCTTCGGGCATGCATTATTGACTTTGGTGGGACTTGGGAGAAATCTCTACCCCTTGTTGAATATGCCTAAAATAATAGTTACCAAGCATCAATCCAAATGGCCACTTATGAAGCATTGTATGGTAGGCGATGTATAACTCCATTGTGTTGGTTGGACCTTTGCGAGGGCAAGATGTTAGGCCCTGACTTGCTTCATGAGACTGAAGAGCATGTCACCATTATCCATGATCGTTTAAAGGCTGCCTTTGATCGACAAAAGGCATATTCTTATCTTAGGAGAAGAGATAACGAGTATGAAGTTGGCGAAAAGGCCTTCCTCAAGGTATCACCATGGCTGAAGCTTTTAAGGTTTGGCAAGAAGGGAAAATTGAGTCCCCGATTCATTGGACTCTTTAAACTCATTGAAAGAATTGGCCTCGTAGCATATCGACTATTGTTACCCTCAGAATTGAGTAACATTCACTATAGTTTTCATGTATCGATGCTTCGGAAGTATCATTCTGATCCTTCACAAATTGTGGAACCTGAATCTGTGGAACTTTGACAAAATTTATCCTACGAGGAAGAATCAGACCAAATTCTAGCAAGGGAAGTCAAAAGGCTACGCAAAAAAACAATACCACTTGTTAAAGTGCTCTAGAGGAGCCACACCGTTGAGGAAGCCACTTGGGAACCTAAAGAGACCATAAGACAACAGTATCCACATCTCTTCAGTTTAAGTAAATTCGAGGACGATTTTTTCTTAAGGGGAGAGAGTTGTAACACCCTAAAATTCAGTCTAGTCGGAATTGGGTTCTGGTGATCAAAAATGTTTACATTGATGAAGTTTAAATATTGTATCGACTAGTTAATTATTGATATCGGGCCCTAATTAAGTTAAAATATTGTCATTGGATTCTATTGAATAGTATTGAAACCTATTTAGTGACTATATTGAAGAAAATGCAAGTTGGGGAGTAAAACCATAATATGGTAAGAGTTGAGGGACTAATCTTGCAATTAGCCCATCCTCAAATAAATTTAGCCTACGTGGGATTGTCTGAGAGCTTTCCTTCAATTGAAGGAAAGCTACATAGCTTAAGTATATTGTAAAATAAAGGAAATAATGAATAGAAACTCACCGACCTTTGAAAAGGATTCATCTTCATAGCTATCTGCATCTTTATCTAAGCAAGCACCTCCATTGGATATAATTTTAAGCCTTGCACTTTCTTCATTCTATAGATATCGAATCGTTGCCATCGATCGGGTAAGCTATATTCCTCAACTAATTATGGAATTCCATGGATATATCAAGCTTAATCTTAAGCTATGGTTTTGACTATCCATGGATATCTTATCTTTGTCATCCATATTGAAATCGAATATAGATTTTGATGTTGTTATATCGATTTTGATATCGAAATATAGATCCTAACAATCTCCCTATCGATTTCCTAGCTCAAGAAGTTGATAAAGAGCATTCATCGTCTCCATCCAAAGCTAGGAACAAGGGTATTATTATCTGAGAGCCTTGAAAACTTTGGATTGTCAAGGTGAGTGTAGTCCGTGTCTCGGGATTAGGCGAAAAGCCTTCCCGAATCTTTATTTGATGATTTAGATTGTATCACTAATATTGTCATTAGAGAAATTGCATTGGATGGTTAGTCGGACACCTTGGTAAGTGTCGGTAAGTTTGTTGTTGAACATCGGTCATAGTTATTGGTATCGTTATTGAGCATTGTCATTGTATCGATATTGTTATTGAAACAATCCTAAGAAATCATTGATTATTATTATTGGCATCGAACCATGAAACATTGATTATAATACATATTGGCTATCGATAATATTGAAATCATTGGACACCGGAATACTCATTGATTATTGAAATAGATATGAACATAGGAACCTTGGATTTGAATAGACATTGGATACAATTGACATGCCATAGAATTCATGAGATTAGTGTACGAATGGACTACGGTCCTAAGGCTACAACCTATATTGATTTGGTGAGGCGGAGGGATGTGTGTGGATATTGGTCATATTGGCAAGGCAGAGGGACTAGACCATTCATTCATTTGGCGAGGCGTAGGAATTCGTGTATCCACTATCTAGATTCAATCTAAGGATTAATGATGAAAAGAATATGTTAAACATTGTATATTGTTGCATAGCCTTGACATTCATAAGCATGTGATCATATATGTATATATTGATATTTTACATATTGGTGTTCATATTGCTTATGACTACCTCACTAGGCATTGTATGCCTAACGTGTCTCATCTCATGCATTTTCAGGTTGAAGGGATCGTGTGTCGGAAGATCGGATAAGCAAAACAAGACGAGTCACTACAAGCCCTAAAGTAATGTGTTTTGATCTTATGAACTCCTAGGAAGGTGGCAAAGCAGTTGAACTAGTCATTTATTCCCATTTTGTTATGTTTGTGGTATGCATATGTTGTAATATGGCTAATGGCCCTTAATGGCCTTTTTGGTTGGCTTAAAATGGTTTAAAAGTGCATACTTGGCTCAAAAAGGTCAAAATATAGTAAACGTATTCGTGTGATCATGAAAATTGGCATGCTAGTAGTTTATACCATTGAAATATTGTGTGTGAAGTTTCGTTGCATTTGGACATCATTAGTGGGTCAATATGAATAAAAACCAGCAAATATCTGTCATTACAAGTCAGACCGTATCGAAACGGGTGATGACGTTTCGATATGCATAAGCATAATTGAGCCTGAGGAATAGGGTGTATCGGAATGCTCCATGGTTGTTTCGAAACATTTTGCCTCTAGAATCCTTTGTTTTGATACGAGTTTATAGCGTATCGAAACGAGTCAAAAGAAGTTAACTCGTTTCGATACAAGACGTGCATGTATCGATACGACAAAAAGGATAAAGTTAACAAGGGTTGACCATCGTACACCCATTTCGAAACAGCCCTAAGATGTTTCGATACGGGGTTAGTTAAGTTAGTTAAAGGCATATTAAACAGTTTGAAAGGTTCACAATTTAGTCACCGAATATTGAAAGATTAAATTGATTGAGCTAGGGGTCTCTAAATGGTATGAAATTTTACAGGTGTGTCAATAATGTTGTGAATTCTAATCTTGTAAATTCTATTTCTCTAAAGGACCTCTAAATTGTTAAATTTATAGTTTAGCCCCTAAGACTTATATTATTTGCAATTTAGCCATGATTGTTTAATTATTGCTTCGTATGGATTAAATGGACTAAAATGTATTGAGGCATTGTATTATTGTGTTATATTGTCTTAAAGGTTATTATAAAAAAGAAATTTTGTTGCTCTATTTATTGTATTGAACACCGATCTCACCTTTCGACCCGGTTCTTGACCAGACCGAGAAGGGGGTGTTACATACAATGGCTTCTTCCAGGAAGTGATTCATGTCCAAGGCTTTTTGAAAGACCCCTGAGGCGTTAGACTTTCTCTAGAGGGGACCGTCCAGGTCCCCGTACTTAAAGTAGCGCTTGTTCCCCTCGAAGATGGAGGAGGTGGCGCTGATTCAGTGGATGAGTCGGCCCAGGCCAAGCACCTTGCGCTTTAGAGAAAGGTCATTGCCGCAATGGTGACGGTTGAGGATTATGCTTGGAGGGTTGAGTCGGGTGATATTGTGGTAACATTCTTGCATTTGTATCTTAATTTTTATTTTGGGTTTTCAGTTAATTATAGTTTAGTGTGATTTTTGTTATCAATTTAGGGATTTTGATGCTCAATTTCAGCTACATTTACGTTTTTATTGGTAAATTGACATTTGGTCGTATGTAGTGTGCAATTTGTTATGCTTTATTTAAGTTTTATTTTGCAAACTTTTTAGCTTGGATTCCGCTTTGTATGTATTCATATGTACTATCCTCGATTTCGACAGCATAAAGATGTTTTGTGAAGTGAGCTCGTGAATACTACTATTGAGTTTGAGCTAAATCGGAGAGGAGGATCCAATAGTTGGGTTTCTAGTTCGTTCTGGTTTTATATTGGGTTGTTTATGCTCATTTTTACTGGAACTATAACTTTGTAAAATAAAAGGGTCATATGCTAAGATTGGTTACCATTTTATGTAGATTTCTTTTTTTTTCTTTGCTTTCTGAGAAGTGATGATGTCCTTTTCCTTTCTAGTTTGCATCAAAATGTTCTGTTGTAGATGAGCTAGGACAGTCCAACGCAAATCTAATGTGTCGCATGTGCTTTTTGGGTGAAAATGAAGGAGGTGAGAGGGCAAGAAGGATGCTTTCTTGCTAAAATTGTGGCAAGAAGTACCATAGAAGCTGCTTGAAAGCTTGAGCTAAACGTAGAGGCGGATAATTTACTATGTTGTTATCTTATACTACCGTCATAGTGCAGTCTTATACATCTGGCATAATGGTAGATCTATTTCATTGGAGTTCTTGGACTTACCCTTACTGTCAAACCTGCGAGGTAATTTATTTTGCATTTTAATACATGTTTTCACCCAATTGTGTTTTAATTTTTGGTTGCCGAAGTACTGGAGACCCAACTAGACTCATGTTCTGTAAAAGGTGTGATGGTGCATACCATTCCTACTGCCAACATCCATCACAAAATGTTTGATTTTCATTGTTTGTGCTTAGTTTTATACCTTCATTACGAATGGAATGACTCACATAGTTTTTGGATATGCATAATGGTTCTTTTGGGCAATATTTGTGCCCAAAACATACAAGGTGTCACAGGTTTGGATCCAATGTCCTTGGAAATGGTTTAAGTGTGCAATATGATCTGTAACCAATAAAAATAAAGCTTTTGCACTGAAAATTTTACCTTTCTGAAGATAAAAAGAAATTGTTCTTTTTATTAGAAATCTGAGTAAAAACTCTACACAATGCATAGGTTACACTCGACACATATACTTATAGCCTAGGACTTTAGTTTACATTAGGAATCCTACTTTACATTAACTACTTACTCTATCATTAGGTAATTCAACTAAGACACTAACTCTACTAGTACAATTTAACTACAACAATAACTCTTTTACTCGTCTAAACTAACACTCCCCATCAAGCTTGAATATAAATTTGTCGAAAAGAGCTTTTGGCAGAGCTTTGGTTAGTACATCTCCCACATGTTCTTCTGCTGGTACATATTATAACGAGGCAACTCCACTAGTAAGCTTCTCTGCGATGAAGTGTCTGTCAAATTCAACATGTTTTATTCTGTCATATTGAATGGGATTTTTCGCAATCTGAATGGTTGATTGATTATAACAAAAAAAACTTGAAAATCTTCTACTTGAGTCATTCAAAGCAAGTTCTTTGAGTAACTTCACTAGCTAGATACCTTCACACATGCCCAAGGCTAGAGCTCTATATTCAACCTCTACATTGCTTCTTGAGATCACATATTGCTTCTTGCTTTTCCATGTCACCAAATTACCTCATACGTATGAACTGTACTCACTGGTTGATCTCCTATCAGTCAGTTCACTGGCCCAGCTTGCATCTGTAAATATCTGAACTGTTTTATTAGATCTCTTCTTGAAAATTAAACCATGTCCAGGTGTACCTTTCAAGTAACGCAAAATCCTCTTTGATGCTTACATATGTTCATGCCTTGGATCTGTCATGTGTTGGCTTACAATATTAACTGCAAAAGATATATTTGGCCTTGTTAGTGACAAATAAATTAATTTTCCTACCAGTCTCTGGTACAACCCCTTATCTTCCTTGGGACTGTCATCAACCTTACTGAATTTTAAACCAGTTTCCATAGGCGTATTTGTAGGTTTACATCCAAGTAGCCTAGTTTCTGTCAGTAAGTCTTAAACATACTTCCTCTGATTTATGACTAGTCCTTTGCGTGATCGTGCAACCTCCATGCCTAGGAAGTATCTAAGTTTCCCTATGTCTTTGATTTCAAATTCCTTGCTAAGGAATGCTTTTAATCGACTCACTTCTTCTTCATCATCACCTGTTAGAATTATATCATCCACATAAACAATAAGGATAGCCCTTTTGTTTGATGATGTTACCTCAGAGAACAGAGTGTGATTTGTCGTTGACTGTTTGTAACTATTCTCCAAAATAACCCTAGTGAATCTTTCGAACCATGCTCAAGGTGACTGTTTTAGGCCATAGAGTGCCTTGTTTAGCTTGCAAACTTTTTGATTCTGTCCAACACCCTCAAGCTCTAGTGGAATCTGTATATAGACCTCCTCCTCAAGGTTACCATTAAGGAAAGCATTCTTACTATCAAGCTGGTGTAATTTCCAATCACAATTTACAGCAAGACTCATTAAAACTCTAATAGAATTAAGTTTGGCAACAAGAGAAAATGTCTCCTTATAATCAATATCATAAGTCTGTGTAAAACCTTTAGCAACCAACCTGGCTTTATATCTTTGTATACTCCCACCTGAGTTGTATTTGATGGCAAATGCCCACTTACAACCAACGATTTCTTACCTTGGGGAAGGTTTGTAATGGTCCATGTACCATTTTTCTCAAGTGCCTCAATCTCCTCTTGAACAACCTTTCTCCATTATGGAATCTGCAAGGCCTCCTCAACAATTTTAGGAATTTGTTCACCATCTAGGGATGTTGTATAAGCCTTAAAAGAAGACATCAAATTCCCATAGGCAGCATACCTCTGAATAGGCAAATAGTCAAATTCAGGGAGATGAGAAGGAATGCCAGTAGAATCATTACCTCCATTGTCTTTACAGGCAGCTGAACTAAACTCAAATTCTTGACAAGCACTGGATTTTAGAATGGTCTCTAGAATAGTTCTCCTTTTTCTAGTGTAAACTTGTAACTGTTTAGGAGGATGTAAAGGGGATTTGTTTGTGGTTTGAGTTTCTGTTGGTGATGATCATGGAGTAGACAAGGGAATAGGTGAAGAAATCAAGGGAGTTGAAGAATTATGAGGCTCAAGTGGAAATGGGCAAGATGGAATTAAGGAAGGAAAAGGAGTAGAAGAAACATGTATGTGAGAAGGCTAGAATGTATCATCATTCTCCCCCTGAATTGCAGCCGTCGAATAGTAAGGTTCATGTTCAAAAAAATTGAAGGTCCAAAGAAACAAAAAAATTGCGTGAAGGAGGATAGTAGCATTTGTTGCCCTTCTTTATTGAAGAATACCCCATGAAGACACACTTAAGGGATTTAGGGTCAAGATTAGAACTAGATGGATTCAAATTTTTAACAAACATGGTACACCCAAAAACTCTTAAAGGAAGAATAGATGACAAGGGTTTAAAGTGAGGAAAAAAGGATAAAAGAACATCTCTAGGTGTTTGAAAGTTTAAGACTCGACTAGGCATACGATTAATCATATAAGTGGATGTTAACAAGGCCTCTTCGCATAAACATTTAGGAACATTTTGGGTGAACAAAAGAGCTAGGTTACCTCTAGTAGATGCCTAATTTTTCTCTAAGCTATCCCATTTTGTTGGGGTCTATCAACACAATAACTAATATGTACAATTCCTTTTTCTTTCAAAAAAATAATCTAGGGACTGATTAAAAAAACTCTCTCCCATTATCAGATTTAAAGGTCTGAATTTTAGTGTGAAATTGGGTTTCAACCATGGTGTAAAAAGTCTCAAAAACCTTTGCAACATCTGACTTTTCTTTCAATAGGTAAGTGCAGGTTGTTCGACTATGGTCATCAATGAAAGTTACAAACCATATGCTACCTGTAACATTCTTCATTTTAGAAGGACCCCAAACATCACTAGTATAAGAGAAAAATGATGTGAGGGTTTATAAATAGTTGGAAAATAAGATTGTCTTGTTTGTTTCGCAAGAGGACAAATAGGACATTGAAAAGAAGATGGCTTTTTATTAACAAATAATTAAGGAAACAACTTTTCAATATAATAAAAATTTGGGTGCCCTAATCTAAAATGAAATAGCATAACATCTCATTGTCCTAAGGAAGCAAAACAAGATGGAGATGAAGGAGTACGTGATCTTTTACTGTAACCCCCTTGACCCGGCCTAGCCGATAGACCAAACCGAACAGGTCACACGAGGAATATTGAAGTAAACCGGGAAGGTTTACCTCAATAAGCGACTCTTTTTCTTTTTATCTTGTCTAGATGCACGTTACAACCCTAAGTCTTAAACGATTTCAGCAGAACGCTTGTGACACCAACCACACATCAATTGAACTCAAAACAACATTTAGGGACCAAAATGTAAACTTTTAAAATTCCAAGAGTTTTTCGGAATTTCGGATTACCAACCTTTAATTAGTTTTATTGCATTCATCTCTGTCAAAACTCAGCTCAAAATAATCAATCAAACTCATTTAATTGCATCAACAACATTCAGGGACTAAAACCCAAAGAATCAGAACTTCATAACATGCCATTAACCAACTTAACTACCACCTGTTTCGGAACACTATGGCCCTGTTCTAAAACACAGAGCGTTCCATTAACTAACATAACTGTCACTTTTTCTGAAACACTAGGCCCTGTTTCGAAACACGAACTCATACCGAAATGCCTTAGAAGCGTTTCGAAACCATGGTTTCCAGTAGAAAATCGTACCGGAACAGACCTTACTCGTTTCGATACACCAAGGCAATTTCAGGCACCTCGTTTCGATACAGGCTCGAGTGTTTCGAAACACTTGTGCCTCTAACGACATATTTTGCTGGTTTTTCACCCAAAATTCCAACTTAAACCAATCCGACATGTTTCTAACATGCATACATCATACATAAAGGATAATCTAAAGGCATGGATCCTAGCAAGTAAGCCACTCAAGAGTCAACACTTAAACCAAAACTTCAAACACCAATTAAAGGCCTTTTTCAAGTATAAAAGCATATAGCAAACATGATCAAAGGTGTGCATATACATCACCCAAACAAAACATGAAATCCCCCATTGCCCTTATTACTTTAGTTCATAACTGAAACATACTTTCAAAGTGAAGTCTTCTTAGATCCCCTTGCAAGTTGCTGCCTCCAAACACTTAGTTATCTGCATTGATGGACAAAGGAGAGCGTAAGCACATAGCTTAGTGAGGAATGCTCAAAAACCAAAACCACCATCAATTCTTAAAATCATTTTCACATTTTTGAAAACCATCATGCCCTCTTTGTAATCCATGCACTTCATCATTAAAATCATCATGTTATACACCATGCAGCAAGTATCAAATACTTCAACAGCAAAATCCGTTGCTAACGTATATATCAAGCCTTTCATGCATATCTACCAATATGCAAAGCTTTTAAAGTAAAACAAGCACTTTTCATACTATGCATCCATAAACATTTCCATAGCAATTAATCAATTATATTGGCTCACAAGTGATCAACAACATTCTCATTTCTCAAAAAGCATATCACATACACGGATTACCAAGTGTTGTCGCAAACACTTCATACACTCTACCGGCACCTCAAGGCTCACACACGGGAGCTACCTTCCACCATTGTGACACCTGTGGTGGAGTATTCAGTACAATCACAACCCCTCAACACCACTCATCGGTAGATGTATAGCCCATTTACGAGAGACGGGACACCATACAAGGTTTGCATACGGGAGCTATCCTCCACCATTGCAACACCTTAACATTCCTCGATCGTTAGGGTACTTGGATGGAGTTTTCGGTACAATCCCAACCCCTCAACATCCAAGGCGACTTGTTTATAGTGCACTCAATCCTATAGTCGACTAACTATATTCGATTTCATTTGCAAAACACTTTAAACAACATCACTTGCCAATATAATTCTCTTTTAATGCAAACCTCATTGTTTTTCAAAGCATTCACAATAAGCCATATTCCAAGCATTAAACCATGCCTCATAAAACAAGTATAACACATACTTACAAGGATCACTTACCTAGTGCATCCTTCAACAATATGGCATCATAAAAAGCATATTATATGCTGAAAACATGCTTTAAAATAGTAGGTAAACACATTTAAAAACAAGTGCATCCACAAGCTTACAATAGCACAATCCGAGGGAGAAAGTCACTTTACTTACTTTCGAACTTAGTAAAGCGTTTCAAGCTTACACTAAGTTCCTAAAACCACTTTAAAAGTGTTTAAAAGCTGGAAATCCCATTTCCACTCACCAACACGCAAAACCTCAATTGCTGACGCGAAAAACAAGCGTCTGAAGTCTCCGAAACTTCGCCGAAAGCTTCTGAAGAATTCTCCCCTATTTATACCACATAAGAACAGATGATTAATGCATTAAAATCACCAGCAAACACTAAAATCTCGCATCTCTGCCCAAAGGCACCAAAATACCCATCCGAAACAACCGAAGTCACATTCGATTGATTGCTAAACTCAACCCAGCCACCAACAAACACTTCCATCACATTTTAACCATAAATCAACATCCAAAAACATCATAATATCATCCTTATACCTCCAGCAACTCAGATTTCACATTTTTAAGCCAAAAAACCCAAAACTAACAACCAAGACAATTAGAGATCTCAATGATTTTGGGATTATTATGATCAAAGCTCATTATTAACATTATTTAACATCCATATCAACCTTAAAATCATTCTTAAATCAACCAAAATAGTGCCCAAACGAAAATCACATTTAATCTCATCTTTTAGGAAGATTTATACATAAATCAAGAGTCAAATACTTTAGAATTTCATTAAAGAACCTTGATTAGAGGAGTAGCACGAAATTATCTCCAATCATTACTCTTGTTTCAATTGACAAGTTTTCAACTCAAGAAGCTTTAAGAAATCTTTGAGTAGAATCTTTGGAAAAGTGTTGTGAATCAATAGAGAAAAAGGATGAAAAGGATTCTGGAAATTGAGATAGAAGAGAGAATGTTTTGCTGAAGAGAAAATGAGAAATAGAAAAGTTACGTCAAAAATGTTTTAACAAATTAAGTTCCTTGTTTTAATAAAATCACCCTCCCTTTTTAATTAAAACATTAAAATCACATGCCAATTAAATAAAAGGCTTAATTTTCATTAAGCTCCCTAAAGATTCTAAGAATTTGACTCCCTTTTAAAAATCTCACTTTTCCACAGTTTTAAATCTTTACAATTTGGTCACTGCCCAAAATGTACATGTTCCAAAACTCATTTTATAAAATTGATTTTACCAAACCCATCTATATCATTTTAGAAAAAAAAATTACATATTTTTACCTTATCTCGAACCATAATTTTCCTAAACCGTACTTAAAGACTCGAGTCTTCAACTCTAGGTTCGACTAACCCAAACCGATGCCTAAAATATCTAGGCCTAAAATCAGGGCATTACAACCCCCCCCCCCCCCCACTTAGGAAATTTCGTCCTCGAAATTTTACCTAATGGAAAAAGATGTGGAAACTACTTCAACATGTCCATCTTGCTTTCCCACGTGGCCTTCTCAACTCTTCGATGTCGCCGCAACACCTTCACAAGTTCAATCCTCTTACCTCGAAGAACTTTTCTACTAGAATCAAGGATCCCCATTGTTTACTCATCATAGGATAAATCCGGATTCAACTCAATCTTCTCAACAGACATCACATGAGACGGATCTGATTTATACCTCACCAACATTGAAACATGAAACACATCATGAATTTTCTCCAACTCGGGAGGCAACCTAAACCGATACGCAACAGGACCAACTCGCTCCACTACCTCATAAGGTCCAATAAACCTTGGACTCAGCTTACCCTTACGTCCAAATCTCATCACCTTCTTCCAAGGTGTTACTTTCAAGAATACACGATCTCCAACCGCAAACTTAATCTCCTTACACTTTAAATACGCGTAAGACTTTTGACGATCCAAAGCATCCTTCAATCGCTCACATATGAGTTTCACTTTCTCAGTTGTTCCATTAAGCATATCAAGCAAGGAAACCAACTTTTTCCCCGCCTCCGTCCAATAAAGAGGTGTTCTACACTTTCTTCCATACAAAGCTTCATACGGAGTCATTTGTATACTTGCCTAGAAACTATTATTATAGGCAAATTCCACCAAGGGCAATTGCTTTTCCCAAGAACCTTGGTAATCTATCACACAACATCTCAACATATCCTCCAACACATGGATAACTCGCTCCGATTGTCCATCCGTTTAAGGATGAAATGAGGTGCTGAAGTTCAAGCATGTGCCCAACACTTGGTGTAGAATGTCCTAAAACCTTGTTGTAAACCTCAGATCTCTATCTGACATTATCGACTTAAGAACACCATGCAAATGCACAATCTCAGCAATATACAACTCCGCAAACTTATCCAACGTATACATAGTATGCATAGCCAAGAAATGCGCACACTTCGTAAGACGATCTACAATCACCCAAATGGAGTTCTTCTCTAATGGTGTCAAAGGAAAACTGGACGCAAAATCCATCGTAATCCTTTCTCACTTCCATTCTGATATCCTCAAATATTGCAACATACCAGACGGAAACTGATGCTCAGCTTTCACAAGCTTACAAACCATACACTTGCTCACAAAATCAACAACATTCTTTTTCAACCCGCCCAATAGTACACATCTTTCAAACCATGATACATCTTGGTACTACAGGGTGCATAGAAAAAGGACTGCTATGAGCCTCGATAAAAAAAAGTGCGCCTCAACTCAACATCCTTCGGCACAAGTATTCAACTTTTAAAGCATAAAACACCATCATCATTGAAACGGAAATCCGTTACATTACCATCAGCTATATTCTGAACATGAGGCACCAAGGAATCATCAAGCAACTGCTTATACTTAATTAACTGAATCAAGGAAGGTTTCACTTGTAACTCGGCTATCAACCCACCATCACACGATATACTCAACCCAACAAACATCACTCTCAACTCCACAGCTACCTTCCTACTCAAAGCATCGGCCACAACATTGGCCTTTCTAGGATGGTACTTAATCATAAGATCATAATCCTTAAGCAATTCCAACAATCTTCGTTGCCTAAGATTCAACTCCGTCTGAGACATGAGGTACTTCAAACTTTTATGATCAGTGTAAACCATACACTTTTTGTAACACCCCAATTTTGAGCTTATAAGTTTAGGGTTTGAACCTGACCGGTCTGAGAAACGGTTAAAATATAAAAGGAGGTTTTAGGGAAAACCTAGTTCGGGATGCTTTAAAAATATGAAAAAATATCTAAAAGTCCTCATTTAATATATATATATATATATATATATATATATATATATATATATATATATATATATATATATATATAAGAGTGGTGAAATCAATTTTACAAAATAAAGTTTGCAAAAGTTTAGTAGTGATTGTTTTGTAAAGGATTGAAACTTAGAATCTTTAAGGAGCTAATTACCCAAAATGTTTTTCTCCACATTTTTCCTTAATTTGGGTGATTTAATTAATGTTTTAATTAAATAAAAGAAAGGTGAAAACTACTTTTTGACTTTCATAACTACCTTTCTCTAATTTTCTCTCATTCCTTTTTCTCTCAAAATCCTATCATCCAAACATTTTCTCCAGCAAAATTCACATTGATCTTCACTTCAATTGATGAGATTTCCATCATCTATTGGTTTCTAATCAATCTTGCAACAAAATCCTTTTGATTTCCACATTGCATTTTCATGGAATTTTGCCCAAATCAAGGAGAAATCATCATTTAGAGGTAAGATTGTTCTTCTCCTCTAAATACTAAATTATTTACTGAAATTCCCATGTTGTCAATCCTTTATTAAAGTTTTATAAATGGTTTTAATGTTAGAAACATGATTTTGTCTTAAAACTCAAGATTTTGGAAGAGATCTTGAAGATTTTCGTTGTAATTGATTGGGCTCTGTTTTGAGATAGTTCTCTAATGTATTTTGGATTTTTAATGATGTTAGAAATGATGTTTTATCAATCCAACCCCGAATAGGTTGTGTTTCCTAAGTTTTTGCTTATGAAAATGGTGGTTTTTGAGGTGTTTTTGGTGTTCTGTTATAGCTGGAGGTATAAGGACGTGTTGAGAGTTGTTTTTGATGTTAATTGATGTTTAGAAATGATTAGAAGTGATGGATCTTGGCTGGGTTAAGTTTTGGAAGAGTTTGGAGGTGATTTTGGTTATGTTTGGTAGCCGAAATGTTGTGGTTGCTTAGAGCAGCGAGTTTAGGTGTGTTGGCTGAAGATTTCAATGCATGGTGATGCATTAATCCTCTGCTTTTATGTGTCTAAAACATGGGAGACATCTTTAGACACTTTTGGAGTTGATCCGGAAGCTTAATTGGCGTTCGGCTAGCAAGCGAAACGAAAGTGGTGAGTGCGATTTTTGTTTGAAGTCCATGAGGACAAAAATACAAGGTTTGGGGATTTAGGAGAGGTTTGAAACACCTTCCTAAATTCGGAAGTAAGTATGGCTTGATTTGATCTCTTTTAAGTGGAGTTTGCCCCTAAAATACTTTTACATGCTCATAGTTTGTGATTGTTAAATTCCTACTGTTTTTATGCATGTTTTGGAGCATGAGATTATGCTTGTAGAGATGTCATGAGATGGCATGTTGCATTGTATAGATTTGAGCTTTTGGTTTAAACCAAATGTATGATTTATGATTTGAAATGTGGTAAGAAAACCTTTGAGTTTATTGCATGAAAAACAGTAGGTGTGATGATATTATAACACATTATATTGGCATAGAGGTTGATAAACTTACCGGATATAATTGATCGATCAATAGGATGAGAGTGCACTATAAACTAAAAATTCGTACGTGCTCTTTGGTTAAGCCAAAGGGAGATATTCCGATGATGGGCATTCCATTGGGTAGGACTTGGTGAAATACCCAAGCTTTGTGGCGATGAGAGATTCCGCCATGTGAGTATGGTGATGAGAGATTCCACTGGAAGTTGTTGCTAGACAAGTGAGTACGGTGATGTGAGATTCCACCGGAAGAGTCTAGTGTAGAAATGTGTCCGCATATCCGAGTAATGATGAGATGCTAAATGCCAATATAAATGAGTAAATGGTTTTGTTACACATGTACCTTTGTTGAAATGATTTATGCTATGAGATATGCATATGTGTTTTGTTTAGAAATGCTTCAACAATTCAAGCATGTGAATGGCCTTGCCATGAGATTTGCATTGGTTTTAATGCATGAGATAGAATGAAGGTACATGTGATTTCATTGAGTTTGCTTTGAAGTTTTCCAAGCATGAGAAAGAGATGAGCATGTGGTTTAAAAGCTTTGATGAAAGTGTTTTCTAAAGATGCATTATTGTGTTGGTTTTCTTTAGAGCATGTCTCACTAAGCATTTGTGCTTACGCTCTCTTTTACCAATAATGCAGATAATTGAGGTGTTTTGGGCATCAAGGAAGCTAAGTTCATCCAAGGAAGTCCAAGCTCACGTATGGTGAAGTTTTCATACACTATTAGTTTTGATAAATTGGCAATGGGAACCTAAGATTTGTTTTGGGAGGTGTGTTAAGCTCCCTATGGTTGTGGCATGTTTGCCTTGGTTGGTTTGAATTGTAAATGGCCTTAATTGCTTGTTGGAGGTTTGATTTCCCTATTTGGTTTTGATATTAGGAAGCACGCCTCTAGATTTGTGAGTTTTCAAGTTTGATGCTATGAAGGTGTTTAAGGGTTCTAAATATGTTCCCTATATGCTTGGTGACTTTTTGATATGTTTGGGAAGTCATTTGGGTGTGTTTAAATAGGTTTATGCATGAAAAACCAGCAATAAATGCAGTTTCTGGGCAAAGCGTATCGGAACACCCTCTAGTGTTTCAAAACAGGGGCCTGAAACGGCCTTCGTGTTTCGAAACGCTAAGGGGTGTTTCGAAACGTTTTGGCTACTGGAATGCCATGTTTTGGAACTGGTCTCGGAACCAACCCGCGTATCGAAACGGTCAACACCGTTCCGATCCTGCGTTTCGATACGGCAGGTGGGTGTTTCGAAACAGGTGGCCGTTGGGCACTGATTTGAATGGTGCTGAAGTTTGCAAGCTTTACATTTTAGTCCCAAATGTCGATGTTGAAATTGCTTGAGTTTGAGATGTCCAATTAAGATGAAATTTGGCAGAGAAGCATGTAACAAGACTAATTTCATATTGGTAATCATAAAATCAGTAAAGACCTTCTAAATTTCAGAAATTACATTTTGGTCCCTAATTTTGTAATAAGTGCAATTGAGTCCCTATATGTCATCCGATCGTTGTGCTTTTCTCAAGTATGTTTTATGAGTACTCGCTTAGGGTTAACGTGCATCTAGATAAGATTAAAAAGAAAAAAAGGGTTATGAATCAAGGTTGACTTTCGGGTTGACTTTGGTTTTCCCCGTGTAATCTTCGTAGTTCGGGTCAACCGTCTAGGCCGGGCTAAGGGGGTTACACTTTTCACCGTAAAGGTAATGCCTCGAAATTTTCAAGGCGAACACAACTGCAGCGTTTCAAGACACAACCTAAACCAACATATGACGCATCAACACACAACCTAAACCAACATATGACGCATCACTGTAAACCACAAACTCCTTACCCGACTCTGGTTGAATCAAGACAGGAGCTTGCGTCAAAGCTTCCTTCAACTTCTCGAAAGCTTGTTGCATAACATCCGTCCATTTAAAGAGAACATTATTTTGTAACAATTTAGACAACGGTGCAACAATCTTAGAAAACCCTCCACAAACCTTCGATAATACCCAGCCAAACCAAGGAAACTATGCACTTTCGTTAACGATTTAGGCGCCTTCCAATTCATCACCACCTCAATCTTGTGTGGGTCAACCTGAATACCCTCGGCTGACACTACAAGTCCAAGAAAGACAACTTCCCTGAGCCAAAACTCACACTTACTAAGCGTACCATAAAGTTGATTTTCCAACAGCCCTTGCAATACAATCTGCAAATGCTTTTCATGATTCGCCTCGGTACGCAAGTACAAGAGAATATCATCGATAAACACAACGACAAATTGATCTAAGAACTCATGGAACACATATTTCGTCATATCCATGAATGCAGCTGGTGCGTTTGTCAACCCAGATGACATCACTAAGAACTCATAATGCCCGTACCTTGTCCGAAATGTTGTCTTAGGTACATCCATATCCTTAACCTTCAGTTGATAATATACAGACCTCAAATCAAATTTTTGAAAACACTGAAGCACCTCGGAACTGATCAAACAAATCATCAATCCTTGGCAAAGGTACTTGTTCTTAATCATAAACTTGTTCAGTTTCCGATAATCTATACACATACGCATCGTGCCATCCTTCTTCTTTACAAACAAGACCAGTGTACCCCAAGGTGAAACACTTGGCCTTATGAACCCTCGATCAAGAAGCTCCTGAAGTTGAGTTTTCAACTCCTTCAACTCTTTATGTGCCATATGATAAGGAGCAATAGACACTGGAGTCGTATTTTCA
Source organism: Hibiscus tridactylites (assembly GCA_958450335.1). Classification (NCBI taxonomy): domain Eukaryota; kingdom Viridiplantae; phylum Streptophyta; class Magnoliopsida; order Malvales; family Malvaceae; genus Hibiscus; species Hibiscus tridactylites. The sequence goes on from OY288290.1 coordinate 29,692,290, forward strand.
TACAACTTAATGCCAAACTCAACTTCCCTGTTTGGTGGCAAACCATGCAACTCTTTCGGAAAAAAACACCCGGAAACTCACATATCGTCTGTATGTCTTGTACTCGCACCTCATTTGTACTAGGGTTCATCACATAAGCTAGAAAAGCTTCAAAACCCAACTCCATCATCTGACTCGCTTTAAGAGCTGAAATCGCGTTGGACAAGAATTTCACATTCTCGCCTACGATCACTACTTCGTAGTCATCAACAAGTTTCAAGGTAACTCGATTAACGTCAAAATCAACTAAAGCTTTAGGCTAAGACAACCAATCCATTCCAAGAATCACATCAAAACCATAGAAAGGCAATTCCATCAAATCAACTAAGAACACATGGCCTTGAACAAATAAAGGACATCTCCTATACAATTTTCTTGTATCAATAGTTTCACCAAAAGATCTTGCTATTTGCATTCCTACATCGAGCATATCAACAGGGATATCAAGCAAAAGTGCATGCTCACTCAAGATGTATGAATGCATGGATCCACAATTAAAGCTAACAAGGAAAAGGACTGCAAGGTGAAGGTACCTCTAATCACGTCGGTGTCGTTACATCCCTCGCGTTGTGCATACACTCTCGCAGGACCACCACCCTCAGGTTGAACAACAACAACATGAGCTACACCTTTCTACCCATCCTCTCTCAGTTGGAAATTACCTCGGTCGTGCCCACGACCTCTCTGTGGTGCAACGGCTGGTGCTCGCCCTTGACCACCCCCAGCTAGCAAAGGACACTCACGCCTCATATGATCAGCTGATGCACAGTTCCAACAAGAATCATCCCCAGCCATAGGAGCATGCGCCTCTCGAGCCACGCGAGGAAAATCTCACCTCAAATGCTCTAGTGACCCACATGTCCAGCAAGTATTCTGCTCAAACCTCACCCTGTTACCTGAACTGGCGCACCTCACTCATAATTACCTCGCCTCGCCTTAGGCAGATATCTGCGATCACGGTTTCTCTTGTTCTGTCCACCACTAGGACCAGAATCCGCAGCTCTCTTACTCGAGCTAGAACCACACACGCGAGAGGTCAAGCCCAAGCTCTGCCCTATATCCTTGGCTCGAATTAATATCACATTGAAATTAGTATAATCAGAAGCAAAGCATGAATGTCTTCACTTCCTGCACCAAGAAAGAACTGTAGCGATCACATTGATGCCTAACACTCAACACCAACTCCGGAGCATACTGGCTCAAACGTATGAACTGGACCTCGTACTCAGCCATTTTCATGTTTCCTTGCACCAAGGACATGAACTCACGCTTCTTATCATCCATGTATCTAACTCTCAGATACTTCTTTTTAAAGGCAACCTAAAAGAACTCCCAATCTACCTTATTGGGTTCCATGTATGCGGTCACAGTCATCCACAAACTGTATGCATCACCATGCAATAACGAGACAGTACATCCCAACTTACGTGCATCATTATATCATATCTTATCCAAATTTTGGATCGTACTAGCCATCCAAGCCTTGGATGCTTCAGGAAACAATCCACGATATTCAACACCTCTTAGACTTCGTAAGCGTTCCAAAGGGAAACCCAATTACCCACCCGTAGGTGTTTGTACTTGTGCTTGCACTTCAGCAACAACAACCTGGAATGCTCCGGTCATCACCTGTACCAAAGGCGTCAAATCACCCAACACCAGACCAACCTGTCCGTGTTGCCCTTTCTCGTCACCCCAAGTGATGGTGGTGGTGGAGGAAATAAATTTTCACCAGGCAGAACCTCATTCTTCTGATTTCTTTGCTAATCAGCCGAAGCAACTGATCCTGAACGTAGCTCCTTCCTCGGTCCCATTGTGCTATTATCATTAAAGCATGAATATAAAACAAAACAAGAAATCAGGCCAGCTTCTAGCAAGGATCCAAGACTTCAAATTAAATTTAAAAACACTTCACTATAGTAATAAGGCAATGGGTATCCAAATTTCCCCCAAACATAGCATACAACAGACATATCTCACAATCATCGAGCAATACAACCAATAAAGTTCAGCCCAAAACATCATCGTATATAACAACTCATACTCATATCACAATCATCATACATAACATCACTATCATTTGATCAACATTAACATGCCCAAAACATTTCATTAACTTACCATAATCTCGTTCTTTCATAACATGACTCTGATACAACGAAATGTAACCCACTTGACCCGGCCTAGTCGATAGACCGAACCAAACGAGTCATACGGAGAATATTGAAGTAAACCGTGAAGGTTTACCTCAATAAATGACCTTTTTTTCTTTTTATCTTGTCTAGATTCGCATTACAACCCTAAGTGTTAGACAGTTTTAGCGGAACGGTCGTGACACCAACCACACATCAATTGAACTCCAAACGGCTTTTAGGGACCAAAATGTAAACTTATAAAATTATAAGATTTTTTCCCAATTTTGGTTTACCAACCTTTAATTAGTTTTATTACATGCATCTTTGTCAAAACTCATCTCAAAATAATCATTCAAACTCATTTAATTGCATCCACAACATTTAGGGACTAAAAAGAAAAGAATCAGAACTTCAGAACATGCCGTTAACCAACTTAACTACCACATGTTTCAGAACACTAAGTCCATGTTCCAAAAAACAGAATGTTCCATTAACTAACATAATTGTCACTTGTTTCAAAACGCTAGGCCATGTTTCGAAACACGGGTTCGTACTAAAACGCCTTTGAAGCGTTTCGAAATCATGGTTTCTAGTAACAAATTGTACCAGAACAGACCTTACTCGTTTCGATACACCAAGGCCATTTCTGGAACCCCATTTCGATACATGCTCGGGTGTTTTGAAACATTTGGGCCTGTAACGACAGATTGTGTTGGTTTTTCACCCAAAATTGCAACTTAAACCAATCCAACATGTTTCTAACATGCATACATCATACATAAACATTAATCCTCAAACATATGCAACAATTTTACCATTCAAGCATGGCTAATTGCATCAAGGATAATCTAAAGGCATGCATCCTAGCAAGTAAGTCACTCAAGAGTCAAAACTTAAACCAAAACTTCAAACACCAATTAAAGGCCTTTTTTAAGTATAAAATCATATAGCAAACATGCTCAAAGGGTGTTCATAAACATCACCTAAACAAAACTTTAAATCCCCCATTGCATTTATTACTATAGTTCATAACAGAAACATACTTTCAAAGTGAAGTCTTCTTAGATCCCCTTGCAAGTTGCTGCCTCCAAACACTTAGTTATCTGCATTGATGGACAAAGGAGGGCGTAAGCAAATAGCTTAGTGAGGAATGCTCAAAAACCAAAACCACCATTAATGCTTAAAATCATTTTCACACTTTTGAAAACCATCATGCCCTCTTTGAAATCCATGCACTTCATCATTAAAATCAGCATGTTATACACCATGAAGCAATGATCAAATACTTCAACAGCAAAATCTGTTGCTAACATATATATGAAGCCATTCATGCATATCTACCAATATGCAAAGCTTTTAAAGTATAACATGCACTTTTCATACTATGCATCCATAAACATTTCCATAGCAATTAATCAATTATATTGGCTCACAAGTGATCAACAACATTCTCATTTCTCAAAAAGCATATCGAATACACAGATTACCAAGCGTTATCCCAAACACTTCATACACTCTACCGGCACCTCAAGGCTCACACACGGGAGCTATCCTCCACCATTGTGACACTCGTGGTGGAGTATTCAGTACCATCACAAACCCTCAACACCACTCATTGGTAAATGTATAGCCCACTAATGAGAGTCGGGACACCATACAAGGTTCGCACACGGGAGCTATCTTCCATCGTTGCAACACCTTAAAATTCCTCAATCGTTAGGGTACTTGGATAGAATTTTCGATACAATCACAACCCCTCAACATCGAAGGCGACTTGTTTATAGTGCACTCAATTCTATAGCCGGCTAACTATATCCGATTTCATTTGCAAAACACTTTATACAACATCACTTGCAAATATAATTCACTTTTAAGTCAAACCTCACTGTTTTTCAAAGCGTTCACAATAAGCCATATTCCAAGCATTAAACCATGCCTCATAAAACAAGTATAACACATGTTATAACACCCCTTCCCGATCTGGTCGTGAACCGGGTCGGAAGGTGACACTGATGACCAATAGAGTGATCGATGCAATAAAATTTCATTTTATTAACAACATTTACAATAGTAACATTCAATACCATATTACCACAATGCATCTTAGTCCAATTAATCCTTATGAAGCAATAACTAATCAAATAGGGCTAATTCTTGACTTTTACAAGCTTTGGGACTAAACTATAAATTTGATAAATTGAAGGTATTTCGATGCAATTAGTTATACCACAATGAAATTTAATACTATATTTATAGGCCTTCAAAGTTTCATACAATTCCAAGATCATTTACTCATTAAATTTAATCATTCAAAATTTAGTGACCAATCTGTGAACCTTTCAAACTGTTAAATTATGTCTTTAAATTAACTAACCTTGTATTGGAACACCTTAGGGTTGTTTCGAAATGGGTGTACAATGGTCAACCCATGTTGACTTTTCCCTTTAGATCGTATCGTTACGGGCAAGCCATCTATCAGTATGGGATGAATTCCTTTGACATTAACCCATTTCGATATGCTATGGACCCGCATCGAAACAATGGATTCCAGTAGCAAAATTTTACAATATAAACGGTATCGGTTCACCTTGTTCCTCAGGTTCAATTATGCTTACCCGTATCGATACGCCATCACCCGTATCGATACGATATGACCTGTAATGATAGATTTATGCTGGTTTTTATTAGATTTGACTTACCAAACGATGTTCAAATGCAATGAAACTTTACACAACATTTCAATGATATTAAATACTAGCATCCCAAATTTCATGATCATACGAATACGTTTACTATATTTTGACCTTTATAAGCTAAATATGCAACTTTAGACCACTTTAAGCCAAAACAAAAGGCCATTTAGAGTCATTAACTACATTACAACATAGGCATCTCACAACATATCAAAATGGAAATAAAAGACTAGTTCGACTACTTCGCCACCTTCCTAGCAGTTCATAAGGTCAAAATACATTACTTTAGGGCTCGTAGTGACTTGTCTTGCCTTGACTATCCGATCTTCAATCGCAATGGCCTTTCAACTTGAAACGCATGAGATGAGACACGTTAGGCATACATTGCCTAGTGAAGTAGTCATAAACAATATGAATAACAATGTAGCAAGCATTTAAACATATGTTCTCATGCTCATCAATGTCAATACTATGCATCAATGTACAATGTTTAACATATTAATTTCATCAATAACACTTAGATTGAAACAAGATAGTGGATACGTAAATTCCTACGCCTCGCCAAATCAATGAATGGTCTAGTCAATATGCCTTGGATTGGATGCACCGTAAATAAAGTCGCCTTGGATGTCGAGGGGTTGTGATTGTACCGTATACTCCATCAAAGTACCCTAACAATTGAGGGTAAGATCACAACGGTGGATGATCTAATCCCGTGTGTGGATCTTGGGGTTTGTGTCTCGTGCTCTCCTTAGTGGAATTATACAACTACCAATGAGTGGTGTTGAGGGGTTGTGATTGTACCGTTAAACTCCAGTACGAGTGTTACAATGGTTGATGGTCTAATCTCGTGTGTGAGCCTTGTGTAATCTGGTAGTGTGTATGAAGCGTGTGGGTGTAACACCCCAATTTTGGGCTTGGAAGTTTAGGGTCTAAACCGGACCGATTTAAATTACGGTTTGAATATAAAAGGTGATTTTTAGGGAAAGCCTAGTTCGGGATGCATTAAAAATATGGAAATATATCAAAAAATCCTCTTTTATTATATATAAGAGAGTGGTGAAATCAATTTTACAAAATGGGGTTTGGAAATACGACATTTCAAGTTAGTGACTAAAATGTAACTTTTGAAAAGTTGGTGACTATTTTAAAAGGATTGAAACTTTGAATCTTTAAGGATCTAATTTACCCAAGGGAGGATTTCTCCAAATTTTCCTTAAATTTTAAACTCATTTAATGTTATTTAATAAAAAGAAAAGAGGGAAAAGAGATATTTTGGTTTCATAACTAGCTTTTGCCAAAATTTTCCCATTTCATTTTCTCTCAATTTTTCCTCAGCCAAACACATTTCCACAGCCACTTTTCCTTTGATTTTCATACCTAAAGTTGAGATTTCAATCCCTAAATGTTTCCTAATCATTTCTACACCAAATCTTCATCATTTGCTTATGGAATTTTCAAGAATTTTGGCTCTAAACAAGGAGAAATCCACATTTAGAGGTATACATGTCATTCTCTTCTAAATACTCAGTTCTTTACTGAAATTCCCAAGTTCTCAATCCTTAAATTGAGTTTTATTAAAGGTTTTGATGTTGTGATCTTGATTTTGGCTTAAAATGCAAGATTTGGATTAAATTTTGAAGAAATTCGCATTAAATGATTGGGCTCTGTTTTGAGATGTCTTTTTGATGTATTTTGGATGTCTAAATGATGTGCAATTGAGGTTTAATCAATGCAATCCCGAATAGGTTGATTTTCCTAAGTTTTTGCTTGAGTTAATGGTGGTTTTTGGGGTGATTTTGATGTTTTGCTATAGCTGTTGGTATAAGGACGTGATTAGGTCCTTTTTTGATGTTAATTGATGTTTAAGAATGATTGGAATTGATGGATCTTTGCTGGGTAATGTTGTAGAGGTGTTTGGATGTGATTTCGGTTGTGTTTGGTAGCTGAAATGTGAGTGTTGATGAGAGCAACGAGTTTAGGTGTTTTGGCTGAAGATATTAATTCATGATGATGCATTAATCCTCTGCTTTGATGTGTTTAAAACAGGGGAGTCATCTTCGGATCCTTGTGGTGTTGATCCGGAGGCTTGATCGGTGTTTCGGCAAGCTTGCGAAACGGAATCGGTGAGTGAAGTTTGGTTTTCAGCTTTGAAACCAGTGTTTGAAGGTTATGGGAGCTTAGTTTAAATCTAAACAACTTAGCTAAGCTCAGGAGTAAGTTTTCGGAGAAACTCTCTTTTTGATGAACCATGAGATGGTTGAATGCAATGTGTTTATTTTGCATGTTTAAATTTTGTTTTGAAAGCATATTTTAGCATGTTTAATGTTGGTTTTATAAGCCATGTGTTGAAGGATGCTCAAGGTATGAGATCCTTGTTTTGAACATTGATAAATGTGGTTTGATGCATGGTGATGCATGATTATTTAATGGCTTTGTTAAATGCTTTAAAATAGTGGATTGATGATGGTAAACGATGTATATTGGCAAGTGATGTGTTGGTTTAAAAGTACTTGAATCGGATATAGTTAGCCGGCTATAGGATTTGGTGCACCGTGAATAAAGTCGCCTTGGATGTTGAGGGGTTGTAATGGTACTGTAAACTCCATCCAAGAACACTAACGAGATGTCTAAGATCATAATTGTGGTTAAAATGCCATGTGAGGATCTTGTGTAGTGTGTCCCGTGTTCTCATTAGTGATATTATACCACTACCAATGAGTGTTGTGGAGGGGTTGTAATTGTACCGTAGACTCCATCACGGGTGTTGAGGGGTTGTGATTGTACCGGTAAACTCCACCTTGAGTGTTTGGTAGTGTGCATGGAGCGTATGGGACAACGCTTGTAATCCGCGTATCCGATTGTGTTTTTAGTAAAAAAATGGTTATGGATTATCACTTGAAAGCCAATATGACATGTTGATGAATTGAAGCATGAGACACTTGGTTTGTATGCATAAATGCATGATAAATGATGTTTTGAAATTAAAGGCCTTGGAAAGGTGTTTTTACAAAGTGCATTATTGTGTTGTTTTATTAGAGCATTTCTCACTAAGCATATGTGCTTACGCTCTCTCTTTCTTGAACCAATAATGCAGAGCATTGAAGTGCTTTAAGGGCAGCAAGGAGGTCAAGGATCCAAGTGGAAGTCTAAGCTCATGTATGGTGACTATTTTCACAACACTATTAGCTTTTGGTATTTGGCAATGGGAACCTAGATTGTGTTTTTGGGAGATGTTTTGGACTCCCTAAGTTTGGTTTAATGCCTATGGTGTTTGGAACATGTAAATGGCCATTTGGTATTTTGTTTTGGAGATTTGATGATTGCTTGCTTTTCATTCTAGGATGCATGCCTTTAGAATTGTGGTTTTTCTTATTTGAGGCCGTGATTGAGCTTTGATGATGCAAATGTGTTCCTTTAATGTTTGATGACTTTTTGGCATGACATGGAGGTCTTATGAACGTGTTTGGTGGGTCGAAAGAGTGTAAAATAGACTTTTCTGCTATTTCTGGGCAGGGTGTTTTGAAACACCCTTGCCTGTTTCGAAACAGGTGCATATTTTGGCCTGGGTGTTTCAAAACGGGCAGAGGTGTTTCGAAACACCTTGGCTACTGCCAAGGGGTGTTTCTGAACGGCCTAGACCCGTTTCGAAACACTTGACCATTGGGCACAGTTTTGAATGGTTTGAGGTTTGCAAGCTTTACGTTTTAGTCCTGATTTTTGTATGTACAATTGATTGAGTTTGAGATGTCCGTTTGAGATGAAATTTGACAGAGAAGCATGAAACATGACTAATTTCATAATGGTAACTTAAAATCTGGTAAAGTCCTCTTAATTTCCCAGAATTTACAAATTGGTCCCTAAATTCGTATGTTGTGCAATTGAGTCCCTTATTGTTTTCCGATTGCTGTGATTTTTGAGTATGCTTATCTCAAGAGTACACCTAGGGTTAATATGCATTTAGACAAGGTTAAAAAGAAAAAAAAGGTCGTTAATCAAGGTTGACTTTCGGGTTGACTTTGGTTTTCCCCGTGTAATCTTCGTAGTTCGGGTCAACCGTCTAGGCCGGGCTAAGGGGGTTACATTTGGTGGTATCAGAGCTGAGTTCTCAAGTGTTTGGGAATGGTTATGTGCGTGATATGTGTATGATTGCTTGTATACTTGTTGAGTGAAAGTATGATGTATGAATTGTAAGAATGTTGCAATTGTGGTGTATGCTTTGGTGAAGCATGTTAGAGGGACCCATTGCCATATCAAAGCTAATGAAATGATTTCTTTTTAATTGGAAATGAGCTTGAGTACTTGGATTGCTTACCTTGCTGAGCCTGACTATTTTTATTGCATTTGTGATTGCATTGTATTGTAAATGGGACCTCGTAGAGAGACGAGGATTAATACGCGAGCTATGGCTCAAAATGAGAACGAAGAGAATGCTGCAAATGTAGTGGATTTACCTCCTCCACCCGGTGGTGGTGGTGCCGGGGGTGAGGGAGCTGGTGTTGCTGCTGGTGCTGGGGTCGCTGGACCTGAAGCCGGGCAGGGGCAAGCTGCTCCTGACATGTCAGTGTTGATTCAGGCTATTGTTGGAGCCTTTCAGGCGGCGGTAGCTGGAGCTCATGGATCTGGGCATCAGAGAGATGCTAATGTTAGACTACCTCTGGAACGCTTGCGCAGTCTGGGAGGGACTGAGTTCATGGGTTTGTCTGCTGTAACCCCCTTAACCCGGTCTGGACGGTTGACCCGAATTAAGAAAGTCACACGGGGAAAACCAAAGTTAACCCGAAAGTCAACCTTGATTAACGACCCTTTTTTTCCCTTTTAATCTTGACTAGATGCACATTAACCTTAATTGTGATCATACAATCAACATACTAAAAGATCACCATCATCAGAGATCAAACAGGGACCCAATTGAACAAATTACAACTATAGGGACCAAATTGTAAATTCTGATATATTAAGGGACTTAACCCAAATTAAAGTTACCATCTTGAAATTAGTCAGGTTTCATGCTTCTCTGTGAAATTTCAGCTAAAAAGGACTTCTCAAACTCATACAATTGCATATACAAGATTCAGGACCAAAACGCAAACATTTCAAAACATATAACCGCCCATGTCAGCCCCCAACGGTCGACCGTTCCGAAACAGGTTGACCCTGTTCCGAAACACGGGCCGTTCCGATACCAGTTCCGCAACGGGGGTCTGGCAGTGAGCAATCCGTTTCGAAACGGTGCACCCCGTTTCGGACCCCTGGGTTCATTCCAGGCACCCGTTCCGAAACGGTACACACTGTTCCGAAACGCCTGCTCAGATTTCAGCAAATTAGCAAACCAAAACATGCAATTGACTATTCAAACATGCTCCAAATGCTACCAAACTTTACCAGCATGCAATTAAACAAATTTAGGACATATAAGCATCATCAATTCAACAAAACAACCTCACAAGCAAAAAGCCCCAATTCTATAGGCATGCTTCCTACTTAAGCTATCATTCAAGCAATAAACCTTCATAAGCAAGCAATAGGAGTTCAATCCAAAATCCAGCAACCACAACAACATTTAACATCCATAGGGAGTCTCAAACACCTCCCAAAACATATACATTGGTCCCCCATTGCCAAATCAACCAAAAGCTAAAATGTTTAACAAAACCTTCCATACATTGAGCTTTACTTGAACTTGTTTGCTTGCCTTCTCTTGCTGCCCTCAAAGTACTCTAATGCTCTGCATTATTGAATCAAGAAAACGAGAGAGCGTAAGCCAAAGCTTAGTTGTAACCCCCGTAGTCCGGTCTAGACGGTTGACCCGAACTACGAAGATTACACGGGGAAAACCAAAGTCAACTCGAAAGTCAACCTTGATTAACGACCCTTTTTTTTTCTTTTTAATCTTGTCTAGATGCTCATTAACCTTAATTGTGATCATACAAACAGCATATCAAAAGATCACAAACATCAGAGATCAATCAGGGACCCAATTGAACAAATTACAACTTTAGGGACCAAATTGTAAATTCTGATAAATTAAGGGACTTAACCCAAATTAAAGTTACCATCTTGAAATTAGTCAGGTTTCATGCTTCTCTGTGAAATTTCAGCTCAAACGGACATTCCAAACTCATACAATTGATCATACATGATTCAGGACCAAAACGTAAACAAAACGAAACATCCAGAGATACTTTTAACTGATTTTAACGGTCGGGTATCGATATGCCACGTGTCGTATCGATACTCGGGGAAGGCAGAAACCAAACTCTAGCAAGGGTATCGATACCTTCCCCCTGGTATCGATACTCCATTCATATGGTATCGATACTTGTTCAGAGGTATCGATACCCCTGGGCAGAAACATGCATATTTGGCTCAGGTGTATCGATACCCAAGCCCGAGTATCGATACCCCTGCCTGGAAACAACTCGAAAACAGCATCAAACATGCATTAAGCACCAAATTAACATCATCAAACCACATCACTTAATCATACAACATGCAAGGACCTCAATTGCATCAACAATTCAACATTTAAACATCACATATGAAAAGCCCTAATTCATATAGCATGCTTCCTACTTAAGCTATCATTCAAGCAGTTAACCTTCATAAGCAAGCAATAGAAATTCAATCCAAAAACCAGCAATTCAAACAATCAATTAACATCCATAGGGAGTCTCAAACACCTCCCAAAACATACACATTGGTCCCCCATTGCCAAATCAACCAAAAGCTAAAATGTTTAACAAAACCTTCCATACATTGAGCTTTACTTGAACTTGTATGCTTGCCTTCTCTTGCTGCCCTCAATGTACTCTAATGCTCTGCATTATTGAATCAAGAAAACGAGAGAGCGTAAGCCAAAGCTTAGTGAGGAGTGCTCTTTAAAAACCATTCAATAATGCAATTAAAACCATTTGTAAATCATGCTTATATTCAATCTTTTCACATGCTCAAAGCATACTTTAAATCAAGCAATTCCATGCTTCCACATTTCATTTTAACAAGCATCTCATGCTTCAACATAAACATTAAAACATGCATCTCATGCATCTCAATGTACTATACATGTCATATTGGCTCAAGTGATACATTTCATTTATGAAATCAAGTTCAACAACTTTCCCCAAGGACTTTTAAACACCTTGGACCCCAAGGACTTTTAAACACCTTGGCCATGGACTTTTAAACACCATGAATGGACCACACAAGGACTTTTAACCACCTTTGTGTTCGTAGCTTGAATTACCCCAAGGACTTTTAAACACCTTGGCCCCAAGGACTTTTAAACACCTTGGCCCCATGGACTTTTAAACACCATGGAAAGGAGCACCTAAGGACTTTTAACCACCTTAGTGTCCGCAACAAGATTCATCCAAGGACTTTTAACCACCTTGATGATCTTAAGTAACAAGGCTCACTCAAGGACTTTTAACCACCTTAGTGACCTTCACTTTTACAAACCATCACTTGCCAATACACACTTTATACATCATGTAATCCACTGTTTTAAAGCATTTAAACCAAGCCATTTCATCATGCATTTCAAAGCATTAAATCATCATTTAACAATGCATAAAAACAAGGTACTCCTAACTAGAGTTACCTTCATCACATGGCTTTAATCATCAGCATAAATCATGCTAAAACATCAGCAAATAACATGCTAAAACATGCTTTCCAAAACAGTAGCAAATCATGCAAAATCATCATTTCACATTTCATCAAAACATGGCCACCACTTAGAGAGAGTAATCCGAAAACTTACACTTGAGCTTAGCAAAGTTGTTTAGACTTAAACTAAGCTCCCAAAACCTTGGTTTCAAAGCCGAAAACCATTTTCACAAATCCACTCACCGATTTCCGCTTTGCTTCAAGCCAAAGCACCAAATCAAGCCTCCGGATCAACAATTCTTGGATCCAAGGATGCCTCCCCTGTTTCAACACATTAAAGCAGAGGATTAATGCATCATCATGCATTAATTGCTTCAATGAAAGCATCTAAACTCGCTGCTCTCACAAAACCTCCATTTTCGGCCACCAAACACAACCGAAAATGCATCCGAAACACTTCTAAACAAAGCCCAGCCATAAACCAGCAAAACCTTACTTCCATTAACATCATTTAACATCTAAAAACAACCTACAACCATCCTTATACCTCCAGCAACACCAGATCCACAAGATCACCACAAAAGCTACCTTAAAACACAAGCTAAAATTAGGAAACCCAACCTATCCGGGATTGCATCAATCAAGACTCATTTCCACATCAATTTAATGATCATTTAACATCAAAAACACTCCTCAAAACACAGATTTAACAGATCAAACGAAAATCATGTGAAATCATCAAAATCTTGCATAATTAGCCAAGATCCACAAATCAACTTTAAAACCTTCAATCAATTATCAAATTAGGATTGAAAACTTAAGGAATTTCATTAAAGAACTTGAAGTTCAGAGGAGAAGGACGTTCTTACCTCCAAACTTGAGTTTCTCCTCTTTTTGGAATAGAAAAGCTTGATGAAACTTGAAGCAATTGATGAGGTTTTGAAGACACAATGATTTGCAATCAAATGAGAGTTGAAAGAAGGTTTTTAGGTGATGAAAATCAGACTTAGATCTCTGGAATTGAGTGTTTGGGTTGAGAGAAAAGATAGAGAGAAAATAGGTAGTTAAAAGAGAAAATGGCCAAAATAGATTTTTCCCTCCTTTTGATTCTTTTAAAATCAGAATTATGAGTTAAAATATCTTAGAAAAAATCTGGAGAAACTCTCTTTGGGTAAATAGCTCCTTAAAGATTCAAAGTTTCAACCCTTTATAAAATAGCCACCAAACTTTCAAAAATTACATTTTGGTCACTAGCAAAAATGTCACATTTCCGAAACTCATTTTCCAAAATTGATTTCACAGTTCACTTAATTATAATAAAAGATGATTTTAGAACATTTTTCCATAATTTTTATGCAACCCGAACTAGGCTTTCCTAATTTAACCTCTTACGATTCGAACAGCACTTTGACCAACCGGTCAACGCCCAAGACTTCCAAGCCCAAAATCGGGGCGTTACAACTCTCCCCCCTTAAGAAATTTCGTCCTCGAAATTTACCTGAAGGAAAGAGATAAGGAAACTGCTTCAGCATATCATCCTTCCGCTCCCACGTGGCTTCCTCAACACCGCGATGCTTCCACAGCACCTTCACCAACTCAATGGTCTTGCCACGAAGAACTTTGCTATCTGAATCCAGAACCTTCACCGGTTCCTCATCATAGGTCAAATCCGGATTCAATTCCACTTCCTCCACAGGCAACACATGCGAAGGATCAGATCTATACCTCCGGAGCATAGAAACATGGAACACATCATGAATCTTCTCCAGCTCCTGAGGTAACCTCAACCGATACGCAACAGGACCCACACGCTCAACAACCTCATACGGTCCAATGTATCTAGGGCTCAGCTTACCCTTCCGCCCAAACCTCATCACCTTCTTCCAAGGCGAAACCTTCAAGAACACGCGATCACCCACCGCAAACTCTATCTCCTTACGCTTCAAATCCGCGTAAGACTTCTGCCGATCAGAAGCAGCCTTCAACCGCTCACAAATGAGCTTCACCTTCTCGGTAGTACCTCTCAACAAAGCAGGCATCGAAACCAACTTTTGACCAGTTTCAGCCCAACACAGAGGAGTCCTACACTTCCTCCCATACAGAGCCTCATAAGGTGCCATCTGTATACTTGCCTGAAAACTGTTGTTGTAAGCGAACTCCACCAAAGGCAGATGCTTCTCCCAAGAACCTTGGAACTCTATCACGCAACATCTCAACATATCCTCCAAAATCTGAATAACTCGCTCAGACTGGCCATCCGACTGAGGATGATAGGATGTACTGAAATGCAACCTTGAACCCAGAGCTTGATGCAAACACTGCCAAAAACGCGATGTGAACCTCGGATCCCTATCCGACACGATCGACTTAGGCACACCATGCAACCTCACAACCTCAGCAACGTACAGCTCTGCCAGCTTATCCAAAGAGAACGTAGTATGCACAGGCAAGAAATGCGCACACTTCGTCAGGCGATCCACAATCACCCAAACAGAATTCTTCTTCGACGGAGACAAAGGCAAACCAGATACAAAATCCATGGTAACCCTCTCCCACTTCCATTCAGGAATTTTCAGCGGTTGCAACAAACCAGAAGGAACCTGATGTTCAGCCTTGACTCGCTGACACACCAAACACTTGCTCACGAACTCCGCCACATCCTTCTTCAGACCTACCCAATAGTACTCATCACGAAGATCGCGATACATCTTTGTACTACCAGGATGCATAGCAAAAGGACTGCTATGACCTTCAGCCAGAATAGCACGCCTCAACTCAGCATCTGCAGGCACTACTATCCGACTACCAAAACACAACACCCCATCCTTATTAAAGCAGAAATCCGAAGGTCTACCCTCCGCAATATCCTGAACATGAGACACCAAGGAATCATCCAACAACTGCTTATCCTTGATCAACTGAACCAACGAAGGTTTCACTTGCAACTCAGCAACAAGACCACCATCCTGCGATATGCTCAAGCTAGCAAACATAGCTCTCAGCTCAACAGCTACCTTTCTACTCAAGGCATCCGCAACAACATTAGCCTTTCCAGGATGATACTCAATCGTCAGGTCATAATCCTTGAGCAACTCCAACCAACGTCGCTGCCTGAGATTCAACTCCTTCTGAGACATCAGATACCTCAAACTCTTGTGATCCGTGTACACAGTACACTTCTCACCATACAGATAATGTCTCCAGATCTTCAGAGCAAAGACCACTGCAGCCAGCTCAATATCATGCGTAGGATAATTGCGCTCATGCACCTTCAACTGCCGCGACGCATAAGCCACAACCTTACCCTCTTGCATCAGCACACACCCCAAACCAACATAGGATGCATCACTGTAGACTACAAACTCTTTCCCTGATTCAGGCTGAATCAAGATAGGAGCTTGCGTCAAAGCCATCTTCAGCTTCTCAAAAGCTTGCTGCCTCGCTTCTGTCCACTCATACTTAACATCTTTCTGCAGCAACTTCGTCAAAGGAGCAGCAATCTTGGAAAAACCATCCACAAACCTTCGGTAGTATCCTGCCAAACCAAGGAAACTACGAACCTCCTGAACAGACTTAGGAACTTTCCAATTCATCACTGCTTCAATCTTCTGAGGATCAACACGAATCCCCTCGGCTGAGACCACATGCCCAAGAAAAACCACCTCTCTAAGCCAGAACTCACACTTGCTCAACTTAGCATAAAGCTGATTCTCCAACAAAGCTTGCAACACGATCCTCAAATGCTCTTCGTGCTCTTCCTCAGTACGCGAGTACACAAGGATATCATCAATGAACACCACAACGAACTTGTCCAGGTATTCATGAAAAACACGATTCATCATATCCATGAAAGCAGCAGGAGCATTTGTCAAACCAAACGGCATCACAAGGAACTCATAATGCCCATACCTTGTCTTGAAAGCTGTCTTAGGCACATCCACATCCTTCACCTTCAACTGGTAATACCCTGACCTCAAGTCAATCTTAGAGAACACAGCAGCTCCCCGAAATTGATCAAAGAGATCATCAATCCTCGGCAAAGGATACCGATTCTTGATAGTCAACTTGTTCAGCTGACGGTAATCAATGCACATCCTCATCGTGCCATCTTTCTTCTTCACAAACAAGACAGGAGCACCCCAAGGCGAAACACTCGGCCGGATGAAACCACGATCAAGCAGCTCTTGCAACTGCGTCTTCAGCTCCTTCAGCTCTTTAGGTGCCATTCTATAGGGAGTAATGGACACAGGAGTGGTATTCTCATACAGCTCAATACCAAACTCCACCTCGCGATTAGGAGGTAAACCAGGCAACTCCTCAGGAAAAACATCAGGAAACTCCTTCACAACCCTGATATCCTGCACCCTCAGCTCCTTCGAACTAGGATTCATCACGAAAGCTAGAAAAGCTTCACAACCTTGCCTCAGCATCCTGCTCGCCTCCAAGGTAGAAACAACATTGGCAAGAAACTTCACATTCTCACCAACCACCACCATTTCATAATCATCCCCAAGCTTAAGCGAAACCCGCTTATTCTCACAATCCACAACAGCACGATGCTCAGCAAGCCAATCCATACCAAGGATCACATCAAAACCATAAAAGGGCAACTCCATAAGATCAACATGAAAGACATGCTCTTGAACAACCAAAGGACACCTTCTATAAAGCTTACGAGTCACAACAGTTTCACCAAAAGAACTAGTGACTCTAACAACAACATCCAAAGACTCAACAGGCAAACCAAGCAACTCAGCATGCTCACGAAGAATGTATGAATGCATAGATCCAGAATCAATCAAAGAAAGCAATGACAAGGATTGCAAAGTAAAGGTACCTGCAATCACATCAGCATCATTCCTTCCCTCGCGCTGAGCATACACCCTCGCTTGGCCTCCACCCTCAGGTTGAATAGCCACAACATGAGCTACACCTCGACCACCTTCCTCTCGCCTCTGAAAATTTCCACGGCCGCGCCCACGACCTCTCTGCGGTGCTGCAACAACAGGAGCACGCTCTTGACCACCAGCCATCCTCGGACAATCACGTCTCAAATGATCAGCTGAACCACAGTTCCAGCACTCATAACCAGCTGCCACCACAGGAGCTTGCACCTCCCTCCCAGCACGAGGACAGTCACGCTTCAAGTGACCACGGGAACCACAAATCCAACAAGCACTAGGGTCAGCTCTAGCATTGCCACCCCTAGCAGGTGCACCTCCACCTCTCTTAGACGAGGACTGAAACCTCTGATCGCGTCCCCTCTTGTTCCGTCCACCGGAACTATACTCAGCAGCTCTCTTTCCAGAACTAGTTCCAGCACCCTTAGCAGACAAACTCAGGTTCATCTCAATGTCCTTCGATCGACTAACCAACACATCAAAATCATTATACTCAGCAGCCAACATATAGGTCTTAACTTCCGTCACCAAGCCATAACGGAACCTTTCGCACCTCTCGCGCTCATCAGGTATCAGCTCCGGTGCATACTGGCTAAGACGTACGAACTGTACCTCATACTCAGCCACACTCATGCTCCCTTGGGTCAGAGACATGAATTCACACTTCTTCTCATCCAGATATCTAACTCCCAGATATCTCCTCTTGAACGCATGCTGAAAGAACGTCCATGTAACATCAGCATCAACCATCCCAGAGATTGTGGTCGTCCACCACGTATAAGCATCACCTTGCAGCAGTGACACCACACATCCCAGCTTTTGCACATCAGTGCAACTCATCTGTCCCAAGACACGCTTGGTACTCTCCAACCATGCTTCTGACCTCTCAGCTGACATACCCCTAAACTCAGTCCCACCAAGACTGCGCAAACGTTCCAAGGGTAGTCTAGCACCAGCATCTCCTTGATGCCCAGCTCCTTGAGCTCCAGCTACTGCTGCTCGAAACGCACCCGCAATAGCTTGTACCAGCACATACATGTCAGGCATCGCTTGCCCCTGACCAGCTTCAGGTCCTGCAGCTCTAGCACCAGCTGCCTCAGCTCCAGCTCTTTCCCTCTCCGCACCACCACCACCAGGTGGTGGAGGAGGTATCACAGCACTACCAGTGTGCTCATCATTCACATTCCCCTCCGGGGTCGTAGCTCTCGCGCTACTCCTTAACTCTCTACGTGGTGCCATACTATTACCATGCATAACAATACAAAATAAAACAAGTCAGGACCAGCAAGGTAAGCAAATTCCAAGTATTCAAGCTCAATTTCTTTCAAAAACAACATCATCTCTTTAGCTTTTGTTTGGCAATGGGTACCCTCATCATGCATCATCACAACATGCATCACATACACATCAACATATCATTTCACTGAACATGCTTTCACTCAACAAGCATACAATCCAAACCATGCTTCAATCATGCATTCACACATTCCCAATTACTCGAGAACTCAGCTCTGATACCACCAAATGTAACCCCCGTAGTCCGGTCTAGACGGTTGACCCGAACTACGAAGATTACACGGGGAAAACCAAAGTCAACTCGAAAGTCAACCTTGATTAACGACCCTTTTTTTTTCTTTTTAATCTTGTCTAGATGCTCATTAACCTTAATTGTGATCATACAAACAACATATCAAAAGATCACAAACATCAGAGATCAAACAGGGACCCAATTGAACAAATTACAACTTTAGGGACCAAATTGTAAATTCTGATAAATTAAGGGACTTAACCCAAATTAAAGTTACCATCTTGAAATTAGTCAGGTTTCATGCTTCTCTGTGAAATTTCAGCTCAAACGGACATTCCAAACTCATACAATTGATCATACATGATTCAGGACCAAAACGTAAACAAAACGAAACATCCAGAGATACTTTTAACTGATTTTAACGGTCGGGTATCGATACGCCACGTGTCGTATCGATACTCGGGGAAGGCAGAAACCAAACTCTAGCAAGGGTATCGATACCTTCCCCCTGGTATCGATACTCCATTCATATGGTATCGATACTTGTTCAGAGGTATCGATACCCCTGGGCAGAAACATGCATATTTGGCTCAGGTGTATCGATACCCCTGCCTGGAAACAACTCGAAAACAGCATCAAACATGCATTAAGCACCAAATTAACATCATCAAACCACATCACTTAATCATACAACATGCAAGGACCTCAATTGCATCAACAATTCAACATTTAAACATCACATGTGAAAAGCCCCAATTCATATAGCATGCTTCCTACTTAAGCTATCATTCAAGCAGTAAACCTTCATAAGCAAGCAATAGAAATTTAATCCAAAAACCAGCAATTCAAACAATCAATTAACATCCATAGGGAGTCTCAAACACCTCCCAAAACATACACATTGGTCCCCCATTGCCAAATCAACCAAAAGCTAAAATGTTTAACAAAACCTTCCATACATTGAGCTTTACTTGAACTTGTATGCTTGCCTTCTCTTGCTGCCCTCAATGTACTCTAATGCTCTGCATTATTGAATCAAGAAAACGAGAGAGCGTAAGCCAAAGCTTAGTGAGGAGTGCTCTTTAAAAACCATTCAATAATGCAATTAAAACCATTTGTAAATCATGCTTATATTCAATCTTTTCACATGCTCAAAGCATACTTTAAATCAAGCAATTTCATGCTTCCACATTTCATTTTAACAAGCATCTCATGCTTCAACATAAACATTAAAACATGCATCTCAATGTACTATACATGTCATATTGGCTCAAGTGATACATTTCATTTATGAAATCAAGTTCAACAACTTTCCCCAAGGACTTTTAAACACCTTGGACCCCAAGGACTTTTAAACACCTTGGCCATGGACTTTTAAACACCATGAATGGACCACACAAGGACTTTTAACCACCTTTGTGTCCGTAGCTTGAATTACCCCAAGGACTTTTAAACACCTTGGCCCCAAGGACTTTTAAACACCTTGGCCCCATGGACTTCTAAACACCATGGAAAGGAGCACCTAAGGACTTTTAACCACCTTAGTGTCCGCAACAAGATTCATCCAAGGACTTTTAACCACCTTGATGATCTTAAGTAACAAGGCTCACTCAAGGACTTTTAACCACCTTAGTGACCTTCACTTTTACAAACCATCACTTGCCAATACACACTTTATACATCATGTAATCCACTGTTTTAAAGCATTTAAACCAAGCCATTTCATCATGCATTTCAAAGCATTAAATCATCATTTAACAATGCATAAAAACAAGGTACTCCTAACTAGAGTTACCTTCATCACATGGCTTTAATCATCAGCATAAATCATGCTAAAACATCAGCAAATAACATGCTAAAACATGCTTTCCAAAACAGTAGCAAATCATGCAAAATCATCATTTCACATTTCATCAAAACATGGCCACCACTTAGAGAGAGTAATCCGAAAACTTACACTTGAGCTTAGCAAAGTTGTTTAGACTTAAACTAAGCTCCCAAAACCTTGGTTTCAAAGCCGAAAACCATTTTCACAAATCCACTCACCGATTTCCGCTTTGCTTCAAGCCAAAGCACCAAATCAAGCCTCCGGATCAACAATTCTTGGATCCAAGGATGCCTCCCCTGTTTCAACACATTAAAGCAGAGGATTAATGCATCATCATGCATTAATTGCTTCAATGAAAGCATCTAAACTCGCTGCTCTCACAAAACCTCCATTTTCGGCCACCAAACACAACCGAAAATGCATCCGAAACACTTCTAAACAAAGCCCAGCCATAAACCAGCAAAACCTTACTTCCATTAACATCATTTAACATCTAAAAACAACCTACAACCATCCTTATACCTCCAGCAACACCAGATCCACAAGATCACCACAAAAGCTACCTTAAAACACAAGCTAAAATTAGGAAACCCAACCTATCCGGGATTGCATCAATCAAGACTCATTTCCACATCAATTTAATGATCATTTAACATCAAAAACACTCCTCAAAACACAGATTTAACAGATCAAACGAAAATCATGTGAAATCATCAAAATCTTGCATAATTAGCCAAGATCCACAAATCAACTTTAAAACCTTCAATCAATTATCAAATTAGGATTGAAAACTTAAGGAATTTCATTAAAGAACTTGAAGTTCAGAGGAGAAGGACGTTCTTACCTCCAAACTTGAGTTTCTCCTCTTTTTGGAATAGAAAAGCTTGATGAAACTTGAAGCAATTGATGAGGTTTTGAAGACACAATGATTTGCAATCAAATGAGAGTTGAAAGAAGGTTTTTAGGTGATGAAAATCAGACTTAGATCTCTGGAATTGAGTGTTTGGGTTGAGAGAAAAGATAGAGAGAAAATAGGTAGTTAAAAGAGAAAATGGCCAAAATAGATTTTTCCCTCCTTTTGATTCTTTTAAAATCAGAATTATGAGTTAAAATATCTTAGAAAAAATCTGGAGAAACTCTCTTTGGGTAAATAGCTCCTTAAAGATTCAAAGTTTCAACCCTTTATAAAATAGCCACCAAACTTTCAAAAATTACATTTTGGTCACTAGCAAAAATGTCACATTTCCGAAACTCATTTTCCAAAATTGATTTCACAGTTCACTTAATTATAATAAAAGATGATTTTAGAACATTTTTCCATAATTTTTATGCAACCCGAGCTAGGCTTTCCTAATTTAACCTCTTACGATTCGAACAGCACTTTGACCAACCGGTCAACGCCCAAGACTTCCAAGCCCAAAACCGGGGCGTTACATTAGTGAGGAGTGCTCTTTAAAAACCATTCAATAATGCAATTAAAACCATTTGCAAAACATGCATATATTCAACCTTACACATGCTCAAAGCATACTTAAAAACAAGCAATTCCCATGCTTCCACATTTCATTTAAACAAGCATCTCATGCTTCAACATAAACATTAAAACATGCATCTCATGCATCTCAATGTACTATACATGTCATATTGGCTCAAGTGATACATTTTATTTATGAAATCAAGTTCAATAACTTTCCCCAAGGACTTTTAAACACCTTGGCCCCAAGGGCTTTTAAACACCTTGGCCATGGACTTTTAAACACCATGAATGAGGACCACACAAGGACTTTTAACCACCTTTGTGTCCGTAGCTTGAATTACCCCAAGGACTTTTAAACACCTTGGCCCCAAGGACTTTTAAACACCTTGGCCCCATGGACTTTTAAACACCATGGAAAGGAGCACCTAAGGACTTTTAACCACCTTAGTGTCCGCAACAAGACTCATCCAAGGACTTTTAAACACCTTGATGATCTTAGGTAACAAGGCTCACTCAAGGACTTTTAACCACCTTAGTGACCTTCACTTTTACAAAACACCACTTGCCAATATACACTTTATACATCATATATTCCACTGTTTTAAAGCATTAAACCAAGCCATTTCATCTTGCATTTCAAAGCATTAAATCATCATTTAAACAATGCATAAAAACAAGGTACTCTTACCTAGAGTCACCTTCAACACATGGCTTTAAACATCAGCATATATCATGCTAAACATCAGCAATTATCATGTTTAAACATGCTTTCAAAACAGTAAACAAATCATGCAAAAATCATCATTTTACATTACACCAAAACATGGCCACCACTTAGAGGAAAATCCGAAAACTTACACTTGAGCTTAGCAAAGTTGTTTAGACTTAAACTAAGCTCCCAAAACCTTCAACCCTTGGTTTTAAAGCTGTAAATCCAATTTCACTCACCGATTACCACTTTGCCTCAAGCCAAAGCACCAAATCAAGCCTCCGGATCAACAATTCTTGGATCCAAGGATGCCTCCCCTGTTTCAACACATTAAAGCAGAGGATTAATGCATCATCATGCATTAATTGCTTCAACGAAAGCATCTAACACGCTGCTCTCACAAAACCTCCATTTTCGGCCACCAAACACAACCGAAAATGCATCCGAAACACTTCTAAACAAAGCCCAGCCATAAACCAGCAAAACCTCACTTCCATTAACATCAAAACACATCTAAAAACAACCTATAAGCATCCTTATACCTCCAGCAACACCAGATCCACAAGATCACCACAAAAGCTACCTTAAAACACAAGCTAAAATTTGGAAACTCAACCTATCCGGGATTGCATCAATCAAGACTCATTTCCACATCAAATTAATGATCATTTAACATCAAAAACACTTCTCAAAACACAGATTTAACAGATCAAACGAAAATCTTGTGAAATCACCAAAATCTTGCATAATTAGCCAAGATCCATAAATCAACTTTAAAACCTTTAATCAATTATCAAATTAGGATTGAAAGCTTTAGGAATTTCATTAAAGAACTTGAAGTTCAGAGGAGAAGGACGTTCTTACCTCCAAACTTGAGTTTCTCCTCTTTTTGGAATTGAAAAGCTTGATGAAACTTGAAGCAATTGAAGAGGATTTGAAGATACAATGATTTGCAATCAATTGAGAGTTGAAAGGAGGATTTTAGGTGAGAAAATCAGATTTAGATCTCTAGAAATTGAGTGTTTGGGTTGAGAGAAAAAGATAGAAAGAAAATTGGAAGTTAGATGAGAAAATGACTAAAATGAATTTTCCCTCCTTTTGTTTTACTTTAAAAATCAGAATTATGTGTTAAAATATCTTAGAAAAATCTGGAGAAACTCCCTTTGGGTAAATAGCTCCTTAAAGATTCAAAGTTTCAACCCTTTATAAAATAGCCACCAAACTTTCAAAAATTACATTTTGGTCACTAGCCAAAATGTCACACTTCCGAAACTCATTTTCCAAAATTGATTTCACAGTTCACTTAATTATATTAAAAGATGATTTTAGAACATTTTTCCATATTTTTAATGCAACCCGAACTAGGCTTTCCTAATTTAACCTCTTACGATTCGAACAGCACTTTGACCAACCGGTCAACGCCCAAGACTTCCAAGCCCAAAACCGGGGCGTTACAACTCTCCCCCCCTTAAGAAATTTCGTCCTCGAAAATTTACCTGCAGGAAAGAGATAAGGAAACTGCTTCAGCAAATCTTCCTTCCGCTCCGACGTGGCTTCCTCAACACCGCGATGCTTCCACAGCACCTTCACCATCTCAATGGTCTTGCCACGAAGAACTTTGCTATCTGAATCCAGAACCTTCACCGGTTCCTCATCAAAGGTCAAATCCGGATTCAATTCCACTTCCTCCACAGGCAACACATGCGAAGGATCAGATCTATACCTCCGGAGCATAGAAACATGGAACACATCATGAATCTTCTCCAGCTCCTGAGGTAACCTCAACCGATACGCAACAGGACCCACACGCTCAACAACCTCATACGGTCCAATGTATCTAGGGCTCAGCTTACCCTTCCGACCAAACCTCATCACCTTCTTCCAAGGCGAAACCTTCAAAAACACGCGATCACCCACCGCAAACTCTATCTCCTTACGCTTCAAATCTGCGTAAGATTTCTGCCGATCAGAAGCAGCCTTCAACCGCTCACAAATGAGCTTCACTTTCTCGGTGGTCCCTTTCAACAAAGCAGGCATCGAAACCAACTTTTGGCCAGATTCAGCCCAACACAGAGGAGTCCTACACTTCCTCCCATACAGAGCCTCATAAGGTGCCATCTGTATACTTGCCTGATAATTGTTGTTGTAAGCGAACTCCACCAAAGGCAGATGCTTCTCCCAAGAACCTTGGAACTCTATCACGCAGCATCTCAACATATCCTCCAAAATCTGAATAACTCGCTCAGACTGGCCATCCGACTGAGGATGATAGGATGTACTGAAATGCAACCTTGTACCCAGAGCTTGATGCAAACACTGCCAAAAACGCGATGTGAACCTCGGATCCCTATCCGACACGATCGACTTAGGCACACCATGCAACCTCACAACCTCAGCAACGTACAGCTCTGCCAGCTTATCCAAAGAAAACGTAGTATGCACAGGCAAGAAATGCGCACACTTCGTCAGGCGATCCACAATCACCCAAACAGAATTCTTCTTTGATGGAGACAAAGGTAAACCAGATACAAAATCCATGGTAACCCTCTCCCACTTCCATTCAGGGATTTTCAATGGTTGCAACAAACCAGAAGGAACCTGATGTTCAGCCTTGACTCGCTGACACACCAAACACTTGCTCACAAACTCTGCCACATCCTTCTTCAACCCCACCCAATAGTACTCATCACGAAGATCGCGATACATCTTTGTACTACCAGGATGCATAGCAAAAGGACTACTATGACCCTCAGCCAGAATAGCACGCCTCAACTCAACATCTGCAGGCACTACTATTCGACTACCAAAACACAACACTCCATCCTCATTAAAGCAAAAATCCGAAGGTCTACCCTCCGCGATATCCTGAACATGAGACACCATGGAATCATCCAACAACTGCTTTTCCTTGATCAACTGAACCAACGATGGTTTCACTTGCAACTCAGCAACAAGACCACCATCTCGCGATATGCTCAAGCTAGCAAACATAGCTCTCAGCTCAACAGCTACCTTCCTACTCAAAGCATCCGCAACAACATTGGCCTTTCCAGGATGATACTCTATCGTCAGATCATAATCCTTGAGCAACTCCAACCAACGTCGCTGCCTAAGATTCAACTCCTTCTGAGACATCAGATACCTCAAACTCTTGTGATCCGTGTACACAGTACACTTCTCACCATACAGATAATGCCTCCAGATCTTCAGAGCGAAAACCACTGCAGCCAGCTCAATATCATGCGTAGGATAATTGCGCTCATGCACCTTCAACTGCCGCGACGTATAAGCCACAACCTTACCCTCTTGCATCAGCACACACCCCAAACCAACATAGGATGCATCACTGTAGACTACAACCTTACCAAATCAAGCCTCCGGATCAACAATTCTTGGATCCAAGGATGCCTCCCCTGTTTCAACACATTAAAGCAGAGGATTAATGCATCATCATGCATTAATTGCTTCAACGAAAGCATCTAACACGCTGCTCTCACAAAACCTCCATTTTCGGCCACCAAACACAACCGAAAATGCATCCGAAACACTTCTAAACAAAGCCCAGCCATAAACCAGCAAAACCTCACTTCCATTAACATCAAAACACATCTAAAAACAACCTATAAGCATCCTTATACCTCCAGCAACACCAGATCCACAAGATCACCACAAAAGCTACCTTAAAACACAAGCTAAAATTTGGAAACTCAACCTATCCGGGATTGCATCAATCAAGACTCATTTCCACATCAAATTAATGATCATTTAACATCAAAAACACTTCTCAAAACACAGATTTAACAGATCAAACGAAAATCTTGTGAAATCACCAAAATCTTGCATAATTAGCCAAGATCCATAAATCAACTTTAAAACCTTTAATCAATTATCAAATTAGGATTGAAAGCTTTAGGAATTTCATTAAAGAACTTGAAGTTCAGAGGAGAAGGACGTTCTTACCTCCAAACTTGAGTTTCTCCTCTTTTTGGAATTGAAAAGCTTGATGAAACTTGAAGCAATTGAAGAGGATTTGAAGATACAATGATTTGCAATCAATTGAGAGTTGAAAGGAGGATTTTAGGTGAGAAAATCAGATTTAGATCTCTGGAAATTGAGTGTTTGGGTTGAGAGAAAAAGATAGAAAGAAAATTGGAAGTTAGATGAGAAAATGACTAAAATGAATTTTCCCTCCTTTTGTTTTACTTTAAAAATCAAAATTATGTGTTAAAATATCTTAGAAAAATCTGGAGAAACTCCCTTTGGGTAAATAGCTCCTTAAAGATTCAAAGTTTCAACCCTTTATAAAATAGCCACCAAACTTTCAAAAATTACATTTTGGTCACTAGCCAAAATGTCACACTTCCGAAACTCATTTTCCAAAATTGATTTCACAGTTCACTTAATTATATTAAGAGATGATTTTAGAACATTTTTCCATATTTTTAATGCAACCCGAACTAGGCTTTCCTAATTTAACCTCTTACGATTCGAACAGCACTTTGACCAACCGGTCAACGCCCAAGACTTCCAAGCCCAAAACCGGGGCGTTACATCTGCTGAAGGTTCTGAGTCTTGGTTGGAAAGTACCAAGAGAATTTTGGGACAAATGAACCGCAATGAAGTGCAGAAGCTGGGCTGTGTAATATCGTTGTTGCATGACGATGCGTATACCTGGTGGACAACCACTATCTCCGGAATGGATGATGCTAATGTTACTTGGACGTTCTTTCTGAATGCGTTCAAGAGGAGGTATCTGGGTGTGCGGTACCTAGATGAAAAGAAAAGGGAATTCATGTCTCTTACTCAAGGGAGCATGTCAGTGGCTGGGTACGAGGTTCAATTTGTCCGACTCAGTCAGTACGCACCTAAGCTTATCCCTGATGAGCGGGAAAGGTGTGAATGTTTCCGTTATGGTTTGGTGACGGAAGTGAAGACCTATATGCTGGCTGCGCAGTACACTGATTTTGATGTGCTGGTTGGTAGAGCGAAAGATATTGAGTTGAATTTGGGTTTATCTTCTAGAGGTGCTGGTCCTAGTGCGGGCAAGCGAGCTGCTGAGTATAGTTCCAGTGGCGGACGGAACAAGAGAGGACGTGATCGGAAGTATCAGTCTTCAGCTAGGCGTGGTGGTGGAGGGCAAGGTGCGCCTATTCAGGGAGATAAGGCGAGAGCTGATCAGAACACATGTTGGGCATGTGGATCGCGTGGTCATCTGAGGCGTGATTGTCCTCGAGCAGTGAGGGAGGTACAAGCTCCTATTGTGGTGGCCGGTACTTCGTGTTTGAGCTGTGGTTCGGCGGATCACATGAAGAGGGAGTGTCCTCTGTTGGCCGGTGGTGGTCAGGGACGTGCTCCTGGAGTTGTTGCACCACAGAGAGGCCGTGGGCGCGGCCGTGGTAACTTCCAGCGCAGGGAGGATGGTGGAAGGAATGTGGCTCATGTTGTAGCTGTTCAGCCTGAGGGTGGTGGCTAGGCCAGAGTGTATGCTCAGAGGGAAGGGAGGAATGACACAGATGTGATCGCTGGTACTTTCACTTTGCAATCCTTGTCATTACTTTCCTTGATTGATTCTGGATCTACACACTCATACATATTGCGTGAACATGCTCAATTGCTTGGTTTGCCTGTTGAGTCTTTGGATGTTGGTATGCGTGTAACTAGTTGTTTTGGTGAGATTGTTGTGACTTGAAAGCTTTATAGAAGATGTCCCTTGGTTGTGCAAGATCATGTTTTTCATGTTGATCTTATGGAATTGCCTTTCTATGGTTTTGATGTAATCCTTGGTATGGATTGGCTTGTTGAGCATCGAGTTGTAGTGGATTTTGAGAATAAGCGAGTTTCGTTGAAACTTGCGGACGATTATGAGGTAGTCGTTGTTGGTGAGAATGTGAAGTTTCTTGCCAATGTGGTGTCTACATTGGAAGCGAGCCGGATGCTGAGGCAAGGTTGTGAAGCCTACCTCGCCTTTGTGATGAATCCTAGCTCTAAGGAGTTACGGGTGCAAGATATCAGGAATGTGCGAGAGTTTCCTTGTGTGTTTCCGGAGGAGTTGCCTGGATTGCCTCCTAATTGCGAAGTGGAGTTTGGGATTGAGCTGTTTGAAAACACAACTCCAGTGTCCATTACTCCTTATCGAATGGCACCTAAGGAGTTGAAAGAGCTGAAGACGCAACTTCAGAAGTTGCTTGATCGTGGTTTCATTCGGCCGAGTGTGTCACCTTGGGGTGCACCGGTCTTGTTTGTGAAGAAAAAGGATGGCACTATGAGAATGTGAATTGATTACCGTCAACTTAACAAGTTGACTATCAAGAATCGATATCCATTACCGAGAATTGATGATCTTTTTGATCAATTTCAGGGAGCAGCTGTGTTTGTAACCCCCGTAGCCCGGCCTAGACGGTTGACCCGAACTACGAAGATTACACGGGGAAAACCAAAGTCAACCCGAAAGTAAACCTTGATTAACGACCCTTTTTTTTCTTTTTAAACTTGTCTAGATGCACATTAACCTTAGGTGTGATCACACAAACACCATGCTCAAAAATCACAAACATCAGAGATCAAACAGGGACCCAATTGAACAAATTACAACATTAGGGACCAAATTGTAATTTCTGAAAACTTTAAGGACTTAACCACATTTTAAGTTACCAACTTAAAATTAATCATGTTTCATGCTTCTCTGGCAAATTTCAGCTCAAACGGACATCCCGAACTCATACAATTGCACAAACAAGATTCAGGACTAAAACGCAAACAAAACAAAACATCAAAAGATACTTTTAACTGAAATTAACGGTCCGGTATCGGTACGCCACGTGTCGTATCGATACGCGGGGAAGGCAGTAACCAAACTTCAGCAGCGGTATCGATACGAGTTTCCCAGTATCGATACGGCCTTCATACGGTATCGGTACCTGTTCAACCGTACCGATACGCCTGGGCAGGAACGAGCATAATTGGCTCAGGCGTATCGATACGCAAGCCCGAGTACCGATAGCCCTGCCTGAAATCGACTCAAACACTTCATCAAACATGCCTCACACTTCAAATTAACATCACTAAACCATACCACATGATCAAACAACATGCAAGGACCAGAATTGCATCATCAATTCAACATATAATCAACACATATGAAAAGCCCCAAATTCAATGGCATGCTTCCTACTCAAGCTATCCTTTTAAGCATAAACCTTTCCAAAGCAACCTCAATTAAGCCAATTCATGTTCAACAACATAGCAACAGCATTTAAACATTCTTAAACAACATGATCAACATACACGATCACATACACATAAATCCGAGAGATTCTACCCCATTGCCCTTATTAACTATAGCTATTCACCGAGACATACATCTCCATTGGAGTCCACCTTGAATCCCTTGCTCCTTGCTGCCCAAACTTCAAGAATCTGCATTGATGGACAAAAAGGAGCGTAAGCACAAAATGCTTAGTGAGGAATGCTCAAAACCAAAACACCATCAATGCAGCGGGTCATTAAAACACTTTTAAAACAAACCCGATTTGATTACCAAAGCCATGTTTGAAAACCCTTTTCAACATCAAGCTCAAAACATGCATAAACACCATAAGCCAAGCTTAATCAAAACCATGGAACACACTTCCATTACACAACAAACCTTTCTTAAACTTGAAAACCATTTCAAGCAAGAAACCATTTAAAAACCATTACTCAAATAAACATCTCATGCATTTAATCAAGGAAACATTTAAACCATAACATCATCTTCACATGCCTTCAAAAACAAGTCATACAAGACTCCAATGCAACATAGATATTTCATGCTCACATGCATCATTTACCACATGATTACCAACACTTGTACAACTTAACAAGTAAACATGCCATCACTAGCATCATACACTTTTCATGCAACAATGCATCATTTCAAGCATCTCATGCTTCTCATGCAACCATGCATCAATTCAAGCATCTCATGCTTCACACGCAACCATGCATCATCTCAAGCATCTCATGCTTCCCATGCAACCATGCATTAAATCAAGCATCTCATGCTTCACATGCAACCATGCATTAAATCAAGCATCTCATGCTTCACATGCAACCATGCATCATTAAGATCAAGAACATTATATTGGCTTCCATAAGATCAACCACATTCACTTTCCAACACAACAACCTGATCGGATACGCGGATTCCTAGCGTTGTCCCTACGCTCCCTACACACTACCCAATCCAAGATCCCTCCGTGGGCAACAACCTCCACTAGACCTCAACAACCTAAGGTTCCCATGTATGGACTTTTAAACACCATACAACCTTAGCTTTTCCTCAAGGTTCCCATGTATGGACTTTCAACCACCATACACCCTTGACATGCACAAGGTCTTCCCGTATGGACTTTTAACCACCATACAACCTTTGCATAACCGATTGGTAGTTGTAGACATCATCTAACGAGATCCGGGACATCACACACAAGATCCACACATGGACTTAACCACTGCCATTGTGATCTCAACAAGCACAAGGTTCTCACATATGGACTTTTAACCACCATACAACCTTTGCTCAACCAAGGTCTTCCCGTGGGCAACAACCTCCACTGACCTTAAGCAACCGAGGTCCTCCCGTGGGCAACAACCTCCACTGACCTCATCTCGTTAGGAATACTTGAGGGGAGCTCACCCGGTCCACACTTGACCACTCCACCATCAAGGCGACTTAATTCACGGTGCACCCAATCCTATAGCCGGCTAATTATATCCGATCAACGAACCAAGAACCACTTACAACACTTGCCAATATAACCATCTTACCATATTATCCGATGTTCCACATGCATAAACATAATGCAAGCCATCACAACATTAGCTCAATGTTTCACATGCATAACCAATATGCAAAACCATCATTAATCCAATGATACACATGCATAACCAATATGCAAAGCCATTACATCATTAATCCAATGATTCACATGCATAACCAATAAGCAAAAGGTAACATTTATCATCATTAATTCACTGTTTTTAAGCATCATACAAGCCATTGATCAACATGCAACACTAAGCATCAAAATCACAATTTCCATATACAAAACCAAGGATCCCTTACCTTGAGCATCCTTTTCAAATGGCTTTCAAAACCAGCATTTAACCATGCTAAAAACATGCTTACAAAACAGAATTTAAACCATGCAAAACACATGCATATCAATCATCAACCACTTTTGATTTTAAAACCAAATCACACACAATTCAAGAGCAAAAACCCATTCACTTACTCTTGAGCTTAGCAAAGTTGTTTAGACTTAGACTAAGCTCCCAAAAACCTTCAAACCTTGTTTCAAAAGCTGAAATCCCAACTTCACTCACCGATAACCAAACAAAGCTAGCCAACAAGCCTTCCAAGCTTCCGAAAAACACCTCCAAAGCTCACGGATCCAATTCCCCTATTTCAAGCACACAAAAACAGAACATTAATGCATCCTTATGCATTAAAACACCAGCCACAACAACACAACTCGCTGCTCACCACAAATCTAACAATTTGGCTACCAAACACAACCGAAATCACCTCCAAACACTTCCAAAACTTAACCCAGCCAAGATCCATCACTTCTAACCATTTTTATACATCAAATAACATGCAAAATGATCACAACCACGTCCTTATACCTCCAGGTATAACAGATCACCAAAAACACTCCAAAAACAACCAAAAACTCAAGCCAAACTTAGGAAATTCAACCTATCCGGGATTGCATTGATTAAACCTCAACTTCTAATCATTTTAGCATTCATTTAACATCAATTTAACACCTCAAAACCCTGCTTAAACAGATCACACGAAATTTTCACCAAAATCACCAAATCTTGCATTTTAGCCAAAAATCAAGATCTCAATTGAAAAGCCATTAATAAAACATAAATCAAGGATTGAGAACTTAGGAATTTCAGTAAAGAACTGATAGTTTAGAGGAGAAGGACGTTCTTACCTCCAAACTTGAATTTCTCCATTTTAGAGCCAAAAAGCTTGATGAATCAACTTGTAATTTGAGAGGTTTTGATGATGAGATGATTAGGAATCAAATAAGAGTTGAAAGGAGAGATTTAGATGTCAAAATCAGAGAAAGAAATCTGGAGAATTTTGTTTGGGTTGAGAGAAAATGAGAGAAAAGAGAATTTGAGAGAAAATGAAAAGTTTGTTGGAAATTTAGTTAAAATGATTTCCCTCCTTTTCTAAATCTTTAAAATCAGATTTGAGCCTTAAAATATCTTAGAAAAATCTGGAGAAATCCTTTTTGGAATAATAGCTCCTTAAAGATTCAAAGTTTCAATCCTTTATAAAACTGTCCCGCAACTTTCAAAAATTACATTTTGGTCACTTGCCAAAATGTCAACCTTCCGAACCTCATTTTCCAAAATTGATTTCACAGTTCACTTTTATATATTAAAAGATGATTTTAGAACATTTTTCCATATTTTTAATGCAACCCGAACTAGGCTTTCCTAAATTCACTCTTACATATTCGATCAGCACTTTGACCGAACCGGTCAACACCCAAACTTCTGAGCCCAAAACCGGGGCGTTACAACTCTCCCCCCCTTAGGAAATTTCGTCCTCGAAATTTCAACCAACGAAAAGAGAACCACAACCTTCTCAAGCAACACACAAGACAACACAAAAGCCTTAACCAACACCACTGATCACAAACCCAAACTCTCAAAGATAACCACGGCTCAACCTTCCACATAACCGGACTGTACACAATCCCAACATCAACCTGAAAACTTCAGCTCTTACAGCAGACAACACTGTAACACACAACTTCCAAGACTTATCTTCACAAAGACAACAACCAATCCAATTCAGCCATTAGGCAACTTCTCTGCTTCTAAAACTCTTGCGAACTCCCAAACCTCTTCCAAAGATTTTCCCAACAAGCAGAAAAAAAAATCCTTAAACATCAACTGTTTACTCAAGCTCTTCAACAAAGCTGACAATCCTTCACATCCGCCAAAACATTACCATAACAGCTCACCAGAACTATTCACCCAAATACCAAAAATCACATCACAACCCCAACTTGAAACCGTCAGCCGTTCTACACACCATCAACTGACTTCAAACAGAACTTTCTTAACCACAACTAGCCAACCACTTCTCATAAGAACTCAAACAACCAACAAAAACCTTCGATCTTTCACAGCCCTCTCACTACAAACTTCAGCCAGAACACTTACACTACCAGAACATTACCCAGCCACACACACATAACATCTTCTGATCTCCTCAAAGGTTGCTAAGAACAAACACAACCCTTTCACCACAACCTAAAAGCTAAACCACTTCAGCACCTGGAAACACAACCTCAAACTGCAACAACACTTAGCACCAAGGAACTACCACTTCCTTTTAGCTAAACAAACCACTCCACCGATACTAACCTCAACCGATACCTTTCACCACCAAACCACTAAACCCATCTGAGCACCAAACACTAACCTTCTACCAACAGGCTATACCTCTCCCACTATCACTAGCAACTAGCCTACCAAACTCCAACACTTCTAACTCTCACTCAGCACCAAACAACCTCTAAAAACCCATCATCCCACCTAATCCAACCACAACACTAACAGATTCGATTAGTTATTAGCGAGCGTGAACATCGTATGCATGATCACCTACATGCCCTATCAATGCCTGATGTACATGCATGCAAAACCTCTAATGTCATGCCACATGTATGCATGGACCAACATATATAATATAACATATAGCAATGATTTTAGCTGTGCATGAATGCCAGTTCACACCCTCCAATAACATCCTCAAAATCTGTTCTAAGAACAACCTCCTTTCTCACCTTTAACTTATCTAACTCCCTCATTCCACCAACAACCATTAACTACAAGATACTCACCCAAGCCTTTCTCACACCCAAGATATTTCCAAACCACAACTACCACTACCCCAAACATGCTAGCAACAAGACTAGACTTACCACACAAGGAAAACCAACAGAAACCAAACTAAGGAAACTAAAGCAAAGATCACTTAACAAGGTTACCTGAAAGCACAACACCACCCTGAAGCTTCATGAGACGAGCTCTCTTCCTTGCGGAACCATCATCCTCCTGCGGCACAACTGCAGCACCAACTAACACACCAGGGTCAACATCAACTCCTTGCGATAAGGAACCTTGGTTGTTCCGCGCTAACATCAAACAATCACGCCTTTTGTGTCCATCAGACCCACATTTCCAGCAAACTTCATTTCCCAAACTCTTCACAACCTTCTGCTTTTTCTGCCACCTCTGAACCTCGCCTTGGCCATGCCCACGACCTCTCAAAGATCCTTTGGCTAACACCAAAGCTAACTTCACTCCATGAGGACAATCATGCTTAACATGTACTTTAGAACCACAATTCCAACAAGCTCTCGCGCCCCTACAACGTCCAACATGTTGCCTTTCACAACGGTCACACACAGATGGCTGAGCTTCCACTCCTTGCTCAAGCAACACTTGCTCACCAACAGCACTACCCGCACCCTGCTTAACCCTTGGAAATTCCCTTCCAAGATACCTTTCATAGAAGGCTGATACAAAGAAATCCCAATCAATATCAGGAATATGTGACGCCACTGCCACAGATGTCCACCAAGCACAAGCATCCTCTAGCATCAGAGAAACAACACTCCCCAGCTTACAGGCATAATCACAGCCTTCCTAATCCAAAATCAGAACCACATTGGCCAACCAGGCCTCAAACATCTCTGGAGAAGAACCATGATACTCCTCAGCACCCAAATCAAGCAAACGCTGCTTCGGCAAACCCTCACATCTAGCCAGCACATCCACTGACTTTACCTCAACCGCAGCCTGAGATGTTCCCAACACCTCCTGCACAACCGATGATGAACTTTTCATCACAGAACCAGCTTCTTTCCCTTGCCTTACCATCTCAACTCCAAGCACAGAAGACTGAGACAAAACACCTTTACAAAAGAGTGAACTCTTTGCCTTAACAACCTGCCCCAAGGCAGCAACCATCTCACTCAACCGCCATTCCTTCATCAACCTTGCCATACCACTAACAACAACATACATACAATCACAACAAGCAAACAAACCAGTTAGACCAGCATTAAGCAAGGATTCAAACTCCAACTCCAAATAACACAATAGCTATATTAATAAGGCAATGGGTATCCCGAATCCCCCCCTTTACACGACATAGCAGTCAATACAACATGGATATCACAACATCAAGCATATCAACAACATACCTTGATCATGCTTACATCAAACAACATCCAATTACACCAGCATATTAACAACATAACATGCTCAAAACACATTCACCATGCTTAACACCAGCTCATAGCATCAGCACATATCCACAAAAAATCAACCAAGATTCATAACCACAAAACATGCTTGCATACATCAGCAACATGCTTAGAAACATCAACAGCACACTCAGCAACACATGCTTCCACCAACTTTCAACCATACAACAAGGTAAACATCAAACACACATATCACAACAACTTACCGTTTTCCCCAACCTTCGCAACCTGGCTCTGATACCACCAAATGTAACCCCCGTAGCCCGGCCTAGACGGTTGACCCGAACTACGAAGATTACACGGGGAAAACCAAAGTCAACCCGAAAGTCAACCTTGATTAACGACCCTTTTTTTTTCTTTTTAAACTTGTCTAGATGCACATTAACCTTAGGTGTGATCACACAAACACCATGCTCAAAAATCACAAACATCAGAGATCAAACAGGGACCCAATTGAACAAATTACAACATTAGGGACCAAATTGTAATTTCTGAAAACTTTAAGGACTTAACCACATTTTAAGTTACCAACTTAAAATTAATCATGTTTCATGCTTCTCTGCAAAATTTCAGCTCAAACGGACATCCCGAACTCATACAATTGCACAAACAAGATTCAGGACTAAAACGCAAACAAAACAAAACATCAAAAGATACTTTTAACTGAAATTAACGGTCCGGTATCGGTACGCCACGTGTCGTATCGATACGCGGGGAAGGCAGTAACCAAACTTCAGCAGCGGTATCGATACGAGTTTCCCAGTATCGATACGGCCTTCATACGGTATCGGTACCTGTTCAACCGTACCGATACGCCTGGGCAGGAACGAGCATAATTGGCTCAGGCGTATCGATACGCAAGCCCGAGTACCGATACCCCTGCCTGAAATCAACTCAAACACTTCATCAAACATGCCTCACACTTCAAATTAACATCACTAAACCATACCACATGATCAAACAACATGCAAGGACCAGAATTGCATCATCAATTCAACATATAATCAACACATATGAAAAGCCCCAAATTCAATGGCATGCTTCCTACTCAAGCTATCCTTTTAAGCATAAACCTTTCCAAAGCAACCTCAATTAAGCCAATTCATGTTCAACAACATAGCAACAGCATTTAAACATTCTTAAACAACATGATCAACATACACGATCACATACACATAAATCCGAGAGATTCTACCCCATTGCCCTTATTAACTATAGCTATTCACCGAGACATACATCTCCATTGGAGTCCACCTTGAATCCCTTGCTCCTTGCTGCCCAAACTTCAAGAATCTGCATTGATGGACAAAAAGGAGCGTAAGCACAAAATGCTTAGTGAGGAATGCTCAAAACCAAAACACCATCAATGCAGCGGGTCATTAAAACACTTTTAAAACAAACCCGATTTGATTACCAAAGCCATGTTTGAAAACCCTTTTCAACATCAAGCTCAAAACATGCATAAACACCATAAGCCAAGCTTAATCAAAACCATGGAACACACTTCCATTACACAACAAACCTTTCTTAAACTTGAAAACCATTTCAAGCAAGAAACCATTTAAAAACCATTACTCAAATAAACATCTCATGCATTTAATCAAGGAAACATTTAAACCATAACATCATCTTCACATGCCTTCAAAAACAAGTCATACAAGACTCCAATGCAACATAGATATTTCATGCTCACATGCATCATTTACCACATGATTACCAACACTTGTACAACTTAACAAGTAAACATGCCATCACTAGCATCATACACTTTTCATGCAACAATGCATCATTTCAAGCATCTCATGCTTCTCATGCAACCATGCATCAATTCAAGCATCTCATGCTTCACACGCAACCATGCATCATCTCAAGCATCTCATGCTTCCCATGCAACCATGCATTAAATCAAGCATCTCATGCTTCACATGCAACCATGCATTAAATCAAGCATCTCATGCTTCACATGCAACCATGCATCATTAAGATCAAGAACATTATATTGGCTTCTATAAGATCAACCACATTCACTTTCCAACACAACAACCCGATCGGATACGCGGATTCCGAGCGTTGTCCCTACGCTCCCTACACACTACCCAATCCAAGGTCCCTCCGTGGGCAACAACCTCCATTAGACCTCAACAACCTAAGGTTCCCATGTATGGACTTTTAAACACCATACAACCTTAGCTTTTCCTCAAGGTTCCCATGTATGGACTTTCAACCACCATACACCCTTGACATGCACAAGGTCTTCCCGTATGGACTTTTAACCACCATACAACCTTTGCATAACCGATTGGTAGTTGTAGACATCATCTAACGAGATCCGGGACATCACACACAAGATCCACACATGGACTTAACCACTGCCATTGTGATCTCAACAAGCACAAGGTTCTCACATATGGACTTTTAACCACCATACAACCTTTGCTCAACCAAGGTCTTCCCGTGGGCAACAACCTCCACTGACCTTAAGCAACCGAGGTCCTCCCGTGGGCAACAACCTCCACTGACCTCATCTCGTTAGGAATACTTGAGGGGAGCTCACCCGGTCCACACTTGACCACTCCACCATCAAGGCGACTTAATTCACGGTGCACCCAATCCTATAGCCGGCTAATTATATCCGATCAACGAACCAAGAACCACTTAGAACACTTGCCAATATAACAATCTTACCATATTATCCAATGTTCCACATGCATAAACATAATGCAAGCCATCACAACATTAGCTCAATGTTTCACATGCATAACCAATATGCAAAACCATCATTAATCCAATGATACACATGCATAACCAATATGCAAAGCCATTAAATCATTAATCCAATGATTCACATGCATAACCAATAAGCAAAAGGTAACATTTATCATCATTAATTCACTGTTTTTAAGCATCATACAAGCCATTGATCAACATGCAACACTAAGCATCAAAATCACAATTTCCATATACAAAACCAAGGATCCCTTACCTTGAGCATCCTTTTCAAATGGCTTTCAAAACCAGCATTTAACCATGCTAAAAACATGCTTACAAAACAGAATTTAAACCATGCAAAACACATGCATATCAATCATCAACCACTTTTGATTTTAAAACCAAATCACACACAATTCAAGAGCAAAAACCCATTCACTTACTCTTGAGCTTAGCAAAGTTGTTTAGACTTAGACTAAGCTCCCAAAAACCTTCAAACCTTGTTTCAAAAGCTGAAATCCCAACTTCACTCACCGATAACCAAACAAAGCTAGCCAACAAGCCTTCCAAGCTTCCGAAAAACACCTCCAAAGCTCACGGATCCAATTCCCCTGTTTCAAGCACACAAAAACAGAACATTAATGCATCCTTATGCATTAAAACACCAGCCACAACAACACAACTCGCTGCTCACCACAAATCTAACAATTTGGCTACCAAACACAACCGAAATCACCTCCAAACACTTCCAAAACTTAACCCAGCCAAGATCCATCACTTCTAACCATTTTTATACATCAAATAACATGCAAAATGATCACAACCACGTCCTTATACCTCCAGGTATAACAGATCACCAAAAACACTCCAAAAACAACCAAAAACTCAAGCCAAACTTAGGAAATTCAACCTATCCGGGATTGCATTGATTAAACCTCAACTTTTAATCATTTTAGCATTCATTTAACATCAATTTAACACCTCAAAACCCTGCTTAAACAGATCACACGAAATTTTCACCAAAATCACCAAATCTTGCATTTTAGCCAAAAATCAAGATCTCAATTGAAAAGCCATTAATAAAACATAAATCAAGGATTGAGAACTTAGGAATTTCAGTAAAGAACTGATAGTTTAGAGGAGAAGGACGTTCTTACCTCCAAACTTGAATTTCTCCATTTT
This sequence comes from Hibiscus tridactylites, assembly GCA_958450335.1. Taxonomy (NCBI): domain Eukaryota; kingdom Viridiplantae; phylum Streptophyta; class Magnoliopsida; order Malvales; family Malvaceae; genus Hibiscus; species Hibiscus tridactylites. Next base: position 29,732,454 of record OY288290.1, read on the forward strand.
AGAGCCAAAAAGCTTGATGAATCAACTTGTAATTTGAGAGGTTTTGATGATGAGATGATTAGGAATCAAATAAGAGTTGAAAGGAGAGATTTAGATGTCAAAATCAGAGAAAGAAATCTGGAGAATTTTGTTTGGGTTGAGAGAAAATGAGAGAAAAGAGAATTTGAGAGAAAATGAAAAGTTTGTTGGAAATTTAGTTAAAATGATTTCCCTCCTTTTCTAAATCTTTAAAATCAGATTTGAGCCTTAAAATATCTTAGAAAAATCTGGAGAAATCCTTTTTGCAATAATATCTCCTTAAAGATTCAAAGTTTCAATCCTTTATAAAACTGTCCCGCAACTTTCAAAAATTACATTTTGGTCACTTGCCAAAATGTCAACCTTCCGAACCTCATTTTCCAAAATTGATTTCACAGTTCACTTTTATATATTAAAAGATGATTTTAGAACATTTTTCCATATTTTTAATGCAACCCGAACTAGGCTTTCCTAAATTCACTCTTACATATTCGATCAGCACTTTGACCGAACCGGTCAACACCCAAACTTTTGAGCCCAAAACCGGGGCGTTACAGTGTTCTCTAAAATTAACTTAAGGTCAGGGTATTATCAGCTGAAGGTGAAGGATGTGGATGTGCCAAAGACAGCCTTCAGAACGAGGTATGGGCATTATGAGTTTCTTGCGATGCTGTTTGGTTTGATGAATGCTCCTGCAGCTTTCATGGACATGATGAATAGAGTGTTCCATGAATACTTGGATAAATTTGTTGTGGTGTTCATTGATGATATTCTCGTGTACTCTCGCACTGAGGAGGAGCATGAGGGGCATTTGAGAATTGTGTTACAGGCTTTGTTGGAGAATCAGCTTTATGCCAAGCTGAGCAAGTGTGAATTCTGGGTTAGAGAGGTTGTGTTTCTTGGTCATGTGGTCTCTACTGAAGGAATGTGTGTTGATCCTCAGAAGATTGAGGCAGTAATGAATTGAAAGCCTCCTAAGTCTGTTCATGAAGTCCGTAGTTTCCTTGGTTTGGCAGGATACTATCAGAGGTTCGTGGATGAGTTTTCAAAGATTGCTGCACCTTTGACGAAATTGTTGCAGAAGGATGTTAAATATGAGTGGACGGAAGCGAGACAGCGGGCTTTTGAGAAGCTTAAGGCAGCTTTGACGCAAGCTCCTATCTTGGTTCAACCTGAATCAGGGAAAGAGTTTGTGGTGTATAGTGATGCGTCCTACGTTGGCTTGGGATGTGTGTTGATGCAAGAGGGTAAGGTGGTGGCTTATGCATCGCGTCAGTTAAAGGTGCATGATCGCAATTATCCTACGCATGACATTGAGTTAGCTGCGGTGGTTTTTGCTTTGAAAATTTGGAGACATTACTTGTATGGTGAGAAGTGTACTTTGTACACGGACCACAAGAGTTTGAAGTATCTGATGTCTCAGAAAGAGTTGAATCTTAGGCAACGACGTTGGGTGTGGTTGCTTAAGGATTACGATTTGACTATCGAGTACCATCCGGTTAAAGCTAATGTTGTAGCGGATGCCTTGAGTAGGAAGGTAGTTGTTGAGTTGAGGGCTATGTTTGACAGTTTGAGCATTTCGCGTGATGGTGGTCTTGTGGCTGAGTTGCAAGTGAAACCATCCTTGATTCAGTTGATTAAGGAAAAGCAGTTGTTGGATGATTCCTTGGTGCCACATGTTCAGGATATTGCGGAGGATAGGCCATCGGATTTCTGCTTTAATGATGATGGAGTTTTATGCTTTGGGTGTCGGATAGTAGTGCCCAATGATGTTGATTTGAGGCGTGCTATTCTGACTGAAGCTCATAGTAGTCCTTTTGCTATGCACCCTGGTAGTACTAAGATGTACCGTGATCTTCGTGATGTGTACTATTGGGTGGGTTTAAAGAAAGATGTTGCTGAGTTTGTAAGCAAGTGCATGGTATGTCAGCGAGTTAAGGCTGAGCATCAGTTTCCTTCAGGGTTGTTGCAACCATTGAGGATTCCTGAGTGGAAGTGGGAAAGGATTACCATGGACTTCGTGTCTGGTTTGCCATTGTCGCCATCGAAGAAGAATTCGGCGTGGGTGATTGTGGATCGCCTGACGAAGTGTGCGCATTTCTTGCCTGTGCATACTACGTACACTTTGGATAAGCTTGCGGAGCTTTACATTGCTGAGATTGTGCGGCTGCATGGTGTGCCAAAGTCGACTGTGTCGGATAGAGATCCGAGGTTTACATCGCGTTTCTGGCAGTGTTTGCATCAGGCTTTGGGTACACGGTTGAATTTTAGTACATCTTATCATTCGCAGTCGGATGGACAGTCTGAGCGTGTTATCCAGGTGTTAGAGGATATGTTGAGGTGCTGCGTGATTGAGTTTCAGGGTTCTTGGGAGAAACATTTGCCTTTGGTGGAGTTTGCCTATAATAATAGTTATCTGGCAAGTATTCAAATGGCACCCTATGAAGCTTTGTACGGGAGAAAGTGTATGACTCCTCTTTGTTGGGCTGAAATAGGTCAGAAGTTGGTTTCGATGCCAGCTTTGTTGAAGGGAACCACCGAGAAGGTGAAGCTCATTTGTGAGCGGTTGAAGGCAGCTTCTGATCGGCAAAAGTCTTACGCGGATTTGAAGCGTAAGGAGATTGAGTATGCGGTGGGTGACCGTGTGTTTTTGAAAGTTTCGCCTTGGAAAAAAGTGATGAGGTTTGGCCGAAAGGGTAAGTTGAGCCCTAGGTACATTTGACCATACGAGGTGATTGAGCGTCTGGGTCCTGTTGCGTACAAGTTGAGGTTACCGCAAGAGTTAGAAATGATTCATGATGTGTTTCATGTTTCTATGCTTCAGAAGTATAGGTCGGATCCTTCTCATGTGATGCCTGTGGAGGAAGTGGAGTTGAATCCGGATTTGACCTATGATGAGGAACCATTGAAGATTCTGGATTCGGATAGTAAAGTTCTTCGAGGCAAGACCATTGAGTTGGTAAAGGTGTTGTGGAAGCATCGTGGTGCTGAAGAAGCCACGTGGGAACGGAAGGATGACATGTTGAAGCAGTTTCCGTACCTTTTTCCTTCAGGTAAATTTCGAGGACGAAATTTCTTAAGGGGGGGGGGGAGAGTTGTAACACCCCAATTTTGGGCTTGGAAGTTAAGGGTCTGAACCGGACCGGTTTAAATTACGGTTCGAATATAAAAGGTGGTTTTTAGGGAAATCCTAGTTCGGGATGCATTAAAAATATGGAAAATATCTAAAAATCCTCTTTTATTATATATAAGAGAGTGGTGAAATCAATTTTACAAAATGGGGTTTGGAAATACGACATTTCAAGTTAGTGACTAAAATGTAGCTTTTGAAAAGTTGGTGACTGTTTTAAAAGGATTGAAACTTTGAATCTTTAAGGATCTAATTTACCAAAGGGAGGATTTCTCCAGATTTTCCTTAAATTTTAAACTCATTTAATGTTATTCAATAAAAAGAAAAGAGGGAAAAGAGATATTTTGGTTTCATAACTAACTTTTGCCAAAATTTTCCCATTTCATTTTCTCTCAATTTTCCCTCAGCCAAACACATTTCCACAGCCACTTTTCCTTTGATTTTCATACCTAAAGTTGAGATTTCAATCCCTAAATGTTTCCTAATCATTTCTACACCAAATCCTCATCATTTGCTTATGGAATTTTCAAGAATTTTGGCTCTAAACAAGGAGAAATCCACATTTAGAGGTATGAACGTCCTTCTCTTCTAAATACTCGGTTCTTTACTGAAATTCCCATGTTCTCAATCCTTAAATTGAGTTTATTAAAGGTTTTGATGTTGTGATCTTGATTTTGGCTTAAAATGCAAGATTTGGATTTAATTTTGAAGAAATTCGTTTTAAATGATTGGGCTATGTTTTGAGATGTCTTTTTGATGTATTTTGGATGTCTAAATGATGTGCAATTGAGGTTTAATCAATGCAATCCCGAATAGGTTGATTTTCCTAAGTTTTTGCTTGAGTTAATGCTGGTTTTTGGGGTGATTTTGATGTTATGCTATAGCTGGAGGTATAAGAACGTGATTAGGTCCTTTTTGGATGTTAATTGATGTTTAAGAATGATTGGAATTGATGGATCTTGGCTGGGTAATGTTGTAGAGGTGTTTGGATGTGATTTCGGTGGTGTTTGGTAGCCGAAATGTGAGTGTTGATGAGAGCAGCGAGTTTAGGTGTTTTGGCCAAAGATTTTAATGCATGATGATGCATTAATCCTCTACTTTGATGTGTTTAAAACAGGGGAGTCATCTTCGGATCCTTGTGGTGTTGATCCGAAGGCTTGATCGGCGTTTCGGCAAGCTTGCAAAACGGAATCGGTGAGTGAAGTTTGGTTTTCAGCTTTGAAACCAGTGTTTGAAGGTTATGGGAGCTTAGTTTAAGTCTAAACAACTTAGCTAAGCTCAAGAGTAAGTTTTCGGAGAAACTCTCTTTTTGATGAACCATGAGATGGTTGAATGCAATGTGTTTATTTTGCATATTTAAATTCTGTTTTGAAAGCATATTTTAGCATGTTTAATGTTGGTTTTATAAGCCATGTGTTGAAGGATGCTCAAGGTAAGAGATCCTTGTTTTGAACATTGATAAATGTGGTTTGATGCATGGTGATGCATGATTATTTAATGACTTTGTTAAATGCTTTAAAATAGTGGATTGATGATGGTAAACGATGTATATTGCCAAGTGATGTGTTGGTTTAAAAGTACTTGAATCGGATATAGTTATCCGGCTATAGGATTGGGTGCACCGTGAATAAATTCGCCTTTGATGTTGAGGGGTTGTAATGGTACCGTAAACTCCATCCAAGAATACTAACGAGATGTCTAAGATCATAATGGTGGTTAAAATGCCATGTGAGGATCTTGTGTTGTGTGTCTCGTGTTCTCGTTAGTGATATTATACCACTACCAATGAGTGTTGTGGAGGGTTGTAATTGTACCGTAGACTCCATCACGGGTGTTGAGGGGTTGTGATTGTACCGGTATACTCCTCCTTGAGTGTTTGGTAGTGTGTATGGAGCGTATGGGACAACGCTTGTAATCCGCGTATCCGATTGTGTTTTGAGTTGAAAAATGGTTATGGATTATCACTTGAAAGCCAATATGACATGTTTATGAATTGAACCATGAGATGCTTGGTTTGTATGCATAAATGCATGATAAATGATGTTTTGAAATTAAAGGCCTTGGAAAGGTGTTTTTACAAAGTGCATTATTGTGTTTTTTTATTAGAGCATTTCTCACTAAGCATACGTGCTTACGCTCTCTCTTTCTTGAACCAATAATGCAGAGCATTGAAGTGCTTTAAGGGCAGCAAGGAGGTCAAGGATCCAAGTGAAAGTCTAAGCTCATGTATGGTGACTATTTTCACAACACTATTAGCTTTTGGTATTTGGCAATGGGAACCTAGATTGTGTTTTTGGGAGATGTTTTGGACTCCCTAAGTTTGGTTTAATGCCTATGGTGTTTGGAACATGTAAATGGCCATTTGGTATTTTGTTTTGGAGATTTGATGATTGCTTGCTTTTCATTCTAGGATGCATGCCTTTAGACTTGTGGTTTTTCTTATTTGAGGCCGTGATTGAGCTTTGATGATGCAAATGTGTTCCTTTAATGTTTGATGACTTGTTGGCATGACATGGAGGTCTTATGAGCGTGTTTGGTGGGTCGAAAGAGTGTAAAACAGGCTTTTCTGCTGTTTCTGGGCAGGGTGTTTCGAAACACCCTTGCCTGTTTCGAAACAGGTGCATATTTTGGCCTGGGTGTTTTGAAACGGGCAGAGGTGTTTCGAAACACCTTGGCTACTTCCAAGGGGTGTTTCTGAACGGCCTAGACCCGTTTCGACACACTTGACCGTTGGACACAGTTTTGAATGGTTTTGAGGTTTGCAAGCTTTACGTTTTAGTCCTGATTTTTCTATGTACAATTAATTGAGTTTGAGATGTTCGTTTGAGATGAAATTTGACAGAGAAGCATGAAACATGACTAATTTCATAATGATAACTTTAAATTTTGTAAAGTCCTCTTAATTTCCCAGAATTTACAAATTGGTCCTTAAATTCGTATGTTGTGCAATTGAGTCCCTTATTGTTTTCCGATTGCTGTGATTTTTGAGTATGCTTATCTCAAGAGTACACCTAGGGTTAATAGGCATTTAGACAAGGTTAAAAAGAAAAAAAAGGGTCGTTAATCAAGGTTGACTTTCGGGTTGACTTTGGTTTTTCCCGTGTAATCTTCATAGTTCGTGTCAACCGTCTAGGCCGGGCTAAGGGGGTTACATTTGGACGACACTTGTAATCTGCGTATCCGATTGTGTCAACTATGTTGGTTTTGATATGGTTTGAGAATTGATCACTTGCGAGCCAATATAATGTTGTTGATTAATGATTTAAGCATGTGAGGCTTGGGAATTATGCTAGAATACATGTGATGCTTGGTTTAAACATGAGCAAAGGATTTTCCTGTTATTTCAATTATGCTATGAGCATGTGGTTTAAAAAGTGCATTGATGCTTTAAAGAGCATGTTTTAAAGAAAGGCATGAGTTGGCAAATGCCAATATTTCAGTTTTGTAAAATGTATTGATGAATTTTTGGTTTTAACGATCCTGACTAAGCTTTATGCTTACGCTCCTTTGTTTGGTGTAATAAGAGGCAATGGGATGCAATGAGAGGGATTTCTACTCTTGGTTATATTTAGCGAGAAAGCAAGTGGATTCCAAGTATCTTTGACTAAGCAATGTATGTGGTTTTACCTTAGTGTAATAAGAGGGAATGGGAGGGATTTCTACTCTTGGTTATATTTGGTGGTGTTAAAAACCTTGAGCATGTTTGGTTTGCTTATTCGGTTTTGTAAATGGCCTTTGAGTATTGGTTTGAGCTTGAATGTGGTTTTTAGCCTGTTTGTTGTTTCGACATCTAGGAAGCATGGAAATAGTCGTAGAGCTTGCAAGAATGATGTTATGATATAACTTGTGCTTCGTATTGGTGGTCCTTGATGTTTACTCATGTTGTATGTGTGTTAGAACAAGTGTCGGAATGGTTTCGGAGGTGAAAACTTGTGTAAAACCAACAATTTGGAAAGTTGCGGGCCCAGGCATTTCGAAACGCCTTTGTCTGTTTTGGATCAAAGGCTTGTAATGACCATGGTGTTTCGGAACAGGAAGGCATGTTCCGAAACATTTCGTCATTGTGAACCAGCATATCGAAACATGTTTCTTGGGGTTTCAGAACACCCTCGCGTATCGAAACGGTCATCCTTGTTTTGAAATTGTCATTCTGATACAGGGTTCTTTGTTCCGAAACACATGACTGTTGGTTGCTGATTTTGAATTGATCCGAGTTTCTGTTTCTTACGTTTTGGTCCCTAAGTATTGATTGTTCAATTTGTTGAGTTTGGATGGTCCGTTTGAGATGAGATTTGACATGTTTGTATGTTATATGACTAATTGTGGATCGGTAACTTTAAAATCTAGACAGTCCTTGTAATTCCTGAAATTTACAAATTAGTCCCAAAAAGTTAGATGAATGCAAAAGAACCCCTATTTGAACTTCGATCGTTGTGTCGTTTTCGTCTAATAGATGTGCTAATCATATATGATAATAATGAGCGTCTAGAAAAGATAAAAAGGAAAAAAGGTCATTAATAGGGGTTGACTTTTATGAGTTGACTTCGGTTTTCCCCGTGTAATCTTCTTAGTTCGGGTCGGGCGTCTAGACCGGGCTAAGAGGGTTACATTTGTTGGTATCAGAGCTAGGTTACGAAAGAATTGTAGATGATGGTAAGTGAAATTGGTATGTTTTAATGCATGATTGTTTGAAAAAGCGTGTTTTGATTGAATGTTGGAGCTTAGGCTATCCTTGATTGATATAAATCATATGTCATATATATATATATTAATGTGTGTTGATAATGTGATAAGGATGTATACTGATTTCAGATGGTGCAAAGCATGCAGATTAGGAAATGCTATTGTATGCTTGAGGGAAATTTGGGTGCCCATTGCCTTATTACACTAGTTAAATGTTTTTGTGAACTTGGATTCTTGCTTGAGGCTGGTCTAAATCATGGTTTGATTTGTTTTTGTTGTTATGCCTTGTTAAAAATAGCATTATGGGTCTAAGGAGAGAGCTTAGGTCGAACATGAGTGAGCCTGCGGTCGAGCAGGGCAATTAGGGTAACCAAGGGGTTGACGTTCCCCCCTGTGGAAACTTACCTCCTCCGCCACCACCACTTAGAGGTGGAGAGCCGGAGCAAGAAGGACAAGCCGGTCCAGTCTTGGGTGATCTAACGCTATTGGTTCAGGCGATCACCAGAGCGTTTCAGGCTGTGGTAGCTGGAGCGCATGTTCATGCCCCTGCATTTGGGCAGGTGGGTTTGCCTTTGGAAAGGATGAGGACTTTAGGAGCTGTGGAGTTCTTTGGAATGTCTTCTAAGGTGTCAGAAGCCTGGTTAGCTAGTACGATCCGTATCATGGATTAGATGGGATGTAATGATGTGCGCAAGCTGGGATGCGCAGTTTCTTTGCTCCAGCTGGTATGGAACCCAACGAGGTAGATTAGGAGTTCTTTTGAAGTGCCTTTAAGAGGAAGTATCTTGGTGTGAGATACATGGATGAGAAGAAGCGTGAGTTTATGTCGCTTGTTCAGGGAAACCTTTCTGTGGCTAAGTACGAGGTCCAGTTCGTACGTTTGAGTCAGTACGCCCCTGAGTTGATGCTGAGTCAGAGGCATCATTGTGATTGCTTCCAGTATGGGCTGGTGCAGGAAGTCAAGACCTATATGTTGGCTGCAGACTACACAGATTTTGATGTGCTTGTATGTCAAGCTAAGGACACCGAGCAGAACTTGGGCATGTCAACTCATGGAGGTGGTTCTAGCTTTGGTAAAAGAGCTGCTGAGTCTAGTTCCGGTGGTGGACAAAACAAGAGAGGCTGAGATAAGAGATATTAGTCTACTGCTAGGTGAGGTAATGTTGGACATGGTGCACCGATTCAAGGAAACATGATGAGGGTTGAATAGTACACGTGATGGACGTGTGGTTCACGGGACCATCTGAGGCTAGATTGTCCTTGTGCGGCTAGAGAAGCATAGGCTCATGTTCTGGTGACAGGGAATTCTTGTTGGAATTGTGATTCAGCGTACCATTTGAGGCGTGAGTGTTCTCTATTGGCTGGTGGAGGCCAGGGAGGTGTACCTACTATGGCTGCACCTCAGAGAGGTCGTGAGCGCGATTGAAATAACTTCTAGAGTAATGAGGAAGGTTAGCGTCGTATTGCTCATGTTGTAGCAGTTCGGCCTGAGGGAGGCGGTCAATCGAGGGTCTATTCTCAGCGCGAGGAGCGCAACGATACCGATGTCATCGCAGGAACCTTTGTTCTTCAGTCTTTATCATTGTTGGCTTTGATTTGTTCTGGATCCAGACATTCTTATATCTTGAGTGAGCATGCCTATTTGCTTGATATACCTGTCAAATTGCTTGATGTAGGAATGCAAGTGACTAGTTCTTTTGGTGAGATTGTAGTCACTAGGAAGTTGTATCGGAGGTGTCCCTTATCTGTTCAGGGTTATGTTTTTCTTGTGGGTTTGATGGAGTTACCCTTTTATGGTTTTGATGTAATCCTTGGTATGGATTGGCTATCTGGGCATAAAGTGGTGGTTGACTTTGATGTTAAGCGAGTCACCTTAAAGCTTGTCGATGATTATGAGGTTGTGATAGTAGGCGAGAATGTGAAATTCTTGCCTAATGTGATTTCGGCATTCGAAGCAAGTTGTATGCTAAGGTTGGGATGTGAGGCTTATCTTGCATATGTGATGAATCTTGGTACAAAGGATGTACGTGTGCAAGACATCAGAACCGTTTGCGATTTTCCGGGTGTCTTTCCCAAAGAATTGCCTGGGTTGCAGCCAAACAGAGAAGTTGAGTTTTGTATCGAGTTGTTTGAGAATGCGAATATGGTGTCCATTGCTCCTTATCGCATGGCACCTAAAGAGCTGAAAGAGTAGAAGACGCAACCTCAGGAGTTGCTTGATTGAGGGTTCATACGGCCGAGTATGTCACCTTGGGGTGCGCCGGTGTTGTTTGTAAAGAAGAAAGATGAGACAATACGTATGTGTATAGATTATTGGCAACTGAACAATTTGACGATCAAAAACAAATACCCTTTTCCAAGGATTGATGATCTCTTTGATCAGTTTAGAGGAGCCTCGATGTTTTCTAAGATAGACTTGAGGTCAGGGTATTACCAGTTGAAGGTAAAGGATGTGGACATACCTAAGACGACTTTTTGGACAAGGTACGGACATTATGAGTTCTTAGTAATGTCATTTGGTTTGACCAACGCACCTGCTGCTTTCATAGACATGATGAATCGTGTGTTTCATGAGTTCTTGGATCAGTTTGTGGTGGTATTCATCGATGATATCCTTGTGTACTCTCGTACCGAGGAGGATCATGATAGACATTTAAGGATAGTTTTGCAAGTGTTGTTGGAGAACCAGTTGTATGCTAAGCTGAGCAAGTGTGAGTTTTGGCTTAAAGAGGTGGTTTTCCTTGGGCATGTTGTATCGGCTGAGGGTATTCGCGTTGATCCGCATAAAGTAGAGGTTGTGATGAGTTAGAAGGTGCCTAAGTCGGTGACAGAGGTACGATGTTTTCTTGGTTTAGATGGGTATTACCGACGGTTTGTCGAGTGTTTCTCGAAGATTGTTGCACCTTTGACCAAGTTGTTGCAGAAGAATGTTCGCTTTGAGTTGACAGATGCGAGCCAGCAAGCTTTTGATAAGCTGGAGGAAGCTTTGACGCAAGCTCATGTCTTGATTCTACATGAGCCTGTTAAGGAGTTTGTGGTCTATAGTGATGCGTCCATTGTTGGTTTGGGTTGTGTGTTGATGCAAGAGGGTAAGGTAGTAGCATATGCATCTAGGCAGTTGAAGGTGCATGAGCGTAACTCACCTACTCACGATCTTAAGCTTGCGGCTGTTGTATTTTCCTTGAAGATCTAGAGGCATTATCTGTATAGCGAGAAGTGTGTGGTGTTTATGGATCATAAGAGCTTGACGTATCTTATGTCTGAGAATGAGTTGAATCTTAGGCAACGTCGTTGGGTGGAGTTGCTTAAGGATTAAGATCGGTCGATCGAGTATCGACCGAGAAAGGCCAATGTCATGGCCGATGCTTTGAGTAGGAAAGTGGTTATGGAGTTGAGGGCGATGTTTGCTCGCTTGAGCATATCGCGATATGGTGGTCTTGTTGCTGAATTGCAAGTGAAACCATATCTGATCCAGTTGATCAAGGATAAGCAGTTGCTTGATGATTCTCTTGTCCCTCATGTTCAGGACATTGCGGAGGGTAAGCCTTCATATTTCATTTTTAATAATGATGGTGTTCTGTGTTTTAGGAGTCAAATAGTGGTTCCAGAAGATGTTGAGTTAAGGCACACTATTCTGACTGAAGCTCATAGTAGTCCTTTCGCTATGCACCCTGGTAGTACAAAAATGTATTGTGATTTGAAGGATGAGTACTACTAGGTGGGTTTGAAAAGGATGTTGCCGAGTTCGTTAGCAAGTGAATGGTGTGTCATCGAGTTAAGGCTGAACATTAGGTTCCCTCTGGGATGCTGCAACCTTTGAGAATTCTGGAATGGAAGTGGGAAAGGATTCCCATGGATTTTGTGTCTGGTTTGCCGTTGTCACCATCAAAGAAGAATTCAGTTTGGGTGATTGTTGATCGTCTCACGAAGTGTGCACATTTCTTGCATGTGCATACTACGTGTACCTTGGATAAGTTGGCAGATATGTATATTGATGAGATTGTGCGGTTGCACGGTGTGTCAAATTCCATAGTGTCGAATAGGGATCTGAGGTTTACATCACGGTTTTTGGAATGTTTGCATCAAACCTTGGGTACACGGTTGAATTCCAGTATTTCTTATCATCCTCAAACGGATGGACAATCAGAACGTGTTATCCAGGTGCTTGAAGACATGTTGAGATGATGCGTTATTGACATTCGGGGTTCATGGGAGAAGCACTTGCCTTTGGTTGAGTTTGCTTACAACAGTTGTTAGCAGGCAAGCATTCAAATGGCTCCATACGAGGCTTTGTATGGGAGAAAGTGCAGAATGCCTCTTTGTTGGGCGGAGACTGTAACCCCCTTAACCCGGCCTAGACGGTTGACCCGAATTAAGAAAGTCACACGGGGAAAACCAAAGTCAACTCGAAAGTCAACCTTGATTAACGACCTTTTTTTTCTTTTTAATCTTATCTAGATGCACATTAACCCTAATTGTGATCACACAAACAACATACTCAAAGATCACAAACATCAGAGATCAAACAGGGACCCAATTGAACAAATTACAACTTTAGGGACCAAATTGTAATTTCTGATAAATTAAAGGACTTAACCCAAATTAATCTTACCAACTTGAAATTAGTCAGGTTTCATGCTTCTCTGTGAAATTTCAGCTCAAAAGGACTTCTCAAACTCATACAATTGCACAAACAAGATTCAGGACCAAAACGCAAACATTTCAAAACATATAACTGCCCATGTCAGCCCCCAACGGTCGACCGTTCCGAAACAGGTTGACCCTGTTCCGAAACACGGGCCGTTCCGATACCAGTTCCGCAACGGGGGTCTGGCAGAGACCAAACCGTTTCGAAACGGTGCATACCGTTTCGGACCCCTGGGTTCATTCCAGGCACCCGTTCCGGAACGGTGCGCACTGTTCCGAAACGCCTGCACAGATTTCAACAAACTAGCATACCAAAACATGCAATTGATCATTCAAACATGCTCCAAATGCTACCAAACTTTACCAGCATGCAATTCAACGTATATAGGACATATATGCATCATCAATTCATCAAAACAACATCACAAGCGAAAAGCCCCAATTCTATAGGCATGCTTCCTACACAAGCTAGCTATTCAAGCATTAATTTTAAAAACACGCATATAAGGATCCAATCCAAAAACCAGCATTCAAAACATCATTCAACATACTTAGGGAGTTCCAAACACCTCCCAAAACATACACATTGGTCCCCCATTGCCAAATCATCCAAAAGCTAAAATGTTTAACAAAAACCTTCCATACATTGAGCTCTACTTGTACTTGAACTCTTGCCCTTCTTGCTGCCCTTCAAGATACTCTAGTGCTCTGCATTATTGAATTAAGAAAACGAGAGAGCGTAAGCCAAAGCTTAGTGAGGCATGCTCCTTAAAAACAATTCAATAATGCAATAAAAACATTTACAAATCATGCTCATAATCAATCTTCGCACATGCTCAAAAGCATATTTAAAACAAGCAATCTCATGCTTCAATATAAACATTAAAACAAGCATCCCATGCTTCACAATATTCTTAACATGTCATATTGGCTCAAGTGATATATTTCATTTATTAAAACAAGTTCAACAACTTTCCCAAGGACTTTTAAACACCTTGGCCCCAAGGACTTTTAAACACCTTGGCCATGGACTTTTAACCACCATGGATGAGGACCACACAAGGACTTTTAACCACCTTTGTGTCCATAGCTTGAATCACCCCAAGGACTTTTAAACACCTTGGCCCCAAGGACTTTTAAACACCTTGGCCCCATGGACTTTTAAACACCATGAAAAGGATCACCTAAGGACTTTTAACCACCTTAGTGTCCGCAACAAGAACCATCCAAGGACATTTAACCACCTTGATGTTCTTAAGTAACAAGGCTCACTCAAGGACTTTTAACCACCTTAGTGACCTTAACATTTTCAAAACATCACTTGCCAATATACATCTTTTACATCATATAATCCACTGTTTTAAAGCATTAAACCAAGCCATTTACATCATGCATTCAAAGCATCAAACCACATTATTTCAATGTATAAAATCAAGGAACTCCTACCTAGAGTTACCTTCAACATATGGCTTACAACATCAGCAAAAACCATGCTAAAACATGCTTTCAAAACAGTAATTAAAACATGCAAATCATCATTTTGCATCACATCAAAATCATGGCCACCACTAGAGAGAAAATCCGAAAACTTACACTTGAGCTTAGCAAAGTTGTTTAGACTTAAACTAAGCTCCCAAAACCTTCAAACCTTGGTTTTAAAGCTGAAAACCCAATTTCCACAAATGCACTCACCGATTTCTACTTTGCTTCAAGCCAAAGCACCAAATCAAGCTTCCGGATCAACCAATCTTGGATCCAAAGATGTCTCCCCTGTTTCAACACATCAAAGCAGAGGATTAATGCATCATCATGCATTAATTGCTTTAATGAAAGCACCTAAACTCGCTGCTCTCATCCAACCTCCATTTTCGGCCACCAAACACAACCGAAAATGCATCCAAACCACTTCTAAACAAAGCCCAGCCATAAACCAGCAAAACCTCACTTCCATTAACATCATAAAACATCTAAAAACAACTTACTAACAACCTTATACCTCCAGCAACATCAGATCACCAAGATCACCACAAAAACTACCTTGAAACACAAGCTAAACTTAGGAAACTCAACCTATCCGGGATTGCATCAATCAAAACTCAATTCCTCATCAAATTAGAGATCATTTAACGTCAAAAACACCTCTCAAATCACAGATTACTCAGATCTAACGAAAATCATCAAAAATCATCAAAATCTTGCATAATAAGCCAAGATCCATTTCAACACTTTAAAACCTTTAATTAAACATCAATTTAGGATTGAAAACTTAGGAATTTCAGTAAAGAACTCATAGTTTAGAGGAGAATGACGTTCTTACCTCCAAACTTGAGTTTCTCCACCTTTTGGAATGAAAAACCTTGATGAAACTTGTAGCAATTGAAGAGGTTTTGAAGATACAATGATTAGGAATCAAATGAGAGTTGAAAGGAGGAATTTAGGTGAGAAAATCAGAAACAAATCTCTGGAAATGGAGTGTTTGGGTTGAGAGAAAATGAGAGAAAGAAAATGAGAAGTTAGTTATGAAAATTAGCCAAATGGCTTTTCCCTCCTTTTTGATATCTTTAAAATCAGAATTATAACTCAAAATATCTTAGAAAAATCTGGAGAAACTCCCTTTGGGTAAATAGCTCCTTAAAGATTCAAAGTTTCAACCCTTTATAAAACAGCCACCAAACTTGCGAAAATTACATTTTGGTCACTAGCCAAAATGTCACCCTTCCAAAACTAATTTTCCAAAATTGATTTCACAGTTCACTTAATTATATTAAAAGATGATTTTAGAACATTTTTCCATATTTTTAATGCAACCCGAACTAGGCTTTCCTATTTTAACCTCTTATGATTCGAACAACACTTTGACCAACCGGTCAACGCCCAAGACTTCTAAGCCCAAAACCGGGGCGTTACAACTCTCCCCCCCCCCTTAAGAAATTTCGTCCTCGAAATTTACCTGAAGGAAAGAGATAAGGAAACTGCTTCAACATGTCCCTTCCGCTCCCACGTGGCTTCCTCAACACCGCGATGCTTCCACAGCACCTTCACCAACTCAATGGTCTTGCCACGAAGAACCTTGCTATCTAAATCCAGAACCTTCACCGGTTCCTCATCATAGGTCAAATCCGGATTCAAAACCACTTCCTCCACAGGCATCACATGCGAAGGATCGGATCTATACTTTCGGAGCATAGAAACATGGAACACATCATGAATCTTCTCCAGCTCAACAACCTCATACGGTCCAATGTATCTAGGGCTCAACTTACCCTTCCGAACAAACCTCATCACCTTCTTCCAAGGCGAAACCTTCAAGAACACACGGTCACCCACCACATACTCTATCTCCTTACGCTTCAAATCCGTGTAAGACTTCTGCCGGTCAGAAGCAGCCTTCAACCGCTCACAAATGAGTTTCACCTTCTCGGTGATTCCCTTCAACAAAGCCGGCATCGAAACCAACTTTTGACCAGTTTCAGCCCAACAAAGAGGAGTCCTACATTTCCTCCCATAGAGAGCCTCATAAGGTGCCATCTGTATACTCGCCTGATAACTATTGTTATAAGCGAACTCAACCAAAGGCAGATGCTTCTCCCAAGAACCTTGGAACTCTATCACGCAGCATCTCAACACATCCTCCAAGATCTGAATAACTCGCTCAGACTGACCATCCGACTGAGGATGATAGGATGTACTGAAATGCAACCTTGTACCCAAAGCTTGATGTAAACACTGCCAGAAACGCGATGTGAAGCTTGGATCCCTATCCGACACAATCAACTTAGGCACACCATGCAGCCTCACAATCTCAGCAATGTACAGCTCTGCCAGCTTATCCAAAGAGAACGTGGTATGCACAGGCAAGAAATGCGCACACTTCGTCAGGCGATCCACAATCACCCAAACAGAATTCATCTTTGATGGAGACAAAGGTAAACCAGATACAAAATCCATGGTAACCCTCTTCCACTTCCATTCAGGGATTTTCAACGGTTGCAACAACCCAGAAGGAACCTGATGTTCAGCCTTAACTCGCTGACACACCAAACACTTGCTCACAAACTCTGCAACATCCTTCTTCAAACCCACCCAATAGTACTCATCACGAAGATCACGATACATCTTAGTACTACCAGGGTGCATAGCAAAAGGACTACTATGACCTTCAGTCAGAATAGCACGCCTCAACTCAGCATCCTCAGGCACTACTATTCGACTCCCAAAGCACAACACTCCATCATCATTAAAACAGAAATCTGAAGGTCTACCCTCCGCGATATCCTGAACATGAGACACCAAGGAATCATCCAACAACTGCTTATCCTTGATCAACTGAACCAACGATGGTTTCACCTGCAACTCAGCAACAAGACCACCATCTCGCGATATACTCAAGCTAGCAAACATAGCTCTCAGCTCAACAGCTACCTTCCTACTCAAGGCATCCGCAACAACATTAGCCTTTCCAGGATGATACTCTATCGTCAGATCATAATCCTTGAGCAACTCCAACCAACGCCGCTGCCTAAGATTCAACTCCTTCTGAGACATCAGATACCTCAAACTCTTGTGATCCGTGTACACAGTACACTTCTCACCATACAGATAATGCCTCCAGATCTTCAAAGCAAAAACCACTGCTGCCAGCTCAATATCATGCCTAGGATAATTGCGCTCATGCACTTTCAACTGCCGCGATGCATAAGCCACAACCTTACCCTCTTGCATCAGCACACACCCCAAACCAACATAGGATGCATCACTGTAGACCACAAACTCTTTCCCTGATTCAGGCTGAATCAAGATAGGAGCCTGCGTCAAAGCCATCTTCAGCTTCTCAAAAGCCTGCTGTCTCGCTTCTGTCCACTCATACTTAACATCTTTCTGCAACAACTTCGTCAAAGGAGCAGCAACCTTGGAAAAACCATCCACAAACCTTCGGTAGTATCCCGCCAAACCAAGGAAACTATGGACCTCATGAACAGACTTGGGAACTTTCCAATTCATCACTGCCTCAATCTTCTGAGGATCAACACGAATCCCCTCAGTTGAGACCACATGCCCAAGAAACACCACCTCCCTAAGCCAAAACTCACACTTGCTCAGCTTAGCATAAAGCTGATTCTCCAACAAAGCTTGCAGCACAATCCTCAAATGCTCTTCATGCTCCTCCTCAGTACGCGAGTACACAAGGATATCATCAATGAACACCACAACAAACTTGTCCAAGTATTCATGAAACACACGGTTCATCATGTCCATGAAAGCAGCAGGAGCATTTGTCAAACCAAACGGCATCACAAGGAACTCATAATGCCCATACCTTGTCCTAAAAGCTGTCTTAGGCACATCCACATCCTTCACCTTCAACTGATAATACCCTGACCTCAAGTCAATCTTAGAGAACACAGCAGCTCCCCGAAATTGATCAAAGAGATCATCAATTCTCGGCAAAGGATACCGATTCTTGATAGTCAACTTGTTCAGCTGACGGTAATCAATGCACATCCTCATCGTGCCATCTTTCTTCTTCACAAACAAGACCGGTGCTCCCCAAGGCGACACACTCGGCCGGATGAAACCACGATCAAGCAGCTCTTGCAACTGCGTCTTCAGCTCCTTCAGCTCCTTAGGTGCCATTCTATAGGGAGTAATGGACACAGGAGTTGTATTCTCATACAGCTCAATTCCAAACTCCACCTCGCGATTAGGAGGTAAACCAGGCAACTCCTCAGGAAAAACACCAGGAAACTCCTTCACAACCCTGATATCTTGCACCCTCAACTCCTTAGAACAAGGATTCATCACAAAAGCTAGATAAGCTTCACAGCGCTGCCTCAGCATCCTGCTCGCCTCCAAGGTAGAAACAACATTGGCAAGAAACTTCACATTCTCACCAACCACCACCACTTCATAATCATCCGCAAGCTTAAGCGAAACACGCTTATTCTCACAATCCACAACAGCACGATGCTCAGCAAGCCAATCCATACCAAGAATCACATCAAAACCATAAAAGGGCAACTCCATAAGATCAACATGAAAGACATGCTCTTGAACAACCAAAGGACACCTTCTATAAAGCTTACGAGTCACAACAGTTTCACCAAAAGAACTAGTGACTCGAACACCAACATCCAAAGACTCAACAGGCAAACCAAGCAATTCAGCATGCTCACGCAAAATGTATGAATGCGTAGATCCAGAATCAATCAAAGATAACAATGACAAGGATTGCAAAGTAAAGGTACCTGCAATCACATCTGCATCATTCCTTCCCTCGCGCTGAGCATACACTCTCGCCTGGCCTCCACCCTCAGGCTGAATAGCCACAACATGGGCTACTCCACGACCACCTTCCTCACGTCTCTGAAAATTACCACGGCCGCGCCCACGACCTCTCTGCGGTGCTGCAACAACAGGAGCACGCTCTTGACCACCAGCCATCCTCGGACAATCTCGCCTCAAATGGTCAGCAGAACCACAATTCCAGCACTCATAACCAGCTGCCGCAACAGGAGCTTGCACCTCCCTCACAGCACGAGGACAGTCACGCTTCACGTGACCACGTGAACCGCAGGTCCAACAAGCACTAGGGTCAGCTCTAGCATTACCACCCCTAGCAGGTGCACCTCCACCTCTCTTAGCTGAGGACTGAAACCTCTGATCACGTCCCCTCTTGTTCCGTCCACCTCCGGAACTATACTCAGCAGCTCTCTTCCCAGAATTCGCTCTAGCACCCTTCGCAGACAAACTCCGATTCATCTCTATGTCCTTTGCTCGGCCCACCAACACATCAAAATCATCATACTCAGTGGCCAGCACATACATCTTTACCTCCGTTATAAGACCATAACGAAACCTTTCGCACCTTTCCCGCTCATCAGGAATCAGCTCCGGTGCATACTGACTGAGTCGCACAAACTGCACCTCATACTCAGCCACGCTCATGCTCCCTTGGGTCAGAGTCATGAATTCACGCTTTTTCTCATCCAGATATCTCACTCCCAGATATCTCCTCTTGAACGCATTCTGAAAGAATGTCCAAGTGACATCAGCTTCAGCCATTCCAGAAATTGTGGTCGTCCACCACGTATAAGCATCGCTCTGCAGCAAGGACACAACACATCCCAACTTTTGCACATCAGTGCAACTCATCTGTCCCAAGATACGCTTGGTACTTTCTAGCCAAGCTTCCGACCTCTCAGCTGACATACCCCTAAACTCAGTCCCACCAAGACTGCGCAGACGCTCTAAGGGTAGTCTCACACCAGCATCTCCCTGATGCCCAGCTCCTTGAGCTCCAGCTACTGCTGCTCGAAAAGCACCCGCAATAGCTTGTACCAGCATCGTCATATCAGGCATAGCTTGCCCCTGACCAACCTCAGGTCCTGCAGCTCTAGCACCAGCTGCTTCAGCTCCAGCTCTCCCTCCCTCAGCACCACCACCACCAGGCGGAGGAGGAGGTAACACAGCGCTGCCCGCATTCTCATCATTCTCATTCCCCTCCGGGGTCGTAGCTCTCACGCTACTCCTTAACTCTCTACGTGGTGCCATACTTTTACCATGCATAACAATACAAATAAAACATAGTCAGGCCCAGCAAGGTAAGCAATCCAAGTATTCAAGCTCAATTTCTTTCGAAATCAACATCGTTTCTTTAGCTTTTGTTTGGCAATGGGTACCCTCATCATGCAACATCACAGCATACATCTCAAAAGCATCAACATCTCAAGCCACTGAACATGCTTTCATACCACAAGCATACAAGTCAAACATACTTCAATCATGCATACAGACATTCCCAATTACTCGAGAACTCAGCTCTGATACCACCAAATGTAACCCCCTTAACCCGGCCTAGACGGTTGACCCGAATTAAGAAAGTCACACGGGGAAAACCAAAGTCAACCCGAAAGTCAACCTTGATTAACGACCCTTTTTTTTCTTTTTAATCTTATCTAGATGCACATTAACCCTAATTGTGATCACACAAACAACATACTCAAAGATCACAAACATCAGAGATCAAACAGGGACCCAATTGAACAAATTACAACTTTAGGGACCAAATTGTAATTTCTGATAAATTAAAGGACTTAACCCAAATTAAACTTACCAACTTGAAATCAGTCAGGTTTCATGCTTCTCTGTGAAATTTTAGCTCAAAAGGAATTCTCAAACTCATACAATCGCACAAACAAGATTCAGGACCAAAACGCAAACATTTCAAAACATATAACTGCCCATGTCAGCCCCCAACGGTCGACCGTTCCGAAACAGGTTGACCCTGTTCCGAAACACGGGCCGTTCCGATACCAATTCCGCAATGGGGGTCTGGCAGAGACCAAACCGTTTCGAAACGGTGCATACCGTTTCGGACCCCTGGGTTCATTCCAGGCACCCGTTCCGGAACGGTGCGCACTGTTCCGAAACGCCTACACAGATTTCAGCAAACTAGCATACCAAAACATGCAATTGATCATTCAAACATGCTCCAAATGCTACCAAACTTTACCAGCATGCAATTCAACGTATATAGGACATATATGCATCATCAATTCATCAAAACAACATCACAAGCGAAAAGCCCCAATTCTATAGGCATGCTTCCTACACAAGCTAGCTATTCAAGCATTAATTTTAAAAACAAGCATATAAGGATCCAATCCAAAAACCAGCATTCAAAACATCATTCAACATACTTAGGGAGTTCCAAACACCTTCCAAAACATACACATTGGTCCCCCATTGCCAAATCATCCAAAAGCTAAAATGTTTAACAAAAACCTTCCATACATTGAGCTCTACTTGTACTTGAACTCTTGCCCTTCTTGCTGCCCTTCAAGATACTCTAGTGCTCTGCATTATTGAATTAAGAAAACGAGAGAGCGTAAGCCAAAGCTTAGTGAGGCATGCTCCTTAAAAACCATTCAATAATGCAATTAAAAACATTTACAAATCATGCTCATAATCAATCTTTGCACATGCTCAAAAGCATATTTAAAACAAGCAATCTCATGCTTCAATATAAACATTAAAACAAGCATCCCATGCTTCACAATATTCTTAACATGTCATATTGGCTCAAGTGATACATTTCATTTATTAAAACAAGTTAAACAACTTTCCCAAGGACTTTTAAACACCTTGGCCCCAAGGACTTTTAAACACCTTGGCCATGGACTTTTAACCACCATGGATGAGGACCACACAAGGACTTTTAACCACCTTTGTGTCCATAGCTTGAATCACCCCAAGGACTTTTAAACACCTTGGCCCCAAGGACTTTTAAACACCTTGGCCCCATGGACTTTTAAACACCATGGAAAGGATCACCTAAGGACTTTTAACCACCTTAGTGTCCGCAACAAGAACCATCCAAGGACTTTTAACCACCTTGATGTTCTTAAGTAACAAGGCTCACTCAAGGACTTTTAACCACCTTAGTGACCTTAACATTTTCAAAACATCACTTGCCAATATACATCTTTTACATCATATAATCCACTGTTTTAAAGCATTAAACCAAGCCATTTACATCATGCATTTCAAAGCATCAAACCACATTATTTCAATGTATAAAATCAAGGAACTCCTACCTAGAGTTACCTTCAACATATGGCTTACAACATCAGCAAAAACCATGCTAAAACATGCTTTCAAAACAGTAATTAAAACATGCAAATCATCATTTTGCATCACATCAAAATCATGGCCACCACTAGAGAGAAAATCCGAAAACTTACACTTGAGCTTAGCAAAGTTGTTTAGACTTAAACTAAGCTCCCAAAACCTTCAAACCTTGGTTTTAAAGCTGAAAACCCAATTTCCACAAATGCACTCACCGATTTCTACTTTGCTTCAAGCCAAAGCACCAAATCAAGCTTCCGGATCAACCAATCTTGGATCCAAAGATGTCTCCCCTGTTTCAACACATCAAAGCAGAGGATTAATGCATCATCATGCATTAATTGCTTCAATGAAAGCACCTAAACTCGCTGCTCTCATCCAACCTCCATTTTCGGCCACCAAACACAACCGAAAATGCATCCAAACCACTTCTAAACAAAGCCCAGCCATAAACCAGCAAAACCTCACTTCCATTAACATCATAAAACATCTAAAAACAACTTACTAACAACCTTATACCTCCAGCAACATCAGATCACCAAGATCACCACAAAAACTACCTTGAAACACAAGCTAAACTTAGGAAACTCAACCTATCCGGGATTGCATCAATCAAAACTCAATTCCTTATCAAATTAGAGATCATTTAACATCAAAAACACCTCTCAAATCACAGATTACTCAGATCTAACGAAAATCATCAAAAATCATCAAAATCTTGCATAATAAGCCAAGATCCATTTCAACACTTTAAAACCTTTAATTAAACATCAATTTAGGATTGAAAACTTAGGAATTTCAGTAAAGAACTGATAGTTTAGAGGAGAAGGACGTTCTTACCTCCAAACTTGAGTTTCTCCACCTTTTGGAATGAAAAACCTTGATGAAACTTGTAGCAATTGAAGAGGTTTTGAAGATACAATGATTAGGAATCAAATGAGAGTTGAAAGGAGGAATTTAGGTGAGAAAATCAGAAACAAATCTCTGGAAATAGAGTGTTTGGGTTGAGAGAAAATGAGAGAAAGAAAATGAGAAGTTAGTTATGAAAATTAGCCAAATGGCTTTTCCCTCCTTTTTGATATCTTTAAAATCAGAATTATAACTCAAAATATCTTAGAAAAATCTGGAGAAACTCCCTTTGGGTAAATAGCTCCTTAAAGATTCAAAGTTTCAACCCTTTATAAAACAGCCACCAAACTTGCGAAAATTACATTTTGGTCACTAGCCAAAATGTCACCATTCCAAAACTCATTTTCCAAAATTGATTTCACAGTTCACTTAATTATATTAAAAGATGATTTTAGAACATTTTTCCATATTTTTAATGCAACTCGAACTAGGCTTTCCTATTTTAACCTCTTATGATTCGAACAGCACTTTGACCAACCGGTCAACGCCCAAGACTTCTAAGCCCAAAACCGGGGCGTTACAGAGACGGGGAAGAAGTTGGTTTCAATGTTGGCTATGTTGAATGAAACCACCGAGAAGGTGAAGGTCATTTGTAAGCATTTGAAGGCAGTATCGGATCGGCAAAAGTCTTATGCGGATCTGAAGCGTAAGGAGATTGAGTTCGCGGTTGGCGAATGTGTGTTCTTGAAGGTATCGCCTTGGAAGAAGGTGATGAGATTTGGGCGTAAGGGTAAGCTTAGCCCGAGGTTTATTAGACAATATGAGGTTGTGAAGCGTATAGGTCCTGTGGAATATCGGTTGAGGTTGCTTTCCGAGCTGGAAAAGATTCATGATGTGTTTCATGTTTCGATGTTACAAAGGTACAGATCGGATCCTTTGCATGTGATTCATGTTGAGGAGATAGAGTTGAATCCAGATTCGAGTAGCAAAGTTCTTCGTGGCAAGACGATTGAACTTGTGAAGGTGTTGTGGCGACACCGAGGAGTTGAAGAGGCCACTTGGGAAAGCAAGGTGGACATGCTCAAGCAGTTTCCGCACCTTTTTCCTCCAGGTAAAAATTTCGGGGACGAAATTTCCTAAGTGGGGGAGTGTTGTAACGCCCTGGTTTTGGGCCTAGATGTTTCAGACATCGGATCGAATCGGTCGGAAACGATTCGAATCGTATTAGGAGGTTTAGGGAAATCATGGATCGGGAAAGGATAAAAATATTGTAAAAATTGCTAAAATCCTCTAAAATCATATTGAAGGGGTTGGTCAAATCAATTTTACAAAATAAGCTTTGGAAGTGGTACATTTTGTGCAGTGACCAAAATGTAAAGATTGAAAATTGTGGAAATGTAATATCAAAAGTGGAGCAAAAATCTTAGAATCTTTAGGGAGCTATGGTGAAATTACACCTTCCTTAAATTGACATGTGTTTAAAATGATTTTTTGTTGATTAAAATAAAAAGGTTTTTATTTAGTTAATTTGGTAAAATAGGAAATTGAGATTTCATTTCACGTAACTAACTTTCATTTTCAGCAAAATCATTTTCTCAACACTTTCTCCAGAATTCTTTTCTCCAAAACACTCTTCTTTGATTTCCAAATCATTTCCAAGAGTTCTCTTCAAGATTTTCATGTTTTGTGAAGCTAAAACTTGTCAAACCTTAAGGAACGCAAGGATTGGACGTAAATCTCGTTCTCAACCTTCAATCTAGGTTCTTTATTGAAATTCCAAAGATCTTTGGCTTCTAATTGTTGTTTTTGGCTGAGTTTTTATTATAGTTTTGATTTGAGATCAAAACCTTGCAAAAATATGGTTTAAATCTTGATTTTTGAATTGGTATTGATGAGCTCTGTTTTGGATTAATTTTAATTGAGTTTTGAGTTGATTATTATGTTGAAAAAGGGCTTTGATAATATAAATCTCGAAATCCTTGAGATCCTTGAGTTTCTTGATGGTTTTAGTTGGGTTTTTGAGGTGTAATGATGAATTTTTGCTTGCTGGAGGTATAAGGAAGGGTTTAGGTTGTTTTTAGATGTGTTTTGATTTTTAATAATGGTTGAAAGTGATGTATGTTGGTTGAGCTTGGTTTAGGAAGCAATCAGTTGAGTTTTCGGTTGTTTCAAATGGGTAAATTGGTGTAGTTTTGGTGAGCAACGAGTTTTTTTAATTGTTGGTGTTGAAATACATTTTAATGCATTTGGATCTCTATTTTGATGCTCTAAAAACATGGGATCTTGATCCGGAAGCAAACGAAGCATTTTTGGAGGCTTCAGAAGGGTGATTTTTGTGTCAGCGAGCAAGGTTTCGCATATCGGTGAGTGGAAATGGTTTTTCCAGCTTTGTAACGCTTTCAGCGTGGTCTTGGGAGCTTAGTGTAAGTTTGAAACACTTAGTTAAGTTCAAGAGTAAGTGATTCAAAAGTCTCTCTCGGAATGTGCTATATTTTTGTTGGAAAATGCACTTGAATTAAACGTGGTTTTAATTATTTTTTTAAGCATTGATAATGCTGGTGTTTAATATCATTTTGTTAAAGATGCACTTGGAAGGTGATCCTTGGATTTATGAGATGTATGCATTTGAGTTTAAGCATGCTAATGCTTGTGGAAATGGCATTGTGATTTATGCTTGTAAAACAGTGGAATAGTGATGTTAAATGATTATATGGGCAAGTGATGGGAATGGTTTGTGGTTACTTTAATCAGATAGAGTTAGCCGGCTATAGGATTGGATGCACCGTGAATAAAGTTTCCTTGGATGTCGAGGGTTGTGATGCTTGGTTTAAGCATGAGCAAAGGATTTTGTTGTTATTTTAATGATGTTATGAGCATGTGGTTTAAAAAGTGCATTGATGCTTTAAAGAGCATGTTTTAAAGAAAGGCGTGAGTTGGCAAATGACGATATTTCGGTTTTGTAAAATGAATTGATGAATGTTTGGTTTTAACGATCCTCACTAAACTTTATGCTTACACTCATTTGTTTCATCAATGCAGAGAATTAAGCAATTGAGGAAGCGAGAAAATAAGTGGATTCCAAGTATCATTGACTAAGCAATGTATGTGGTTTTACCTTAGTGTAATAAGAGGCAATGGGAGGGATTTCTACTCTTGGTTATATTTGGTGATGTTAAACACCTTCAGCATGTTTGGTTTGCTTATTTGGTTTTGTAAATGGCCTTTGAGTATTGGTTTGAGCTTGAATGTGGTTTTTAGCCTTTTTGTTGTTTCGAAATCTAGGAAGCATGCCTTTAATAAGCCAAGATCCATTTCAACACTTTAAAACCTTTAATTAAACATCAATTTAGGATTGAAAACTTAGGAATTTCAGTAAAGAACTCATAGTTTAGAGGAGAATGACGTTCTTACCTCCAAACTTGAGTTTCTCCACCTTTTGGAATGAAAAACCTTGATGAAACTTGTAGCAATTGAAGAGGTTTTGAAGATACAATGATTAGGAATCAAATGAGAGTTGAAAGGAGGAATTTAGGTGAGAAAATCAGAAACAAATCTCTGGAAATAGAGTGTTTGGGTTGAGAGAAAATGAGAGAAAGAAAATGAGAAGTTAGTTATGAAAATTAGCCAAATGGCTTTTCCCTCCTTTTTGATATCTTTAAAATCAGAATTATAACTCAAAATATCTTAGAAAAATCTGGAGAAACTCCCTTTGGGTAAATAGCTCCTTAAAGATTCAAAGTTTCAACCCTTTATAAAACAGCCACCAAACTTGCGAAAATTACATTTTGGTCACTAGCCAAAATGTCACCATTCCAAAACTCATTTTCCAAAATTGATTTCACAGTTCACTTAATTATATTAAAAGATGATTTTAGAACATTTTTCCATATTTTTAATGCAACTCGAACTAGGCTTTCCTATTTTAACCTCTTATGATTCGAACAGCACTTTGACCAACCGGTCAACGCCCAAGACTTCTAAGCCCAAAACCGGGGCGTTACAGAGACGGGGAAGAAGTTGGTTTCAATGTTGGCTATGTTGAATGAAACCACCGAGAAGGTGAAGGTCATTTGTAAGCATTTGAAGGCAGTATCGGATCGGCAAAAGTCTTATGCGGATCTGAAGCGTAAGGAGATTGAGTTCGCGGTTGGCGAATGTGTGTTCTTGAAGGTATCGCCTTGGAAGAAGGTGATGAGATTTGGGCGTAAGGGTAAGCTTAGCCCGAGGTTTATTAGACAATATGAGGTTGTGAAGCGTATAGGTCCTGTGGAATATCGGTTGAGGTTGCTTTCCGAGCTGGAAAAGATTCATGATGTGTTTCATGTTTCGATGTTACAAAGGTACAGATCGGATCCTTTGCATGTGATTCATGTTGAGGAGATAGAGTTGAATCCAGATTCGAGTAGCAAAGTTCTTCGTGGCAAGACGATTGAACTTGTGAAGGTGTTGTGGCGACACCGAGGAGTTGAAGAGGCCACTTGGGAAAGCAAGGTGGACATGCTCAAGCAGTTTCCGCACCTTTTTCCTCCAGGTAAAAATTTCGGGGACGAAATTTCCTAAGTGGGGGAGTGTTGTAACGCCCTGGTTTTGGGCCTAGATGTTTCAGACATCGGATCGAATCGGTCGGAAACGATTCGAATCGTATTAGGAGGTTTAGGGAAATCATGGATCGGGAAAGGATAAAAATATTGTAAAAATTGCTAAAATCCTCTAAAATCATATTGAAGGGGTTGGTCAAATCAATTTTACAAAATAAGCTTTGGAAGTGGTACATTTTGTGCAGTGACCAAAATGTAAAGATTGAAAATTGTGGAAATGTAATATCAAAAGTGGAGCAAAAATCTTAGAATCTTTAGGGAGCTATGGTGAAATTACACCTTCCTTAAATTGACATGTGTTTAAAATGATTTTTTGTTGATTAAAATAAAAAGGTTTTTATTTAGTTAATTTGGTAAAATAGGAAATTGAGATTTCATTTCACGTAACTAACTTTCATTTTCAGCAAAATCATTTTCTCAACACTTTCTCCAGAATTCTTTTCTCCAAAACACTCTTCTTTGATTTCCAAATCATTTCCAAGAGTTCTCTTCAAGATTTTCATGTTTTGTGAAGCTAAAACTTGTCAAACCTTAAGGAACGCAAGGATTGGACGTAAATCTCGTTCTCAACCTTCAATCTAGGTTCTTTATTGAAATTCCAAAGATCTTTGGCTTCTAATTGTTGTTTTTGGCTGAGTTTTTATTATAGTTTTGATTTGAGATCAAAACCTTGCAAAAATATGGTTTAAATCTTGATTTTTGAATTGGTATTGATGAGCTCTGTTTTGGATTAATTTTAATTGAGTTTTGAGTTGATTATTATGTTGAAAAAGGGCTTTGATAATATAAATCTCGAAATCCTTGAGATCCTTGAGTTTCTTGATGGTTTTAGTTGGGTTTTTGAGGTGTAATGATGAATTTTTGCTTGCTGGAGGTATAAGGAAGGGTTTAGGTTGTTTTTAGATGTGTTTTGATTTTTAATAATGGTTGAAAGTGATGTATGTTGGTTGAGCTTGGTTTAGGAAGCAATCAGTTGAGTTTTCGGTTGTTTCAAATGGGTAAATTGGTGTAGTTTTGGTGAGCAACGAGTTTTTTTAATTGTTGGTGTTGAAATACATTTTAATGCATTTGGATCTCTATTTTGATGCTCTAAAAACATGGGATCTTGATCCGGAAGCAAACGAAGCATTTTTGGAGGCTTCAGAAGGGTGATTTTTGTGTCAGCGAGCAAGGTTTCGCATATCGGTGAGTGGAAATGGTTTTTCCAGCTTTGTAACGCTTTCAGCGTGGTCTTGGGAGCTTAGTGTAAGTTTGAAACACTTAGTTAAGTTCAAGAGTAAGTGATTCAAAAGTCTCTCTCGGAATGTGCTATATTTTTGTTGGAAAATGCACTTGAATTAAACGTGGTTTTAATTATTTTTTTAAGCATTGATAATGCTGGTGTTTAATATCATTTTGTTAAAGATGCACTTGGAAGGTGATCCTTGGATTTATGAGATGTATGCATTTGAGTTTAAGCATGCTAATGCTTGTGGAAATGGCATTGTGATTTATGCTTGTAAAACAGTGGAATAGTGATGTTAAATGATTATATGGGCAAGTGATGGGAATGGTTTGTGGTTACTTTAATCAGATAGAGTTAGCCGGCTATAGGATTGGATGCACCGTGAATAAAGTTTCCTTGGATGTCGAGGGTTGTGATGCTTGGTTTAAGCATGAGCAAAGGATTTTGTTGTTATTTTAATGATGTTATGAGCATGTGGTTTAAAAAGTGCATTGATGCTTTAAAGAGCATGTTTTAAAGAAAGGCGTGAGTTGGCAAATGACGATATTTCGGTTTTGTAAAATGAATTGATGAATGTTTGGTTTTAACGATCCTCACTAAACTTTATGCTTACACTCATTTGTTTCATCAATGCAGAGAATTAAGCAATTGAGGAAGCGAGAAAATAAGTGGATTCCAAGTATCATTGACTAAGCAATGTATGTGGTTTTACCTTAGTGTAATAAGAGGCAATGGGAGGGATTTCTACTCTTGGTTATATTTGGTGATGTTAAACACCTTCAGCATGTTTGGTTTGCTTATTTAGTTTTGTAAATGGCCTTTGAGTATTGGTTTGAGCTTGAATGTGGTTTTTAGCCTTTTTGTTGTTTCGAAATCTAGGAAGCATGCCTATAGTCCTAGAGCTAGCAAGAATGATGCTATGATATAGCTTGTGCTTCGTATTGGTGGTCCTTGATGTTTACTCATGTTGTATGTGTGTCGGAACAAGTGTCAGAATGGTTCCGGAGGTGAAAACTTGTGTAAAACCAGCAATTTGGAAAGTTGCAGGCCCATGCGTTTCGAAATGCCCTTGTATGTTTCGGAACAGAGGCTTGTAATGACCATGGTGTTTCGGAACAGGAAGGCATGTTCCGTAACATTTCATCACTGTGAACCAGTGTATCGAAACGGGTTTCTTGGGGTTTCAGAACGCCCCCGCGTATCAAAACGGTCATCCTTGTTTCAAAACAGCCATTCCGATACAAGGTTCTTTGTTCTGAAACACATGACTGTTGGGTGTTGATTTTGAATTGATCCGAGTTCTTGTTTCTTACGTTTTGGTCCTTGAGTAATGATTGTTCAATTGGTTGAGGTTGGATGGTCCGTTTGAGATGAGATTTGACATGCCAGTATGTTATTTGACTAATTGTGGATTGGTAACTTTAAAATCTGGACAGCCCTCGTAATTCCTAAAATTTACAAATTAGTCCCTAAAAGTTAGATGAATGCAAATGAACCCCTATTTGAACTCCAATCGTTGTGCTGTTTTTGTCTAATCATTGTGCTAATCATATAGGATAATAATGTGCATCTAGAAAAGATAAAAAGGAAAAAAGGGTCGTTAATCCGGGTTGAATTTTATGAGTTGACTTCGGTTTTCCCCGTGTAATCTTTTTAGTTCAGGTCGAGCGTCTAGGTCGGGCTAAGGGGGTTACACAACCTGAAACGCATGAGATGAGACACGTTAGGCATACATTGCCTACTGACGTAGTCATAAACAATATGAATAACAATGTAGCAAGTGTTTAAATATATGTTCTCATGCTCATCAATGTAAATACTATGAATCAATGTACAATGTTTAACATATTAATCTCATCATTAACCCTTGGATTGAATCAAGATAGTGGATACGCGAATTCCTACGCCTCGCCAAATTAATGAATGGTCTAGTCTCTCCGCCTTGCCAATATGACCAATGTCAATAAACATCCCTCCGCCTCGCCAAATAAATATAGGTCGTAGCCTTAGGACCGTAGTCCACCCGTACACTGAGCTCGTGAATTCTATGGCATGCCAATTGTATCCATTGTCCATTCAAATCCAAGGTCTTAATGTATGTATCCATATTCAATGTTCAATGAGAATTTCAATGACGAATGACTTCAATATTATCAATAGTAAACATGTTTCATTAACAATATGCCATGTTTCAATGTCAATGTCAATGTCAATAAAAATATCCGATGATTTCTTTACAATATTTCAATAACATTAATCATATCGATGACAATGCATAATAGTGATGCCAATAACAATGTCCGATATTCAATAACAACTTACTAATACTTACCAATGAATATGATTAACAATTCAATGCAACTTCTTCAATGATATTGATAGCGATATGATTGAAGACAACAATAAAAGATTCAGGAAGGCTTTTCGCCTAATCATTAGACTCAGACTACACTCACCTTACTGATTTGATGCTCTTACGACTCTCGGATAACGACACCCTTGTTCCTAGCTTTCGGTGAATTTGATGGATGCTCCTTTTCGTTATCTTGAGCTAGGAAACCAATAGGGAGATTATTAGGATCGATAATACGATATCAAAATCAATATAACAATGTCAAAATCGATATTCGACTTTAATACATACAACAACGATGAAATATCCATGGATGATCAAAACCCTAGCTTAAAATTAAACTCAATACATACATGGAATCCAATAACCGATTGAGGAATATAGATGACTCGATTGATAGCAATGATTTGATAACAATAAATCGAAGAAAAAAGAAGCTTAAAACTAGCTCCAATAGAGGTGCTTGGTTAGGTAGGAGACGATGAAGATGAAGGGTTTGGAGAGAATATTGGCTTTCAATGTTTTCAGATAACTTTCTATCTTTTCTAAATCTTTTCTTTTTTTATTAAAACACCATGGCTTTCCTTCACTTGAAGGAAAGCTCAAAAATCATCCATGTAGGTGAAAATTTGATTGAGGAGGGGCTAATCGCTAGATTAGTCCCTCAACTCTCTCTATACTATGGTTTTACCCTTCAACTTGCATTTTGCTCAATTTAGTCACGGATTAGGTTTGCATTTTTTTCAATAAGATCCAATAACAATGACTTAACTTGATTAGAGTCGAATATCAATAATTAACTAGCCAATACTATGTTTAGACTTTATCGATCACCGGAACCCAATTCTGACTAGACCAGATTTTGGGGTGTTACAACTCTCCCCCTTAAAAAAATATGTCCTCTAATTTTTACCTGAAACGATGAGGTGTGGATATTGATGTTTCATGGTCTCTTCAGGTTCCCAAGTGGCTTCCTCAACGGTATGGCTCCTCCAAAGCACTTTAACTAACGGTACAGTTTTATTGCGAAGCCTCTTGACTTCTCTTGCTAGAATCTGAACCGGTTCTTCCTCATAGGACAAATTTGGCAGGATTTCTTCAAATTCAGGTTCCACAATGTGCGAAGGATCATAATGATATTCCGGAGCATCGATACATGAAAAAAAATCATGGATTTTACTCAATTCAGAGGGCAACAATAATCGATACGCTACGGGGCCAACTCTTTCAATGACTTCAAAGGGTCTAATGAATCGGGGACTCAATTTCCCCTTCTTGCCAAACCTTGAAACCTTTTTCCATGGTGATACTTTGAGGAAGGCTTTTTCACCAACTTCGTACTCGATGTCCCTTCTCTTGAGATCAGCATAAGCCTTCTGTCGATCAAAGGTAGCCTTTAAACGATCATGAATAATGGTGACCCGCTCTTCACTCTCTTGAAAAAAGTCAGGGCCTAACATCTTGCCCTCGCCAAGCTCCGTCCAACACAATGGAGTTCTGCATCGCCTACCATACAATGCTTCATACGGGGCCATTTGGATTGATGCCTGGTAACTATTATTGTAAGCGAATTCAACAAGGGGTAGGGATTTCTCCCAAGTTCCTCCAAAGTCTATGATGCATGCTCGAAGCATGTCTTCCAAGATCTGTAAAGGAAGATTCAATAACAATACAAATTTCTAAGGTTTCAATGGACAAGTTTTTTTTATAACTACATAGATTTCCCTTTCTGACTGGCCGTCAGATTGAGGGTGAAAGGTTGTGCTAAGATTAACTCTGGTGCCTAAAGCTCCCTGTAAGGTTCTCCAAAATCGAGATGCAAATCGAGGATCTCGATCGGAGATAATAGACTTGGGTACTCCGTGGAGTCAGATTACTTTCTTGATATACAAGTTATCTAATTTAGGAATACCGTTGTCCATTCTAACCGGTATAAAATGAGATGACACAATATGTCTTAGAAAGGCAACTTCGGTGATCCAAAACTCACTCTTAGAGAACTTCGTGTACATATGTTTCTCTCTTAAGGTCTGAAGCATGATACGAAGATGATCTCGATGTTCCACTTCACTCGTGGAGTAAATCAATATGTCATCTATAAACACAACCATAAAGGTTGTCGGTGCATTGTTTAACCCAAAGGGCATCACCAAGAATTCGTAGTGTCCATATCTTGTACGGAAAGTGATCTTCGGTACATCACACCCCTTAACTCTCATTTGATAATAGCCTGTCCTTAAATCGATCTTTGAAAACACAAAGGCATCCATTAGTTGATTGAACAAATCATCTATTCTAGGCAATGGGTTTTGTTTATTATGGTTACTTTATTCATCTGTCGATAGTCAATACACAATCACATAGAAACATCTTTCTTATTTACAAAGAGAACTGGTGCTCCCCAAGGCGAAGAGCTTGGTTGAATGAAACCTTAGTTCAATAATTCTTGGATCTATGCCTTTAATTATTTTAATTCCACAGCTTCCATGCGATATGATGCAATGGAAACAGGAGCAGCCCCAAGTTGCACTTCAATGCAAAACTCCACTTCACGTGTTGGGGGCAATCCGGGAAGTTCATCAGGCAAGACATCAGAAGATTCACAAATAGTTTCAATGTCTCGCAGTTGAGATTTGCCTTTGGTTTCCAACGTCAAAGCTTTCAATGATGGGTTTTTCTTATTCATCAACACAACACTTTCCTTACCCAGATCCCGAAGGTACAATTTCCACTTACAACAATTTACCCAAGCTTGATGCTCACTAAGCCAATCTAAACCCAGGATGACATCGAACTCATGGATCGATAAAGCTAAAAAATTGGTCGGAAAAGGAATCCCTTGGATCAATAAGGAGCAGTTCTTGCACACCACCCTTACGGTGACGCAATCTCCTAAGGGATTGGTCACAGAGATTCTCAATGCTATTGGTTCAGAAGACATATTATAATCCTTAACTACAATGGCACTTATAAAAGAGTGGGTAGAACCAGGATCAATCAACGTATATAAAGGGTGTTAATGTAGCTCAATGGTACTTGCAATGACGTCGGGTTCATCCCCTTCTTCTCTGCTCCTCACATGATACATTTGGGCAGGGGCTTTAGAATCTTGCTTATTGAACGGTTTTCCCGAACCACTCGATCGTCCATAAGTTCCCGATGATCCTTGCTTCAATTTTTTACATCGAAAGGACTAAGCAGGAGAGGCAGTAGTAGTTGGTGTAACAGTAGATTTAGTTGCATTCAAATGACAGTCACGTATAAAGTGACTCTTCTCACCACAGTAGTAACAAGCTCCAGTCTGCTTACGACATTGACCCACTTGGTGCCTATTTTGATATTAACTGCAAACATGATGTTGGTTTCCTCGATTTGAACCTCCGCTGCTATCAATGGACGCTGCCTTAGCAAAGGATTGCGTCACAGACTGAGGCCTCTCAATATTTCCAGAACGGGAGGTTGTGGATAGACATTCTACTTAAGGCCTTGATATCTTCCTTTCTTGTTCCATCTCGGAGGTCGAGAATCATCCCTGAACCCTTTCTCGGACTTTCTAGACCCACTAGTTCGTTGAGCTTTCTGTGTAGCTTCGGCGGCCTTAACTCGATTCACAAGGTCTTGGAAATCAGAAATTCTTAGCGCATTAAACATAGGGCGTAGTACATCGTTAAGCCATGCAATGAACATCTGGCACTTCTCTTCCTCCTTCTTTATATACTCAGAACCATATCTACAATACTTGTAGAAATCGTGGATGTACTTTTCAATCGGTCGCCCACCTTGTTTGAGGTGGAGGAAGATACTTCGCCTCTCAGTAAAGTAAAACTCACTGATATATTTCTTGCGGAATTCTTTAAGGAAGAACTCCCAAGTCATAGTTTCTTCAAAGATTGTCAATATGGTAGTTTCCCACCAGTAAAGTGCTTCATCAGCCAGCAACGTGATGGCACACTCGAGTTTGTGCTCCTCCGAGCACTGAAGTTGCTTATCCAAAATCCGTAAAGTGTTGTCCAACCAATATTCGGCAACTTCAGGGTTGTCGTCATCTTGTCCAGTAAAGGTGTAAGCTCGATACTGTGAGAGCTTATCAATGGGTGCTCGAGTGTGTTGGGCAGAAGGAGCGATAGGCAGTCATAAACTGCTTGAACATATCAACCATGTTCTTGTAACATTCAGCCTGAGCAGTATGTGCTATAGGCTCGGTACCCTGGGTAGGAGGATCTTGCGGGTGCGATGGATTCGGAGGATTTCCTCCTCTAATCTCCTCGCCATGCGTCGAGAAGCCGGTGGCAAGCTCGTCGATGTAAGCTTCATTAGTGTCAGACATATCTATATGAAAGATCGTATTAGTCGACAAGTCACAATATACGTAAAGTAACACAATAATAATGCAACAAGCTTCGGTTTAGTCCTAGAATCAACTAAACTCTAGCTCTGATACCACAAATGTAACACCCTCTTCCTGGTTTGGTCGAGAACCGGGTCGGAAGGTGATACCAATGACCAATACAGTGATCGATGCAATAAAATTTTATTTTATTAACAACATTTACAACAGTAACATTCAATAACATATTACCACAATTCATCTTAGTCCAATTAATCCTTATGAAGCAATAACTAATCAAATAGGGCTAATTCTTGACTTGTATAAGCTTTAGGTACTAAACTATAAATTTGTTAAATTGGAGGTCTTTCTATGAAATTAGTTATACCACAATAAAATTGAATACTATATTAACAGGCCTGCAAAGTTTCATACAATTCGAAGATCATTTACTCATTCAATTTAATCATTCAAAATTCAATAACCAATCTATGAACCTTACAAACTGTTAAATTATGCCTTTAACTAACTTAACTAACCATGTTTTGAAAAACCTTAGGGTTGTTTCGAATCGGGTGTACGATGGTCAACCCATGTTTACTTTACCCTTTAGATCGTATCAATACGGGCAAGCCCTGTATCGGTACGGGTTGACTTCCTTTTACTTTGACTTTGACCCGATTTGATATGTTATGCACATGTATCGAAACAATGGATTCCAGTAGAAAAATGTTCCGAAACGGCTATAGACCATATCAGTACACCTTGTTCCTTAGGTTCAATTATGCTTACCTGTAACGCCCCGGTTTTGGGCTTAGAAGTCTTGGGCGTTGACTGGTCGGTCAAAGTGCTGTTCGAATCGTAAGAGATTAAATTAGGAAAGCCTAGTTCGGGTTGCATTAAAAATATGGAAAAATGTTCTAAAATCATCTTTTAATATAATTAAGTGAACTGTGAAATCAATTTTGGAAAATGAGTTTTGGAAGGGTGACATTTTGGCTAGTGACCAAAATGTAATTTTCGCAAGTTTGGTGGCTGTTTTATAAAGGGTTGAAACTTTGAATCTTTAAGGAGCTATTTACCCAAAGGGAGTTTCTCCAGATTTTTCTAAGATATTTTGAGTTATAATTCTGATTTTAAAGTATATCAAAAGGAGGGAAAAGCCATTTGGCTAATTTCATAACTAACTTCTCTATTTTCTTTCTCTCTTTTTTCTCTCAACCCAAACACTCCATTTTCAGAGATTTGTTTCTGATTTTCTCACCTAAATTCCTCCTTTCAACTCTCATTTGATTCCTAATCATTGTATCTTCAAAACCTCTTCAATTGCTACTTGTTTCAACAAGGATTTTGATTCCAAAAAGAGGAGAAACTCAAGTTTGGAGGTAAGAACGTCCTTCTCCTCTAAACTATCAGTTCTTTACTGAAATTCCTAAGTTTTCAATCCTAAATTGATGTTTAATTAAAGGTTTTAAAGTGTTGAAATGGATCTTGGCTTATTATGCAAGATTTTGATGATTTTTGATGATTTTCGTTAGATCTGAGTAATCTGTGATTTGAGAGGTGTTTTTGATGTTAAATGATCTCTAAATTGATAAGGAATTGAGTCTTGATTGATGCAATCCCGGATAGGTTGAGTTTCCTAAGTTTAGCTTGTGTTTCAAGGTAGTTTTTGTGGTGATCTTGGTGATCTGATGTTGCTGGAGGTATAAGGTTGTTAGTAGGTTGTTTTTAGATGTTTTATGATGTTAATGGAAGTGTGGTTTTGCTGGTTTATGGCTGGGCTTTGTTTAGAAGTGTTTGGGATGCATTTTCGGTTGTGTTTGGTGGCCAAAAATGGAGGTTGAATGAGAGCAGCGAGTTTAGGTGCTTTCATTGAAGCAATTAATGCATGATGATGCATTAATCCTCTGCTTTTATGTGTTGAAACAGGGGAGGCATCTTTGGATCCAAGAGTTGTTGATCCGGAGGCTTGATTTGGTGCTTTGGCTTGAAGCAAAGTGGAAATCGGTGAGTGAAGTTGGGTTTTCAGATTTTAAAACCAAGGTTTGAAGGTTTTGGGGGCTTAGTCTAAGTCTAAACAACTTTGCTAAGCTCAAGTGTAAGTTTTCGGATTTTCTCTCTAGTGGTGGCCATGGTTTTGTTGAGATGCAAATTGGTGAATTGCATGTTTTAATTACTGTTTTGAAAGCATGTTTTAGCATGGTATTTGCTGATGTTTTAAGCCATATGTTGAAGGTAACTCTAGGTAGGAGTTCCTTGATTTTATACATTGAAATAATGTGGTTTGATGCTTTGAAATGCATGATGAATATGGCTTGGTTTAATGCTTTAAAACAGTGGATTATATGATGTAAAAGATGTATATTGGCAAGTGATGTTTTGAAAATGTTAAGGTCACTAAGGTGGTTAAAAGTCCTTGAGTGAGCCTTGTTACTTAAGAACATCAAGGTGGTTAAAAGTCCTTGGATGGTTCTTGTTGCGGACACTAAGGTGGTTAAAAGTCCTTAGGTGATCCTTTCCATGGTGGTTAAAAGTCCATGGCCAAGGTGGTTAAAAGTCCTTGGGACCAAGGTGGTTAAAAGTCCTTGGGGTGATTCAAGCTGTGGACACAAAGGTGGTTAAAAGTCCTTGTGTGGTCCTCATCCATGGTGGTTAAAAGTCCATGGCCAAGGTGTTTAAAAGTCCTTGGGGCCAAGGTGTTTAAAAGTCCTTGGGAAAGTTGTTGAACTTGTTTTTTTTTAATAAATGAAATGTATCACTTGAGCCAATATGACATGTTAAGAATATTGTGAAGCATGAGATGCTTGTTTAAATGTTATTTTGAAGCATGGGATTGCTTGTCTTAAAGTATGCTTTTGAGCATGTGCAAAGGTTGATTATAAGCATGTTTTGTAAATGTTTTTAATTGCATTATTGAATGGTTTTTAAAGAGCACTCCTCACTAAGCTTTTGCTTACGCTCTCTCGTTTTCTTAATTCAATAATGCAGAGCACTAGAGTATCTTGAAGGGCAGCAAGAAGGGCAAGAGTTCAAGTACAAGTAGAGCTCAATGTATGGAAGGTTTTTGTTAAACATTTTAGCTTTTGGATGATTTGGCAATGGGGGACCAATGTGTATGTTTTGGGAGGTGTTTGGAACTCCCTAAGTATGTTAAATGTTGTTATGGATGCTGGTTTTTGGATTGGATCTTTATATGCTTGTTTTAGAAGTTAATGCTTGAATAGCTAGCTTGTGTAGGAAGCATGCCTATAGAATTGGGGCTTTTTGCTTGTGATGTTGTGTGGGTGAATTGATGATGCAAGTGTGTTCTATATATGTTGAATTGCATGCTGGTAAAGTTTGGTAGCATTTGGAGCATGTTTGAATGATCAATTGCATGTTTTGGTATGCTAGTTTGCTGAAATCTGTGCAGGCGTTTCGGAACAGTGTGCACCGTTTCGGAACGGGTGCCTGGAACGAACCCAGGGGTCCGAAACGGTATGCACCGTTTCGAAACGGTTTGGTCTCTGCCAGACCCCCGTTGTGGAACTGGTTTCGGAACGGCCCGTGTTTCGGAACAGGGTCAACCTGTTTCGGAACGGTCGACCGTTGGGAGCTGACATGGGCAGTTATATGTTTTGGAATGTTTGCGTTTTGGTCCTGAATCTTGTTTCTGCAATTGTATGAGTTTGAGAAGTCCTTTTGAGCTGAAATTTCACAGAGAAGCATGAAACCTGACTAATTTCAAGTTGGTAAGATTAATTTGGGTTAAGTCCTTAAATTTATCAGAAATTACAATTTGGTCCCTAAAGTTGTAATTTGTTCAATTGGGTCCCTGTTTGATCTCTGATGTTTGTGATCTTTGAGTATGTTGTTTGTGTGATCACAATTAGGGTTAATGTGCATCTAGATAAGATTAAAAAGAAAAAAAAGGGTCGTTAATCAAGGTTGACTTTCGGGTTGACTTTGGTTTTCCCCGTGTGACTTTCTTAATTCGGGTCAACCGTCTAGGCCGGGTTAAGGGGGTTACATTTGGTGGTATCAGAGCTGAGTTTTCGAGTAATTGGGAATGTTTGTATGCATGATTGAAGTATGTTTGGCTTGTATGCTTGTTGTATGAAAGCATGTTCAGTGGTTTGAGATGTTGATGCTTTTGAGATGTATGCTGTGATGATGCATGATGAGGGTACCCATTGCCAAACAAAAGCTAAAGAAATGATGTTGATTTTGAAAGAAATTGAGCTTGAATACTTGGAATTGCTTACCTTGCTGGGCCTGACTATGTTTTATTTGTATTGTTATGCATGGTAAAAGTATGGCACCACGTAGAGAGTTAAGGAGTAGCGTGAGAGCTACGACCCCGGATGGGAACGAGAATGATGAGAATGCGGGTAGTGCTGTGTTACCTCCTCCTCCGCCTGGTGGTGGTGGTGAGGGAGGGAGAGCTGGAGCTGAAGCAGCTGGTGCTAGAGCTGCAGGACCTGAGGTTGGTCAGGGGCAAGCTATGCCTGATATGACGATGCTGGTACAAGCTATTGCGGGTGCTTTTCGAGCAGCAGTAGCTGGAGCTCAAGGAGCTGGGCATCAGGAAGATGCTGGTGTGAGATTACCCTTAGAGCGTTTGCGCAGTCTTGGTGGGACTGAGTTTAGGGGTATGTCAGCTGAGAGGTCGGAAGCTTGGCTAGAAAGTACCAAGCGTATCTTGGGACAGATGAGCTGCACTGATGTGCAAAAGTTGGGATGTGTTGTGTCCTTGCTGCAGAGCGATGCTTATACGTGGTGGACGACCACAACCTCTGGAATGGCTGAAGCTGACATCACTTGGACATTCTTTCAGAATGCGTTCAAGAGGAGATATCTGGGAGTGAGATATCTGGATGAGAAAAGGCGTGAATTCATGACTCTGACCCAAGGGAGTATGAGTGTGGTTGAGTATGAGGTGCAGTTTGTGCGACTCAGTCAGTATGCACCGGAGCTGATTCCTGATGAGCGGGAGAGGTGCGAGAGGTTTCGTTATGGTCTCATAACGGAGGTAAAGATGTATGTGCTGGCCACTGAGTATGATGATTTTGATGTGTTGGTGGGCCGAGCAAAGGACATAGAGATGAATCTGAGTTTGTCTGCGAAGGGTGCTGGAGCGAGTTCTGGGAAGAGAGCTGCTGAGTATAGTTCCGGAGGTGGACGGAACAAGAGGGGACGTGATCAGAGGTTTCAGTCCTCAGCTAAGATAGGTGGAGGTGCACCTGCTAGGGGTGGCAATGCTAGAGCTGACCCTAGTGCTTGTTGGATCTGCGGTTCACGTGGTCACTTGAGGCGTGACTGTCCTCGTGCTGTGAGGGAGGTGCAAGCTCCTGTTGCGGCAGCTGGTTTTGAATG
Organism: Hibiscus tridactylites; assembly: GCA_958450335.1. Lineage (NCBI taxonomy): Eukaryota > Viridiplantae > Streptophyta > Magnoliopsida > Malvales > Malvaceae > Hibiscus > Hibiscus tridactylites. The sequence continues at coordinate 29,773,269 of OY288290.1, forward strand.
CTGGAATTGTGGTTCTGCTGACCACTTGAGGCGAGATTGTCCGAGGATGGCTGGTGGTCAAGAGCGTGCTCCTGTTGTTGCTGCACCGCAGAGAGGTCGTGGGCGCGGCCGTGGTAATTTCCAGAGACGTGAGGAAGGTGGTCGTGGAGTAGCCCATGTTGTGGCTATTCAGCCTGAGGGTGGAGGCCAGGCGAGAGTGTATGCTCAGCGCGAGGGAAGGAATGATGCAGATGTGATTGCAGGTACCTTTACTTTGCAATCCTTGTCATTGCTTTCTTTGATTGATTATGGATCTACGCATTCATACATTTTGCGTGAGCATGCTGAATTGCTTGGTTTGCCTGTTGAGTCTTTGGATGTTGGTGTTCGTGTCACTAGTTCTTTTGGTGAAACTGTTGTGACTCGAAAGCTTTATAGAAGGTGTCCTTTGGTTGTTCAAGAGCATGTCTTTCATGTTGATCTTATGGAGTTGCCCTTTTATGGTTTTGATGTGATTCTTGGTATGGATTGGCTTGCTGAGCATCGTGCTGTTGTGGATTGTGAGAATAAGCGGGTTTCGCTTAAGCTTGCGGATGATTATGAAGTGGTGGTGGTTGGTGAGAATGTGAAGTTTCTTGCCAATGTTGTTTCTACCTTGGAGGCGAGCAGGATGCTGAGGCAGGGCTGTGAAGCTTATTTGGCTTTTGTGATGAATCCTTGTTCTAAGGAGTTGAGGGTGCAAGATATCAGGGTTGTGAAGGAGTTTCCTGGTGTTTTTCCTGAGGAGTTGCCTGGTTTACCTCCTAATCGCGAGGTGGAGTTTGGAATTGAGCTGTATGAGAATACAACTCCTGTGTCCATTACTCCCTATAGAATGGCACCTAAGGAGCTGAAGGAGTTGAAGACGCAGTTGCAAGAGCTGCTTGATCGTGGTTTCATCCGGCCGAGTGTGTCACCTTGGGGAGCACCGGTCTTGTTTGTGAAGAAGAAAGATGGCACTATGAGGATGTGCATTGATTACCGTCAGCTGAACAAGTTGACTATCAAGAATCGGTATCCTTTGCGGAGGATTGATGATCTCTTTGATCAATTTCGGGGAGCTGCTGTGTTCTCTAAGATTGACTTGAGGTCAGGGTATTATCAGTTGAAGGTGAAGGATGTGGATGTGCCTAAGACAGCTTTCAGGACAAGGTATGGGCATTATGAGTTCCTTGTGATGCCGTTTGGTTTGACAAATGCTCCTGCTGCTTTCATGGACATGATGAATCGTGTGTTTCATGAATACCTGGACAAGTTCGTTGTGGTGTTCATTGATGATATCCTTGTGTACTCGTGTACTGAGGAGGAGCACGAAGAGCATTTGAGGATTGTGCTGCAAGCTTTGTTGGAGAATCAGCTTTATGCTAAGCTGAGCAAGTGTGAGTTCTGGCTTAGGGAGGTGGTGTTTCTTGGGCATGTGGTCTCAGCTGAGGGGATTCGTGTTGATCCTCAGAAGATTGAAGCGGTGATGAACTGGAAAGTTCCTAAGTCTGTTCATGAGGTCCGTAGTTTCCTTGGTTTGGCGGGATACTACCGAAGGTTTGTGGATGGTTTTTCCAAGGTTGCTGCTCCTTTGACGAAGTTGTTGCAGAAAGATGTTAAGTATGAGTGGACGGAAGCGAGACAGCAGGCTTTTGAGAAGCTGAAGGTGGCTTTGACGCAAGCTCCTATCTTGATTCAGCCTGAATCAGGGAAAGAGTTTGTGGTCTACAGTGATGCATCCTATGTTGGTTTGGGGTGTGTGCTGATGCAAGAGGGTAAGGTTGTGGCATATGCATCGCGGCAGTTGAAGGTGCATGAGCGCAATTATCCTACGCATGATATTGAGCTGGCAGCAGTGGTTTTTGCTCTGAAGATCTGGAGGCATTATCTGTATGGTGAGAAGTGTACTGTGTACACGGATCACAAGAGTTTGAGGTATCTGATGTCTCAGAAGGAGTTGAATCTTAGGCAGCGGCGTTGGTTGGAGTTGCTCAAGGATTATGATCTGACGATAGAGTATCATCCTGGAAAGGCTAATGTTGTTGTAGATGCCTTGAGTAGGAAGGTAGTTGTTGAGCTGAGAGCTATGTTTGCTAGCTTGAGTATATCGCAGGATGGTGGTCTTGTTGCTGAGTTGCAAGTGAAACCATCGTTGGTTCAGTTGATCAAGGATAAGCAGTTGCTGGATGATTCCTTGGTGTCTCATGTTCAGGATATCGCGGAGGGTAGACCTTCGGATTTCTGCTTTAATGAGGATGGAGTGTTGTGTTTTGGGAGTCGAATAGTAGTGCCTGCTGATGCTGAGTTGAGGCGTGCTATTTTGACTGAAGGTCATAGTAGTCCTTTTGCTATGCATCCTGGTAGTACTAAGATGTATCGTGATCTTCGTGATGAGTACTATTGGGTGGGTTTGAAGAAGGATGTTGCAGAGTTTGTGAGCAAGTGTTTGGTGTGTCAGCGAGTTAAGGCTGAACATCAGGTTCCTTCTGGTTTGTTGCAACCGTTGAAAATCCCTGAATGGAAGTGGGAGAGGGTTACCATGGATTTTGTATCTGGTTTACCTTTGTCTCCATCAAAGAAGAATTCTGTTTGGGTGATTGTGGATCGCCTGATGAAGTGTGCGCATTTCTTGCCTGTGCATACTACGTTCTCTTTGGATAAGCTGGCAGGGCTGTACATTGCTGAGATTGTGAGGTTGCATGGTGTGCCTAAGTCGATTGTGTCAGATAGGGATCCGAGGTTCACATCGCGTTTTTGGCAGTGTTTGCATCAAGCTTTGGGTACAAGGTTGCATTTCAGTACATCCTATCATCCTCAGTCGGATGGTCAGTCTGAGCGAGTTATTCAGATTTTGGAGGATATGTTGAGATGCTGCGTGATAGAGTTCCAAGGTTCTTGGGAGAAGCATCTGCCTTTGGTTGAGTTCGCTTATAACAATAGTTATCAGGCGAGTATACAGATGGCACCTTATGAGGCTCTGTATGGGAGGAAGTGTAGGACTCCTCTTTGTTGGGCTGAAACTGGTCAAAAGTTGGTTTCGATGCCGGCTTTGTTGAAAGGGACCACCGAGAAGGTGAAGCTCATTTGTGAGCGGTTAAAGGTTGCTTCTGACCGGCAAAAATCTTACGCGGATTTGAAGCGTAAGGAGATAGAGTATGCGGTGGGTGACCGTGTGTTCTTGAAGGTTTCGCCTTGGATGAAGGTGATGAGGTTTGGTCGGAAGGGTAAGTTGAGCCCTCGGTACATTGGACCGTATGAGGTTGTTTAGCGTGTGGGTCCTGTCGCGTATCGGTTGAGGTTACCTCAAGAGCTGGAGAAGATTCATGATGTGTTCCATGTTTTTATGCTCCGGAAGTATAGATCTGATCCTTCGCATGTGATGCCTGTGGAGGAAGTGGAATTGAATCCGGATTTGACCTATGATGAGGAACCGGTGAAGGTTCTGGATTTGGATAGCAAGGTTCTTCGTGGCAAGACCATTGAGTTGGTGAAGGTGCTGTGGAAGCATCGTGGTGTTGAGGAAGCCACGTGGGAGCGGAAGGAAGACATGCTGAAGCAGTTTCCTTATCTCTTTCCTTCAGGTAAATTTCGAGGACGAAATTTCTTAAGGGGGGGAGAGTTGTAACGCCCCGGTTTTGGGCTTAGAAGTCTTGGGCGTTGACCGGTCGGTCAAAGGCTGTTCGAATCGTAAGAGGTTAAATTAGGAAAGCCTAGTTCGGGTTGCATTAAAAATATGGAAAAATGTTCTAAAATCATCTTTTAATATAATTAAGTGAACTGTGAAATCAATTTTGGAAAATGAGTTTTGGAAGGGTGACATTTTGGCTAGTAACCAAAATGTAATTTTCGCAAGTTTGGTGGCTGTTTTATAAAGGGTTGAAACTTTGAATCTTTAAGGAGCTATTTACCCAAAGGGAGTTTCTCCAGATTTTTCTAAGATATTTTGAGTTATAATTCTGATTTTAAAGTATATCAAAAGGAGGGAAAAGCCATTTGGCTAATTTCATAACTAACTTCTCTATTTTCTTTCTCTCTTTTTTCTCTCAACCCAAACACTCCATTTTCAGAGATTTGTTTCTGATTTTCTCACCTAAATTCCTCCTTTCAACTCTCATTTGATTCCTAATCATTGTATCTTCAAAACCTCTTCAATTGCTACTTGTTTCAACAAGGATTTTGATTCCAAAAAGAGGAGAAACTCAAGTTTGGAGGTAAGAACGTCCTTCTCCTCTAAACTATCAGTTCTTTACTGAAATTCCTAAGTTTTCAATCCTAAATTGATGTTTAATTAAAGGTTTTAAAGTGTTGAAATGGATCTTGGCTTATTATGCAAGATTTTGATGATTTTTGATGATTTTCGTTAGATCTGAGTAATCTGTGATTTGAGAGGTGTTTTTGATGTTAAATGATCTCTAAATTGATAAGGAATTGAGTCTTGATTGATGCAATCCCGGATAGGTTGAGTTTCCTAAGTTTAGCTTGTGTTTCAAGGTAGTTTTGTGGTGATCTTGGTGATCTGATGTTGCTGGAGGTATAAGGTTGTTAGTAGGTTGTTTTTAGATGTTTTATGATGTTAATGGAAGTGTGGTTTTGCTGGTTTATGGCTGGGCTTTGTTTAGAAGTGTTTTGGATGCATTTTCGGTTGTGTTTGGTGGCCGAAAATGGAGGTTGAATGAGAGCAACGAGTTTAGGTGCTTTCATTGAAGCAATTAATGCATGATGATGCATTAATCCTCTGCTTTGATGTGTTGAAACAGGGGAGGCATCTTTGGATCCAAGAGTTGTTGATCCGGAGGCTTGATTTGGTGCTTTGGCTTGAAGCAAAGTGGAAATCGGTGAGTGAAGTTGGGTTTTCAGATTTTAAAACCAAGGTTTGAAGGTTTTGGGGGCTTAGTCTAAGTCTAAACAACTTTGCTAAGCTCAAGTGTAAGTTTTCGGATTTTCTCTCTAGTGGTGGCCATGGTTTTGTTGAGATGCAAATTGGTGAACTGCATGTTTTAATTACTGTTTTGAAAGCATGTTTTAGCATGGTATTTGCTGATGTTTTAAGCCATATGTTGAAGGTAACTCTAGGTAGGAGTTCCTTGATTTTATACATTGAAATAATGTGGTTTGATGCTTTGAAATGCATGATGAATATGGCTTGGTTTAATGCTTTAAAACAGTGGATTATATGATGTAAAAGATGTATATTGGCAAGTGATGTTTTGAAAATGTTAAGGTCACTAAGGTGGTTAAAAGTCCTTGAGTGAGCCTTGTTACTTAAGAACATCAAGGTGGTTAAAAGTCCTTGGATGGTTCTTGTTGCGGACACTAAGGTGGTTAAAAGTCCTTAGGTGATCCTTTCCATGGTGGTTAAAAGTCCATGGCCAAGGTGGTTAAAAGTCCTTGGGACCAAGGTGGTTAAAAGTCCTTGGGGTGATTCAAGCTATGGACACAAAGGTGGTTAAAAGTCCTTGTGTGGTCCTCATCCATGGTGGTTAAAAGTCCATGGCCAAGGTGTTTAAAAGTCCTTGGGGCCAAGGTGTTTAAAAGTCCATGGGAAAGTTGTTGAACTTGTTTTTTTTAATAAATGAAATGTATCACTTGAGCCAATATGACATGTTAAGAATATTGTGAAGCATGAGATGCTTGTTTAAATGTTATTTTGAAGCATGGGATTGCTTGTCTTAAAGTATGCTTTTGAGCATGTGCAAAGGTTGATTATAAGCATGTTTTGTAAATGTTTTTAATTGCATTATTGAATGGTTTTTAAAGAGCACTCCTCACTAAGCTTTTGCTTACGCTCTCTCGTTTTCTTAATTCAATAATGCAGAGCACTAGAGTATCTTTAAGGGCAGCAAGAAGGGCAAGAGTTCAAGTACAAGTAGAGCTCAATGTATGGAAGGTTTTTGTTAAACATTTTAGCTTTTGGATGATTCGGCAATGGGGGACCAATGTGTATGTTTTGGGAGGTGTTTGGAACTCCCTAAGTATGTTGAATGTTGTTATGGATGCTGGTTTTTGGATTGGATCTTTATATGCTTGTTTTAGAAGTTAATGCTTGAATAGCTAGCTTGTGTAGGAAGCATGCCTATAGAATTGGGGCTTTTTGCTTGTGATGTTGTGTGGGTGAATTGATGATGCAAGTGTGTTCTATATATGTTGAATTGCATGCTGGTAAAGTTTGGTAGCATTTGGAGCATGTTTGAATGATCAATTGCATGTTTTGGTATGCTAGTTTGCTGAAATCTGTGCAGGCGTTTCGGAACAGTGTGCACCGTTTCGGAACGGGTGCCTGGAATGAACCCAGGGGTCCGAAACGGTATGCACCGTTTCGAAACGGTTTGGTCTCTGCCAGACCCCCGTTGCGGAACTGGTTTTGGAACGGCCCGTGTTTTGGAACAGGGTCAACCTGTTTCGGAACGGTCGACCGTTGGGGGCTGACATGGGCAGTTATATGTTTTGGAATGTTTGCGTTTTGGTCCTGAATCTTGTTTGTGCAATTGTATGAGTTTGAGAAGTCCTTTTGAGCTGAAATTTCACAGAGAAGCATGAAACCTGACTAATTTCAAGTTGGTAAGATTAATTTGGGTTAAGTCCTTAAATTTATCAGAAATTACAATTTGGTCCCTAAAGTTGTAATTTGTTCAATTGGGTCCCTGTTTGATCTCTGATGTTTGCGATCTTTGAGTATGTTGTTTGTGTGATCACAATTAGGGTTAATGTGCATCTAGATAAGATTAAAAAGAAAAAAAAAAGGTCGTTAATCAAGGTTGACTTTCGGGTTGACTTTGGTTTTCCCCGTGTGACTTTCTTAATTCGGGTCAACCGTCTAGGCCGGGTTAAGGGGGTTACATTACCCGTATCGATACAGACTGACATGTAATGACAGATTTATGATTGTTTTTATTAGATTTGACTTACCAAATGATGTTCAAATTAAATTAAACTTTACACACAACATTTCAATGATATGAACTACTAGCATGCCAAATTTCATGATCATACGAATATGTTTACTTTGTTTTGACCTTTATGAGCTTAATATGCAACTTTAGACCACTTTAAACCTAAACAAAAGGCCATTTAGAGCCATTAACCACATTACAACATAGGAATCTCACAACATATCAAAATGGACATAAACAACTAGTTCGACTACTTTGCTACCTTCCTAGGAGATCATAACATCAAAATACATTACTTCAGGGCTTGTAGTGACTTGTCTTGCCTTGATTATCCGATCTTCAATCGCAATGGCCTTTTAACCTGAAACACATCATATGAGACATGTTAGGCATACATTGCCTACTGAGGTAATCATAAACAATGAATAATAATGTAGCAAGTATTTAAATATATGTTCTCATGCTCATCAATGTCAATACTATGCATCAATGTAAAATGTTTAACATATTAATCTCATCATTAACGCTTGGATTGAATCAAGATAGTTGATACGTGAATTTCTACGCCTCACCAAATCAATGAATGGTCTAGTCCCTCCGCCTCGCCAATATGACCAATATCAATAAACTTCCCTCCGCCTCGCCAAATCAATATAGACCGTAGCCTTAGGACCGTAGTCCACCTGTACACTGAGCTCATGAATTATATGGCATGGCAATTGTATCCATTGTCCATTCAAATCCAAGGTTTCAATGTCCGTATCCATATTCAATGTTCAATGAGAATTTTGATGACCAATGACTTCAATATTATCAATAGTAAACATGTTTCATTAACAATATGCCATGTTTCAATGTCAATGTCAATGTCAATAACAATATCCGATAATTTCTTTACAATATTTCAATAATATTAATCATATCGATGACAATGCATAATAGCGATTCCAATAACTATGTCTGATATTCAATAACAACTTACCGATACTTACCAATGAATTTGATTAACAATCCAATGCAACTTCTTCAATGATATTGATAGCGATATGATCGAAGACAACAATAAAAGATTCGGGAAGGCTCTTCGCCTAATCCCGAGACTCCGAATACACTTGCCTTACAATTATGATGCTCCTACAGCTCACAGATAACAACTCCCTTGTTCCTAGCCTTCGGTGAATTTGATAGATGCTTCTTTTTCATTATCTTGAGCTAGGAAACCAATAGGGAGATTATTAACATCGATAATACGATATCAAAATCAATATAACAATATCAAAATCGATATCTGACTTCAATATAGACAACAACGATGAAATATCCATGGATGATCAAAACCCTAGCTTAAGATTAAACTCAATAAATCCATGGAATCCAATAAACGATTGAGGAATATATCTTACCCGATCGATAGAAATGATTTGATAACAATAAATCGAAGAAAACGAAGCTTAAAACTAGCTCAAATGTACGTGCTTGCTTAGGTAGGAGACGATGAAGATGAAGGGTTTGGAGAAAATATTGGCTTTCAATGTTTTCAGATAACTTTCTATCTTTTCTAAATCTTTTCTTTTTATTATTAAACCACCGATGGCTTTTCTTCACTTGAAGGAAAGCTCACAAATCTATCCACGTAGGTGAAAATTTGATTGGTGAGGGGCTAATCGCAAGATTAGTCCCTCAACTCTCTCTATACTACGGTTTTACCTTTCAACTTGCATTTTCCTCAATTTAGTTACGAATTAGGTTTCGATATTATTCAATAAGATCCAATAACAATGAATTAACTCGATTAGAGTCCAATATCAACAATTAACTGGCCAATACTATGTTTAAACTTTATCGATGTGAAATTTCCAATCACTGGGACCCAATTTCGACTAGACCGGATTTTGGGTGTTACACATACTTACAAGGATCACTTACCTAGTGCATCATTCAACAATATAGCATCATAAACAGCAAATTATATGCTCAAAACATGCTTTAAAACAATAGGTAAACACATTTAAAAACAAGTGCATCCATAAGCTTTCAATAGCACAATCCGAGGGAGAAAGTCACTTTACTTACTTCCGAACTTAGTAAAGCGTTTCAAGCTTACACTAAGTTCGCAAAGTCACTTTAAAAGTGTTTCAAACATGGAAATCCCATTTCCACTCACCGACACGTGAAACCTCAATTGCTGACGCAAAAATCAAGCGTCCGAAGTCCCTAGAACTTCGCCGAAAGCTTTTGAAAAATTATCCCCTGTTTATACCACATAAGAATGGAGGATTAATGCATTACAATGCATTAAAATCACCAGCAAACACTAAAATCTTGTAGCTCTTCCCAAAGGCACCAAAACACTTCCATTACATTTTAACCATAAATCAACATCCAAAAACATCCTAATATCATCCTTATACCTCCAGCAACTCAGATTTCACATTTTTAAGCCAAAAACTCATAACTAACAACCTAGACAATTAGAGATCTCAATGATTTCGGGATTATTATGATCAAAGCTCATTATTAACATCATTTAACATCCAAATCAACCTGAAAATCATTCTTAAATCAACCAAAACATTGCCCCAATGAAAATCACATTTAATTTCATCTTTTTGCAAGATTTATGCATTTTTACCAAATCAATCATTAAAACCATAATTTAAAACATAAATCAAGAGTCAAATACTTTAGAATTTCATTAAAGAATCTTGATTAGAGGAGTAGCACGAAATTACCTCCAATCCTTGCACTTATTTCAATTGGCATGTTTTCAACTCAATAAGCTTTAAGAAATCTTTGCAAATCTTTGAGTAGAATCTTTGGAAAAGTGTTGTGAATCAAAAGAGAAGAAGGATGAAAAGAATTCTAGAAATTGAGAGAAAAGAGAGAATGTTTGGCTAAAGAGAGAATGAGAAATAGAAAAGTTATGTCAAAAATGTTTTTAACAATTTAACGTCCTTGTTTTAATAAAATCACCATCTCCCTTTTTAATTAAAACATTGAAATCGCATGCCAATTAATGAAAAAGCTTAATTTCCATTAAGCTCCCTAAAAATTCTAAGAATTTGACTCCCTTTTAAAAAAAACACACTTTTCCGCAATTTTAAATCTTTAGAATTTGATCATTGCCCAAAATGTGCACGTTCCAAAACCCATTTTATAAAATTGATTTTACCAAACCCATATATATCATTTTAGATGATTTTAAAAAAATTCCATATTTTTACCTTATTTCGAACCATGATATCCCTAAATCGTCCTTAAAGACTCGAGTCTCCAACTCTAGGTTTGACTAATCCAAATCGATGCCTAAATCATCTAGGCCCAAAACCAGGGCGTTACATTTACTATGACGAACATAGAGGCCATTCTGCAAGCTAGCATTTCCAATCCTCTTCTTCAAGTCCAGTGCATGCAAAAAAAAAATTGGAAGCAGTGAACTGGAAATTACATCTTAAATCTTTAGATAGCTTGCTAACATACAATATATTACAGTCCAACTTAGGCACATATAACACATCTTTAAGGATTAAATCATTGGTAACAAACACATAACCACTGCCTTGGATGAGTGAGAAGAAACCATCAGCTATCTTAATTGAAGATTTAGAAGATGAGTGTTTAAATTCAAAAAAACAAATTCTTGTTACAAGACATATGATCAAAAGCACCAGAGTCGACAATCCATGTAGATTGAGTTGAAGTAGAGAGAAGTGCAATAGAGACAAAGGAATAATGTGTACCTCCAGTTTCAAGTAAGGCTATGTTTCCTTCAATATTAGGTGTAAATTTACTAAACATCAGTTGCAGTTGGGCCATTTGCTGCATGGTGAAGCCGATGGATATGGAGGAAGAAGCAGTAGGTGAAGAGATGTCTTTTTGTACCTTATTGGCTTGAGCTTTCCAATCGACTGGTTTCCTATGTAATTTCCACCAGTTGTCCTTGAGATGTTCAGGCTTTTTGCAGTAGTCACAAAAGGTTCTCCCTCATCTAGGCTTGGGAGAAGAAAATGTCTGAGTGACCAATGCTGAGTTGTCAAGAATACGAGCTTCAGGGATCATGTACATCAATCTACTCTCTTCTCTTCTAACTTCTGAAAATACTTTGCGTAGGGAAGGGAGAGAATTGAGACCAAGGATCCGAGACTTGATGGGATCCATGTCTCGATTGAGGCCACTAAGAAACTGGAAAATTCTCTTTTGCTCAATAATTTTCCTGTAAAGCACAACATCTATAGGAGTTTCCCAATCGTGAGCCTCAAAAAGATCAATTTTTTGCCATATATTTGTTAGAGTTGTGTAGTATTGAGTAACATTCATCGCATCTTGCTTCAAGGCAGAGGCTGTACTTTCGATTCCAAACAACTCAGAGTTGTTGTTTGTACTTGAATATTTATCTCGCACGGCTTCCCAAATCTCACTTGTTGTTTCGAACAACATGAATTGCGAACCAACTTCAGGGGCCATCGATTTTATCAATCAGGACATAACCCTGCCATTCTCTTGTGTCTACTTCTCAAAGGATGGGTCAACGACAAAAGGCTTCTTGGTTTTCCCATTGATGTAACCAAGAGTTCCTCTTCCAGTAAGAAAGATTTTTACAAATTGGGACCAAGAGATATAATTATTTCCAACAAATCGATGACAAAGAGTAGTCGATGTAGAAGACTCTGAAAAATCTATCATTGGAACTACCGTGGAAGAAGAAGATTGGAGTTTACTCGAATTGGATGGAGAATTCATGAAAAGGAATTAATTCGATAGGATCGAATTAGACTGATACTATGAAGATAAACAGAAAGTGTTATGTTTATTAGAAAACTGAGTAAAAACTCTACACAATGCATAGGTTACACTCGATAGATATATTTATAGCCTAGGACTTTAGGTTACATTACGAGTCCTACTTTACATCAACTACTTACTCTATCATTAGGTAATTCGACTAAGACACTAACTCTACTAGTACAATTTAACTACAAAAATAACTCTTTTACTCGTCTAAACTAACACTTTCTATATAGATTAATGCTTCATTTTTCTTTTCAACTATCGAAACTCTTTTATACACCATAGTGTTTTTAGTGCTTGATAACTGATAGCTAATGATTTTTCCCGACTTCTGCTGAAACATTTCTTTAGTATTGATATATGGCTATATTTTTATATATCCCACAGGTGGTTCTTGGGATACACTTGTTTGATGCTTGTGGAAGGTTGTTTGTGAAGGGAAATTATTGCCATGTATGTTTAAAGGTAAATTCCAATTTTCTGATTATTAATGATGTTTGGGTGGTTCAAATTTCAGTGAGTAGTGCTTTGAAAGAATCCCATTCCCTAAAAATTGTTCCTTCAAACGGAAGAAAAGAAATACAGGTATTCTGAACCACCCTTATTTATTGATTTTAGCAACCATGTGAGTTCTTTCATGTTTTATTAAGAGTTAGTTAGTTGTTAGTTAAAGATTATCAAAGGGTGTTCTTGTAAAAAAAGAAGGACAGCTGGGTTTTTAGTTAGTGTATACATAGTGTATTTTAATTAACAGTTTGAATTAATAAGAAATTCTATTATCCTTTTCTCTCTCTTCTCCCTGACTTCTCATTTCGTTTTCCCCTCTTTTCAACCCTAATCAAAGAATTCATCCAAGATTTCTAATATGGTATCAGAAGATGATGAATCGTTTTCCCATTCGCATGATTCCAATTGGGTTTATTGCACTAATGATCCGCACGATGATTTTTACATTCATCCAAACTAGAATCCGTCTCTCGTCCTTGTTTTCAGTCTCCTTATCGGCGCTAACTATCACGCCTGGGCTAGATCCTTGAAGATGGCGTTAATATCGAAAAACAAGTTTCGATTTGTTTTCGGAGCCATTAAGGAGCCCCGCGATGATAATTCCCAGTACAAGAACGTGGGCCTGCTTAGATGCCTATTGCTTCCTCTGTTCAGACATCTAGAGTGAATATGTTGCATTCTACTTTTGATATTGATGCATCTCAGGAGTCAGGTATTATTCTTAATTGTTCTAATTCTTTTCAAGATTCTATATCTTCCTGGATCTTCGATTCAGGAGCTACTGACCATGTGGTTTCTTCATTAGATTGTTTTACAGATTATTCTGTTATAAATAACAAATTTGTTAAGCTTCCTAATGGAAGTTTGGTTAAAGTGTCTCATATTGGTACTGTTAAGCTATCTGATGATATATTTTTGTTTGATGTTTTACACATACCTCTTTTTAAATTCAATTTGGTTTATGTGTCTCAGTTAACCAAATCTGGTAATATCACTTTGGTGTTTAACTTTGATTCTTGTTTTATTCAGGAAACCAAGACTTGTAAGAAGATTGGTTTAGCTAAGGCTATTGCAGGGTTGTATCAGCTTGATGTCAGTATTTCTGTTTTTCCTCTTAAGACTGTTAATACATGTGTTGTTCAAAATAGCTCTTGTAATGCCTTTTTTTGTGATAATTTTGATCTTTGGCATATTAGACTAGGACATCCTTCTACACAAAGGATGAGACATTTCAGTTTGTTAAATCCTAGTATTTCTGTAAGTTCTAGTTCTCAAAATAAATGTGAGATTTGTCTTCTATCCAAGCATAAAAGATTGCCTTTTACAGCTAGCTCTTCATGTTCTGACAATGTTTTTGACTTGATCCACATTGATGTTTGGGGTCCATTCCCTATTGCTAGTGTCTATGGTCTTTTTTATTTTTTTGACCATTGTGAATGATAGGAGTAGATTTCTTTGGATTTACCCTATGAAAGCTAAGTCTGAAGTTAGGTCCTTAATTGAATCCTTTTATCAGTTAGTTCATACTCAATTTTCTATCAAGATTAAATGTATGAGAACTGATAATGCTAGGGAGTTCGAAATGCATGATTTTTATAATGCTAAAGGGATAATACATCAAAATTCATGTGTTTACACTCCTCAGCAGAATAGTGTGGTTGAAAGAAAGCATCAGCACCTTTTAAATGTTGCTAGATCCTTAAGGTTACAAGATGATTTGCCTTTTAAATTCTGGACTGATTGCATTTTGTATGCTGCAAACTTAATAAACATTACTCCTACACATGTTTTAAACAATCAAACTCCATTTGAAATTCTATATAATAAAGCTCCTAAGCTTGATCATTTAAAATCTTTTGGTTGTCTTGCTTTTGCCAGTATTTTGCCAAAACCAAAGACAAAACTTCATGCTAGGGCAGTTAAGTGTGTTTTTTTAGGGCATCCTAAAAATATAAAAGGCTTCAGGTTGTATGATCTTAACAATGGAACCATTTTTGTCTCAAGAGATGTGACTTTTTCAGAATCTGTTTTCCCTTTTAAAGAAAAGAAAATATGTATGGATAATGTTATTTTTCCACAGTGTCAGAATTCTGGTCTTGAAGAACCTGTTCATAAAAGTAAACATAATAATAAAATCTTAAGTTCTTCTAATAACACATCCAATAATGGCGATTCTATTGATATTTCCTTAGACAATAATTCTGTTAATAAATCCTTAGACAAGAGCAGTCCTCTTGTTTCTACTGCTTCAGAGAATCTATCTGTTGTTCCTACTCGCCCAGCAAGGAGTAAACAATTGCCTAAGCATCTCCAAGACTATCAAGTCTCTTTACCAAAGCCAAGGACCTCTCCTCATTCTGTTGCCCAGGTGATATCATACCAACTTATTTCTCCTACTTTTATGTCTTACATTTGTGCTGCTGAGATTCTTACTGAACCTAAAAGTTATAATCAGGCCATTAAGCATGAGTGTTGGAAAAATGCCATGAATGATGAAATTTCAGCTTTAGAAAGAAATAAGACTTGGGAACTTGTTCCTCTTCCACCTGATAAGGTAGCTAGGGTGTAAATGGGTTTATAAAACAAAATTAAAATCAGATGGAAGTTTAGAAAGATATAAGGCTAGGTTGGTTGCTAAAGGATACACTCAACAACCTGGTATTGATTATCTTAACACCTTTAGTCCAGTAGCTAAGTTAACTACTGTTAGAATGATTCTTGCTCTTGCTGCTGCTAAAAATTGGTTCTTGCATCAACTTGATATAAACAATGCATTCTTGCATGGTTACTTAGATGAGAAAGTGTATATGCAATTGCCTCATGGATTTCATTCTCCTTCTCCTGGTCTTGTTTGTAAACTGAAAAAGAGTCTATATGGTTTAAAACAAGCCAGTCGTCAATGGAATGAAAGGTTAACATCAACATTATTAGATCAGTGTTTTAAACAGTCTTCTGCTGATTTTTCCCTTTTTACTAAAGGTGAAGATTCTGATTTTATTGCTTTAGTCATCTTTGTTGATGACATAATCCTTGCTGGTCCTAGTCTTACTTCTTTTGAATCGATTAAGAAATATCTTCATGATGTTTTTAAAATTAAAGACTTAGGTGATTTAAAATTTTTCCTTGGTCTTGAAGTTGCTAGGAACAGTGATGGTATAAATATGTGTCAGAGGAAATATACATTTGATTTGTTAGAGGAAACATGTATTGTTAATTCTAAGCATGTTTTTACTCTTATGGTTCCAAATAAAATAATTTCTAAAGATGAAGGTCAACATTTAGCTGATATTACTTCTTACAGAAGGATTATTGGTAAACTTTTGTACCTTACTAATACCAGACCTGACATATCTTTTGCTATTCAACAACTATCTTAATTTATGTCTGCACCTACCTATTGTCATATGGTTGCTGTTCATAGGGTCCTCAGATACCTTAAAGCCACTCCTGGACAGGGCATTTTTTTCCCTGCTACAAATCAATTAAAACTGAATGCTTTCTCTGATTCAGATTGGGCCTCGTGTTCTGATTCCAGGCGTTCTACTACTGGATTTTGCATTTTTCTTGGATCAGCTCTCATATCCTGGAAGTCTAAGAAGCAACAGACAGTGTCACGATCATCGAGTGAAGCTGAATATCGTGCTATGGCAACCATTGTTTGTGAAATTCAGTGGCTTAGTTATTTGTTACATGATTTACATATTGCTTCTTCTTCATCTAATCTATATTGTGATAATCTCTCTGATGTCAAACTTGCAGAAAATCCAGTGCACCATGAGCGTACAAAGCACATCGAAATTGATTGTCACATCATTCGAGAGAATGTTCACAATGGATCTGTTACCTTATTGCCCGTTTCAAGTCAAAATCAACTTGCTGACTGTTTTGCAAAGGCTTTGCCTGTTGCTGTTTTTCAATCTTCAGTTTTCAAGTTGGGCATTCAAAACTTGTAGGCTCCAACTTGAGGGGGAGTATTAAGAGTTAGTTAGTTGTTAGTTAAAGATTATCAAAGGGTGTTCTTGTAAATAAAGAAGGACAACTGGGTTTTTAGTTAGTGTATATATAGTGTATTTTAATTAACAGTTTTAATTAATAAGAAATTCTATTATCCTTTTCTCTCTCTTCTCCCCGACTTCTCATTCTGTTTTTTCCTCTTTTCAACGCTAATCAAAGAATTCATCCAAGAATTCTAATATGTTTCGTGATTTCTTAAAAATGAACTTAATAGGCGTTTTAGTACAACCTTACAGGTTTACAGGGACTCTAAGTCAACTTCCATGGTCTACTGTGATGTTTGCCAATGTTGGGTGCACTGCCACTGTGATGGCATCAGGTTCCTTGCTACCTTTTTACTTTTGAAGAATCATTGATCTAATTCTGTTGTCCTATTGTTTATTGCATGTTTCTGAAGAGGGCAGTTGCTCTCACATTATGAAGTTGAGTTTGAAACAAATAGAGGTCTATAATTTGGGTTCGTGTTTTCTTAATAGCTTGTCCTTCAGCATGCATGCATCAAAATAAATAGTCGAGTTTCTTACCAAAGTTCTAGTACTCTTGAAAGAAGCATTTTTTCCCTTGTTTAGCTTTACAACAGCCATACAAGTTTTGGATAATTTTATTGATGAAAGAAATGTTTTGCAGTGTCAAGTAGATGGCAATCTCCAGTATTAATGTGCAACATGTCGTGGAGAGTGCTACCAGGTAGCTTTGATTTGCATCATTCGTTTCTCCTTCTTCTCTCTTTCTCAGAAGGGAGATAGGCAAAGGATTCTTTTCAACTTACAACTGCTTCCGGTCTTGAGGATGTTGTTCGAGAGCTTTGGAAGAGAAGAGACATAGCTGATCGAGAATTGATAGCTAGCTTGACGGCTGCTGCTGGGCTGCCTACTCAAGAAGAAATATTTTCAATCTCTCCATATTCAGATGATGAGGAAAATGGGCTAAAAAATGAATTTGGGCGTTCCCTAAAGTTCTCTCTTAAAGGACTTGCTGACAAATCACCAAAGAAGAGCAAGGAATATGGAAAAACATTCCAAGAAAAAGGCTCAACAAAGGAGAATCACAGCTGAGTTTTGAGGGGAATCAAGATATTCACTCTCAAGCATACAGCTTGGGTGAGGACAGGAGCTGGTAGATGAGGTGATGGTTAGTGATGAAAATAAGACATCCCGTATTCTCATGTTTGACTGATATAGGTGTTCAAGATGCAAATCAACATAGAATTGGTGACAAGTTTCTGGATGGTAATATAACTATCATGATCCATTGATTTGGTGTTAAAAAGTTCCTTTTTTGTGTTGGAGAGTTGAGATGGTAGAAGAAAGCTAAAGGAAGATAATACTCTTTTTATTAATTCATGTAAAATACAATTCACCAGCTTAGTATTTATTAAGAGATTAGGGTTAAACCAACTATCTAACTACACTGCCAGCTGGCATAACAGGTTTGAACAAACTCCAACAACTCTAACGTTTACTGTTATGGTTAACATTCTCCCTGCTTTTCTTTCTCTTTTTTCAACTCATCAAAGGAAAGCACATTGAGCCGTTGGCGAAACAAATCAAAGAATGAGCTGGTCAAGGGTTTAGTAAACCCATCTGCAGTCTGGTAAGCCGCTGGGACATGGTTCACTTCAACAGACTTATTAGCCACTCTCTCCCTTACAAAATAGACATCAAGATCCATATGTTTTGACTTTGAGTGATACACATGATTCATGCTCAAAGACACAGCACTAGTATTATCGCTCCATATCTTTGGAACCTCTCTTTGCTCAACTTCCATATCGTGCAACAAGGTCTTCAACCACATGACCTCAGAAGTTGCATCTGCAATACTCTTATATTCAGCTTCCATGGTTGACCGAGAGACACTCTTTTGTTTCTTCGAGCTCCAGGTCACCAGATTGTTCCCAAGGTAAACGCAACACCCAGAAACGAACCATCTGTCGTTGATGTTGCTTGCCATGTCAGCATCAGCAAAGGCAACCAAACTAGAGAACCTTTCAGAAGGTTTAAACACCAATCCATAATGCATCGTACAACTCAAATACCACAGAATCCTCTTGACAGCATCTAGGTGGCCCTTGCACGGATTATGCATAAATTGAGCTACTTTGCTTACACTAAACGTGATGTCTGGGCGTGTGTGACACAGATACAACAGTGCTCCAACGATACTTCTATAGCCTGTTGCATCTTCTATAGGACTTTGTGCATCCTTGCTCAACTTCACAAATTCCAACATCATAGTGGATGTTGCTTTGGCATTGTCCATCTTGGTCTTTGTCAAAAGATCTTGAATATACTTTCGTTGACTTAGAAAAATACACCAATTGCACCGTTTAACTTCAATTCTTAAAAAATAACTAGGGGATCCTAAGTCCTTCGAGGAGAATTGTTCACCCAACCGCTTAAACATTGTATCAATACAGCCATCTGAGCTTCCAGTGACTATAATATCATCAACGTACACCATTATATACACAACACTCGTAGTTGTCCTTTTAATACACAAGAAGGTGTATGCACTTGAACTCCGAAACCCAAGCTGCATTAAATAATCCCTCAGCTTCGCATACCAATTTCAAGGGGCTTGGTGAAGACCATACAATGCCTTTTGCAGCTTACATACGAACTTTGACCCATTAGAAGCTTGTTGCTTAAAGCCAGCAGGTTGTTCCATGAACACTTCTTCTTGTAGATTGCCATTGAGAAAAACGTTGTTTACATCCACTTGTCTCAAGCTCCAACCATTCGAGGCTGCCAAGGAAAGAACCACATTGACTGTTGAAGACTTCACCACCGGACTAAACGTATCTCGAAAATCTTGGCCTGGAACTTGAGAGAAGCCTTTAGCAACGAGACGGGCCTTCTATCGAGAGACCGAGCCATATGGGTTCTGTTTGACCTTAAAGATCCATTTGCAACCAACATGAGACCTTCCTTTAGGCAAATACACCAACACCCACGTGCCATTTTTCAACAATGCTTCATATTCTACAAGGCAGCTTCCTTCCACTTAGGATCACGCAAGGATTCTTGTATCGACACGGGTACTTGATCATCAGGCACTTGATCATAAAAAGAGGTGGAAGCAAAGTAAACCTAGGGCTTATAAACTCCCATCTTGCTCCGAGTCAACATTGGATGAGCATTAGAGTGTTGTTGTTGTTGGCCTTCAACAACAGTTCCAACTGCTTCACTAGTTTGATATTGAGGAGCAACAGTGTGAAACCAATAAATTGATTTTGATATAACAAAATATTTAAGGACTAAATTGAAAAAAGGAAAATGAATTTTTAAGTCCTCAAAACCTCTCTATGTATTTAAAGAAAAATGTTTAAGTCAAAACCTCAACTTGTCAAATATTTTCTAAGTGTTTATCAAGCCAAAACAGTGATTCTCGAGTCACCGTTTCGGAACGGCCTTTGGTCGTTCCATAACAGTTTGAAACTGTTAACCTCTGTTTCGGAACGTGTTTCAAAACGAATGAAGAACATTCGAACGGTTTGACCCGTTTCGATATGGTAGTATCGAAACGATCTCAAACGTTTCGAAACGGAATTCAAACTTGGTTTTAAAATATGACCGTTGAAGTTTTATAACTGAATTTAAAATTGTCGTTACGGCGTATCGAAATGCTTCTAAGCCGTTTCGATACAGGCTTTGATAGTGGCAAAATGTTTCGAAACGAGTTTTGAAACGGGCTCTTAGCGTATCGAAACGATCGTGCTCGTTTCGGTACGGTCTATTCATTACACCCCAACGGCTCTTTCTATTTTGGTCTGTTTTGAAACAGGGTCGGGCGTTTCGGAACGGGTAGTTGCAGAATGCATTTATGGAGGGAAGATAACATCCCAATGGCTATATTGATGAATGCAACAACTCCAACGGCTAGAATTCAATGAGAAACTATAAAAGGGACCTCTTAAAGCTCCAGCAACAACTATTGATCTCCAAAGTATTATCCAAACATCAAAGCTAAGCATTTGTGCAAAATTCCCATTATTTCTTGTAAACCCCAATTGTGAAATTTGTAATTCCCATTCTTATCTATGCAATTGGGTGGAGTGCTTGTAAAAGGGCTATATTCTATATTGAGAGATACTAGTTTTAGCCTTCATCTTCTTTGTATTTCTTGAGTGAGGATTGGGTCAAATTTTGGGTAGAAATTTTGACCGGTATTGTAAAGGTTACCTCCTTAGCCTAGAAAAGAGGAAAAACAATTATTGGATTGTTGGAAAATCCTTACTGAAGCTAAGATAGTGGATCTAGAGTTCGATTGGAACATGAACCACTCTAAATCCTCTTGTCTATCATTTTTAACTTTCCACTCCACCGCCAAAAGTTCTAAAAATCTAATTCACCCCCCCCCCCTCTTGGCTTATATCGGTTCATTAATTCAATCAATAATTTGTATCAGAGCCTGCCTCTTTAAAGGATTTACAACCACAAGAGGAGTTCCTAGGAAGAGTGTGATCATCTATAAAAGCAAGCCATGGCATCTACCTCCGGGTTAAGCATGTACGAGTCTCAATCAATCACCAAACTGCCTTTCTTCAATGGTGATAACTATATCTTTTGGAAGAACCGAATGCGCCTCTTCATTAAATCCAACGATTATCTAGTTTGGGATGACATTGAAGATGATCCCTATATTCCGATGAAGAGAGAGGATCAAGGAAGATTGTTGCTAAAGAAGAAAAATGAGATGAGTGAAGAAGAGAGAAAGAAGATTCAAATCAATGATAAAGCTCTTCACATGTTGTTTTGCACTTTCAGTCCTGACATATACTCCAAAGTTTCATCCATCGAAAGTGCTAAGGAAGTGTGGGATACACTTTAGACTACTTATGAAGGAACAAGTGATGTGAAGGAGACAAAGATTGGAATTCCCAATCTTAGCTATGAGAATTTCAAAATGGAGCCCGACGAAACCGTGTCAAAGATGTTCCATCGTTTCTCAACAATCGTCAGCGGGCTAAAGGGTTTTGGAGAGATAATCCCGGAAGACAAACTAGTCAGGAAGCTACTCTACTCACTTCACGAGTCTTGGGATAGGAAGAGAACCTCCATCATTGAGGCCAAATATTTGAAGACACTCAAGCTTGATGAGCTAGTGGGTTCTCTCCTAACTCATGAGATAATGAAGCAAAGAAGGGACGATGAAAGAAAGAAGGAAGAGAGAAGAGTGAAGAAGCTAGAGGTAGATAAGAAGAAGAAGATAGGAGTGGCTCTCAAAGCTTCTCTACATGAGGAGAGCACTTCTAGTGAGGAGGAAGACCTAGAAGAATTGACTATGATAGCCAAAAGGTTCTCACAGTTTATGAGGTTCAACCGAGATTGGAAGATTCAAAGAAAAATGGACTTCAAAACCAAAAACAAAGAAGAAGAGAGTGATCAAATCATTTGCTTTGAGTGCAAAAAATTGGGTCATATTCGTTTAGAGTGCCCTTAGCTCAAGAAGAAGGGCTTTGAGAAGAAGAAGAAGCTCAAAGCCAAGCTTGCTACTTGGAGTGATGAGGAGTCATCTGAGGATGAGGAACACGAAGTGGCCAACCTATGCCTCATGGCTCTTGAGGAGGATTCCTCCATGGTAACATCTAACTCACCATTTTTTGATTTTACATTTGATGAATTGCACGATGCTTATGATGAGTTACAAGAGGTATATTATGAGTTAGTTGAGAAGTATAAAGAGTCAGTCATAAGAAATCAAAAGATTATTTCAGAATTAAATGCTAAAAATGACTCACTTTCTCAAGATAACCTAAAATTTGAGAAAAATATCTTAGGTTTACAAGATGAACTTAAATTCTTTCAAGATGATGATGTAGACTTAAACAATATTATTTCTCAATGCAATAGTGAACACCAAACGGTGTTACATGAGCTTAACAAGCTCAAGGAGTATTTCAAAAATGTTGGTAATGTGAAAAATGAGATAGGTAATCCTCTAGAACTAACCAACCTAAGAGAAAGACATATAACTACAAACAAAGCGGCTTCCATATGCATAATAGAACTAAGAAAATTAGAAGTGTATTGGTTATTAAGGAACTCGTCAAGTCTAATAATGTTGTTGCTATGTCACCTTAGACTCCTAAGGGAACCAAGCTTTTGGGAGCTAACACTCGTGGACCCAAAATGATTTGGGTACAAAAACTCAAAGCTTAATATCTTTGTTTGTAGGGGGAGCATTGCTATAACGCCAAAACAGAAAGTCAAAACGCATGGTACCTTGATAGGGGATGCTCGAGGCACATGACCGGAGACAAGAGTCGATTCATAGACTTAAAGCCAAAAAGTGGAGGAGTAGTGACATTTGGTGACAACTCCAAAGGCCACATTAAAGGTATTGGATCCATAGGTAACCACTCTACTATTCACATTGAAAATGTTTTATATGTCGATGGTCTAAAACATAATTTATTGAGCATTAGTCAATTTTGTGACAAAGGGTTTAATGTCTTATTTGATAAAAATGGGTGCAAATTGTTGACATTAAATCAAACAATATAATGCTCATTAGTCATCGCATAGGTAATATATACATGGTGCATTTAGATGACATTCATACATCTCATGCATGTTTTGTTGCACAAAATGAAAATGATGCATGGCTATGGCATAGGAAACTAGGACATGCTAGCATTAGTGTTTTAGAAAAAATAGTTTCCTTAAATCTAGTTAGAGGTTTGCCCAAAATTAAGTTCTCAAATGACAAAATTTTTTATGCATGGTCTAAGGGTAAACAACATAGATCATCCTTTAAATCCGTTATTGATGTTTCTATAAGTAGGTGTTTACAACTAATTCACATGGATTTATTTGGGCCTATTAGAACTATGAGCTTGGGTGGTAAATCGTATGTATTTGTACTTGTTGATGACTATTCTAGATTTACATGGGTTCTATTCTTAAGTACTAAAGATGAGGCTTTAGAAAAATTCATCATGTTTTCAAAATTAACTCAAAATGATCTTGAACTTAAGATTTCTTATATTAGAAGTGATCATTGAACCGAATTTCAAAATCTAGGTTTTGAAAAGTTTTTAAATGAAAATGGTATTAGCCACAATTTTTCGTCTCCTCGAACTCCTCAACAAAATGGGGTAGTTGAGAGGAAAATAGGACTTTACAAGAAATGTCTAGAACCATGCTTTGTGAAAACAATTTACCTAAATATTTGTGGGCGGAAGCCACAAACACCGCTTGCTACATTGTAAATCGAGTAATGATTAGGCGACTTTTAAAGAAAACACCATATGAGATTTTAAAATCTAAAAAGCCTAACATTAGCTATTTTCATCCATTTGATTGCAAGTGTTTTGTTTTAAACAATGGAAAAGATAACTTAGGTAAATTTGATGCTAAAAGTGATGAAGTTATTTTCTTAGGTTATTCTTTAAACTTTAAAGTCTATCGTGTATTTAATAAGAGAACTTTAGTAGTAGAAGAGTCTATTCATGTTGTATTTGATGATAACCTCCTTTCGAGGAAAGATTCTTGTGATGATGATGATGTAGGATTTCTTGATGCCTTTGATGGAGGACAAACTTCAAAGGAAGATGAGATTCCAATGAAAGAAGAGGATACACAAGATCCACCTCTTGAAGCCTTGAAGGACTTGGCTCTTGAGGAAAAGGAAGTGAGCTACCCAAGGGAGTACAACTATGTCAAAGGTGGTGAAATCTTGGGTGATCCATCCATGGGGGTAACTACTAGATCTTCTCTTAAACTCATGAATCATGTTGCTTTTATCTCATGCATAGAGCCTAAGAATATTAAAGAAGCATTAAAAGATGATTTTTGGATTATGGCTATGCAAGAAGAGTAAAATCAATTTGAGAGAAGTAATGTATGGACATTAGTTGAAAGGCCTAGTAATCAATCTACTATAGGAACTAAATGAGTATTTAGGAATAAACTAGATGAGAGTGGTAACATTGTGACAAACAAAGCTAGATCAGTTGCTCGAGGTTACACTAAGAAGAGGGAATTGATTTTGATGAAACCTATGCACCCGTAGCTAGAATGGAAACCATTAGGATGTTGCTTGCATATGAATGTTATCATGATTTCAAGATTTTTCAAATGGATGTTAAAAATGCATTTTTAAATGGTTTCATAAATGAGGAAGTGTATGTGGAACAACCACCGGGTTTTGAAGATTCAAAATTTCTAAATCATGTTTTCAAACTAACTAAAGCACTTTATGGTTTAAAACAAGCTCCTAGAGCTTGGTATGAAAGACTTTCAAACTTTTTGATTGAAAAAGGTAAGTTGGACACTACAATTTTCATAAAAATGTATAAAAATGACATCTTAGTAGTACAAATATATGTTGATGATATTATTTTTGGATCTACTAATGAGTGTCATTGCAAAGAGTTTGCTAAGTTAATGCGAGGTGAATTCGAGATGAGCATAATGAGGGAGTTGTCATTCTTTTTGGGACTCTAAATCAAGCAAAGGAAGGATGGCACCTTCATCAATCAAGCAAAGTACATCAAGGATATGCTCAAGAAGTTTGGCTTGGAGAATGCAAAGCCCCAAGCCACACCAATGAGCTCATCTACAAAGCTTGACAAAGATGAAGGTGGTAAGTGTGTTGACTCTAAGTTTTATCGCTCTATGATTGGATCTTTTCTTTACCTTACCGCAAGTAGACCATATATATTTTTTAGTGTTTGCTTGTGTGCTAAGTTTCAAGCTAGTTCTAGAGAGTCTCACCTTATAGACGTTAAGAGGATCTTTAGGTACCTTAGAGACACTCCTTGTCTAGGTCTTTGGTACCCTAGAGACTCAACCTTCAACCTTCATGCTTATTCGGATGCAGATTATAGATGGTGTAAAATCGATAGGAAGATTACTTCGGGAACATGTCAATTCTTAGGTAGTATGCTCATATCTTGGTTCTCTAAGAAACAAAATAGTGTAGCTCTATCTACCACCGAAGCTGAGTACATATCCTTAGGAAGTTTTTGTGCTCAAGTCCTTTGGATAAAGCAACAATTCTTAGATTATGGTATTAAAGTTGAAACCATACCCCTTAAGTTTGATAACACTAGTGCCATATGCTTAACTAAAAATCCCATCCAACACTCTAGAACCAAACATATAGAAATAAGGCATCATTTCATTAGAGATCATGTCCTTAAGGAAGATGTTGCTATAGAGTTCGTTGACACTTTAAACTAATTAGCGGACATTTTTACCAAGCCTTTGGATAAGGAGCGTTTTTGGTCACTTAGGAGAGAGTTAGGTCTAACTAGCCTATCTTGACCTTTTAGGACCCTTTTGTGCTTAAATTGCTTGATTTCTTGAAAAATGTCATGCTTATGTGTTTTTACTCCTAATTTCATCCATGCTAATAGTTAGGGGAGTATGTTTTTGCTTATACATGTCTTTCCTGCTCATTCATGTCATTTATGCATATATGACTTCATGAAACTCATTTTTTGCAATATTAGAGCCTCATATGCACCTCTAGGCCTAGGTGTATTGAAACGGGTCCAACTGTTTCGATATGGGTGCCTTAAAAGAGTGATCTATGACTAGGGTGTTTCGAAACGCCTTAAAAGGGTTTTGAAACGATTTACCACTGCCAAGAAGTGTATCGAAATGAGTTTCGATACGGGTCAACATGTGGGATTCGATATGGTCAAAGCCATATCGGAACGATCAACTAGACTCGAAACGTCAGTCAATGTTTCGGTACCCACGTTTCAGAACGATCGTGCTTGTTTCGAAACAGGTATGCGGACAGCTGTAAAAAGGGTCTTTAATGATAAATTCACTTTTAATTAAAACTCTTCAAAAACCCTAACCTAATTTTTCCCTATAAAACCCTCTAAACCTCATTGTTTTTCATCAAATCTAGAGAGCTTTTACACAAAAACTTAAGTCTAAGCAAGCCTCAACAATCTTGTGCAAGTTTTTGCATTCATTCATCCAAAATCCTCATCTAAGGTATATATTATTTTTTACTCGTATTTTTTTACAGTTTTTCAAAAGTTGTTTCCTCTTAAATTTTTTAAGTCTTTTTAAACCTAAATGAGATTTTTCATTGGATTGAATTAAGGATGTTCATGCATACACTTCAATTTTTAAAATTGTTTGCTTTATGTTTTAAGAATTTTTCAATGGAAAACGCTAACAAGAAACGTAAGACGGGTCAATCGAGTGAAGCTTCAGGTCAAGCCAATATTTGTCCTAATCTCACCTAACATTTTCTCAAAAGTCTTCGGACTCAAGAGATGAAGGATCAATTCTCTTGCGTCAAGGATATTGCCGTTCGTCGCGAGCGTGTTGTTGATGTCCCATTCCTTGATTCCGAGCATTTCGCTTTCCGCTATCTAGAGCATTTGCAAGAATGGAACTTCATGGCTTTCTTGAACATACCAGATATTATCTACAAGCACATGGTTCTCATTTTCTACTCAAATTTCGTGCTCGTTGATAATGAAGATCACACCGAGGTCATTGGCATTGAGTCATATCTCTTGGGGAAGAAGTTCGTTATCAACATATCGTTTTTAGAGAATGCTCTTAGGCTTAAGAACGAAGGCATTGAGGATGAGACCCACTTTGGTGCTCACACCGGCTCCGTTCTTTCTTTGGATGCTCATGTTCGGTTCCTACACTTGATGATTTCATGGTTCATTCGCCCCTCCGGAGGTAAATTCTCTCATATTCGTCAAGTTGATTATTTTTGGCTTGAGTGATTTCGCCGAGGATAACGACCGAATCTTGTCAAAATTATGTTCGCCGAGATGGTCAATAATGTGAAGCTTCGTGAAACTGATGCTCTTAAATCTTTCACTTATGGGATTGTTTTGAGCTACATCTTTGGCATCCTCAACTTTGATTGCTCCTATGATTCTCTAGAACCCCATAAGAACAAGATTGGTGAATCTTCTCTCCATAAGTCTGGGTTCCACTACACTCTTGGCCAATGGGAACGTGATGATAGGGATGCCCCTCCACCTCAAGTTGATCCCCAACCTCAAGCTCAGGGTCCTAACAATGAAGCTCTTATGACTTTCCCCACCGAGCGGCTCAACACGATGGATACATACATAGCTTCGGGTTTTGGCACTCTCAATACTCGTTTGCAATTTGTGGAGAATCGTCTCACTTCCTTTGAAAATCAACATCAATCGATGGACTTGTCATTCTCTACCATCTATGGTCAATGGATGACCTTTCTTCGCTCTCAAGCTAAGAACGATGATGATTCTTCGAATGTTGATGGTGACAATGATGAGGCTTAGGGTCTTCATTGCATGTCATATTAGATGATCATATTAGGACTAAGTTTGCACCTTTATTTTATTTATTCTTTATGAACCTATGCTTTGATTGTTTTGTTTGTGATTGAGCTTTAAACTTTATTGCTTTAAGTTTTATGTTTGGATATTTGAACTATATGAATCTATATTATGTTGTTTATTGCTTTTAACCTTGTTTCTTCTCTTGATGAGCCTTGTTTATTATTTTTTTGATCTAACAAAAAGGAGGGAGAAGTAATATAAGAGCCAAAATTCGTTTTAAGTCGGTTTTGAATCTTAAAACTTAAATTCTAAATCTTTTCAAAACTTTAAAAACCCATCTTAAATTTAGAGGGAGTTAGAACGTCTTCAAAATTTCAAAACTCTTAAAAATTCTAACTTGGTTTTGGTATATCAAAAAGGGGAGATTGTGAAACCAATAAATTGATTTTGATATAACAAAAGATTTAAAGACTAAATTGAAAAATGGAAAATGAATTTTTAAGTCCTCAAAATCTTTCTATGTATTTAAAGAAAAAATGTTTAAGTCAAAACATCAACTTGCCAAATATTTTCTAAGTGTTTATCAAGCCAAAACAATGATTTTCGAGTCACTGTTTTGGAACGGCCTTTGGGCGTTCTGGAACAGTTTGAAACTGTTAACCTCTGTTTTGGAACGTGTTTCGAAACGGACGAAGAACATCAGAACGGTTTGACCCGTTTCGATACGGTAGTATCGAAATGATCTCAAACGTTTCGAAATGGAATTCAAACTTGGTTTTAAAATATGAGCGTTAGAGTTTTATAATTGAACTTAAAATTGTCGTTAAGGCGTATCAAAACGCTTCTAAGCCGTTTCGATATAGGCTTTGATAGTGGAAAAATGTTTCGAAATGAGTTTCGAAACGGGCTCTTAGCGTATCGAAAAGATCGTGCCCATTTCGGTACGTTCTATTTATTACACCCCAACGACTCTTTTTATTTTGGTCTGTTTCGAAATAGGGTCAGGCGTTTTGGAACGGGTAGTTGCAGACTGCATTTATGGAGGGAAGATAACATCCCAACAGCTATATTGATGAATGCAACAACCCCAACGTCTAGAATTCAATAAGAATGTATAAAAGGGACCTCTAAAAGCTCCAACAACAACTATTGATCTCCAAAGTATTATCCAAACATCAAAGCCAAGCATTTGTGCAAAAATCCCTTTATTTCTTGTAAACCCCAATTGTGAAATTTGTAATTCCCATTCTTATGTATTCAATTGGGTTGAGTTCTTGTAAAATGGCTATATTTTGTATTGAGAGATACTAATTTTAGCCTTCATCTTCTTTGTATTTCTTGAGTGAGGATTGGGTCAAATTTTGGGTAGAAAATTTGACGGGTATTGTAAAGGTTACCTCCTTTGCCTAGAAAAGGGGAAGAACAATTAGTGGATTGTTAGAAAATCCATAGTGAAGCTAAGGTAGTGGATGTAGAGTTCGATTGGAACTTGAACCACTCTAAATCCTCTTGTCTATCATTTTTAACTTTCCCTCCACCACTAAAAGTTCTAAAAATCCAATTCACCCCCTCTTGGCTTATATCGGTTCATTGATCCACTCAATAAATAGTATCAAGGTCAACTGCGTCACCAGTTTGAGACTGAGAGTCAACAGCTCCAACTGTGTCACCAGCTTGAGGCACAGACTACCGTTGTGATGGACTAGCAACAGGAGATGAAACATCATGAGCCGATCAACTGAAATCAGGAGAGCTACGCACATTGGGACCAGATGAAGCAGCCTCTGAAGTAACAAGAGCTGGTCCACTATGGGTAAGTCTATGGCATGGACTATCACCCTGAGGGCCACACGATGGGCCTGTAGCCCATGACTTCAACAAACGCTAAGAACATGGAACAACCGAAAGTTCATGCACACGTGTAGAATCAGACTGAGTCTGAGCATTTATGTTGTGAACACCTGAATTTTCTGCAAAGAGAAAAACAGATTCATCAAAACCGACATGACGAGATACGTAAATTCTTCCATTGGATGCAAGACATTGATAGCCCTTGTGCATCGGGCTGTAACCAAGAAACGTGGAAGGAAGTGATCGAAATAAGAGCTTATGACTGTTGAACGGTCGCAATTGAGGATAACAACGGTATCCAAACACCTTCATGAGGTCATACTGAGGCTTCTTGTGGTAACGCTTTTCATAGGGTGACAACCCTTGTAACACTCTCGTTGGCAACCTATTAACTAAATACACAGCAAATATCATTGCATAAGACCAATATTGCATAGGAAGAGAGGCCTGAGCAAGCAAGGTTAAGGCCAATTCAATAACATGTCTGTGCTTACATTCCACAACACTATTTTGTTGTGAGGTGTGTGGACACGTAACTCTATGAACTATCCCTGTAGAACGAAGCACATGGGACAGGCTTATGTACTCTCCACCTCAGTCACTTTTGTACTTCTTTGATGACACCATTAAATTGAGTCTTGACAAGCTGTTGAAAGGCTTGAAAGGCTGCCACAACTTGAGACTTTCTCTTCAAAAGATAGAGCCACATATGCCACGTGTACGCATCAACAAAGGCAACGTAATATGAGTAACCACTAAAGGTTACGTGTGTTGGTCCCCAGAGATCTGTAAAGATAAGTCGGGACGGTGCAATATAGGTTGTTTTTTAAGGCAAAAAGAGAAGTTTATGGCTCTTTCCCATTTGACACACATCACAAACTTCTAAAGTTTTATTAACAGAATCTGAAAAACTCCACATTACAATCCTTACAAACTTTCAACAATGAATCATGAGCTGGGTGACCAAGTCTCCTATGCCACAACTCATAGACATTCGAGGACTTGTGAGCTATATGAAGCTCTGGAGTACATTTATTCTCACATCTAGACAATATTGCAGAAGAAGAAAAATCACTAGGAAACTGATACAGACCTCCAACTTCATCACCTTTTAGCAAAACATCTCTCGTGGCTTCATCTCGAACAACACATGTACATGCATGAAACTCAAGGAAGACTTTGTTTTCTTTAGCAAGCTTCGAAACCGAAACAAGGTTCTTAGTCACTTTGGGAACAATTAACAAATCATTGAGTAACAAGGGACGCGACTGAGAAGTTAAAGAAGAATGACCAACCCTAGTTATGCCTAGACCCATGCCATTACCAACAACAAGCTTACCAGGCCCGGAATAACCATCACTCACATGAGCATTGGCATCATCAGGAGTGACATGATGTGTGGCTCTAGAATCGACAAACCATTGACCTTGCCCTGAGCTTGCAAAGTGAGCTTGTGGACCACCAAAGCCCTGTGTATCGGATACACCACTGGAACCTGCACAGTTGCATACACATCTAACACAATTAACATCAAAAGCATAGAGATTCATATCATGTGGTTCTGCATGTGACTTATTTGGTTGTTGAGAAGAGATTCCTAGAAAATTTTCATCAAACCTATACCAGCAACGATCAACGAGATGACTAATTTTTCCACACATCTAACATTGTGGTCATGACCCCCGTTGACCAAACCTGCCTCGTCCTCTGGGAGAAGGTGATTGACGAAAAGAAGGCCTACGAGTGGTAGACATCTCAGCATTGGCAGTGATCTTGCCAGAATCAGAAACCTGTGCAACACTAGCACTTGGAGAAAAAATTAGTGGATTGATAGAAGCTACTCAACTGAGTTTCAGCATCTACTAAAACAGAATCAAATGAATCCAAAGGTGTGAGGTTCTTGACTAGTCGTGATCACGACAAGACATGGTTGATATTCAACGGGTAAGCCATTGAGAACTGACACAACTTGCTCCATTTCAAAAATCGAACTTCCGCAAGAGGCGAGAGCATTGTAGACTTCCTTGATCTGAGATATATAGGATCTCATACTCATATCTCCCTTCTTTAACGATCGTAGCTTGTAATGCAAACTCATCACGATCATTGTAGATCGGCTGGAGAAATACTGAAGAATAGTGGACCAGACCGACGCCGCCGTGTCTGCAACAACGAACCGAGGCAACAAGTGAGAAGTGATCGTAGATAAGAGCCAGAAGGTGAGAGAACTGTCTTGAGCTATAAACACTTTATGATCTTCATTCTTGATCTTCTCTCCTTCAGCCGTCGTAACAAAGGCAGGCAGAGGCTTAAGCACACCGGTGAGCAACTACTCCAAGCGGTGACTGCGAACCATCAACAGAATCTGTTGCTTCCACAACAGAAAGTTGGACTCATCTAACACGATATTGATCTTTTTATTGGAAAATGACTTGCTGCCATTAAGAACCGAAATAGCATCAGGTACAGACACTTGCAATGCAGTTGGATCTTGTGAAGGAGCCATGAGAATCATAGAAAAAAAAGCGCAAGAGAAAGATCGCAAAGGAAAATGCAAAGGAGAAGAAAGCAACAAAGAAATCACGAAGCAAAAAAAAAAACAGACTCACAGCAACAGAAGAGTGAACGACAAACAAACTCCGGCAACACACGATTGACGAGGTCCCCGGCGATTGATACCATGTTGAGATGGTAGAAGAAAGCTAAAGGAAGATAATACTCTTTTTATTAATTCATGCAAAATACAATTCACCAGCTTAGTATTTATACAGAGATTAGGGCTAAACCAACTATCTAACTGCATTGTCAGCTGGCATAACAGCTCTGAACAAACTCCAACAACCCTAACGCCTATTGTTATGGTTAACATGGAGTTGGTGACCATTTGGGAGGTGTTCTTCATGGTTACAGTGCAAATGTTTTTTTTTTTTTACAGGAGACGGAGTTGATCGCTACAGGTTTGAAAATCAAGGGAAGAGAATGGAACTTGATAAAGTTTGGCAAAATTAGGTCAGAAAATGCTGAATCGAGGTTGAAAGCCGGTGCAGCAAACAGTACTGATGAATATGAAATTGTTCCTCCAGAACACACACGTATCTTCAATTCGTATGGTGGAAGCATAGATGGAAATAGGCTCGCTGCTGCACCTTCAGGTGATGTCTCCACGCTAAGAGGGGGGAAGGTGGTGTCAGGAAAGCAGTTGGAAGACCGAGATGATATGTATGGTGGAAGTAGTGAAGATTATGGCAGCACACCTATCTTGAATTCGTGGTAACATTTAGCTTCTCTTTACCACTGAAAAAACCACAAGGCAAGATGTAAATTGTCGGCCTGACTTTCTAGATCTTTTGCACGTGTTCTGTTCTGAATTTGAGCTCTAGATTTAGAAAAAATGAAAGAAAACGATTTGTAATGTTTTCTTTTCCACCCAAAGTATGTTTTCTTTTTACACAGTTCTGCATTTCTGATTTTACGTCTGATTCCCACATCTCAGTTTCAGGTGTTTCTGGATTCCAAGTTTTTTGGAGTTCAGATCTCTTTGAGTTTCGTTCATTTTGGTCTTGTATCATTTAAATTTAGGGTTTGAGTGTGCTCAGATTTGGTATTTTCCGGGTTTGTCTAATTGCAACCTTTTCCGGATTACTTTCAATCCTCTGTTATACAGGATAATCACCTCAAACTCCAGAGAACTTCCAAAATAAACATGAAAAGTTAAAAATATCTGAATTAACTCAACAAATTTGAAATCTATAGTAGTAAAAGTAATACTTGAGCCATATACACCTCATGAGTATGAAAAATTGACAGCCAAAACTAATTGGTTATATTACTTGGAAACAATGTAAGTAGCATGACATGTATTGATTCTTAATTATACAGGTGGTGGTGGCAAGTCCAGCAGGAGCCAGAAACCGACACAATCATCTGAATCCAAGTCCTCTTGGATGGCGAGGAAATGTAATCCTTCACATGCCTTCTTTGCTGCTTCCCAAGCTTCAGCTTCACTTGTGGTCGTAGGAGTTTTCTTATATGTTGCATAAACATAACGCGTCGATATTCCAACAGAAAGGAGCAAGCAACCACGACCGGTCTCGGCTTCTACGGAACACACTTCCAAACCATTCATCCAAGCTGCACCAACACATTTTCACTGACCCTTAAACTTAGTCTCCATGAAAACCCCATTATTGAAAGAAATAGATTAAACTTGCAACTGCATTGCATAAATGGAGAATGAAGAAACATCCAAAGAGACAATAGACCTGCCTGCCAATGGTTTTGCACGTGAAGAAGCCACTGCAAGTCCAGGAATCAACGTATTGTCATCTACTTCAATTCCTAGTAAATCCAAATCTAAACCAGCGCCAAACACGAACCTTTCATCCAAGGACGAGATCTCCTCTCGAACAGCTGCAACGGAACGAGAGTATGGTGTCAAAAGAGAGCATATGGTTTAATTCATGGCATGTTTCTTCATTCTCCATTTATGCAATGCAGTTGCAACTTGCAAGTAAGTTGAGAAATGAAGACACATACAGGGTCTGTAATATATTTCAACACCATTCAATTTAAATGTGAAAGATATACCTGAAAAAGGTAACTGAACAAAAGCCCATTTTTCTCCAAATAAGTTCTCTGGAAGTTCCATTGGGAAAGGGTTATCTAATGCCAAAAGTGGCTTGGAACCCTTTTGGAAACCAGGGTGGCGCATATATACACTCTCATAACGTTCTTCCAACCAAAGTAGCAGCGAAAGACACTGAAAAAGGATAAGAATCAATTAACATAAGCATACAATTATTATGTTTTGTAATTAGAAGCTAAAAAGCTTCTACTTTCCTTTTTTACCTTCATCAAACTATTCGAAATATCATACCTGAAGCAAAGATTCAGAAACTCACCCGTTTACTTGGAACTGGCTTTATACCAAGCTCTTTGCACGCCTTAGTGATTATGGTTTGCATTTGAGACCTGCAAATCCGACCAATTAAGACAATTCATCATGCAATTTGCATACGTTATAAGAAGATTTGTAAAATTTACCTGAAGAACCGAAGATTTTGTGGCAAAGGGACACCTAAATCCTCACTGATGGTTACAATAGCATCTTTCAAAGTAATACTATTGATAACATTGTTGGGGAAAAACTTGGTATACTGAAGTGAAAGCGAGCTGTCACACACCACGAGTTCCCATATCTTCTTGCCTCTAGTATCCAGAATCGGCCTCGAGCAGAAATCCAGCTCCCACTCTGTAACACTCGCGGGATCGATCTCCGGGTCAAGGTAGCTCAACTCGGAAGTTGGGTCATCTTCTTCAATGTCATCAAAAGCTTCTTCTTCTGGAACTGACACTGAGCTTTCGGAAACTGAGTTGGGTTTGGGTTTACAATGGTGCAGCTGTTGGTGGGTTTTAGATGAGAAAAGGAAGGACACGTTGTTGGGTTTTGTGTAAAAGTGAGATTTTGAGATTGGTTTTTGAGATTGGATAGATGGGGATTTGATTCTTGTGGAATTGAAGCTTAGAGTTGCCATTGAAATGCACTGTGAAGAATTATGAAACAAGTGATGATGATGGCGGGTTTTCAGTTATAGAAAGAACCTGAACCACACATATCTGTTGGCAGAGATGAACCCAGCCTTTGGATAGAGCGGTCCGTTCCAAATGCTAAGCTTCTTTCCTGTGAAATTCATATTAATCCTAACGGGACCTTCAAGGTTATGCATCTTTACCATTAGGCTAAAATTATACACGAGTAATATAATTTCTTATAAAAATAATGAGGATTTATATAATTACACAATTTCTTACAATCAACATTATCTACATAAAAATACGCCTAATTTTAAGCACCTAATTTTAGACCTTCCCAATCCTAACACATACACATCTTGCATATTAACTGTTTGAACTCGAATCATCTAAAAAATAATATTTTTTTGTAAAAACCATTTAATATATATGTTTTTTCTTAAAACTTTTATAAAATAGTCAATCCAAGAAATAATAAATCAATAAAATACAAATATTATATTAAAATATTGAACGAACAAAACAAGAAATA
Organism: Hibiscus tridactylites; assembly: GCA_958450335.1. NCBI lineage: Eukaryota > Viridiplantae > Streptophyta > Magnoliopsida > Malvales > Malvaceae > Hibiscus > Hibiscus tridactylites. Next base: position 29,808,649 of record OY288290.1, read on the forward strand.
TAAATTCGACATATCTAAAACCAAACCGATTGGAAACGAGTTGAGGTCTGTAGCTACACAGTTTCCTTAAGACAAATTTTCGGCCACTCCTTGGTACTTGAGATTTTTGGTCATCTATCTCTAAGGATACAACTAGATGATTAGCTACAGTAGCACAACTATAGAGATCACGAACTATATCATTTGCCTTTTTCTATCACCAAAAACTACTTTTGAAAATCATAGAGTAAAAAAAATAGAGAATTTTATGTGGTTTGAGGTTTGTTTAACCTAGAAGGTTTACACCCTATTTATAGGAGTTTCACGAGGGTATAAGTAGAAACTTTTGACCTAATGGAGCATTTATGATTTTGAGAATTAATGAGCCTTTAAAGAGCAGTTTCTAAAATTATTGTTTGAATTAAAGGAAACTTCAGTATTTATCATTTTAATTTCAAAACAGAATTTGGAAAATATATGTTTTTTATTTGAATTAATGAGCCTTTAAAGAGCAGTTTCTAAACTTCATTGTTTAAAGACACTAAAGCTTGGTGAGCTAGTGGGTTCTTTCCTAACCCATGAGATAATGAAGCAAGGAAGGGAAGATGAAAGGAAGAAGGAAGAAAGAAGAGTGGAGAAGCTAGAGGTAGATAAGAAGAAAAAGATAGTAGTGGCTCTCAAAGCTTCACTACATGAGGAGAGCACTTCTAGTGAGGAGGAAGACCTAGAAAAATTGGCTATGATAGCCAAAAGATTCTCACGGTTTAAGAGGTCCAACCGAGGAAGGAAGATGCAAAGAAAAATGGACTTCAAAACCAAAAACAAAGAAGAAGAGAGGGATCAAATCATTTGCTTCGAGTGCAAAAAACCCGGTCACATTCGTTCGGGGTGCCCTCAACTCAAGAAGAAGGGTTTTGAGAAGAAGAAGAAGCTCAAAGACAAGCTTGCTACTTGGAGTGACGAGGAGTCATCCGAGGATGAGGAACACGAAGTGGCCAACCTTTGCCGCATGGCTCTTGAGGAAGATTCCTTCATGGTAACCTCTAATTCATCATCTTTTGATTTTACATTTGATGAATTGCATGATGCTTATGATGAGTTACAAGAGGTATATGATGAGTTAGTTGAGAAGTATAAAGAGTCGGTCATTAGAAATAAAAAGATTATTTTGGAATTAAATGATAAAAATGACTCACTTTCTCAAGCTAACTTAAAATTTGAGAAAAAGATCTTAGGTTTACAATCTTATTTCTCAATGCAATAGTGAACACCAAAGGGTGTTAGATGAGCTTAACAAGCTCAAGGAGTCTTTCAAAAGTGTTGGTAATGTAATAAATGAGATAGGTCAATCCTTTAAAACCATCCAACCTAAAAGAAAGACATATAACTACAAACAAAATAGCTTCCATAGGCATAATAGAACCAAGAAGTTGTGCGAAAGGTGGTATGAAAGGAAATTATCAAGTGGCTTGACGCTGGAATTATTTATGCCATCTCATATAGCAAGTGGGTGAGCCCTGTGCAATGCGTACTCAAGAAGGGAGGAATAACAGTCATAACCAACAAGGGTAAGGAGCTAATCCCAACCAGGACTGTGACCGGTTGGAGGGTTTGTATGGACTACCAGAAGCTTAATAAAGCTATCCGGAAGGACCACTTCCCCTTGCCTTTTATTAACCAAATGCTAGATAGATTAGCGGGAAAACCTTACTATTGTTTCCTTGATGGTTATTCAGGTTACAACCAGATAGCCATTGCACCAGAGGACCAGGAGAAGACAACCTTCACATGCCCCTATGGAACATACGCCTTAAGGAGAATGCCAATTGGATTGTGTAATGCACCATCAACTTTTTAGTGGTGTATGATGGCAATATTCTCTAATATGGTGGAAGATTTCCAGGAGATTTTTATGGATGACTTTTCCGTCTTTGGAGATAGCTTCAAAAATTGCCTAGGCAATTTGAAGAAAGTGGTCGAAAGATGTGAAGAGGCAAATCTTGTACTGAACTGAGAAAAATGCCATTTTATGGTAGATGAGGGCATAGTGCTGGGACACAAAGTCTCCTGTCGTGGCATAGAAGTGGACAGAGCCAAAATCGAAGTCATCGAAAAACTACCGCCACCCATCACAGTCAAGGGCATGAGGAGTTTCGTAGGACACACAAGTTTTTATCGTAGGTTTATTTCCATTTTTTCTAAGATTACTAAACCTTTGTGTCTTTTGTTGGAACAAAATAAGGCCTTTGACTTTAATGCGGAATGTACTGAAGCATTCAAGACACTGAAGGAGAAGCTCGTGACAGCCCCAATAGTACAACCACCAGACTGCAGTTTACCGTTCGAAATAATGTGTGATGCAGTGACTATGCTGTGGGGGCAGCACTAGGGCAGCGAAAGAAGAAACTCTTCCACGTAATATACTATGCCAGCAAGACCTAAAACGATGCCCATATAAACTACACCACAACAGAGAAGGAGTTTCTAGCTGTGGTATTCGCTTTTGACAAGTTCAGATCATATATACTTGGAACAAAAGTGGTGGTTCACACGGATCATTCAACAATAAAATACATGTTCACCAAGAAGGATGCACGACCACGATTGATAAGATGGATTCTACTGCTACAAGAGTTTTATATAGAAATCAAGGACAGAAAGGGAACAGAAAACCAAGTAGTTGATCATTTGTCAAGACTGGAGATGGGAAAGGATTACGATAAAAACAAGGTTAACATACATGAGACTTTCCCCTATGAGCATTATTCACTGCCATGGCAGTACACACAAGTGTTGCCACGACAGCCACGGTGACAGGTAAGTTTTCTGATGTTCCTTGGTATGCCGACATACTAAACTATCTCGTTAGTTGTTTATTACCTCCCAAACTTAACTATCAAGAAAGGAAGAGGTTCCAAAATGATGCAAAACATTATTATTGAGACGAACCTCTTCTGTTTAAGCACTGTGCATATCAGATTATCAGGAGATGCATACCGAAGGAAGAACAGGAAGAAGTACTCCACCATTGTCATGCTGCTACTTATGGAGGACACTTTGGAGGAAACAAAACTGCTGCTAAAGTTCTGCAGTCCGGTTTATTTTGGCCTACACTGTTCAAAGATGCACAAGCTTTTTCCAAGCATTGTGACAAGTGCCAAAGGACAAGAAACATATCTAGAAGGTATGAGATGCCCCTGCAGAACATTATCGAATTGAAATTTTTGATGTTTGGGGGATCAACTTCATGGGACCAATCCCAGCTTCTTGTGGGAACCTGTATATACTGCTGGCAGTAGATTATGTGTCCAAGTGGGTAGAAGCCATTGCTACACAAAAGAATGATGCCAAAACAGTTCAAAGATTTTTACACAAACACATCTTCTCCAAGTTTGGCATCCCAAGGGCAATCATTAGTTATGAGGGTAAGCATTTTGACAATAGGGTGATTGATAATGCATTGAAGAAGTATGAGGTGAAACACAGAATCGCAACAGCATATCACCCTCAGACCAATGGGCAGGCCGAGATCTCTAATAGAGACGTGAAGAACATCCTGGAAAAGATGGTTAAACCAACTAGGAAGGACTGGTCTCTTCACTTGAATGTTGCATTATGGGCCTACATGACTGCTTTCAAAACACCATTGGGAATGTCACCTTATCGACTCATCTATGGAAAAACTTGCCACCTACCTGTCGAGATAGAACATAAAACATATTGGGCTATTAAGACAGTTAACAAGGATTGGGATAGAACAGGGCAGAAAAGGCTCTTGGATTTAAACGAAATTGAAGAAATTTGAGCCATGGCCTACGACAACGCCATAATCTATAAGGACAAGACAAAGAAGTGGCACGACAGAAAACTTCTGCCTCTACAGTTCACACCAGGCCAAAAGGTGTTATTGTTCAACTCCCGGTTGAAGCTCTTCCCAGGGAAGTTAAAGTCTAGATGGTCTGGACCCTTTCAGGTAGTTCAAGTTTTTCCCCATGGTGCCATCACAATAAGATCTATCAAGGACGGGCACCAGTTCAAAGTCAATGGACAGAGACTGTAACGCCCCGGTTTTGGGCTTGGTAGTTTTGGGCGTTGACCGGTTTGGTCAAAGTGCTGTTTGAATCTAAAGAGGTGAAATTAGGAAAGCCTAGTTCGGGTTGCATTAAAAATATGGAAAAATATTCTAAAATCATCTTTTAATATAATTAAGTGAACTGTGAAATCAATTTTGGAAAATGAGTTTTGGAAGGGTGACATTTTGGCTAGTGACCAAAATGTAATTTTCGAAAGTTTGGTGACTGTTTTAGAAAGGGTTGAAACTTTGAATCTTTAAGGAGCTATTATTCCAAAAGTAGTTTCTCCAGATTTTTCTAAGATATTTTAATGAATAATTCTGATTTTAAAGCTTAAGAAAAGTGGAGGGAAATCATTTTACCATTTTGTAACCAACTTTCCATTTTCTTCCAATTTTCCTTTTCTCTCATTTTCTCTCAACCCAAACACTTTCTCTCCAGAGATTTCTTTCTAATTTTGTCACTCAAATCTATCTTTTCAATTCTCTTTGGATTCCTAATCATCTCTACAACAAAACCTTGCAATTTGCTATTTGGATTTTCAAGCTTTTTGGCTCTAAAGAGGAGAAACTCAAGTTTGGAGGTAAGAACGTCCTTCTCCTCTAAACTATCAGTTCTTTACTGAAATTCCTAAGTTTTCAATCCTTAATTGATGTTTTATTAAAGGCTTTTAAGATGTGAATTGGATCTTGGCTTATAATGCAAGATTTGGTGATTTTTGATGATTTTCGTTTGATCTGTTAAATCTGTGATTTGAGATGTGTTTTTGATGTTAAATGAACACTAAATTGATAAGGAATTGAGTTTTGATTAATGCAATCCCGGATAGGTTGAGTCTCCTAAGTTTAGCTTGTGTTCTTGGTTGTTTTTTGAGGTGATCTTGTGGATCTGTTGTTGCTGGAGGTATAAGGATGTTGTTAGACTCTTTTTAGATGTTAAATGATGTTGAAAGATGTTTTGTGTTGATGGTTTATGGCTGGGCTTTGTTGAGAAGTGGTTTGGATGCATTTTCGGTTGTGTTTGGTAGCCGAAAATGGAGTGTGGATGAGAGCAGCGAGTTTAGGTGCTTTCATTGAAGCAATTAATGCATGATGATGCATTAATCCTCTGCTTTGATGTGTTAAAACAGGGGAGGCATCTTTGGATCCAAGAATTGTTGATCCGGAAGCTTGAATTGGTGCTTCGGCAAGAGGCGAAGTGGAATCGGTGAGTGAAAAATGGTTTTCGGCTTTGAAACCAATGTCTTGGGAGCTTAGTTTAAGTCTAAACAACTTTGCTAAGCTCAAGTGTAAGTTTTCGGAAAGTACTCTCTAGTGGTGGCCATGATTTTGTTGTGATGCAATGTGGTTTATTGCATGATTTAAATACTGTTTTGAAAGCATGATTTGGCATGGTATTTGCTGTTTTTGTAAGCCATATGTTGAAGGAAGCTCAAGGTAAGAGTTCCTTGTTTTTGTACATTGATAAAATGTGGTTTGATGCTTTTAAATGCATGATGAATATGGCTTGGTTTAATGCTTTAAAACAGTGGATAAATTGATGATAATGATGTATATTGGCAAGTGATGTTTTGAAAAGGTTAAGGTCACTAAGGTGGTTAAAAGTCCTTGAGTGAGCCTTGTTTACTTAAGAACATCAAGGTGGTTAAAAGTCCTTGAATGGTTCTTGTATGGACACAAAGGTGGTTAAAAGTCCTTGTGTGATCCTTTCCATGGTGTTTAAAAGTCCATGGGGCCAAGGTGTTTAAAAGTCCTTGGGGCCAAGGTGTTTAAAAGTCCTTGGGGTGATACTTGATGTGGACACAATGGTGGTTAAAAGTCCTTGTGTGGTCCTCTTTTATGGTGTTTAAAAGTCAATGGCCAAGGTGTTTAAAAGTCCTTGGGGCCAAGGTGTTTAAAAGTCCTTGGGGTGAAAGTTGATGAACTTGTTTTTAAAAGAAATGGAACTTATCACTTGTGCCAATATGACATGTTATGATATGAAGCATGAGTTGCTTGTTTTAAGTATGCTTTTGAGCATGTGCAATTGATGATTTGAAGCATGATTTATAAATGTTTTATAAATGCATTATTGAATGGTTTTATGAGCATTCCTCACTAAGCTTTTGCTTACGCTCTCTTTCGTTTTCTTAATTCAATAATGCAGAACATTAGAGTACCTTGAGGGCAGCAAGAAGGTCAAGCAATCAAGTGAAAGTAGAGCTCAAAGTATGGAAGGTTTCTTAAGTACACTTTTAGCTTTTGGTAAATTGGCAATGGGGGACCTATGTGTATGTTTTGGGAGAGGTTTTGAACTCCCTAAGTATGTTGAATGTTGATGAGAATGCTGGTTTTAGTGTTTGGCCTTATATGCTTGAATTGGAAGTTTATGCTTGAATGGCTTGCTTGTGTAGGAAGCATGCCTATAGATTTGGGGCTTTTCACATGTGATGTTGTTTTGATGAATTGTTGATGCAAGCATGTCTTATATATGTTGAATTGCATGCTGGTAAAGTTTGGTAGCATTTGGAGCATGATTGGATGATTAATTGCATGTTTAAGTATGCATTTTGGGGCAATCTGTGCAGGGCGTTTCGGAACAGTGCAACCCGTTTCGGAACAGGTGCCTTAAACAAGCCCAGGCGTCCGAAATGGGAGGGACCATTCCGAAACGGTTTGGCTACTGCCAGCCCGTGTATCGGTACGCGTTGCGGAATGGCCCCGCGTTTCGAAACGGGCTCTGCCTGTTTCGGAACGGGTGACCGTTGGGGACTGACATTGGCAGTTATATGTTTTGAATTGTTTGCGTTTTGGTCCGGAATCTTGTTTGTGCAATTGATTGAGTTTGGGAAGTCCTTTTGAGCTGAAATTTCACAGTGAAGCATGAAACAAGACTAATTACAAGCTGGTAACTTTAATTTGGGTTAAGTCCTCATATTTAACAGAATTTACAATTTGGTCCCTAAAGTTGTAATTTGTTCAATTGGGTCCCTGTTTGATCTCTGATGTTTGTGATCTTTGAGTATGATGTTTGTGTGATCACAATTAGGGCTAATGTGCATCTAGTCAAGTTTAAAAAGAAAAAAAATGGTCGTTAATCAAGGTTGACTTTCGGGTTGACTTTGGTTTTCCCCGTGTGACTCTCTTAATTCGGGTCAACCGTCTAGGCCGGGTTAAGGGGGTTACAGAGACTCAAGCACTATCAGGGGACTGAAGCCCGAAGAGAACATGAAGTGGTTACTTTCGGAGATGCCCCTCAAGGCATCCCTAATTTAACTTAGTTTATTTTTATTTTTATTTTATTTCTTTTATTTTTATTGCTTTAGGAAGTAGGAATTTAATATTAGTTTATATTAGTTTTTAGGAAAATAAAAGAAATAGAGAAAAGAGAAGGAATGAACCAACCCATCACACTCACCTTAGCCCAAGAAGCCCAGGGGTAACAAGGTTGTCGTGACAGACTGTCACCAGCTGTCGCGACAGAAACGCAAAGACAACCTGTCACCCGCTGTCGCGGCAGACAAGCAGCAGGTGCAGGAAAAACACGGAAACATGTAACAGACGCAACCCGAAAGCGTGTGACAGTTGGCTCCGTTTTTCACGCCAACCATTACAACTTCAACGGGCTGAAATCCCATTCTATATAAACCCTCGCTCCCATTTCATTTTCACCTTCATTCTACTATCTCTACTCTTTTAAGAATATTTTTTTTAGCTTTCAGTATTTTATTTCCTTTTGTTTCTACAGTACCCTTACAATGACAATGAGATCAACCCGTAGAAGCGCTGCCTCCACCTCTACTGTGGTAGTCTCCACTCCCCCACACAGCAGAATTCGAAGAAGGTTCGCCTCTGCAGAAATAGAGAAAAGATACTACGAATCTTTTCATAAAAGAGAAATGTGGGAGGAGAGGGGCTTTATTTACTTGATGAAGACCAGATATCTGGGTCTAGAAGGATTCATCCCCAAAAGAATCATCAGTCTAAAATGGCAGATGTTTGGTGAACAACCAGAGGAGATGAATGTCATCCTCGTCCGAGAATTCTATGCTGCTATCACCACTAAGGACACATCTCAAGTCACCATCAAGGGTAAGACAATAGAATTAGAACCAGCTTACATCAACTCCCTGTATGACATGTACATGGGCAGGAAAGAGGACAAGCACAGAAGGGTCATCAACAATATGTCGCTGGCAAACTATGACATCATCATGGTAGACCTCACCGAAGAAGGCACCAGTTGGAATGACGACCCAAAACATCGGGTAGTACATCCTCGATGGAATTTTCGAGTGCGCACTGAAGGATAAGGGCCCCCTCATCTTCCCTTACTTAATCACAGCCCTTTGTAGAGCCAACAACGTCCCCAAAATTGAAGAGGATGTCAAGATCTAAGGCAAGAGGTGGACACATCAAAATCTATACAGCCTGATAGAGCTCAAGGCAGCCACACTAATGGCATACATCGACCCTTCTGCCACGACAGAACCCGACTCAACAGAACCTGCCACGGCTGAGCCTGAGCATACAGAGCCTGAGTAAACAGAACCTGACAGACTAGAAGGCACCTCCTCCAGCCAAATTATTCACATGCTGCAAAGGTAAATTTTATAAAAGTTAAACTTAATATTCCCAACGTGCAGTTCCCTCATTTTCTAGAAAACCTTGTTTCTGCCTCATCTCTTATCACCTCTCCCAAGACGGCCACACCGACAGCTGCTCTCGCCTCGCCATCTTCCATGGCAGGCCCAGACGATAGACGGTATGCATCACCTCCTGCCTCTCCTAAGGAGAAAGACCAGCCCTCCCGGGGAGCCAAGACAAAGGAACCACTTCCAGAAATCGATGATTCAGACTGGTAAGATGATTCAGACTCTGAGCCCTCCGTCGTCCACCAAATAGCCAAGGACTTCCCTCATATGAAGAAAAATAAGCTTGATATAGATGTAGAGGGACCCTGCCGCGACAGTGGAGATGGCAGCAGAAGCAGCAGCAAAAGTGACAGTGAGCTCGAGATTCTGGACAAAGCTCCAAAAGTTTCACCTACAAGAATCAGGCACCTCGAGAGGCAAAGAAGAAGGCAACCTCATCCTCTCCAACTACGAAGCCAGCCTCAGCTACAAAAGTAACTGCCTGCCGACAGCTCTGCATAGACGACAGCATTGTTGGCACTTCAATTGAAGTTTTTTTTACTCTTTCTGTCTTCTGTGCTTCTATTTGCTATCTGTGATTTTTTTGTTTGTCATGCATTTAAGACAATGCAACCCTTGAGTTTGGGGGTAGGCAGTCCTCATATTATTAACGAACATATTATATTTAGTGTTTATAACTATTTATTTTTGTGTCTAAAAAATATATATTTGGCTTAAGTTTTTGAACTTCTCTTACCTACCGCGATACTCATTGTCGTGACAATAAATTTAGAATGTTTTGGGAAGTATTTAGAGCCTTACTATAGTTCTGAACTCTTAAAACATCTTTGTGACTTATATGTTGTTAAGACTCTGTTAGTAAACTTAGAATATGAAGCTTAGCCACTTGAGTTAGAAAGAAAACTTAGACCCAGTTTACTCCTAGAGGTGCCTAACATTGGCTATAGGAAAATAACTAGAAGTACTCCTAGAGGTGCCTAACACTGGCTCTAGGAAAATAAACTAGAGGTGCCCAAAATCGGCTCTAGTAGAAATAGAAAAACTTTAGAAGAAAACTAGATGTGCCAGAAATTGGCTCTACTTAAGAATTATTTTGAAGTAAAACTCAAGTAAGTTAAGTGACTATTCTAATTGCTAAAGAGTCTAGGCTCATATTTGTTCACAAAACCTGCACACACTCATACGAGAATTATAATATTGCTCCGGATAAGTCCGTAAACATTCGAAAAGGTATTGAGCTTGGTTTAATGCTTTAAAACAGTGGATAAATTGATGATAATGATGTATATTGGCAAGTGATGTTTTGAAAAGGTTAAGGTCACTAAGGTGGTTAAAAGTCCTTGAGTGAGCCTTGTTTACTTAAGAACATCAAGGTGGTTAAAAGTCCTTGAATGGTTCTTGTATGGACACAAAGGTGGTTAAAAGTCCTTGTGTGATCCTTTCCATGGTGTTTAAAAGTCCATGGGGCCAAGGTGTTTAAAAGTCCTTGGGGCCAAGGTGTTTAAAAGTCCTTGGGGTGATACTTGATGTGGACACAAAGGTGGTTAAAAGTCCTTGTGTGGTCCTCTTTTATGGTGTTTAAAAGTCAATGGCCAAGGTGTTTAAAAGTCCTTGGGGCCAAGGTGTTTAAAAGTCCTTGGGGTGAAAGTTGATGAACTTGTTTTTAAAAGAAATGGAACTTATCACTTGTGCCAATATGACATGTTATGATATGAAGCATGAGTTGCTTGTTTTAAGTATGCTTTTGAGCATGTGCAATTGATGATTTGAAGCATGATTTATAAATGTTTTATAAATGCATTATTGAATGGTTTTATGAGCATTCCTCACTAAGCTTTTGCTTACGCTCTCTTTCGTTTTCTTAATTCAATAATGCAGAACATTAGAGTACCTTGAGGGCAGCAAGAAGGTCAAGCAATCAAGTGAAAGTAGAGCTCAAAGTATGGAAGGTTTCTTAAGTACACTTTTAGCTTTTGGTAAATTGGCAATGGGGGACCTATGTGTATGTTTTGGGAGAGGTTTTGAACTCCCTAAGTATGTTGAATGTTGATGAGAATGCTGGTTTTAGTGTTTGGCCTTATATGCTTGAATTGGAAGTTTATGCTTGAATGGCTTGCTTGTGTAGGAAGCATGCCTATAGATTTGGGGCTTTTCACATGTGATGTTGTTTTGATGAATTGTTGATGCAAGCATGTCTTATATATGTTGAATTGCATGCTGTTAAAGTTTGGTAGCATTTGGAGCATGATTGGATGATTAATTGCATGTTTAAGTATGCATTTTGGGGCAATCTGTGCAGGGCGTTTCGGAACAGTGCAACCCGTTTCGGAACAAGTGCCTTAAACAAGCCCAGGCGTCCGAAACGGGAGGGACCGTTCCGAAACGGTTTGGCTACTGCTAGCCCGTGTATCGGTACGCGTTGCGGAACGGCCCCGCGTTTCGAAACGGGCTCTGCCTGTTTCGGAACGGGTGACCGTTGGGGACTGACATTGGCAGTTATATGTTTTGAATTGTTTGCGTTTTGGTCCCGAATCTTGTTTGTGCAATTGATTGAGTTTGGGAAGTCCTTTTGAGCTGAAATTTCACAGTGAAGCATGAAACCTGACTAATTACAAGCTGGTAACTTTAATTTGGGTTAAGTCCTCATATTTAACAGAATTTACAATTTGGTCCCTAAAGTTGTAATTTGTTCAATTGGGTCCCTGTTTGATCTCTGATGTTTGTGATCTTTGAGTATGATGTTTGTGTGATCACAATTAGGGCTAATGTGCATCTAGTCAAGTTTAAAAAGAAAAAAAAGGGTCGTTAATCAAGGTTGACTTTCGGGTTGACTTTGGTTTTCCCCGTGTGACTCTCTTAATTTGGGTCAACCGTCTAGGCCGGGTTAAGGGGGTTACATTTGGTGGTATCAGAACCAGGTTCTTGAGTAATTGGGAATGTTCGTATGCATGATTGAAGTGTGTATGCCTTGTGTGCTTGTTGTTCGAAAGCATGTTTAGTGGCTTGTATTTTGGATGCAAATTGAGATGTATGCTGTGATGTAGCATGATGTGGGTACCCATTGCCAAATAAAAGCTAAAGAAATGATGATGATTTTGAAAGAAATTGAGCTTGAATACTTGGATTACTTACCTTGCTGGGCCTGACTTTGTTTTATTTGTATTGATATTGCATGGTAAAAGTATGGCACCACGTAGAGAGTTAAGGAGTAGCGTGAGAGCTACGACCCCGGATGGGAATGAGAACGAAGAGAATGCGGGTAGTGCTGTGTTACCTCCTCCTCCACCTGGTGGTGGTGGTGCGGAGAGAGAAAGAGCTGGAGCTGCAGCAGCTGGTGCTGGAGCTGCTGGACCAGAGGTTGGTCAGGGGCAAGCTATGCCTGATATGTCTGTGTTGGTACAAGCTATTGCGGGTGCTTTTCGAGCAGCAGTAGCTGGAGCTCAAGGAGCTGGGCATCAGGGAGATGCTGGAGTTAGACTACCTTTGGAGCGTCTGCGCAGTCTTGGTGGGACTGAGTTCAGGGGTATGTCTGCTGAGAGTTCTGAAGCTTGGCTAGAGAGTACCAAGCGAATCTTGGGTTAGATGAGTTGCACTGATGTGCAAAAGCTGGGCTGTGTTGTGTCCTTGCTACAGGACGATGCTTATACGTGGTGGACGACCACAATCTCTGGGATGGCTGAAGCTGATGTGACTTGGACATTCTTTCAGAATGTGTTCAAGCGGAGATATCTTGGTGTGAGATATCTTGATGAGAAGAAACGTGAGTTCATGACTCTTACCCAGGGGAGTATGACAGTGTCTGAGTATGAGGTGCAGTTTGTGCGACTCAGTCAGTATGCACCTGAGCTTATTCCTGATGAACGGGAGAGGTGCGAAAGGTTTCGTTATGGTCTTATAACGGAGGTAAAGATGTATGTGCTGGCCACCGAGTATGATGATTTTGATGTGTTGGTGGGCCGAGCTAAGGACATAGAGATGAATTTGGGTTTGGCTGCGAAAGGTGCTGGAGCAAGTTCTGGTAAGAGAGCTGTTGAGTATAGTTCCGGAGGTGGACGGAACAAGAGGGGACGTGATCAGAGGTATCAGTCCTCAGCTAAGAGAGGTGGTGGTGCACCTGCTAGAGGGGGCAATGCTAGAGCTGACCCTAGTGCTTGTTGGATCTGTGGTTCACGTGGTCACATGAAGCGTGACTGTCCTCGTGCTGTGAGGGAGGTGCAAGCTCCTGTTGCGGCAGCTGGTTTTGGGTGCTGGAATTGTGGTTCTGCAGACCACTTGAGGCGAGATTGTCCTAGGATGGCTGGTGATCAGGTGCGTGCTCCTGCTGTTGCTGCACTACAGAGAGGTCGTGGGCGCGGCCGTGGTAATTTCCAGAGGCGTGAGGAAGGTGGTCGTGGAGTAGCCCATGTTGTGGCTATTCAGCCTGAAGGTGGAGGTCAAGCGAGGGTGTATGCTCAGCGTGAGGGAAGGAATGATGCAGATGTGATTGCAGGTACCTTTACTTTGCAATCCTTGTCATTGCTTTCTTTGATTGATTCTGGATCTACGCATTCATACATTTTGCGTGAGCATGCTGAACTGCTTGGTTTGCCGGTTGAGCCTTTGGATGTTGGTGTTCGTGTCACTAGTTCTTTTGGTGAAACTGTTGTGACTCGAAAGCTTTATAGAAGGTGTCCCTTGGTTGTTCAAGAACATGTTTTTCATGTTGATCTTATGGAGTTGCCCTTTTATGGTTTTGATGTGATCCTTGGTATGGATTGGCTTGCTGAGCATCGTGCTGTTGTGGATTGTGAAAATAAGCGAGTTTTGCTTAAGCTTGCGGATGATTATGAAGTTGTTGTGGTTGGTGAGAATGTGAAGTTTCTTGCCAATGTTGTTTCTACCTTGGAGGCGAGCAGGATGCTGAGGCAAGGTTGCGAAGCTTATCTAGCTTTTGTGATGAATCCTGGCTCTAAGGAGTTGAGGGTGCAAGATATTAGAGTTGTGAAGGAGTTTCCTGGTGTTTTTCCTGAGGAGTTGCCTGGTTTACCTCCTAATCGCGAGGTGGAGTTTGGAATTGAGCTGTATGAGAATACAACTCCTGTGTCCATTACTCCCTATAGAATGGCACCTAAGGAGCTGAAGGAGCTGAAGACGCAGTTGCAAGAGCTGCTTGATCGTGGTTTCATCCGGCCGAGTGTGTCACCTTGGGGAGCACCGGTCTTGTTTGTGAAGAAGAAGGATGACACTATGAGGATGTGCATTGATTACCGTCAGCTGAATAAGTTAACTATCAAGAATCGGTATCCTTTGCCGAGGATTGATGATCTCTTTGATCAATTTCGGGGAGCTGCTGTGTTCTCTAAGATTGACTTGAGGTTAGGGTATTATCAGTTGAAGGTGAAGGATGTGGATGTGCCTAAGACAGCTTTCAGGACAAGGTATGGGCATTATGAGTTCCTTGTGATGCTGTTTGGTTTGACAAATGCTCCTGCTGCTTTCATGGACATGATGAACCGTGTGTTTCATGAATACCTGGACAAGTTCGTTGTGGTATTCATTGATGATATCCTCGTGTACTCGCGTACTGAGGAGGAGCATGAAGAGCATTTGAGGATTGTTTTGCATGCTTTGTTGGAGAATCAGCTTTATGCTAAGCTGAGCAAGTGTGAGTTCTGGCTTAAGGAGGTGGTGTTTCTTGGGCATGTGGTCTCAGCTGAGGGGATTCGTGTTGATCCTCAGAAGATTGAGGCAGTGATGAACTGAAAAGTTCCTAAGTCTGTTCATGAGGTTCGTAGTTTCCTTGGTTTGGCAGGATACTACCGAAGGTTTGTGGATGGTTTTTCCAAGATTGCTGCTCCTTTGACGAAGCTGTTGCAGAAAGATGTTAAGTATGAGTGGACAGAGGCGAGACATCAGGCTTTTGAGAAGCTGAAGGCGGCTTTGACGCAAGCTCCTATCTTGGTTCAGCCTGAATCAGGGAAAGAGTTTGTGGTCTACAGTGATGCATCCTATGTTGGTTTGGGGTGTGTGCTGATGCAAGAGGGTAAGGTGGTTGCTTATGCATCGCGGCAGTTGAAAGTGCATGAGCGCAATTATCCTACGCATGATATTGAGCTGGCTGCAGTGGTTTTTGCTCTGAAGATCTGAAGGCATTATCTGTATGGTGAGAAGTGTACGGTGTACACGGATCACAAGAGCTTGAGGAAGCTGATGTCTCAGAAGGAGTTGAATCTTAGGCAGCGGCGTTGGTTGGAGTTGCTCAAGGATTATGATCTGACGATCGAGTATCATCCTGGAAAGGCTAATGTTGTTGCGGATGCCTTGAGTAGGAAGGTAGCTGTTGAGCTAAGGGCTATGTTTGCTAGCTTGAGCATATCGCGTGATGGTGGTCTTGTTGCTGAGTTACAGGTGAAACCATCGTTGGTCCAGTTGATCAAGGATAAGCAGTTGCTGGATGATTCCTTGGTGTCTCATGTTCAGGATATCGCGGAGGGTAGACCTTCGGATTTCTGTTTTAATGATGATGGTGTGTTGTGTTTTGGGAGTCGGATAGTAGTGCCTGCTGATGCTGAGTTGAGGCGTGTTATTCTGACTGAAGGCCATAGTAGTCCTTTTGCTATGCACCCTGGTAGTACTAAGATGTATCGTGATCTTCGTGATGAGTACTATTGGGTGGGTTTGAAGAAGGATGTTGCAGAGTTTGTGAGCAAGTGTATGGTGTGTCAGCGAGTTAAGGCTGAACATCAGGTTCCTTCTGGGTTGTTGCAACCGTTGAAAATCCCTTAATGGAAGTGGGAAAGGGTTACCATGGATTTTGTATCTGGTTTACCTTTGTCTCCATCAAAGAAGAATTCTGTTTGGGTGATCGTGGATCGCCTAACGAAGTGTGCGCATTTCTTGCCTGTGCATACTACGTTCTCTTTGGATAAGCTGGCAGAGCTGTACATTGCTGAGATTGTGAGGCTGCATGGTGTGCCTAAGTCGATTGTTTCGGATAGGGATCCGAGGTTCACATCGCGTTTCTGGCAGTGTTTGCATCAAGCTCTGGGTACAAGGTTGCATTTCAGTACATCCTATCATCCTCAGTCGGATGGTCAGTCTGAGCGAGTTATCCAGATCTTGGAGGATATGTTGAGGTGCTGCGTGATTGAGTTCCAAGGTTCTTGGGAGAAGCATCTGCCTTTGGTTGAGTTCGCTTATAACAATAGTTATCAGGCGAGTATACAGATGGCACCTTATGAGGCTTTGTACGGGAGGAAGTGTAGGACTCCTCTTTGTTGGGCTGAAACTGGTCAAAAGTTGGTTTCGATGCCGGCTTTGTTGAAAGGGACCACTGAGAAGGTGAAGCTTATCTGTGAGCGGTTGAAGGCTGCCTCTGATCGACAAAAGTCTTACGCGGATTTGAAGCGTAAGGAGGTAGAGTATGCGGTAGGTGACCGTGTTTTCTTGAAGGTTTCGCCTTGGAAGAAGGTGATGAGGTTTGGCCGAAAGGGTAAGTTGAGCCCTAGGTACATTGGACCATATGAGGTTGTTGAGCGTGTAGGTCCTGTTGCGTATCGGTTGAGGTTGCCTCAGGAGTTGGAGAAGATTCATGATGTGTTCCATGTTTCTATGCTCCGGAAGTATAGATCTGATCCTTCGCATGTGATGCCTGTGGAGGAAGTGGAATTGAATCCGGATTTGACCTATGATGAGGAACCGGTGAAGGTTCTGGATTCGGATAGCAAGGTTCTTCGTGGCAAGACCATTGAGTTGGTGAAGGTGCTGTGGAAGCATCGAGGTGTTGAGGAAGCCACGTGGGAGCGGAAGGAAGACATGCTGAAGCAGTTTCCTTATCTCTTTCCTTCAGGTAAATTTCGGGGACGAAATTTCTTAAGGGGGGGAGAGTTGTAACGCCCCAGTTTTGGGCTTGGTAGTTTTGGGCGTTGACCGGTTTGGTCAAAG
Source organism: Hibiscus tridactylites (assembly GCA_958450335.1). Taxonomy (NCBI): domain Eukaryota; kingdom Viridiplantae; phylum Streptophyta; class Magnoliopsida; order Malvales; family Malvaceae; genus Hibiscus; species Hibiscus tridactylites. Next base: position 29,825,257 of record OY288290.1, read on the forward strand.
TGCTGTTCGAATCTAAAGAGGTGAAATTAGGAAAGCCTAGTTCGGGTTGCATTAAAAATATGGAAAAATGTTCTAAAATCATCTTTTAATATAATTAAGTGAACTGTGAAATCAATTTTGGAAAATGAGTTTTGGAAGGGTGACATTTTGGCTAGTGACCAAAATGTAATTTTCGAAAGTTTGGTGACTGTTTTAGAAAGGGTTGAAACTTTGAATCTTTAAGGAGCTATTATTCCAAAAGTAGTTTCTCCAGATTTTTCTAAGATATTTTAATGAATAATTCTGATTTTAAAGCTTAAGAAAAGTGGAGGGAAATCATTTTACCATTTTGTAACCAACTTTCCATTTTCTTCCAATTTTCCTTTTCTCTCATTTTCTCTCAACCCAAACACTTTCTCTCCAGAGATTTCTTTCTGATTTTGTCACTCAAATCTATCTTTTCAATTCTCTTTGGATTCCTAATCATCTCTACAACAAAACCTTGCAATTTGCTATTTGGATTTTCAAGCTTTTTGGCTCTAAAGAGGAGAAACTCAAGTTTGGAGGTAAGAACGTCCTTATCCTCTAAACTATCAGTTCTTTACTGAAATTCCTAAGTTTTCAATCCTTAATTGATGTTTTATTAAAGGCTTTTAAGATGTGAATTGGATCTTGGCTTATAATGCAAGATTTGGTGATTTTTGATGATTTTCGTTTGATCTGTTAAATCTGTGATTTGAGATGTGTTTTTGATGTTAAATGAACACTAAATTGATAAGGAATTGAGTTTTGATTAATGCAATCCCGGATAGGTTGAGTCTCCTAAGTTTAGCTTGTGTTCTTGGTTGTTTTTTGAGGTGATCTTGTGGATCTGTTGTTGCTGGAGGTATAAGGATGTTGTTAGACTCTTTTTAGATGTTAAATGATGTTGAAAGATGTTTTGTGTTGATGGTTTATGGCTGGGCTTTGTTGAGAAGTGGTTTGGATGCATTTTCGGTTGTGTTTGGTAGCCGAAAATGGAGTGTGGATGAGAGCAGCGAGTTTAGGTGCTTTCATTGAAGCAATTAATGCATGATGATGCATTAATCCTCTGCTTTGATGTGTTAAAACAGGGGAGGCATCTTTGGATCCAAGAATTGTTGATCCGGAAGCTTGAATTGGTGCTTCGGCAAGAGGCGAAGTGGAATCGGTGAGTGAAAAATGGTTTTCGGCTTTGAAACCAATGTCTTGGGAGCTTAGTTTAAGTCTAAACAACTTTGCTAAGCTCAAGTGTAAGTTTTCGGAAAGTACTCTCTAGTGGTGGCCATGATTTTGTTGTGATGCAATGTGGTTTATTGCATGATTTAAATACTGTTTTGAAAGCATGATTTGGCATGGTATTTGCTGTTTTTGTAAGCCATATGTTGAAGGAAGCTCAAGGTAAGAGTTCCTTGTTTTTGTACATTGATAAAATGTGGTTTGATGCTTTTAAATGCATGATGAATATGGCTTGGTTTAATGCTTTAAAACAGTGGATAAATTGATGATAATGATGTATATTGGCAAGTGATGTTTTGAAAAGGTTAAGGTCACTAAGGTGGTTAAAAGTCCTTGAGTGAGCCTTGTTTACTTAAGAACATCAAGGTGGTTAAAAGTCCTTGAATGGTTCTTGTATGGACACAAAGGTGGTTAAAAGTCCTTGTGTGATCCTTTCCATGGTGTTTAAAAGTCCATGGGGCCAAGGTGTTTAAAAGTCCTTGGGGCCAAGGTGTTTAAAAGTCCTTGGGGTGATACTTGATGTGGACACAAAGGTGGTTAAAAGTCCTTGTGTGGTCCTCTTTTATGGTGTTTAAAAGTCAATGGCCAAGGTGTTTAAAAGTCCTTGGGGCCAAGGTGTTTAAAAGTCCTTGGGGTGAAAGTTGATGAACTTGTTTTTAAAAGAAATGGAACTTATCACTTGTGCCAATATGACATGTTATGATATGAAGCATGAGTTGCTTGTTTTAAGTATGCTTTTGAGCATGTGCAATTGATGATTTGAAGCATGATTTATAAATGTTTTATAAATGCATTATTGAATGGTTTTATGAGCATTCCTCACTAAGCTTTTGCTTACGCTCTCTTTCGTTTTCTTAATTCAATAATGCAGAACATTAGAGTACCTTGAGGGCAGCAAGAAGGTCAAGCAATCAAGTGAAAGTAGAGCTCAAAGTATGGAAGGTTTCTTAAGTACACTTTTAGCTTTTGGTAAATTGGCAATGGGGGACCTATGTGTATGTTTTGGGAGAGGTTTTGAACTCCCTAAGTATGTTGAATGTTGATGAGAATGCTGGTTTTAGTGTTTGGCCTTATATGCTTGAATTGGAAGTTTATGCTTGAATGGCTTGCTTGTGTAGGAAGCATGCCTATAGATTTGGGGCTTTTCACATGTGATGTTGTTTTGATGAATTGTTGATGCAAGCATGTCTTATATATGTTGAATTGCATGCTGGTAAAGTTTGGTAGCATTTGGAGCATGATTGGATGATTAATTGCATGTTTAAGTATGCATTTTGGGGCAATCTGTGCAGGGCGTTTCGGAACAGTGCAACCCGTTTCGGAACAGGTGCCTTAAACAAGCCCAGGCGTCCGAAATGGGAGGGACCGTTCCGAAACGGTTTGGCTACTGCCAGCCCGTGTATCGGTACGCGTTGCGGAATGGCCCCGCGTTTCGAAACGGGCTCTGCCTGTTTCGGAACGGGTGACCGTTGGGGACTGACATTGGCAGTTATATGTTTTGAATTGTTTGCGTTTTGGTCCGGAATCTTGTTTGTGCAATTGATTGAGTTTGGGAAGTCCTTTTGAGCTGAAATTTCACAGTGAAGCATGAAACAAGACTAATTACAAGCTGGTAACTTTAATTTGGGTTAAGTCCTCATATTTAACAGAATTTACAATTTGGTCCCTAAAGTTGTAATTTGTTCAATTGGGTCCCTGTTTGATCTCTGATGTTTGTGATCTTTGAGTATGATGTTTGTGTGATCACAATTAGGGCTAATGTGCATCTAGTCAAGTTTAAAAAGAAAAAAAATGGTCGTTAATCAAGGTTGACTTTCGGGTTGACTTTGGTTTTCCCCGTGTGACTCTCTTAATTCGGGTCAACCGTCTAGGCCGGGTTAAGGGGGTTACAGAGACTCAAGCACTATCAGGGGACTGAAGCCCGAAGAGAACATGAAGTGGTTACTTTCGGAGATGCCCCTCAAGGCATCCCTAATTTAACTTAGTTTATTTTTATTTTTATTTTATTTCTTTTATTTTTATTGCTTTAGGAAGTAGGAATTTAATATTAGTTTATATTAGTTTTTAGGAAAATAAAAGAAATAGAGAAAAGAGAAGGAATGAACCAACCCATCACACTCACCTTAGCCCAAGAAGCCCAGGGGTAACAAGGTTGTCGTGACAGACTGTCACCAGCTGTCGCGACAGAAACGCAAAGACAACCTGTCACCCGCTGTCGCGGCAGACAAGCAGCAGGTGCAGGAAAAACACGGAAACATGTAACAGACGCAACCCGAAAGCGTGTGACAGTTGGCTCCGTTTTTCACGCCAACCATTACAACTTCAACGGGCTGAAATCCCATTCTATATAAACCCTCGCTCCCATTTCATTTTCACCTTCATTCTACTATCTCTACTCTTTTAAGAATATTTTTTTTAGCTTTCAGTATTTTATTTCCTTTTGTTTCTACAGTACCCTTACAATGACAATGAGATCAACACGTAGAAGCGCTGCCTCCACCTCTACTGTGGTAGTCTCCACTCCCCCACACAGCAGAATTCGAAGAAGGTTCGCCTCTGCAGAAATAGAGAAAAGATACTACGAATCTTTTCATAAAAGAGAAATGTGGGAGGAGAGGGGCTTTATTTACTTGATGAAGACCAGATATCTGGGTCTAGAAGGATTCATCCCCAAAAGAATCATCAGTCTAAAATGGCAGATGTTTGGTGAACAACCAGAGGAGATGAATGTCATCCTCGTCCGAGAATTCTATGCTGCTATCACCACTAAGGACACATCTCAAGTCACCATCAAGGGTAAGACAATAGAATTAGAACCAGCTTACATCAACTCCCTGTATGACATGTACATGGGCAGGAAAGAGGACAAGCACAGAAGGGTCATCAACAATATGTCGCTGGCAAACTATGACATCATCATGGTAGACCTCACCGAAGAAGGCACCAGTTGGAATGACGACCCAAAACATCGGGTAGTACATCCTCGATGGAATTTTCGAGTGCGCACTGAAGGATAAGGGCCCCCTCATCTTCCCTTACTTAATCACAGCCCTTTGTAGAGCCAACAACGTCCCCAAAATTGAAGAGGATGTCAAGATCTAAGGCAAGAGGTGGACACATCAAAATCTATACAGCCTGATAGAGCTCAAGGCAGCCACACTAATGGCATACATCGACCCTTCTGCCACGACAGAACCCGACTCAACAGAACCTGCCACGGCTGAGCCTGAGCATACAGAGCCTGAGTAAACAGAACCTGACAGACTAGAAGGCACCTCCTCCAGCCAAATTATTCACATGCTGCAAAGGTAAATTTTATAAAAGTTAAACTTAATATTCCCAACGTGCAGTTCCCTCATTTTCTAGAAAACCTTGTTTCTGCCTCATCTCTTATCACCTCTCCCAAGACGGCCACACCGACAGCTGCTCTCGCCTCGCCATCTTCCATGGCAGGCCCAGACGATAGACGGTATGCATCACCTCCTGCCTCTCCTAAGGAGAAAGACCAGCCCTCCCGGGGAGCCAAGACAAAGGAACCACTTCCAGAAATCGATGATTCAGACTGGTAAGATGATTCAGACTCTGAGCCCTCCGTCGTCCACCAAATAGCCAAGGACTTCCCTCATATGAAGAAAAATAAGCTTGATATAGATGTAGAGGGACCCTGCCGCGACAGTGGAGATGGCAGCAGAAGCAGCAGCAAAAGTGACAGTGAGCTCGAGATTCTGGACAAAGCTCCAAAAGTTTCACCTACAAGAATCAGGCACCTCGAGAGGCAAAGAAGAAGGCAACCTCATCCTCTCCAACTACGAAGCCAGCCTCAGCTACAAAAGTAACTGCCTGCCGACAGCTCTGCATAGACGACAGCATTGTTGGCACTTCAATTGAAGTTTTTTTTACTCTTTCTGTCTTCTGTGCTTCTATTTGCTATCTGTGATTTTTTTGTTTGTCATGCATTTAAGACAATGCAACCCTTGAGTTTGGGGGTAGGCAGTCCTCATATTATTAACGAACATATTATATTTAGTGTTTATAACTATTTATTTTTGTGTCTAAAAAATATATATTTGGCTTAAGTTTTTGAACTTCTCTTACCTACCGCGATACTCATTGTCGTGACAATAAATTTAGAATGTTTTGGGAAGTATTTAGAGCCTTACTATAGTTCTGAACTCTTAAAACATCTTTGTGACTTATATGTTGTTAAGACTCTGTTAGTAAACTTAGAATATGAAGCTTAGCCACTTGAGTTAGAAAGAAAACTTAGACCCAGTTTACTCCTAGAGGTGCCTAACATTGGCTATAGGAAAATAACTAGAAGTACTCCTAGAGGTGCCTAACACTGGCTCTAGGAAAATAAACTAGAGGTGCCCAAAATCGGCTCTAGTAGAAATAGAAAAACTTTAGAAGAAAACTAGATGTGCCAGAAATTGGCTCTACTTAAGAATTATTTTGAAGTAAAACTCAAGTAAGTTAAGTGACTATTCTAATTGCTAAAGAGTCTAGGCTCATATTTGTTCACAAAACCTGCACACACTCATACGAGAATTATAATATTGCTCCGGATAAGTCCGTAAACATTCGAAAAGGTATTGATCTTGATGGTGAAGGTGCTGTAGGTAATGGTTGTTCACCGAGTTAAGCCAAAGCAAAAAAAAAGATTCATTCTTAGTTAGATTTCATTTGCTTGAGGACAAGCAATAACTTGAGTTTGGGGGTGTGTTGAGTGCATAAATGTTCTACATTTTAACCCTCATTTACCCATATTATTGATGCACTCAAGCGTGTTTAGTTACATTTTATGATAGAATTTACACAAACATCACAAATGAATAATTTTGTACAGATGCTGCTGACTTCGATCAATTCTTGCAGGTACCTGTCGTGGCAGCATCCAGGGCAGCAGAGGAACAAAAGATAACTGTAGAGCTGGAGTAAAAGGTCAAAGAAAACTGCCTCAAACATCACTGTCATGACAGCTACCGTGACAGAAGTGGCGACACTGAAGATAACAAAGATGAAAAATGCAACGTGGAGTTCGACTGATAGAGGATTTCAAGCCGGACTTTTGTAGACCATTTGCATTATTTTTGGAGTCCAGAAGCACAAGGAAGGCCTTGCCTAAAGTTTGAGGAGAAAGTCAAAGCAAGAAGATAGGGCGAATTAAAGGACGTCTACTCAAAGATTTAGTCTTTAAATAAATTGTACTTTAATTCAAACTAGTATTCTTGGCCATTAAGAAAGCTTACACCTAAGGCCTATTTATATGCTTGTATTTCGACCTATAGAGGGAAAACCTAGTTCCTAGCCGTTTTCCATCATAAACCCTAGCTTTTCCCTTCTCCATTATGTTCTAAACTTTCCCTAGGGCTAAGGGTTGATCTTGTAAAGTAGTTGTAAGGGTTAAACTATTTCTTATGATTTTCTGTTCAATCAATAAAACTTCAAGTTTATTTACTCTAGTTTTAATATCTCATAAGAGTATCGGGAGAGCATTGTGAGGTTATCTATTTACTTAATGAATGGAGAGTTAAGTATACGAAAGGAGTAAATACAAATTTTCCAGTTTATGGTTAAACTATCTTGGCCTAGGGATAGGTACAAGGTTAAGCGCTAAAGAAGAATTCACAAACATCGGTGTTCATCCTTCGATTCACGCCGAGAGGTATCATCAAAGACGTGTTCATCGACAGAACATGGACCTAGGGATAGGACGAGTCACAACAGAGGTTCTTGTCGAACTTGAAGTATAGAGTTGTTGATCGCCGCCGCGACATCAACAGACCTCTGTCGCGACAGGTGCTACCGTGATAGGCTCGACGACATACACAACAGAAGTCCGTTCAAAAGTGAAACACTTGCACTACTGAACAAATCAATACCAACCTGCTTTCTCAATCTGATTTCTTCATCTATTTTATTTTACCTTCAAGTTTTCTCAAAACTCCTTATTAAATTTATTTCTTATCTTGTGCAGAGTTTTAAAGTTAGAAATATTTTCAGTCCCTTTGGAGATGATATCCGATACTTCGTATCACTATATTACTTGCGTCGTGTATACTTGCACTCAATTGCGATAGCCTTATTTACACGGAATAATAATTATAACTTATAGTTGCAAATATTATTTTTTGCGTCAAAAATGGAGGGAAATATTTGTAACTATACATTTTGTCATTATAATTAAAATATATAACTACAAAGATGATTTGTCACAAAAAGCTTGAATCTCATTATTTGTTTTTTATCCTAAGAATCTAATTATTTGTTGTGACAATTTTTTTTCATTGATAATTTTTAAAACTTGTAGTTACAAAATGTGTCACTATATTACCCTTTTGGAGCCCAAAAAATGGAGGGAAATATTTGTGACAAAAAATTGTAACAAAATATATATTTGTCACCATATGTTGCACAAAATTGCTAATTGTGACTAAATATTACGACGATTTTTTTTGCCACAATTTTATATGTTTTCCTAATTTAATGTGACGTTTATTTATTTTATCACAATAAAACTACTAATAGTGAGAAAAATAATTTTGTCAAAATTAAATTTGTCACAACAATATAAATTTCTTGTAGAGGGCAACCTTCAATCTTTCCATAGCATTTTTTGTCTCCTTACCCAACCCCAAGCATTCTTTTTACAAATCTGTGAGAAGCTTGGCGAGTCCTCCATAACCCTTAATGAACCTTGGATAATACCTCGAGAATCCCAACAATCCTCTCAATTCTTTGAATTGGATAGATTAGGCCACTCCAAAAAGTACTTGATTTTTTCCTTATCCATAGAAATGCACCCTCCCGAGACTGTATATATAACACCCCCAGACCTGGCTTAGTATTAAACTGAATCTAAGGTTTGAGAACAAACAAAGGAAAAAGCAAAAACTTGTGTTACCAGAGACATCTTAACAAACAAGGTTATGTACTTTAATTCCTAAACCATTCGAAGAAAACAAGAAGGATTAAGATCAAATAACCTAGCTAGGCTTCAACATATCATTTGAATTCACATATCACGTATTGAGTAATAAACATTGAACACTAGAGGTGTAACCCCTCGACCCGGCCTAGCTGATAGACCGAACCGAATAGGCTACACGGGGAATATTGAAGCAAACCGGGAAAGTTTACCTCAATAAACGACCATTTTTTCTTTTTATCTTGTCTAGATGCAAGCTAGGTTCCTATGTGTTCAATCAAAGCAGCGGATCAAACGACAACACGAACGCTCAACGATTAACATCAATTTCGGTTTAGGGACCATTTCATAAATTTGACAATTTGTAAAGGTTATTACCAAATTCATATTACCATCCTTTAATTAAGTTCATTACATGCTTCTTTGTAAAAACTCAGCTCAAGATACCCATTAGAACTCATTCAATTACAAAAAAGATAGACATGGACTAAAACTCATAGAAACAAAAAAATTAGAATATTCCAAAAACTGAAATAACAACCAAACGTTTCGGAATAGTGAGCCCCGTATCGAAACAGGCGTATTGAAACAATGATACCCGTTTTGAAATGAGGGATCGTTTTGAAACCATCTTATATTTGTTTCGGAACAGGGTTTCACAGAGACAAAATGTATCGAAACAGGTCTCACCATTTCGAAACCCCAAAGCATTTTCAAGTCCCCGTTTCGAAACGATCGAGGACGTTTCGAAACACTTGGGTCTTAAATGCTTAAATTTGATGGTTTATCTCGATTTTAATAATCTGAAACTGATCTGACATATGACAAAACATGCTTGCAACTCAAATACTTTTCATCCATCAAAGATTCATGGCAGAAATAACATCAAGGCATCATTAGTAAGTCAAAGAGAACTAAATGCATGCTTCCTAAGAGAAATAAGCACTAAAAGGTCAAATCTCAACCGAAGCATAAACCAACACTTAAAAGGCCATTTACATAACCAAATATGCATAACAAACTTGCACCAAACCAGAAAATACCACAACCAACACTTATAGCATTGGACACCCTCATTGCCTTTACTACTCTAGTTCATAACAATACATACATTACAATCAAAGTCTTTCACTGATCCCTTGCAAGTGCTGCCTCTAATGCTTGAATTGACTACATTGATGGAGAAGGAGAGCGTAAGCACAAAATGCTTAGCGAGGAAAGCTTAAAACCAAAAACACCATCAATGCAACAAAACTATTTCCACTCCTTTGAAAACCATCATGCCTTCTTTGATAAACAATGCACTTTAACATTATAATCAGCATGCTAAACATCATGCTACATAAAACACATACTTTTCAGCAATTAAACCATTGCGACTCAACCTTCAAGCCTTCCAAGCATAAATACCATTATGTGAAGCTTAAGGTAAAACATGCATTTTTCATAACATGCATCCTCAACATTTCCATAACATCTCATTCCATTATATTGGCTTACAAGTGATTAACAACATTCTCAAAAACATATCAGATACACGGATTACCAAGGGTTGTCCCAAACCCTTCATACACTATACCGACTTCTCAAGGTTCACACAAGGGAGCAACCCTCCACCGTTGTGACACCCGTGGTGGAGTTTTCTGTACAATTACAACCCCTCAACACAACTCATCGATAGATGTATAGCCCACTAACGAGAGACGGGACACACACAGAAGGTTCGTACCTGGGAGCAACCCTCAACCGTTGCAACCTTAAACAATCCTCAATCGTTAGGGTTATTGGATGGAGTTTTCAGTACAATCACAACCCCTCAACATCCAAGGCGACTTGTTTATAGTGCACTCAATCCTATAGGCGGCTAACTATATCTGATTTCATTTATAAAACACTTTATACATCATCACTTGCCAATATAATCCACATTCCATACACACCTCACCGTTTTTCCAAAACATTCATGATAAGCTATAACTCAAGCATTAAACCATGCTTCAAAACTAGTAACCCCCTTAACCCGGCCTAGACGGTTGACCCGAATTAAGAAAGTCACACGGGGAAAACCAAAGTCAACCCGAAAGTCAACCTTGATTAACGACCCTTTTTTTTCTTTTTAAACTTGACTAGATGCACATTAGCCCTAATTGTGATCACACAAACATCATACTCAAAGATCACAAACATCAGAGATCAAACAGGGACCCAATTGAACAAATTACAACTTTAGGGACCAAATTGTAAATTCTGTTAAATATGAGGACTTAACCCAAATTAAAGTTACCAGCTTGTAATTAGTCAGGTTTCATGCTTCACTGTGAAATTCCAGCTCAAAAGGACTTCCCAAACTTAATCAATTGCACAAACAAGATTCGGGACCAAAACGCAAACAATTCAAAACATATAACTGCCAATGTCAGTCCCCAACGGTCACCCGTTCCGAAACAGGCAGAGCCCGTTTCGAAACGCGGGGCCGTTCCGCAACGCGTACCGATACACGGGCTGGCAGTAGCCAAACCGTTTCGGAACGGTCCCTCCCGTTTCGGACGCCTGGGCTTGTTTAAGGCACCTGTTCCGAAACAGGTTGCACTGTTCCGAAACACCCTGCACAGATTGCCCCAAAATGCATACTTAAACATGCAATTAATCATCCAATCATGCTCCAAATGCTACCAAACTTTACCAGCATGCAATTCAACATATATAAGACATGCTTGCATCAACAATTCATCAAAACAACATCACGTGTGAAAAGCCCCAAATCTATAGGCATGCTTCCTACAAAAGCAAGCCATTCAAGCATAAACTTCCAATTCAAGCATATAAGGCCAAACACTAAAAACCAGCATTCACATCAACATTCAACATACTTAGGGAGTTCAAAACCTCTCCCAAAACATACACATAGGTCCCCCATTGCCAAATTACCAAAAGCTAAAAGTGTACTTAAGAAACCTTCCATACTTTGAGCTCTACTTTCACTTGATTGCTTGACCTTCTTGCTGCCCTCAAGGTACTCTAATGTTCTGCATTATTGAATTAAGAAAACGAAAGAGAGCGTAAGCAAAAGCTTAGGTAGGAATGCTCATAAAACCATTCAATAATGCATTTATAAAACATTTATAAATCATGCTTCAAATCATCAATTGCACATGCTCAAAAGCATACTTAAAACAAGCAACTCATGCTTCATATCATAACATGTCATATTGGCACAAGTGATAAGTTCCACTTCTTTTAAAAACAAGTTCATCAACTTTCACCCCAAGGACTTTTAAACACCTTGGCCCTAAGGACTTTTAAACACCTTGGCCATGGACTTTTAAACACCATGAAAGAGGACCACACAAGGACTTTTAACCACCTTTGTGTCCACATCAAGTATCACCCCAAGGACTTTTAAACAACTTGGCCCCAAGGACTTTTAAACACCTTGGCCCCATGGACTTTTAAACACCATGGAAAGGATCACACAAGGACTTTTAACCACCTTTGTGTCCATACAAGAACCATTCAAGGACTTTTAACCACCTTGATGTTCTTAAGTAAACAAGGCTCACTCAAGGACTTTTAACCACCTTAGTGACCTTAACCTTTTCAAAACATCACTTGCCAATATACATCATTATCATCAATTTATCCACTGTTTTAAAGCATTAAACCAAGCCATATTCATCATGCATTTAAAAGCATCAAACCACAATTTATCAATGTACAAAAACAAGGAACTCTTACCCTTATCCTTCAGTGCGCACTCGAAAATTCCATCGAGGATGTACTACCCGATGTTTTGGGTCGTCATTCCAACTGGTGCCTTCTTCGGTGAGGTCTACCATGATGATGTCATAGTTTGCCAGCGACATATTGTTGATGACCCTTCTGTGCTTGTCCTCTTTCCTGCCCACGTACATGTCATACAGGGAGTTGATGTAAGCTGGTTCTAATTCTATTGTCTTACCCTTGATGGTGACTTGAGATGTGTCCTTAGTGGTGATAGCAGCATAGAATTCTCGGACGAGGGTGACATTCATCTCCTCTGGTTGTTCACCAAACATCTGCCATTTTAGACTGATGATTCTTTTGGGGATGAATCCTTCTAGACCCAGATATCTGGTCTTCATCAAGTAAATAAAGCCCCTCTCCTCCCACATTTCTCTTTTATGAAAAGATTCGTAGTATCTTTTCTCTATTTCTGCAGAGGCGAACCTTCTTCGAATTCTGCTGTGTGGGGGAGTGGAGACTACCACAGTAGAGGTGGAGGCAGCGCTTCTACGGGTTGATCTCATTGTCATTGTAAGGGTACTGTAGAAACAAAAGGAAATAAAATACTGAAAGCTAAAAAAAATATTCTTAAAAGAGTAGAGATAGTAGAATGAAGGTGAAAATGAAATGGGAGCGAGGGTTTATATAGAATGGGATTTCAGCCCGTTGAAGTTGTAATGGTTGGCGTGAAAAACGGATCCAACTGTCACACGCTTTTGGGTTGCGTCTGTTACATGTTTCCGTGTTTTTCCTGCACCTGCTGCTTGTCTGCCGCGACAGCGGGTGACATGTTGTCTTTGCGTTTCTGTCGCGACAGCTGGTGACAGTCTGTCACGACAACCTTGTTACCCCTGGGCTTCTTGGGCTAAGGTGAGTGTGATGGGTTGGTTCATTCCTTCTCTTTTCTCTATTTCTTTTATTTTCCTAAAAACTAATATAAACTAATATTAAATTCCTACTTCATAAAGCAATAAAAATAAAAGAAATAAAATAAAAATAAAAATAAACTAAGTTAAATTAGGGATGCCTTGAGGGGCATCTCCGAAAGTAACCACTTCATGTTCTCTTCGGGCTTCAGTCCCCTGATAGTGCTTGAGTCTCTGTAACCCCCTTAACCCGGCCTAGACGGTTGACCCGAATTAAGAGAGTCACACGGGGAAAACCAAAGTCAACCCGAAAGTCAACCTTGATTAACGACCCTTTTTTTTTTCTTTTTAAACTTGACTAGATGCACATTAGCCCTAATTGTGATCACACAAACATCATACTCAAAGATCACAAACATCAGAGATCAAACAGGGACCCAATTGAACAAATTACAACTTTAGGGACCAAATTGTAAATTCTGTTAAATATGAGGACTTAACCCAAATTAAAGTTACCAGCTTGTAATTAGTCAGGTTTCATGCTTCACTGTGAAATTTCAGCTCAAAAGGACTTCCCAAACTCAATCAATTGCACAAACAAGATTCGGGACCAAAACGCAAACAATTCAAAACATATAACTGCCAATGTCAGTCCCCAACGGTCACCCGTTCCGAAACAGGCAGAGCCCGTTTCGAAACGCGGGGCCGTTTCGCAACGCGTACCGATACACGGGCTGGCAGTAGCCAAACCGTTTCGGAACGGTCCCTCCCGTTTCGGACGCCTGGGCTTGTTTAAGGCACCTGTTCCGAAACGGGTTGCACTGTTCCGAAACGCCCTGCACAGATTGCCCCAAAATGCATACTTAAACATGCAATTAATCATCCAATCATGCTCCAAATGCTACCAAACTTTACCAGCATGCAATTCAACATATATAAGACATGCTTGCATCAACAATTCATCAAAACAACATCACATGTGAAAAGCCCCAAATCTATAGGCATGCTTCCTACACAAGCAAGCCATTCAAGCATAAACTTCCAATTCAAGCATATAAGGCTAAACACTAAAACCAGCATTCTCATCAACATTCAACATACTTAGGGAGTTCAAAACCTCTCCCAAAACATACACATAGGTCCTCCATTGCCAATTTACCAAAAGCTAAAAGTGTACTTAAGAAACCTTCCATACTTTGAGCTCTACTTTCACTTGATTGCTTGACCTTCTTGCTGCCCTCAAGGTACTCTAATATTCTGCATTATTGAATTAAGAAAACGAAAGAGAGCGTAAGCAAAAGCTTAGTGAGGAATGCTCATAAAACCATTCAATAATGCATTTATAAAACATTTATAAATCATGCTTCAAATCATCAATTGCACATGCTCAAAAGCATACTTAAAACAAGCAACTCATGCTTCATATCATAACATGTCATATTGGCACAAGTGATAAGTTCCATTTCTTTTAAAAACAAGTTCATCAACTTTCACCCCAAGGACTTTTAAACACCTTGGCCCCAAGGACTTTTAAACACCTTGGCCATTGACTTTTAAACACCATGAAAGAGGACCACACAAGGACTTTTAACCACCTTTGTGTCCACATCAAGTATCACCCCAAGGACTTTTAAACACCTTGGCCCCAAGGACTTTTAAACACCTTGGCCCCATGGACTTTTAAACACCATGGAAAGGATCACACAAGGACTTTTAACCACCTTTGTGTCCATACAAGAACCATTCAAGGACTTTTAACCACCTTGATGTTCTTAAGTAAACAAGGCTCACTCAAGGGCTTTTAACCACCTTAGTGACCTTAACCTTTTCAAAACATCACTTGCCAATATACATCATTATCATCAATTTATCCACTGTTTTAAAGCATTAAACCAAGCCATATTCATCATGCATTTAAAAGCATCAAACCACATTTTATCAATGTACAAAAACCAGGAACTCTTACCTTGAGCTTCCTTCAACATATGGCTTACAAAAACAGCAAATACCATGCCAAATCATGCTTTCAAAACAGTATTTAAATCTTGCAATAAACCACATTGCATCACAACAAAATCATGGCCACCACTAGAGAGTACTTTCCGAAAACTTACACTTGAGCTTAGCAAAGTTGTTTAGACTTAAACTAAGCTCCCAAGACATTGGTTTCAAAGCCGAAAACCATTTTTCACTCACCGGTTCCACTTCGCCTCTTGCCGAAGCACCAATTCAAGCTTCCGGATCAACAATTCTTGGATCCAAAGATGCCTCCCCTGTTTTAACACATCAAAGCAGAGGATTAATGCATCATCACGCATTAATTGCTTCAATGAAAGCACCTAAACTCGCTGCTCTCATCCACACTCCATTTTCGGCTACCAAACACAACCGAAAATGCATCCAAACCACTTCTCAACAAAGCCTAGCCATAAACCATCAACACAAAACATCTTTCAACATCATTTAACATCTAAAAAGAGTCTAACAACATCCTTATACCTCCAGCAACAACAGATCCACAAGATCACCTCAAAAAACAACCAAGAACACAAGCTAAACTTAGGAGACTCAACCTATCCGGGATTGCATTAATCAAAACTCAATTCCTTATCAATTTAGTGTTCATTTAACATCAAAAACACATCTCAAATCACAGATTTAACAGATCAAACGAAAATCATCAAAAAACACCAAATCTTGCATTCTAAGCCAAGATCCAATTCACATCTTAAAAGCCTTTAATAAAACATCAATTAAGGATTGAAAACTTAGGAATTTCAGTAAAGAACTGATAGTTTAGAGGAGAAGGATGTTCTTACCTCCAAACTTGAGTTTCTCCTCTTTAGAGCCAAAAAGCTTGAAAATCCAAATAACAAATTGCAAGGTTTTGTTGTAGAGATGATTAGGAATCCAAAGAGAATTGAAAAGATAGATTTGAGTGACAAAATCAGAAAGAAATCTCTGGAGAGAAAGTGTTTGGGTTGAGAGAAAATGAGAGAAAAGGAAAATTGGAAGAAAATGGAAAGTTGGTTACAAAATGGTAAAATGATTTCCCTCCACTTTTCTTAAGCTTTAAAATCAGAATTATTCATTAAAATATCTTAGAAAAATCTGGAGAAACTACTTTTGGAATAATAGCTCCTTAAAGATTCAAAGTTTCAACCCTTTCTAAAACAGTCACCAAATTTTCGAAAATTACATTTTGGTCACTAGCCAAAATGTCACCCTTCCAAAACTCATTTTCCAAAATTGATTTCACAGTTCACTTAATTATATTAAAAGATGATTTTAGAATATTTTTCCATATTTTTAATGCAACCCGAACTAGGCTTTCCTAATTTCACCTCTTTAGATTCGAACAGCACTTTGACCAAACCGGTCAACGCCCAAAACTACCAAGCCCAAAACCGGGGCGTTACAACTCTCCCCCCCTTAAGAAATTTCGTCCCCGAAATTTACCTTAAGGAAAGAGATAAGGAAACTGCTTCAGCATGTCTTCCTTCCGCTCCCACGTGGCTTCCTCAACACCTCGATGCTTCCACAGCACCTTCACCAACTCAATGGTCTTTCCACGAAGAACCTTGCTATCCGAATCCAGAACCTTCACCGGTTCCTCATCATAGGTCAAATCCGGATTCAATTCCACTTCCTCCACAGGCATCACATACGAAGGATTAGATCTATACTTCCGGAGCATAGAAACATGGAACACATCATGAATCTTCTCCAACTCCTGAGGCAACCTCAACCGATACGCAACAGGACCTATACGCTCAACAACCTCATATGGTCCAATGTACCTAGGGTTCAACTTACCCTTTCGGCCAAACCTCATCACCTTCTTCCAAGGCGAAACCTTCAAGAACACACGGTCACCTACCGCATACTCTACCTCCTTACGCTTCAAATCCGCGTAAGACTTTTGCCGATCAGAGGCAGCCTTCAACCGCTCACAGATAAGCTTCACCTTCTCAGTGGTCCCTTTCAACAAAGCCGGCATCGAAACCAACTTTTGACCAGTTTCAGCCCAACAAAGAGGAGTCCTACACTTCCTCCCGTACAAAGACTCATAAGGTGCCATCTGTATACTCGCCTGATAACTATTGTTATAAGCGAACTCAACCAAAGGCAGATGCTTCTCCCAAGAACCTTGGAACTCAATCACGCAGCACCTCAACATATCCTCCAAGATCTGGATAACTCGCTCAGACTGACCATCCGACTGAGGATGATAGGATGTACTGAAATGCAACCTTGTACCCAGAGCTTGATGCAAACACTGCCAGAAACGCGATGTGAACCTCGGATCCCTATCCGACACAATCGACTTAGGCACACCATGTAGCCTCACAATCTCAGCAATGTACAGCTCTGCCAGCTTATCCAAAGAGAACGTAGTATGCACAGGCAAGAAATGCGCACACTTCGTTAGGCGATCCACGATCACCCAAACAGAATTCTTCTTTGATGGAGACAAAGGTAAACCAGATACAAAATCCATGGTAACCCTTTCCCACTTCCATTCAGGGATTTTCAACGGTTGCAACAACCCAGAAGGAACCTGATGTTCAGCCTTAACTCGCTGACACACCAAACACTTGCTCACAAACTCTGCAACATCCTTCTTCAAACCCACCCAATAGTACTCATCACGAAGATCACGATACATCTTAGTACTACCAGGGTGCATAGCAAAAGGACTACTATGGCCTTCAGTCAGAATAGCACGCCTCAACTCAGCATCAGCATGCACTACTATCCGACTCCCAAAACACAACACACCATCATCATTAAAACAGAAATCCGAAGGTCTACCCTCCGCGATATCCTGAACATGAGACACCAAGGAATCATCCAGCAACTGCTTATCCTTGATCAACTGGACCAACGATGGTTTCACCTGTAACTCAGCAACAAGACCACCATCACGCGATATGCTCAAGCTAGCAAACATAGCCCTCAGCTCAACAACTACCTTCCTACTCAAGGCATCCGCAACAACATTAGCCTTTCCAGGATGATACTCGATCGTCAGATCATAATCCTTGAGCAACTCCAACCAACGTCGCTGCCTAAGATTCAACTCCTTCTGAGACATCAGATACCTCAAGCTCTTGTGATCCGTGTACACCGTACACTTCTCACCATACAGATAATGCCTCCAGATCTTCAGAGCAAAAACCACTGCAGCCAGCTCAATATCATGCGTAGGATAATTGCGCTCATGCACTTTCAACTGCCGCGATGCATAAGCAACCACCTTACCCTCTTGCATCAGCACACACCCCAAACCAACATAGGATGCATCACTATAGACCACAAACTCTTTCCCTGATTCAGGTTGAACCAAGATAGGAGCTTGCGTCAAAGCCGCCTTCAGCTTCTCAAAAGCCTGCTGTCTCGCCTCTGTCCACTCATACTTAACATCTTTCTGCAACAGCTTCGTCAAAGGAGCAGCAATCTTGGAAAAACCATCCACAAACCTTCGGTAGTATCCTGCCAAACCAAGGAAACTACGAACCTCATGAACAGACTTAGGAACTTTCCAGTTCATCACTGCCTCAATCTTCTGAGGATCAACACGAATCCCCTCAGCTGAGACCACATGCCCAAGAAACACCACCTCCTTAAGCCAGAACTCACACTTGCTCAGCTTAGCATAAAGTTGATTCTCCAACAAAGCTTGCAAAACAATCCTCAAATGCTCTTCATGCTCCTCCTCAGTACGCGAGTACACGAGGATATCATCAATGAATACCACAACGAACTTGTCCAGGTATTCATGAAACACACGGTTCATCATGTCCATGAAAGCAGCAGGAGCATTTGTCAAACCAAACGACATCACAAGGAACTCATAATGCCCATACCTTGTCCTGAAAGCTGTCTTAGGCACATCCACATCCTTCACCTTCAACTGATAATACCCTGACCTCAAGTCAATCTTAGAGAACACAGCAGCTCCCCGAAATTGATCAAAGAGATCATCAATCCTCGGCAAAGGATACCGATTCTTGATAGTTAACTTATTCAGCTGACGGTAATCAATGCACATCCTCATAGTGCCATCCTTCTTCTTCACAAACAAGACCGGTGCTCCCCAAGGTGACACACTCAGCCGGATGAAACCACGATCAAGCAGCTCTTGCAACTGCGTCTTCAGCTCCTTCAGCTCCTTAGGTGCCATTCTATAGGGAGTAATGGACACAGGAGTTGTATTCTCATACAGCTCAATTCCAAACTCCACCTCGCGATTAGGAGGTAAACCAGGCAACTCCTCAGGAAAAACACCAGGAAACTCCTTCACAACTCTAATATCTTGCACCCTCAACTCCTTAGAGCCAGGATTCATCACAAAAGCTAGATAAGCTTCGCAACCTTGCCTCAGCATCCTGCTCGCCTCCAAGGTAGAAACAACATTGGCAAGAAACTTCACATTCTCACCAACCACAACAACTTCATAATCATCCGCAAGCTTAAGTGAAACTCGCTTATTTTCACAATCCACAACAGCACGATGCTCAGCAAGCCAATCCATACCAAGGATCACATCAAAACCATAAAAGGGCAACTCCATAAGATCAACATGAAAAACATGTTCTTGAACAACCAAGGGACACCTTCTATAAAGCTTTCGAGTCACAACAGTTTCACCAAAAGAACTAGTGACACGCACACCAACATCCAAAGACTCAACAGGCAAACCAAGCAGTTCAGCATGCTCACACAAAATGTATGAATGCTTAGATCCAGAATCAATCAAAGAAAGCAATGACAAGGATTGCAAAGTAAAGGTACCTGCAATCACATCTGCATCATTCCTTCCCTCACGCTGAGCATACACCCTCGCTTGACCTCCACCTTCAGGCTGAATAGCCACAACATGGGCTACTCCACGACCACCTTCCTCACGCCTCTGGAAATTACCACGGCCGCGCCCACGACCTCTCTGTGGTGCAGCAACAGCAGGAGCACGCACCTGATCACCAGCCATCCTAGGACAATCTCGCCTCAAGTGGTCTGCAGAACCACAATTCCAGCACCCAAAACCAGCTGCCGCAACAGGAGCTTGCACCTCCCTCACAGCACGAGGACAATCACGCTTCATGTGACCACGTGAACCACAGATCCAACAAGCACTAGGGTCAGCTCTAGCATTGCCCCCTCTAGCAGGTGCACCACCACCTCTCTTAGCTGAGGACTGATACCTCTGATCACGTCCCCTCTTGTTCCGTCCACCTCCGGAACTATACTCAGCAGCTCTCTTACCAGAACTTACTCCAGCACCTTTCGCAGCCAACCCCAAATTCATCTCTATGTCCTTAGCTCGGCCCACCAACACATCAAAATCATCATACTCGGTGGCCAGCACATACATCTTTACCTCCGTTATAAGACCATAACGAAACCTTTCGCACCTCTCCCGTTCATCAGGAATAAGCTCAGGTGCATACTGACTGAGTCGCACAAACTGCACCTCATACTCAGACACTGTCATACTCCCCTGGGTAAGAGTCATGAACTCACGTTTCTTCTCATCAAGATATCTCACACCAAGATATCTCCGCTTGAACACATTCTGAAAGAATGTCCAAGTCACATCAGCTTCAGCCATCCCAGAGATTGTGGTCGTCCACCACGTATAAGCATCGTCCTGCAGCAAGGACACAACACAGCCCAGCTTTTGCACATCAGTGCAACTCATCTGACCCAAGATTCGCTTGGTACTCTCTAGCCAAGCTTCAGAACTCTCAGCTGACATACCCCTGAACTCAGTCCCACCAAGACTGCGCAGACGCTCCAAAGGTAGTCTAACTCCAGCATCTCCCTGATGCCCAGCTCCTTGAGCTCCAGCTACTGCTGCTCGAAAAGCATCCGCAATAGCTTGTACCAACACAGACATATCAGGCATAGCTTGCCCCTGACCAACCTCTGGTCCTGCAGCTCCAGCACCAGCTGCTGCAGCTCCAGCTCTTTCTCTCTCCGCACCACCACCACCAGGTGGAGGAGGAGGTAACACAGCACTACCCGCATTCTCTTCGTTCTCATTCCCATCCGGGGTCGTAGCTCTCACGCTACTCCTTAACTCTCTACGTGGTGCCATACTTTTACCATGCAATATCAATACAAATAAAACAAAGTCATGCCCAGCAAGGTAAGCAATCCAAGTATTCAAGCTCAATTTCTTTCAAAATCAACATCATTTCTTTAGCTTTTATTTGGCAATGGGTACCCACATCATGCTACATCACAGCATACATCTCAATTTGCAACCAAAATACAAGCCACTAAACATGCTTTCGAACAACAAGCACACAAGGCATACATACTTCAATCATGCATACAAACATTCCCAATTACATCGAAACCTGGCTCTGATACCACCAAATGTAACCCCCTTAACCCGGCCTAGACGGTTGACCCGAATTAAGAAAGTCACACGGGGAAAACCAAAGTCAACCCGAAAGTCAACCTTGATTAACGACCCTTTTTTTTCTTTTTAAACTTGACTAGATGCACATTAGCCCTAATTGTGATCACACAAACATCATACTCAAAGATCACAAACATCAGAGATCAAACAGGGACCCAATTGAACAAATTACAACTTTAGGGACCAAATTGTAAATTCTGTTAAATATGAGGACTTAACCCAAAATAAAGTTACCAGCTTGTAATTAGTCAGGTTTCATGCTTCACTGTGAAATTTCAGCTCAAAAGGACTTCCCAAACTTAATCAATTGCACAAACAAGATTTGGGACCAAAACGCAAACAATTCAAAACATAAAACTGCCAATGTCAGTCCCCAACGGTCACCCGTTCCGAAACAGGCAGAGCCCGTTTCGAAACGCGGGGCCGTTCCGCAATGCTTACCGATACACGGGCTGGCAGTAGCCAAACCGTTTCGGAACGGTCCCTCCCGTTTCGGACGCCTGGGCTTGTTTAAGGCACCTGTTCCAAAACGGGTTGCACTGTTCCGAAACGCCCTGCACAGATTGCCCCAAAATGCATACTTAAACATGCAATTAATCATCCAATCATGCTCCAAATGCTACCAAACTTTACCAGCATGCAATTCAACATATATAAGACATGCTTGCATCAACAATTCATCAAAACAGCATCACATGTGAAAAGCCCCAAATCTATAGGCATGCTTCCTACACAAGCAAGCCATTCAAGCATAAACTTCCAATTCAAGCATATAAGGCCAAACACTAAAAACCAGCATTCACATCAACATTCAACATACTTAGGGAGTTCAAAACCTCTCCCAAAACATACACATAGGTCCCCCATTGCCAAATTACCAAAAGCTAAAAGTGTACTTAAGAAACCTTCCATACTTTGAGCTCTACTTTCACTTGATTGCTTGACCTTCTTGCTGCCCTCAAGGTACTCTAATGTTCTGCATTATTGAATTAAGAAAACGAAAGAGAGCGTAAGCAAAAGCTTAGTGAGGAATGCTCATAAAACAATTCAATAATGCATTTATAAAACATTTATAAATCATGCTTCAAATCATCAATTGCACATGCTCAAAAGCATACTTAAAACAAGCAACTCATGCTTCATATCATAACATGTCATATTGGCACAAGTGATAAGTTCCACTTCTTTTAAAAACAAGTTCATCAACTTTCACCCCAAGGACTTTTAAACACCTTGGCCCCAAGGACTTTTAAACACCTTGGCCATTGACTTTTAAACACCATGAAAGAGGACCACACAAGGACTTTTAACCACCTTTGTGTCCACATCAAGTATCACCCCAAGGACTTTTAAACACCTTGGCCCCAAGGACTTTTAAACACCTTGGCCCCATGGACTTTTAAACACCATGGAAAGGATCACACAAGGACTTTTAACCACCTTTGTGTCCATACAAGAACCATTCAAGGACTTTTAACCACCTTGATGTTCTTAAGTAAACAAGGCTCACTCAAGGACTTTTAACCACCTTAGTGACCTTAACCTTTTCAAAACATCACTTGCCAATATACATCATTATCATCAATTTATCCACTGTTTTAAAGCATTAAACCAAGCTATATTCATCATGCATTTAAAAGCATCAAACCACATTTTATCAATGTACAAAAACAAGGAACTCTTACCTTGAGCTTCCTTCAACATATGGCTTACAAAAACAGCAAATACCATGCCAAATCATGCTTTCAAAACAGTATTTAAATCATGCAATAAACCACATAGCATCACAACAAAATCATGGCCACCACTAGAGAGTACTTTCCGAAAACTTACACTTGAGCTTAGCAAAGTTGTTTAGACTTAAACTAAGCTCCCAAGACATTGGTTTCAAAGCCGAAAACCATTTTTCACTCACCGGTTCCACTTCGCCTCTTGCCGAAGCACCAATTCAAGCTTCCGGATCAACAATTCTTGGATCCAAAGATGCCTCCCCTGTTTTAACACATCAAAGCAGAGGATTAATGCATCATCACGCATTAATTGCTTCAATGAAAGCACCTAAACTCGCTGCTCTCATCCACACTCCATTTTCGGCTACCAAACACAACCGAAAATGCATCCAAACCACTTCTCAACAAAGCCCATCCATAAACCATCAACACAAAACATCTTTCAACATCATTTAACATCTAAAAAGAGTCTAACAACATCCTTATACCTCCAGCAACAACAGATCCACAAGATCACCTCAAAAAAACAACCAAGAACACAAGCTAAACTTAGGAGACTCAACCTATCCGGGATTGCATTAATCAAAACTCAATTCCTTATCAATTTAGTGTTCATTTAACATCAAAAACACATCTCAAATCACAGATTTAACAGATCAAACGAAAATCATCAAAAATCACCAAATCTTGCATTCTAAGCCAAGATCCAATTCACATCTTAAAAGCCTTTAATAAAACATCAATTAAGGATTGAAAACTTAGGAATTTCAGTAAAGAACTGATAGTTTAGAGGAGAAGGACGTTCTTACCTCCAAACTTGAGTTTCTCCTCTTTAGAGCCAAAAAGCTTGAAAATCCAAATAGCAAATTGCAAGGTTTTGTTGTAGAGATGATTAGGAATCCAAAGAGAATTGAAAAGATAGATTTGAGTGACAAAATCAGAAAGAAATCTCTGGAGAGAAAGTGTTTGGGTTGAGAGAAAATGAGAGAAAAGGAAAATTGGAAGAAAATGGAAAGTTGGTTACAAAATGGTAAAATGATTTCCCTCCACTTTTCTTAAGCTTTAAAATCAGAATTATTCATTAAAATATCTTAGAAAAATCTGGAGAAACTACTTTTGGAATAATAGCTCCTTAAAGATTCAAAGTTTCAACCCTTTCTAAAACAGTCACCAAACTTTCGAAAATTACATTTTGGTCACTAGCCAAAATGTCACCCTTCCAAAACTCATTTTCCAAAATTGATTTCACAGTTCACTTAATTATATTAAAAGATGATTTTAGAACATTTTTCCATATTTTTAATGCAACCCGAACTAGGCTTTCCTAATTTCACCTCTTTAGATTCGAACAACACTTTGACCAAACCGGTCAACGCCCAAAACTACCAAGCCCAAAACTGGGGCGTTACAAAACTCATGCATCAACACATGCATACATGGATCACATACCTAGTGCATCCTTAAACCTCATGGCATCATTAGCCACATTTCATATACTCAAAACATGCTTTAAAACAATAGGTTAACACAATTAAAAACAAGTGCATTCAAAATCTCACAATAGCCCAATCCGAGAGAGAAATTCCCTTTACTTACTTCCAAACTTAGTAAAGTGTCTCAAGCTCTTAATATGTTCCCAAAACCTCTTTTATGAAGTTTCAAAGCAAGAAATCACATTTCTACTCACCGACTTGCAAAACCACACTCGCCGATGCAACAATAACCGCTCGAAGCCTCCAAAACCACTTCATTCGATTCCGGGACACAATCCCTTGTTTTCAACACATTAAAACAAAGGTTCAATGCATTACAATGCATCAAAAACACCAGCACTCAAATGGAAACCCGCAGTCTTGCTCTAAAGCATCAATTTACCCAATCGATACAACCGAAAACTCAATCGATTGATCTCTAAACTCAGCCCAGCCATCTACCAACCCATCCAACACATTTTAAGCAACAATCAACATCCAAAAGCAACCTAAAACCATTCTTATACCTATAGCAACTCAGATCTCACATTACACCCCAAAACCCCAATCAGAAACACTTTAAAAACCAATGATCTCAAGGATTTCGGAATTAATATGATTAAGACTCTATTTCAACATTATAAACCTTTCAAAACTTTTTTAGAAATAATCTCAAACAGATCAAATCAAGACTTCTCTGAAAATCACATTAAAACCATCTTTTCTAAGAAGATTTCACCATTTTATCAAACCAATAAAAAACCTCAATAAAAAACATAGATAAATGGTCAAATATCTAGGGAATTTCATTAAAGAACCTTGATTAGAGGGTTAGCGCGAATTTTACCTCCAATCCTTGCTTCTCTTCCAAATTGGCAAGTTTAGCTTTCAAGAATCTTGAAGAAATTGGAGAGAAATCACCAAGGATAAGTTGGAAATCAAGAGAGGAAAAGAAAGTGAATGGAATCTAGAAATCAAGAAGAGAATGAAAGTGATCGTCAAAATATTTTAACCAAAATAACCACCTCTTTCATTAAATCAATTAAAGCCATTTTAATATTTAATAAATCATTTAAAACACATGCTGTAACCCCCTTAGCCCGGCCTAGACGATTGACCCGAACTACGAAGATTACACGGGGAAAACCAAAGTCAACCCGAAAGTCAACCTTGATTCACGACCTTTTTTTTCTTTTAATCTTGTCTAGATACACATTAACCTTAAGTGAGTACTCACAAAACATATTTGAGAAAGGCACAGCGATCGGATACAAACATGGACTCAATTGCACTAATTATAAGTTTAGGGACCAAAATGTAATTTCTAAAAATATGAAGGTCTTTACTGATCTTAATGTTACCAATATGAAATTAGTCACATTACATGCCTCTCTGCCAAATTCCATCATAAATGAACATCTCAAACTCAAACAATTGCAACGACAACATTTGGGACTAAAATGTAAAGCTTGCAAACTTCAACACCTTTCAATTCTGTGCCCAACGGTCACCTGTTTCGAAACATTCACCTATTGTATCGAAACGTAGATTGAAACGGCGTTGACCGTTCCGATACGCGAGTTGGTTCCGAGACTGGTTCCGAAACGAGGCATTCTAGTAGCCAAATCGTATCGGAACATCCCTTAGCGTTTCGAAACACGAAGGCCATTTCAGGCCCCCGTTTCGACACGGTTTGCCCAGATTCAGCAGCAAAAGCTGGTTTTTCATGCAAAACTCACTCAAACACATCCCAAATACCCTCCAACCATACCAACAAGTCAATAAACATATAAGGAACATATTTAGAACTCCTAAACACATTCACATCATCAAACATGAAATCTCACAAGTCTAGAGGCATGCTTCCTATTAAAAAAACCAAATAGGCAAACAAACTTCAAATCAAGCATTTTAAGGCCATTTACAATTCAAATCAACCAAGGCAAACATGCCACAACCTTAGGGAGTTTAATAAATCTCCCAAAACAAATCTTGGGTTCCTATTGCCAATTTATCAAAACTAATAGTGTATGAAAACTTCACCATACGTGAGCTTGGACTTCCTTGGATGAACTTAGCTTCCTTGCTGCCCAAAACACCTCAATTATCTGCATTATTGGTAAAAAGTGCGTAAGCACAAATGCTTAGTGAGGCATGCTCTAAGTAAAACCAACACAATAATGCAATTTTGGAAAACATTTGCATCAAAGCTTTTAAACCACATGCTCATCTCTTTCTCATGCTTGATAAACTTTCAAAGAAAAACTCATTGAAACCACATGCACCTTCATTCTATCTCATGCATTAAAACCAATTCAAATCTCATGGCAAGGCCATTCACATGCTTGTATTGTCAAAGCATTTCTAAACAAAACACATATGCATTTCTCATAGCATAAATCATTACATCAAAGGTACATGAGTAACAAAAACCATTTCATCATTTATATTGGCATTTAGCATCTCATTAATACTCGGATATGCGGACACATTTCTACACTAGACTCTTCCGGTTGAATCTCACATCACCATACTCACTTGTCTAGCAACACAACTTCCGGTGGAATCTTTCATCACCGTACTCACATGGCGGAATCTCTCATCGCCACAAAGCTTGGGTATTTCACCAAGTCCTACCCGATGGAATGCCCATCATCGGAAATATCTCCCTTTGGCTTAACCAAAGAGCACGTAGGAATTTTTAGTTTATAGTGCACTCTCATCCTATTGATCGATCAATTATATCCGGTAAGTTTCTCAACATCTATGCCAATATAAAGTGTTAAAACATTCATCACACATACTGTTTTTCGTGCAATAAAATTCAATGGTTTTCTCACCACATTTCAAATCATAAATCATACTTTGCTTCAAACCAAAAGCTCAAATCTATTCAATGCAACATGCCATCTCATGACATCTCTACAAGCATAATCTCATGCTCTAAATCATGCATAAAAACAGTAGGAATTTAACAATCTCAAACCATGAGCATGTAAAAGCATATTAGGGGCAAACACCTCTTTAGAGAGACCAAATCAAACCATACTTACTTCCGGATTTAGAAAGGTGTTTCCAACCTCTCCTAAATCCCCAAACCTTGTACTTTTTGTCCTCGTGGACTTCTAACCCAATCGCACTCACCGATTTCGTTTCGCTTGCTTGCCGAAACGCCAATTAAGCTTCCGGATCAACTCCAAAAGTATCCGAAGATGTCTCCCCTATTTTAGACACATTAAAGCAGATGATTAATGCATCATCATGCATTGAAATATTCAGCCAACACTCTAAAACTCGCTGCTCTACCTAAACCCAACATTTCGGCTACCAAACACAACCGAAATCACCTCCAAATTCTTCCAAAACTTAACCCAGCCAAGATCCATCACTTCTAACCATTTCTAAACATCAAATAACATCTAAAACAACCCTAAAATCGTCCTTATACCTCCAGCTATAACAGAACACCAAAAACACCTCAAAACCACCATTTTCATAAGCAAACACTTAGGAACACAACCTATTCGGGATTGGATTGATAAAACCTCATTTCTAACATCATTTAACATCCAAAATACATTAGAAACTATCTCAAAACATAGCCCAATCAATTACAACGAAAATCTTCAAGATCTCTTCCAGAATCTTGAGTTTTAAGCCAAAATCTTGTTTCTAACATTAAAACCATTTATAAAACTTTAATAAAAGGATTGACAACTTGGGAATTTCAGTAAAGAACTGAGTGTTTAGAGGAGAAGAACAATCTTACCTCTAAATGATGATTTCTCCTTGATTTGGGTCAAAATCCATGAAAATTCAATGTGGAAATCAAAAGGATTTGATGCAAGATTGATTAGGAACCAATGAGTGATGGAAATCTCATCAATTGAAGTGAAAATCAATGTGAATGTTGCTGGAGAAAAGGTGTTCCGATGATAGGATTTTGAGAGAAAAAGGAATAAGAGAAAATTAGAGAAAGGTAGTTATAAAAGTTAAAAGTAGTTTTCCTTTTCTTTTATTTAATTAAAACATTAATTAAATCACCCAAATTAAGGAAAAATCTGGAGAAAACATTTTGGGTAAATTAGCTCCTTAAATATTCAAAGTTTCAATCATTTACAAAACAATCACTACTAAACTTTGCAAAAATCGCAATTTGGTCACTTCACCGAAATGTAGTATTTCCAAACCTTATTTTATAAAATTGATTTCACCACTCTCTTATATATATTAAATGGGGATTTTTAGATATTTTTCTATATTTTTAAAGCATCCCAAACTAGGCATTTCCTAAAACCTCCATTATATTCGAACCGTTTCTCAGACCGGTCCGGTCCAAACCTTAAACTTCTAAGCCCAAAATTGGGGTGTTACAACTCTCCCCCACTTAAGAAATTTCATCCTCGAAATTACCTGAAGGAAAAAAGATAAGGAAACCGCTTCTTCATGTAATCTTTCCTTTCCCACGTGGCTTCCTCAACACCACGATGTCTCCACAACACCTTAACCAACTTAATGACCTTACCTCGAAGAACTTTACTGTCCGAATCCAGAATCTCAATCGGCTCCTCATCATAGGTCAAATCTGGATTCAACTCCACTTCCTCCACATGCATAACATGCGAAGGATCCGATCTAGACTTCTGAAGCATAGAGACATGAAACACATCATGTATCTTTTCCAACTCTTGCGGTAACCTCAACTTATAAGCAATAGGACCCACACGTTCAATCACCTCGTATGGTCCAATATACCTAGGGCTCAACTTACCCTTCCGGCCAAACCTCATCACCTTCTTCCAAGGTGAAACCTTCAAAAACACACGGTCACCCACCGCGAACTCAATTTCCTTACGCTTTAAATCCGCGTAAGACTTTGGTCGATCAGAAGCTGCCTTCAACCGCTCACATATGAGCTGCACCTTCTCGGTGGTTCCTTTCAACAAAGTCGCCATTGAAACTAACTTCTGATCTGTTTCAGCCCAGCAAAAAGGAGTTCTGCACTTCCTCCCATACAAGGCTTCATAAGGTGCCATTTGAATACTTGCCTGGTAGCTATTGTTATGAGCAAACTCCACCAAAGGAAAATGCTTCTCCCAAGAGCCTTGAAACTCAATCACGCAACACCTCAACATATCCTCAAGCCCTTGGATAACACACTCAGACTGTCCATCCAACTGTGGATGATAAGAAGTACTGAAATTCAGCCGCGTACACAAAGCTTGATGAAAACACTCCCAAAAACGCGATGTGAACCTCGGATCTCTATTCGACACTATAGACTTTGGCACACCATGCAAACACACAATCTCAGCAATGTACAGTTCTGCAAGCTTATCCATAGTATATGTAGTATGCACAGGTAAGAAATGCGCACACTTCGTTAGGCGATCCACAATCACCCACACCGAATTCTTCTTCGATGGCGACAAAGGTAATCCAGACATAAAGTCCATGGTGATTCTTTCCCACTTCCATTCAGGTTTCCTCAACGGTTGCAACAACCCTGATGGAAACTGATGCTCAGCTTTGACCCGCTGGCAAACCATACACTTACTCACATATTCCGCAACATCTTTCTTCAAACCCACCCAATAGTACTCATCCTTCAGATCACGATACATCTTCGTACTACCAGGGTTCATAGCAAAAGGACTACTATGAGCTTCAGTTAGAATAGTACGCCTCAACTCCGCATCATCTGACACTACTATTCGACTTCCAAAACATAGGACTCCATCATCATTAAAACAAAAATCCGATGGTCTATCCTCAGCAATATCCTGAACACGTGGCACCAAAGAATCATCCAACAACTGCTTATCTTTTATCAACTGAACCAAAGATGGTTTCACTTGTAATTCAGCCACAAGACCTCCATCACGCGAAATGCTCAAGCTAGAAAACATAGCCCTTAGCTCTACCGCCACCTTCTTGCTCAAGGCATCCGCCACAACATTAGCTTTTCCCGGATGGTACTCGATCGTCAGATCGTAATCTTTAAGCAACTCCACCCAACGTCGTTGCCTAAGATTCAACTCTTTCTGAGACATCAGATACTTCAAACTCTTGTGGTCCGTGTACACAGTACACTTCTCACCATAAAGATAATGTCTCCAGATCTTCAAAGCAAAAACCACCGCAACTAACTCAATATCATGCGTAGGATAGTTGTGCTCATGCACCTTCAACTGTCGCGATGCATAAGCCACCACCTTACCCTCCTGCATTAGCACACACCCCAAACCAACGTAGGATGCGTCACTGTACACCACAAACTCTTTTCCTGATTCAGGTTGAACCAAGATAGGAGCTTGCGTCCGCCCACTCATACTTGACATCTTTTTGCAACAACTTCGTCAAAGGGGTGGCAATCTTTGAGAACCCATCCACAAACATCCGATAATATCCTGCCAACCCAAGGAAACTACGGACTTCTTGATCAGACTTAGGGGGCTTCAAATTCATCACCACCTCGATTTTCTGAGGATCAACACGAATCCCCTCAGCTGAAACCACATGACCAAGGATCACAACTTCCTTCAACCAAAACTCGCACTTGCTCAATTTAGCATAAAGCTGATTTTCCAGAAGCGCTTGCAAGACAACCCTCAAATGACCTTCATGTTCCTCCTCAGTACGAGAGTACACAAGGATATCATCTATGAACACCACAACAAACTTGTCCAAGTATTCATGGAACACTCTGTTCATCATGTCCATAAAAGCTGCAGGAGCATTTGTCAAGCCAAACAACATTACAAGGAACTTATAATGCCCATACCTCGTTCTAAAGGCTGTTTTTGGCACATCCACATCCTTCACCTTAAGCTGATAGTACCCTGACCTTAAGTCAATCTTGGAGAACACAGCCGCTCCCCGAAATTGATCAAAAAGATCATCAATTCTCGGCAAAGGATACCTATTCTTGATAGTCAACTTATTCAGCTGACGATAATCAATGCACATTCTCATAGTGCCATCCTTCTTCTTCACAAACAAGACCGGTGCACCCCAAGGTGACACACTAGGCCGAATGAAGCCACGGTCAAGCAACTCCTGAAGTTGCGTCTTCAGCTCCTTCAACTCCTTAGGTGCCATGCGATAGGGAGCAATGGACACTGGAGTTGTGTTTTTATACAACTTAATTCCAAACTCCACCTCTCGACTAGGCGGCAATCCAGGTAGCTCCTCCGGAAACACTCTAGGAAACTCTCACACAGTTCTGATATCCTGAACGCGCAACTTCTTTGAACTAGGATTCATCACAAAGGCTAGGTAAGCCTCGCAACCTTGCCTCAGCATTCTACTTGCTTCTAATGTAGACACCACATTAGCAAGAAATTTTACATTCTCACCTACCACCACCACTTCATAATCATCCGCGAGTTTCAATGAAACTCGCTTGCTCTCAAAATCCACCACAACCCGATGCTCAACAAGCCAATCCATACCAAGGATTACATCAAAGCCATAGAATGGTAATTCCATGTGATCAACAAGAAAAACATAATTTTGCACCTTTAAGGGACATCTTCTATACAACTTTCGTGTCACAACCGTTTCACCAAAGGAACTAGTCACAGACATACCAACATCCAAATATTCAACAGGTAAACCAAGCATTTGAGCATGCTCACGCAATATGTACGAGTGTGTAGATCTAGAATCAATCAAAGAAATTAATGACAAGGATTGCAAAGTGAATGTACCTGCGATCACATTCGTATCATTCCTTCCCTCTCGATGGGAATACACTTGAGCCTGACTGCCACCCTCAGGTTGAACGGCCACAACATGAGCTACATTCATGCCACCATCATCTATGCGCTGAAAATTACCACGGCCACGCCCACGACCTCTATGTGGCTCATCTGCTCTCACCGGAGCCTGCCCTCTCTCAGAGGCTGAGGATAATCCTTTTTCAAATGTCCACGGTTCCCACAACTCCAGCACGTCCCAAGGTTACCCCAACACTCACTACCGTGCCGTCTACCACAACGGTTACACTCAGGAGTCCTCTGAAAATCATTAGGTCCTTGTTGACCTCTACCAGGGTTACCACCCCACGCCTACTATCATAATGCGGCCTCTGATCCTTATGCCTCTTGTTGCGATCTCTACCAAAATCGCGTTCAGCCGTTCGCTTGCCAGACCTAATGATGTGCAGATGCTCCAAAGGCAACCTCCCATTGGCATCATCTTGATGTGCAGCCCTATGAGCTCCAGCTATTGCTGCCTGGAAAGCTCGGCCAATAGCCTGAATCAAAACAGTCATGTCAGGAGCAGCTTGCCCCTGCGCACCCTCAGGTCCAGCGACCCCAGCACCGGCACCAACATTACCAGCTCCAGCACCCTCCCCACCGGGTGGTCCACCACCAGGAGGAGGAGGTAGATTCTTGTCATTCTCCTCATTCTCGTTCTGAGCCATAGCTCTTGTATTAATCCTCATCTCTCTATGTGGCCCCATTAAATGAAAACAATGCACTGAACAAAAATGCCATAAACACAATTAGGCACAATAAAGTAAGTAATCCAAGTACTCAAGCTCATTTTCGAAATTACCTCCAATCCTTGCTTCTCCTCTAATTTGGAAAGATTTGCTTGAAGAAACTTGAAGGAAAATGGAAGAAATCAATAAGTAAAAGGTAGAACTCAATAGAAGATTTGAGATTGAAGAAAATCTAGAGATTTGAGAGAAGATGAGAAGTGTTTAGCTGAAGTGAAAGAGAGAAATGAAAATGATCGTGAAAAACTTTTTAACCGATTAACTAACTTTTAAATTAAACAAAATTAAAAGACTTTTTAATTTTTAATAACATTTAAAAGACATGCCAAATTAGGGAAAAGAAATAATTGCCAAGTAGATCCCTAAAGATTCTAAGATTTTTTACTCTTCTTGAATAACACACATTTCCATCTTTTATATCTTTACATTTTGGTCACCACCCAAAATGTACACTTTAGAAAACTCATTTTATAAAGATGATTTGACCAACCTCTTAAACACCATTTAGATGATTTTAGGAATTTTTATCATATTTTTATCCCATCATGAACCTTGATTTCCCTAAACCACTCTTTTAACTGATCGAACAACTAACACCGGTTCCACTGGTCCAGCCTGACTTTCCAAAACATCTAAAGCCAAAACTGGGCCGTTACAACTCTCCCCCGCTTAGGAAATTTCATCCTCAAAATTATTCCTGAAGGATAAAGGAACAGAACTGAATCAACCCATCCACCTTACCTTTCCACGCAACCTCCTCAACCCCTCAATGCCATAACAACACCCTCACAAACTCAAACATCTTACCACGAAGAACTTTGCTACTCGTATCCAGAATTCTCAACGTATCCCCATCATTGGATAAATCAGGATTTAACTCATCTTCCTCAACTGGCATCACATGAAAAAGGATCCGATCTATATCCCCGCAACATAAATACATGAAACAAATCATGAATCTTTTCCAACTCGAGTGGCAACCTCAATCGATAAACCACATGACCAACTCGCTCCACAACCTCATAAGGTCCAATAAACCTCGGACTAAGCTTTCCCTTACGTCTGAACCTCATCACCTTCTTTCAAGGCGATACCTTAAGAAACATACGATCTCCAACTGCAAATTCAACCTCTTCACGTTGCAAATCCGCGTAAGACTTCTGACGATCCGATGCAGCCTTCAACCGCTCACATATGAGCTCCACTTTCTCTGTTATTCCTTTGAGCGTATCCGGAAAGGAAAGCAACTTTTGCCTTGCCTCAGCTCAATCAAAGAGGTGTTCTACACTTCCTCCCATATAAGGCTTCATACGGAGCCATTCATATACTTCCCTGAAAATTGTTACTATAGGCAAACCCAACCAAAGTCAGATACATTTCCCAAGAACCTTGGAAATCAATCACACAACATCGCAACATATCCTCCAACACTTGGATAACTCGCTCTGACTGCCCATCCGACTGAAGATTGATATGAAGTGGTGAAATTTAATCGCCCACCCAACGCCTGATGTAAACATTCCCAAAACTCACTGTAAACCTCAGATCTCTATCTGACACTATAGACTTGGGCACACCGTGCAAACGCACAATCTCAACAATATACAACTCGGCAAACTTATCCAACGTATACGTAGTATGCCCAGCTAAGAAATGTGCATACTTCGTAAGACGATCCACAATCACCCATACAAAGTTCTTCTCTGATGGTGTCAAGGCAACCCGGATACGAAATCCATCGTAATCCTTTCCCATTTCCACTCCAGTATCCTCAAAGGAAGTAACAAACCAGAAGGAATTGATGCTCAGCCTTCACCCATTAGCAACCCATACACTGGCTTCCAAAATCAGCCACATCCTTTTCCAATCCCACCCAATAGTACTCATCCTTCAAACCACGATACATCTTAGCACTAACAGGGTCCAAAGAAAAAGGAATGCTATGAGCCTCAGTCAAGATAGTGCACCTCAACCTAACATCTTTCGGCACCACTATCCGACTTTTGAAACATAGAACCCCATCTTCATTAAAGCAGAAATTTGTAGCCTTACCATCGGCTATGTCCTGAACATGAGGTACCAACGAGTCATCCAACAACTACTTTTCCTTAATCAACTGAATCAAGGAAGGTTGGCTATCAAGCCACCATCACACGATATACTCAAACGAGCAAACATAGCTCCCAGCTCAACAGCTACCTTCCTACTCAAAGCATCAGCCACAACATTGGCCTTCCCAAGATGATACTCAATGGTCAGATCGTAATTCTTAAGCAACTCCAACCACCTTCGTTGCCTAAGATTCAACTCTTTTTGAGACATAAGATACTTCAAACTCTTATGGTCGATATAAACCACACACTTTCCACCATAAAGGTAGTGTCTCCATATCTCCAAAGCGAACACCACCGCTGCAATCTCAAGATCGTACGTAGGGTAGTTACGCTCATGCACTTTCAGTTGTCTAGTAGCATACGCCACAACCTTCCTACCTTGCATCAACACACAACACAAACCAACATATGATGCATCGCTATAAACTACAAACTCCTTACCCGATTCTGGTTGAAACAAGAGAGGAGCTTGCGTCAAAGTTTCCTTCAACTTCTCGAAAGCTTGGTGCCTGACATCCGTCCACTCAAAACAAACATTCTTTTGCAAAAACTTGGTCAAAGGAGCAACAATATTAGATAAACTTTCGACAAACCTTCGGTAGTAACCAGCCAACCCAAGGAAACTACGCACTTCCGTTACTGATTGAGGCGTCTTCCAATTCATTATTGCCTCAACTCTGTGTGGATCAACCATAACCCCTTCGGCTGACACCACATGTCCAAGAAAACCACTTCCTTGAGCCAAAACTCGCTTTTGCTCAGCTTAGCATAAAGCTGATTCTCCAACAGCACTTGCAACACAATTCTCAAGTGCCTATCAAAATTCTCCTCGGTACACGAGTACACGAGAATATCATCGATGAACACAACTACAAACTGATCCAGAAACTCTTGGAACACCATATTCATCATATCCATAAAAGCTGCCGGTGCATTTGTCATTCCAAACGGCACCACCAAGAACTCATAGTGACCGTACCTAGTCCAAAAAGTTGTCTTAGGTACATCAACATCCTTAACCTTAAGCTGATAGTACCCAGACCTCAAGTCTATCTTCGAAAACACCGAAGCACCACGAAACTGGTCAAAAAAATCATTGATCCTCGTAAAAGGGTACTTGTTCTGAATCGTCAACTTGTTCCATTATCGATAATCAATGTACATACGCATTGTACCATCTTTCTTCTTCACAAACGAGACCGGCGCACCCCGAGGTGAAATACTTGGCTTTATAAACCCTCGATCAAGCAACTCCTGAAGCTGCGTATTCAACTCCTTCAACTTCTTAGGTGCCATAAATAAGGAAAATGGACACTGGAGTCATATTCTCATACAACTCTATACCAAACTCAACCTCTCGGTTTAGCGGCAACCCAGGATTCATCACATACGCTACAAAAGCTTCGCATCCTAACTCTATCATCCGACTCGCTTCAAGAACCGAAAATTGCGTTAGACAAGAACTTCACGTTCTCGCCTACGATTGCCAACCTCGTAATCATCCGCAAGCTTCAGGGTAACTCGCTTAACATCAAAATCTACTACAACTCGGTGCTCATCCAACCAACCCATTCCAAGAATCATATCAAAACCATAAAAGGTAATTCCATCGAGTCAACCAAAACCACATGACCCTGAACAAATGAATGACATCTCCTATACAGTTTTCTTGTATCAACAGTTTCACCAAAGAAACAAACCACTCTTACCCCCCACATCTAACACCTCCGCAACAAACATTCGAGTCACAACTTCCAAAGCAACTTACAACATCAGGCACAAAAAGCTATACCCCACCGATCAACGTGAACAAGCTCGACTAACATGGTCATACGATCCACCTACTTAATAAGTATCATACGTTATTCAAGCCTCATATGGTCAGCAGACCCACAGTTTCAACAAGAATTAGCTCCAGCCACAGGAAACTACATCTTACGAGCCATATGAGGGCAATCCCTCCTCAAGTGCTCCCGTGAACCACACGTCCAACAGTACTACAGCCTCGCCTCAACCCAGGCGATACTCTTAAAACATGACGATTCGTACTCTGGCTACCACTAAACTAGAGTTCACAACTCACTTACTAGCGCATGAACCTCTCGCACGAGCTATTAAACTCAGGTTCCACTAAAATACCACGCATGTGTTACCAACACGTCGAAAATAATGTAGCCAGTAAATCAACAATTATGGCTTATCAACAGGCATCAATCCATAGAGGTGCCAACACAACGATGTCTCATATCCACCTCCAATCCATGAGCACACATGTTCAACTAAATAATTTGTACCTTAACTCAACCACAACTTAAGATTTTCGAACCCAAACCATAGATTCACATTTCTCAAGGTCCAAGTATCCAACCCCCAGATACTTCTCCTTTAAAATAGTTCAAAAGAACTCTAAGAACACAACATCAGGTTCTATGCCCACAATAACAGTGGTCGACCAACTAAACATATCTCTATATAACCAGGATACAACCGATCTTTACACTATGGGCATCACTACACTGCATTTATTCCACAATCTTATTCATACAAGTCATCAATTCCCTGGATACCTCTGGTGCCAACCTTCAAGCTCAACTTCTACTCGACTTGCATAAGCGCTAACCACAGCTCACAAACACACACCATCTAGTGCAGTCAAATGCACCTTAGCATTAACAGCTTCACAAGCTCTAAACATTGCCTATAAATATGGCTCCATTTAATCCTACAGATACCCAACAAACATAAGTTGTACTTACATCGAGGTGTCTAGCCCCCAGGAGACTTTACACACTCCTATTTTCCTTGCCCAAAAGCAACAACAATCATACCAAATCGCTACTCTCTCCTCGGTCTATTGTACTATTATTTAATGCATGATAACAACTTATAAAACAAGCAAAACAAATTGCTCAGCCCAGCTCCAAGCAAGGATCCAGGACTTTGATTTCAACTTAAAACATTTCACTAGGTAATAAGGCAATGGGTATCCCAATTTCCCCCCAGCATAGCACAAAGCTTACTACATGCATATCCCAACAATCATGAAACACAAGCATCAAGATTCAGCCCAATCAAACATAATAACAACTTGTATTCGTGTTCAAACTTCATATAAATCACATCACTATCATATACTTAAGCTTAACATGCTTTAACATCCACCGATCAAAGCAAACATCAACCCAACATACATGATTACAATAACGTCACTTACCAACAACTTACCATCATCCCAACCTTTCGTAACCTGGCTCTAATACCACCAAATGTAACCCCCTCGACCTGGCCTGCCCGATAGACCGAACCGATTAGATCACATGCAGAATACTGAAGTAAATCAGAAAGGTTCACCTCAATAAACGACCATTGTTTTTCTTTTAGACTTGTCTAGATGCAATTTAGGTTCCTAGGTGTTCGTACACAAGCAACGGATAGGACATCGACATAATTGTCAATTCATTAGAACCAATTAAGGAATCATTACCATTTTGTAAATTTGACAATTTACAAGGGCTTTCACCAAATTCAAGTTACCAATCTTCAATTAGATTCATTACATACTTCCCTGTTAAATTTCAGCTCAAAAAGACATTTACAACCCATTCAATTGCATGCAAGGAAAGCAGGGACCAAAATGCAAGAAACAGAACTTAGAACAATTCAAATACAGGTCCAACAGTCAAGTATTTCGGAACAGAATGCCCCGTATCAGAACGGCCGTTTCGAAACATGGCTGACCGTTACAATACACGGGTTCTTTTCGAAACCCTAGAAACACGTTTCAGTATGATGGTTCACAGAAGCAAAAAGTTCCGAAATGAGCCTCACCGTTCCAAAACACCAAGGCCATTACAGGCCACTGTTCTGAAATAGGTAAGGGCGTTCCGAAACGCATGGGCCTGTAACTTTCCAAAAATACTGGTTATAATCAACTTTTACCCTCCGGAATCATCCCGACACCTGCCCTAGCATACATACAACTTAAATACACATCAATGACCACATATACGAAGCACAAGCATCAACATAGCATCACACTCACAAGCTACGGCACTAAAGGCATGCTTCCTAGACGTTAAAAGCACAAAAAGGCCAAATTGCATATTCAAGCATTAACCAAAGCTTAAAGGTCATTCACACAACTAAATACGCATACCAAACATGCACAAACACGGAAAACACCAAACCAACAACATTCAAAGCATTGGACACCCCATTGCCTTTATTACACTAGTCCAAAACCAAAGCTTACCTTCAATCAAAGTCTTCCACTGATCCCATTGCAAGTGTTGCCTCAAAGCTTAAATTGACTGAATTGACGAACAATGAGAGCATAAGTATACAAGATTAGTGAGGATTGCTCAATCCAAAAATATCATCAATGCACAAAAACATTTTCCACTCTTTTCAAAACCATCAAGCTTCCTTTTACAAAACATGCACTTTAACCTCAAAATTAGCGTAATAAACATCATGTAACATGATACATATAAGTCCAGCAATTAAACCATTCCAACTCATAATACAATACTTCCAAGTATAATCACCTTTATGCATAAGCTTAAACAAAAACATGCATCTTTAAAATTATGCATTAACAACATTTTCCACAATGTTTCATTTCTTTATATTGGCTCTCAAGTGATCAAAAACAATCTAAAAAACA
This sequence comes from Hibiscus tridactylites, assembly GCA_958450335.1. Classification (NCBI taxonomy): domain Eukaryota; kingdom Viridiplantae; phylum Streptophyta; class Magnoliopsida; order Malvales; family Malvaceae; genus Hibiscus; species Hibiscus tridactylites. The sequence goes on from OY288290.1 coordinate 29,864,974, forward strand.
TATATCGTATACACAGATTATCAAGGGTTGTCCCACACCTTCATACACTCTACCGGCTTTACAAGGCTCACACACGAGAGTGACCCGAGAGCTATAATCCACTAACGAGAGACGAGACACACACAAGTTTCGGTAGATGTATTCGATACAATCACAATCCCTCAAAACCACTCATCGGTAGATGTATAATCCACTAACGAGATACATGACACACACAAGTTTCGCACCCGAGAGCTACCCTCAACTGTTGCAACCTTAAACAATCCTCAATCGTTAGAGTACTTGGATGGAGTATTCGGTACAATCACAACACCTCAACATCCAAGGCGACTTGTTTATAGTGCACTCACTGGCTAACTATATTCGATTTCATTTATAAAACATTTTAGACAACATCACTTGCCAATATAATCCATATCACATGCACACCTCACTGATTTTTCAAATCATTCATGATAAGCCATAAATCAAGCATTAAACCATGCTTCAAACCTCATGCATCGACATATGCATACAAGGATCACTTACCTAGTGCATCCTTAAATCACATGGCATCATCAACCTAATTTCACATATTCAAAACATGCTTTAAAATTGTAGGTAAATACAATTAAAACCAAGTGCATTCAAAATTCACAATAGCACAATCCGAGAGAGAGTTTCACTTTACTTACATCCGAACTTAGTAAAGCGTTTCAAGATGTTACTAAGTTCACCAAACCTTTTATAAAACGTTCCCACGCTGGAAAACCAAGTTCCACTCACCGACTTGCGAAACCACGCTTGCGACACAACTACCGATTTTTCGAAGCCTCCAAAAACACTTCGATTGCTTCCAGATTACTATCCCATGTTTTTAACACATCAAAACAGAGGTTCAATCCATTAAAATGCATCAAAAACTGCAGCGCACACAAGAAATCCAGCACCCTGCTCTATAGCATCAAAACACCCATCTGAAACAACCGAAACCTCAATTGATTGACCTCAAACCTCAGCCCAGCCATTACCCAACTCATCCAACACATTTTAAGCATTAATCAACATCCAAAAACAACATAAAACTAACCTTACACCTCTAGCAGCTCGAATTCCTCAAGAACACCTCAAAAACTCACCAAAAACACTTCAAAAACTAAGGATATCAAGAATTTCGGGATCTATATGATTAAGACTCCACTTCAACACTAAAGACCTTTCAAAACTCATTTAGAAACAATCTCAAACCAGCCATTTAAATCAAACTCCGAAAATCACCTTAAAATCTATTTTTCAATCAAGATTTCTAGAGTTTAACAATCCAACAACAAAATCTCAATCGAAACCAATATTAAAGACTAAAATATCTTTGGAATTTCATTAAAGAACTTAGATTAGAGGGATAGCATGAAAATTACCACCAATCCTTGCTTCTCCTTCAATTTGGCAAGATTTGCTTGAATAAACTTGAAGGTAAATGGAAGAAATCAATAAGCAAAAGCTAGAACTCAAATAAGGATTTGAGAGTGAAGAAAATCTAGAGATTTGAGAGAAAATGAGAAGTGTTTGGCTGAAGTGAAAGAGAGAAATGAAAATGATCGTGAATTTTTTTAACCGATTAACTATCTTTTTAATTAAACCAAATTAAAGCCTTTTTAATTTTTAATCACATTTAAAACACTTGCCAAACTAGGGAAAAGGCATAATTGCCAAGTAGCTCCCTAAAGATTATATGATTTTTTACTCTTCTTGAAAAACACACTTTTCCAACTTTTAAATCTTTATATTTTGGTCACCACCCATAATGTACACTTTAGAAAAACCTGTTTTGCAAAATTGATTTGATCGGCCTCTTAAACACCATTTTAGAAGATTTTAGGAATTTTTATCATATTTGTATCCCATCCCGAACCTTGATTTCCCTAAACCACCCTTTTAACGGATCGAACAACCGTCAACAGTTCCACTAACCCAACCCGACTTGCCAAAACATCTAAGCCCAAAACCGGGGCGTTACATCAGCCTAACAAAGAGGCGTTCTACACCTTCTCCCATACAAAGCCTCATACGGAGCCATTTGTATGCTCACTTGAAAACTATTATTATAGGCAAACTCAACCAAAGACAAATGCTTTTCCCAAGAGCCTTGGAAATCTATCACACAACATCGAAACATATCCTCCAGCACCTTGATAACTCGATATGATTGTCCATCAGTCTGAGGATGATATGAAGTGTTGAAATTCAAACGTGTACCCAACGCATGGTGTAAACATTCTTGTTGTAAACCTTGGATCTCTATCCAACATTATGGATTTAGGCAAACCATGCAAATGCACAATCTCATCAATATTGTAACCCCCTTAACCCAGCCCAGACGGTTGAACCGAATTAAGAAGTTTACACGGGGAAAACCAAAGTCAACCCGAAAGTCAACCTTGATTAACGACCCTTTTTTTTCTTTTTAATCTTATCTAGATGCACATTAACCCTAGATATGTTCACAAGAACAACATACTCAAAGATCAAAACCAACGGAGAACATTCAAGGACTCAATTGCACAAAACATGACTTTAGGGACCAAATTGTAAATTCTGAAAATTATAAGGACTTAACCCAAATTTAAGTTACCAATATGAAATTAATCATCTTTCATGCTTCTCTGCAAAATTTCAGCTCAAACGGACTCCTCAAACTCATTCAATTGCATTTACAAAGTTCAGGACCAAAACGCAAGGTTTTCAAAACATTTAACCAACAATTTCAGTGCCCAACGGTCGGGTGTTTCGGAACAGGGATGAACCGTTCCGAAACGCGGGACCGTTCCGAAACCAGTTCCGGAACAGAACCTGGCAGTGGAAAAACCGTTCCGGAACAGTTCAACCCGTTTCGGAACGCCTATGCCAATTCAGGCCCCCGTTCCGATACGGTAGCTCCTGTTCCGAAACAGGCTGCCTAGATTGCAGAAATTTTGCTGGTTTATCACACATTTGGCCCGTCAAACATGCTCCAAATGCAACCAAATCATACCAGCAAGTCATTCAACACTCAAGGGACATAATTGCATCAAAAACTAGATACAAAACCACCCTAGGTGCACCAACCCATTCAACACATTCAACACCCATTCATGCTTTTAAAACAAGAAGCATTTCATATCAACTTAGGAATAAGAAGATCCAAAGGTGCAAGCATTAAACCACATAGTTCTAAAACATAAACCAAACTTGTCCAACATACACAATCTCATTAAATATCAACATAAGAGATTCTCCCCCATTGCCTTTATTATCTATAGCTATTAACCGATACATACATCTCAAGTGGAGCTTTCCTTGGATCCCTTGCTTCTCGCTGTTCCAACTTCAATTATCTGCATTGATGGACAAAAAGGAGCGTAAGCACATAATGCTTAGTAAGGAATGCTCAAAACCAAAACACCATCAATGCAGCGAATCATAAAACCACTTTAAAAAGCAAACACGATTCAATAAACCAAAGCAATGTTTGAAAACCCTTTTCAACAACATGCTCAAAATCATGCATTGCTCAAACATGAAAATCAACCCTTAGCTTAGAAAGCTAAGTAACCCTTTTCAAAGCATAAACTTGCAAAACCAACATTTTAACCATTCCATGCATGAACATCACATGCAAGGTTAAATACAAGAACCTTGGAAAACACTTCCTCTTTACATCATACTTTTCTCACACATTGAAAGTCATTACAAAGCAAGAAACCTTTGGAAACCACTTACTTCCTCAATTAATCACATGCATTAAGCAAATGCAACACATGAACCACAAACTCAACATTTACATTACATGCCTTTAACAAGCCTTCTCAAGACTTCAATGCACTAAAGAGGTTTCATGCACACATGCATCATTCTCAATAGATTATAAACACTTGTACATGCTAACAAGTAATACATGCATTTATAAAGCATTACACACTTCTCATGTAACCATGCATCATTTCAAGCATCTCATGCTTCATTACATTCAAGACCATTATATTGGCTTCCAAGTGATAAACCATATCCACTTTTCAACTCAACATCCAATTGGATACGCGGATCACAAGCGTTGTCCCCACGCTTCATACACACTACCAATCTCAAGGTCTCCCAAATGGAATTTTAACCACCATTTGACCTTACCATACCCAAGGTCCCCATATGGAATTTTAACCACCATATGACCTTAACATTCACAAGATCCTCATATGGAATTTTAACCACCATATGACCTTAACATGCACAAGGTCCCCATATGGAATTTTAACCACCATATGACCTTTGCATCACCCATTGGTAGTTGTATAACATCACTAACGAGATCCGGGACATACTTCACAAGATCCACACATGGACTTTACACCACCATTGTGATCTTAACAAGCACAAGGTCCTCAAACGGAATTTTAACCACCATTATAACCTTTTCTTACACAAGGTCCTCAAATGGAATTTCAACCACCATTATGACCTTAACACAAGACCCACCCATGGAATTTTAACCACCATGGTGTTCTTAACCATCTCGTTAGTGTACTTGGATGGAGTTACCGGTTCACTCACAACAACTCCACATCCAAGGCGACTTTATTCACGGTGCACCCAATCCTATAGCCGGCTAACTATATCCGATTAAAGTAACCAAGAACCACTTACATCACTTGCCAATATAACTTTCTTACCACATTAATCCAATGTTTTACAAGCATAGCCAAAATGCCAAAACCACCATTTACCAACATCAATCCACTGTTTTTGAAGCATTAAACAAAGCCATTAAACAACATGCAACACTATGCATCAATTCCACAATTTCAATGTACAAACCAAGGAACTCTTACCTTGAGCATCCTTCACTCATGGCTTTCAAAACCAGCATTAAACCATGCTATAAAATGCTTTCAAAACAGAATTTAAAACATGCAAACCACATGCATTGCATCCAACAATCACAAGTGCTTTTAAAAACCATTTCACAACACATTCAAGAGAGAAATTCCATTTACTTACTCTTGAGCTTAGCTAAGTTGTTTAGACTTAAACTAAGCTCCCAAAACCTTCAAACCTTGGTTTTAAAGCCGAAAACCCAACTTCACTAACTGATACACAAAACAAGGCTAGCCAACAAGCCTTCCAAGCATCTGAAACCTTCAACGCCACCTCTAATGCTCACGGATCATTCTCCCCTGTTTCAAGCACATAACAACAGAGTATTAATGCATCATCATGCATTAGAAACACCAGCAACACAACTAAACTCGCTGCTCTTAGCAAATCCAACATTTCGGCTACCAAACACAACCGAAATCACCTCCAAACACATCCAAAACTTAACCCAGCCAAGATCCGTCACTTCTAACCATTTATAAACATCAATTAACATCCAAAATGATCCCAACCACGTCCTTATACCTCCATCAATAACAGATCATCAAAAACACTCCAAAAACAACCAAAAACTCAAGCAAAACTTAGGAAAATCAACCTATCCGGGATTGCATTGATTAAACCTCAACTTCTCATCAATTATACATTCATTTAACATCAAAAAGACATCTCAAAACAATGCCCAATCAGATCATACGAAAATTCATCAAAATTAACCAAATCTTGCATTTTAAAGCCAAGATCAAGAATACCTTTGGAAAACCTTTATCAAAACACAATTCAAGGATTGAGAACTTGGGAATTTCAGTAAAGAACTGAGAATTTAGAGGAGAAGGACGTTCATACCTCTAAACTTGAGTTTCTCCCTTTTTGGAACCAAGATTCTTGAAAATCCAAATAGCAAATGCAAAGGTTTTGTTGAAGAGATGATTAGAGATCAAAAGAGAATTGAAATGTGTTATTTAGATGACAAAATCAGAGGGAAAAGCTCTGGAGAAATGTGTTTGGTTTGAGAGAAAAGATGAGAGAAAATGAAAATGGAAAATGTGGAAAAGTTAGTTGGAAACTTAGGAAAATATCTTCCCTCTCTTTTCCCTTATTTTAAAACCATTAATTAATCATTTAATATTTAAGAAAAATCTGGAGAAACTCCCATTGGGTAAATAGCTCCTTAAAGATTCAAAGTTTCAATCCTTTTTAAAACAGTCACCCAGTTTTCAAAAATTACATTTTGGTCACTAACCCAAAATGTCACACTTCCAAACCTCATTCTGTAAAATTGATTTCACCTTTCCCTTATATATAATAAAAGAGGATTTTAAGACATTTTTCCATATTTTTAATGCAACCCGAACTAGGCTTTCCTAAAAATCACCTTATATATTCGAACCGCACTCTGACCGGCCCGGTCCAAACCCAAAACTTCTAAGCCCAAAATTGGGGCGTTACAAATATACAACCCCGTTAACTTATCAAACGTATATGTAGTATGCACATCAAAGAAATGTTCACACTTCATAAGATGATCCATAATCACCCATACGAAGTTCTTCTTAGATGGTGACAAAGGCAGACCAGATACAAAAACCATCATAATCCTTTCCCATTTCTACTATGGTATCCTCAAAGGTTGTAACAGACAAGAAGGAAATTGATGCTCAACTTTCACGCACTGGCAAACCATACACTTGCTTACAAAGTCAGCAACATCCTTTTTCAACCCAACCCAATAGTACTCATCCTTCAAACCACGATACATCTTAGTAATACCAAGGTGCATAGCAAAAGGAATGCTATGAGCTTCAGTCCAAAATAGTGCGCCTCACTCAACCTCTTCCAGCACAACTATTTGACTTTTGAAACATAGAACTCCATAATCATTGAAACAAAAATCCGTTGCATTACAAACAGTTGTATCTTGAACATGAGGCACCAACGAATCATCAAGCAACTGCTTCTCCTTGATCAATTGAATAAAGGAATGTTTCACCTGCAACTTTGTTATCAACCCACCATCACACGATAAACTCAACCGAGCATACACCGTTCTCAGCTCAATAACTACCTTCATACTCAATGCATCAGCCACAACATTGTCTTTCCCGGATGATACTCAATTGTCATATCGTAATCCTTAAGCAACTCCAACCCCTTCGTTGCCTAAGATTCAACTTCTTTTGAGACATGAGGTACTTAAAACTCTTATGGTCGGTGTAAACCACACACCTTTCACCATAAAGATAGTGTCTCCAAATTTTCAAAGCAAACACCACCGCAGCAAGCTCTAGATCATGAGTAGGATAGTTGCGCTCATGCATCTTCAATTGTCTAGACGCATAAGCTACAACCTTCCCACCTTGAATCAACACGCAACCCAAACCAACATATGATGCATCACTATAGACTACAAACTCCTTACCCGATTCTGGTTGAATCAAGACAGAAGCCTGCGTGAAAGCTTCCTTCAACTTCTCGAAAGCTTGTTGCCTAACATCCGTCCACTCAAAGCGAACATTCTTTTGCAACAACTTGGTCAAAGGTGCAGCAATCTTAGAAAAAACCTTCAACAAACCTTAAATAATATCCAACCAACCCAAGGAAACTTCGTACCTCCGTCACCGGTTTAGGCGTTTTTCAACTCATCATCGTCTCGACCTTGTGTGGATCAAGCCAAATACCTTCGGCTGACACCACTTGTTTTAGAAAAAGCACCTCCTGAGCCAAAACTCACACTTGCTCAGATTAGCATAAAGCTGATTCTTCAACAACACTTGTAACACAATTCTCAAATGCTTATCATGATCTTCCTTAGTATGCGAGTACACGAGAATATCATCGATAAACAATGCCACGAACTGATCTAGAAACTCTTGGAACACCCTATTCATCATATCCATGAATGTAGCCGGTGCATTTGTCAACCAAAATGACATCACCAAAAACTCATAATGGTCATACGTTGTCCGAAAAGCTGTCTTAGGTACATCCACATCCTTATCCTTCGAAAAAGGGTACTTATTCTTAATCGTCAACTTGTTTAGTTGCCGATAATTGATGCACATACGCATCATACCATCCTTCTTCTTCATGAATAAGACCGACGCACACCAAGGTGAAACACTTGGCCTTACGACCCCTCGATCAAGCAACTCCTAAAGTTGCGTCTTCAACTCCTTAGGTGCCATGTGATAAGGAGAAATAGACACAAAAGTCGTATTCTCATACAACTAAATGCCAAACTCAACTTCCTTGCTTGGTGGCAACCCAGGCAACTCTTCTAGAAAAACATCCAGAGCCTCACATATTGTTCGTATGTCTTGCACTTGCACTTTATTCTTACCAGGATTCATCACATATGCCAAGAAAACTTCGCAACCCAACTCCATCATCTGACTCGCTTGAGGAGCTAAAATTACACTGGATAAGAACTTCACGTTCTCGCCTACGACTACTACCTCGTAATCATACCAGATCGCTACTCTCTCCTCGGTCTATTGTGCTATTATTTAATGCATAATAACAACTTACAATTCAAGGAAAACAAATTGCTCAGGCCCGCTCCAAGCAAGGATCCAAGACTTTGATTTCAACTTAAAACATTTCACTAGGTAATAAGGCAATGGGTATCCCAATTTTCCCCCAGCATAGCACAAAGCTTACTACATGCATATCCCAACAATCATGCAACTCAAGCAACAAGATTCAGCCCAACCAAACATCATAACAACTTGTATTCATGTTCAAACTTCATATAAATCACATCACTATCATATACTTAAGCTTAACATGATTTAACACCCACCGATCAAAGCAAACATCAACCCAACCTACATGATTACAATAACTCACTTACCAACAACTTACCATCATCCCAACCTTTCGTAACCTGGCTCTGCTACCACCAAATGTATCCCCCCCAAACCCGGCATGGCCGATAGACCGGACCGAACGGATCATACGGGGAATATTGAAGTAAATCGGAAAGGTTCACCTCAATACACGACCATTTTTTCTTTTAGACTTGTCTAGATGCAATTTAGGTTCCTAGGTGTTCGTACACAAGCAGCGGATAGGACATCGACATAATTGCCAATTAAGTATTCAGGACCATTTTGTAAATTTGACAATTTACAAGGGGTTTCACCAAATTCAAGTTACCAATATTCAATTAGATTCATTACACACTTCCCGATGAAATTTCAGCTCAAAAAGACATTTACAACCCATTCAATTGCATGCAAGTAAAGTAGGGACCGAAATGCAAGAAACAGAACTCAGAACAATTCAAATACAAGTCCAACAGACAAGTATTTCGGAACAAAATGCCACGTATCGGAACAAGCGTTTCTAAACATGGTTGGCTGTTACGATACGCGGGTTCATTTCGAAACCATTGAGACATGTTCCAGTATGATGGTTCACAGACGCAAAATGTTCTGAAACGAGACTCATCGTTCCAAAACACCAAGGCCATTGCAGGCCACTGTTTCGAAACAGGTAAGGGCGTTCCGAAACGCATGGGCCTACAACTTTCCAAAATACTGGTTTTAATCAACTTTTACACTCCGGAATCATCCCGACACCTGACCTAGCATTCATACAACTTAAATACACATCAATGACCACATATGCGAAGCACAAGCATCAACATAGTATCACACTCGCAAGCTACGACACTGAAGGCATGCTTCCTAGACGTTAAAAGCATCAAATGGCCAAATTGCATATTCAAGCATAAACCAAAGCTTAAAGGTCATTCACACAACTAAATACACATATCAAACATGCACCAAACACAGAAAACACCAAACCAACAACATTCAAAGCATTGGACACCCCACTGCCTAGACGCATAAGCTACAACCTTCCCATGTTGCATCAACACGCAACCCAAACCAACATATGATGCATCACTATAGACTACAAACTCCTTACTTGATTCTTGTTGAATCAAGACAGAAGCCTGCGTGAAAGCTTCCGTCAACTTCTTGAAAGCTTGTTGCCTAACATCCGTCCACTCAAAGCGAACATTCTTTTGCAACAACTTGGTCAAAGGTGCAACAATCTTAGAAAAAAACCTTCAACAAACCTTCGATAATATCCAACCAACCCAAGGAATCTTTGCACCTCCGTCACCAGTTTAGGCGTTTTTCAACTCATCATTGCCTCGACCTTGTGTGGATCAAGCCGAATAGCTTCGGCTGACACCACATGTCCAAGAAAAAGCACCTCCCTAAGCCAAAACTCACACTTGCTCAGCTTAGCATAAACCTGATTCTCCAACAACACTTGTAACACAATTCTCAAATGCTTATCATGATCTTCCTTGGTATGTGAGTACACGAGAATATCATCGATAAACACTACCACGAACTGATCTAGAAACTCTTGGAACACCCTATTCATCATATCCATGAATGTAGCCAGTGCATTTGTCAACCCAAACGGCATCACCAAAAAACGCATAATGGCCATAGGTAGTCTAAAAAGCTATCTTTGGTACATACACATTCTTAATCGTCAACTTGTTCTATTGCCGATAATTTATGCACATACGCATCGTACCATCCTTATTCTTCATGAATAAGACCGGCGCACCCCAAGGTGAAACACTTGGCCTTATGACCCCTCGATCAAGCAACTCCTGAAGTTGCGTCTTCAACTCCTTAGGTGCCATGCAATAAGGAGAAATGGACACGGAAGTCGTATTCTCATACAACTCAATGCCAAACTCAACTTCCCTGCTTGGTGGCAACCCAGGAAACTCTTCCAGAAAACACCCAGAGCCTCACATATGGTTCGTTTGTCTTGCACACGCACTTACTTCGTACCAGGATTCATCACATACGCCATGAAAGCTTCGCAACTCAACTCCATCACCCGACTCTCTTGAAGAGCCAAAATTACACTAGATAAGAACTTCACGTTCTCGCCTACGATTACTACCTCGTAATCATCTGCAAGTTTCAAGGTAAGTCGCTTAACATCAAAATCAACTACAACTCGATGCTCAACCCACCAGTACATACCAAGAATCACATCAAAACCATAAAAAGGCAATTCCATCAAATCAACTAAAAACACATGGCCTTGAACAGACAGAGGGCATCTCCTATACAATTTTCTTGTAACAATAGTTTCACCAAAGAAACTAACTACTCACACTCCCACATCTAACACTTCTGAAACAAACGTTCAAGCCAAAACTTCCAAAGCTATTAGAAACAATAGGCGCAAAAAAGTTATACCCCACCCATCAAATGTTGACAAGCTCGCCTCACCAGGTCATACGATCCACCTACTTCAAAGGTATCAAACGCTACTCAAGCTTTGACACATTGACTCCACAATCTTTGTTCAACATTACTACAACCTCGCCCCAACCCAGGAGATACCCTTTTAGCATGACCATTCTTATACTGGCTACTATCAAACTAGAGTTCACAACTCACTTTCTAGAGCTAGAACCTCTCGCACGAACTATTACACCCATGTTCAGCTCAAATACCTCGTATGTGTTACCAACACGTTGAGAACACTATAGCCAATAAATCAACATCTATGGTTTAACATCATGCACCAATCCATCAAAGTGCCAACACATCAATGTCTCACATCCAATTCCAATCCAGGAGCATTCCTGCTCACTAAACAATATGTACCTTAATTCAACTACAACTTACAATTTTGAACCCAAACTACAAATTCACATTTCTCGTCACCCAAGTATCTAACTCTCAGATACTTCTCCTTTAGAACAGTTCAAAAGAACTCTCAGATACAACTCATATTTACACTATGGGCATCACTACATTCCATTTGTTCCATAATCTCATTCATACAGGTCATCCACTCCATGGATACCTCCGGTGGAATGCCCATCACCGTACTCACAACGACTAGCAAATATAAGATTTCGGTTCAATGCCCATCACCGTACTCATCTTTAATGGAATCTAACATCACTAAGGCCACACGCAAATTTTACCATTATAGTGCCCTCTCATATTGATCGACCAATTATATCCGGTAATAAAAATCTCATCAGGTGTCAATATACCCATCAAGACCAACACTTACCCACTGATTTGCAAGGCCAAAGCATAAGATTTACCATCCCATTTTCATACACATTTCTATACTTAGCATGTACTCAACAACATATAACTCTTCGTAACACAAACCAAAACATGGGATTACATAATTCATCATCTTAACATCTCAGCACATGAAAACAACAAAGTTCGGCATTTGCATCAAGATATATTTAGGCTCAACAAAATCAAGGTAAAAAGCCGAAAACAAAGGCGAAAACAACCAAACATACTCTCGAGCTTAGATTGGCTTTTCAAGCTCAACCTAAACCCTCAAAATCTTGTCCTTAACCATGCTAAGGCTTTATAAAATAGTTCCACTCACCAGCACTACACAAATGCTAGCCAAACACCACAATTGAGCTTTCAGATTGTTCGATATCACGTCCGAAGTTCCCAAATCAGTTTCCCTTGCTTCTAATCAATTCAAACAGAGTATTAGAGTGATTTCAAGCCTGTAAACTTTTTGCAACTCAGAAACCCATCATGTAGCAACAATCGCTCATCAATTCATATACGAAAACAACCGAAAACATCAATAAACCAACTCTAAACGAACTCTAGCTAAAATCCAGCAAGATTATCATAAAAACACATCTATTAACAACTAAAAATATCAACCCAAAGGCAAGAAACCATCAGCCACTGATTCTTCGCAAAACCAATCCAAAAACTCAAAAACTTCAACCTTAAACACTACCAACTCAACTAGTTTCGAGTTTTATATTTTGAAACCATCATTTCAACATTGTTTAATAGTAAATCATAGTTTACAACACACATAAACCCAGGAATAACATGGCCCAACGAAAATCCCATCAATCACCTCTTTTTCAAATAAAAGCATTAGGAACCAAGAAGAAACAATTGGGTTTTGGAAAGATTTCATTCATAACAAGTTTGATAAAGAGAAAATCAAAGGAAAGTAGAGATTACCTTTGTATTCTTGAATGGAGAAGTTGTTTGGATGAAGGGAAAATGGATAAGAACTTATGTGAGAAAATAACACGATATTTGTTTAAAGATGATAGCAATTTCCTCCAAAAATCTATTTTTATTATTTAAAATCCTTTTAAAATTACTTTTACCAAACCAATATTCGCCTAAAATAAATTTTACCCCTTTTTTCATCATTTAAAGCCTTTAAAGTCATTTATTTAAAAAAATCCTGAAACTAGCCTAAACCGAACCACTAACCTGAACCAGTCTTAAACCAAACCACGTTATTTGTCGAACCCTAAACTTGGGGCATTACAAGTTCTGATTAGGCGCCTTGGCCTTGGACATTGGCTCTGCAGCCTTTCATTTACCCTTCTTCTTGGACACTGTGGTTGTGAGTTGCCTCTAAATGGCAAGATTGATATTTGTTCTTTTGCTCCCTTGGAAATAGTCTGAATTAAGCTGTGGCACACAATGTTGCATGCAAATAGTAGAGATTATTGATGGAAAAAGTAAACAACCAGTGCCTTTACAAGTGCATTTATAAGTCTCATCTATAATGATACGACCGAAGTTGATCTTGCTTCTTATGATGATTGAATGCAATAAGGCCATCCTCTCCTATGAAAAAGTCTCATTATGGGTGGTCGACATAAGATTTACTTTCAAGAAGTGGTTCCACTCCTTTGGTTGTGGCTTTAGTGCCAGTCGTTTCACCGTCCGGTGGCCTTTTGATGACATGTTCCATATGGTGTAAGGCTCACATAAATCTCTCAACATTAATTGCCTCTTGGCATCATCCAATGAATCGACAAAATTAGGGTGCTCTTCCCCTGCACCATCCAATGCAAACATAGTATTAATATACCCCTCATCAAATCTAACACACGTACCTCACACAAACAAGAAAGGTGAATCTTTGGTCGTGAGGTGGCCATAAAACTCGCGAACCATGTTGGAATGGACGTCCCCTGATTGTTGGCAAAACCTCTCCCACTTGTGCTTTGTGACCACCACGACGAACTCCGATGAATAACCCAAGCTAGGTTCGTTTTTGAACTCAAAATTCTTCTCATAAAAAAACATTCGTGCAAAAAAGTTCTCCTCGTACTTCTTTTGAATTTCTTCATTAAAGATGATCTTGAATGGTGTTGAAGAAGATGCCATATAGAAACTTTTGTAGAAATTGGTAAAATTTCTAGAAAAGAAAAGTTGGATTCTTGCTTTCTTGCCGAGGAAGATGAAAAGAGAGTGTAAAATTCTAGCTAAGGCAAAGGTTGGGGTTTAAGTAGAGGGAAAAAGAAACGGTTGAGTGTTTTAATGGGGATGCTTTCCCAAAAATGAGTCTATATGGGGAGGTTCCAAAAGGAGTCTTAAAAGCGGTTTTGTAAGCCCAAAGGGAGTCATCTAGTCTTAAGGAACAATCCTTTTTTGTTGGGTTCACAGTATTCTCCAAGATGTTCTTAATTTTGAAATATTTGCTTGGCCATTTGTTTGGGAATGGTAGGCTGTGGCAATTCTTTGCTGGATCACGTACCAGCACAGAGCTTTAGAAATTAAATTACATTTAAAGTGTATAACTTCATCATGTATGATAGCTCTAGGGGCACCGAATCTAGTAAACATATACTTATGTAGGAATTTGGCAACATCCTTGGCATCGTTTGTTGGAAAAGCAACAGCTTCAATCTATTTTGAAACATAATCAGCGGTCACAAGGATATATAGGTTACCAAATGATGGGGGAAAGGGACCCATGAAGTCTATTCCCCGTACGTCAAACAGTTCTACTAGAATGACGTTTTTGAGTGGCAATTGATGTCTGTTGGAGATGTTACCCATCTGCTGGCATCGATCACATGCTTTAGAAATTTTATCGGCATCTTTGAACAACAATGGCCAAAAGAATCATGGCTGCGGCACTTTGGCCTCGGTTTTCATCCTAGCAAAATGGTCTCCATACGGTGTTGCGTGACATAATTGCAGTATGTTGTGTTGTTCATCTTCTGGAACACATTGACGTATCACTTGATCAACACACTGCTTAAACAAAATTGGCTCGTCCCAATAATGTAACGCCTCGATTTTGGGCCTAGATGTTAACCGGGAAGGTTAGATGGTTCGAGAGAACCGGGTTAGTCGATTCGAGCTAGTTTTGGGATTTAATTGATATTAAATGTTTTAATGAGGAATAAAATATGGAAAATGTTGGAAAATACCTAATTATTATAATTATAGTTTTGGTAAAGTCAATTTGAAAAAATAAATTCGGATTTAATGACATTTTGGCTAGTGACCAAAATGTAAAGTTTCAAAATTATTTTTTGTGACCATAATGTAAAAGGGTCAAAACTTTGAATCATTAAGGATCTATTTTACCAAATACTTTAATCAGAATTTCCCCTTGATTTAGGCTATTTTAAATGGTTTTAAAATGGATATTAATGGGAATTAAAATGGATTTAATTAAAAGGAGTTTATTTGATTAAAATTACTTTTATTACGTAACTACTTTTGCTCTCATTTTTCTCAGCATCCAAACTAAATTTTATACTCTAAATGGTCAGATAATAATTCTCTTGATTTCTCTTTTTGATTCTTCCCTTGATTCTTTGAATTTTTACATCAAACCATATTTGTTCTTGGAGATTTCACTCAAATCATGTCAATTAAGGGGAAACCCAACTATTAAATGTGATTTTCATTTCTCTCCTCTAATCAAAGGTTCTTTACTGAAATTCCCAAGTTCTTGACTCTTTTGATTTGTTTTCTAATGAGTTTTAATGTTTTAATTATGGAAATTGGTTAAAGCGAGGTATAATTGATGAGATTATGTGATTTTCGTATTGGATCTATTTTGTTGAGTTCTTGATCGATTATAAACATGATTTTGATGATAAATGTTGTTAATATGATGGTTTTAACATTAGAATCCCGAAACTATGGGAATCCTTAATTTTTTAGGTTGATAGTTATGTGTTTTTGAGGTGGTTTAATGTTTGCTGGAGATATACGGTTGATGTTAGGTTGCTTTTGGATGTTAATTGAAGGTAATTAATGGATTAAATCATTAGGTTTTGTTTGGGTTAAGTGTGGATGGTGTTTGATGTTGTTTTCGGTAGTTTTGGAGAAGTTTCAGCTTGTGTTTGAAGAGAATTGTTATGAATTGTTGTTGCTGGGTTGTGAATGCATTTTGATCCTCAAGCTTGCAGCATTGCTTCGGAAGCTTTGGACGAGTGATTCACATCGAAGAATAAGGATTTGTGTTGTCGGTGAATGAGAACGTGGAATTCAGCTTTGAAATGGTTTAAAGGTTATTTTGGGAGTTTATATTAAGCTTGAAACGCTGATTTAAACTCAAAAGTAAGTACGACAAGATTTCTCCTAGGTCTTGTTTTGGCGAAATTGATTTTAAGCACTTGTTTTTGAATTACATGGTACCTACTATTTAAGCATGTTTAAAGTACTATTTATACTTATTTTGATCATATATTGATAATGGATACATTTGGAAAATGATTCATGTAAGTATGAGGAATACTTGTTAATGCATGGTTAATAATGAATTATATTGGTAAGTGACGTGGTTTAAAATGTTATTGGATATAATTGGTCGGCGATATGATTGATAGTGCCGTAACGCCCTAGTTTTGTGCCTAGATGTTTTAGAGGTCGAATCGGGTCGGTCGAGAACGGTTCGAATCTTTAAGGGTGATTTAGGGAACACCTAGTTCAGGATGCTTTAAAAATATAGAAAATATCTAAAAAAAACCTCATTTATTATATAATTTGTTATGGTGAAAACAATTTTACAAAATGTGATTTGGAAATACTACATTTCGATGTAGTGACCAATTTGCAGTTTTTGCAAAAGTTGACTAGTGACTGTTTTGTAAAGGATTGAAACTTTGAATCTTTAAGGAGCTAATTTTACCAAATTGTTTTTATCAGATTTCTCTTTAATTTGGGTGTTTTAACAATGATTTAATAAAAAGAATTAAGAGAGAAATCCTATTTTGACTTTTCATAACTACTTTACGATCTTTTCTCTCTTTTCATTTTCTCTCAGCTTCCACTCAGCCAAACACAATTGCCTCACCAATTAGTCTCTGATTTTCATCTCTTTTGTTGAGATTTCATTCTCCTAAAGATTTCTAATCTTTAGCTCATCAAATCCTTTTGTTTTTACTTTGAATTTTCAAGAAAACTTGCCAAAATTGAGGAGAAATCAGCCATTAGAGGTAACCTTCGTCCTTCTCCTCTAATGATCAGTTCTTTGCTGAAATTCCCAAGTTCTCAATCCTTTGTTAATGATTTTTGAGTTGTTGTAATGTTAGAAGCATGAAATTATTGTAAAACTCAAGATTCTTGATGAGATCTTGATGATTTTCGTAACTCTTTGTTAGGCTCTATTTTGAGGTTGATTTCTAATGTATTTTAGATGGTAATTGATGTTAAGAATGATATTTTAACCAATGATTCCCGAATAGGTTTGGTTTCCTATGTTTTAGATGCTAGATTTGTGGTTTTTGGAGTGTTCTTGGTGTTATGTTGTTGCTGGAGATATGAGGACGTGTTTATGGTGATTTTTGGTGTGGATTGAGGTTTAGAAATGATTAGAATTGATAGATCTTGGCTAGGCTTTGATTTGGGAAAGTTTGGAGGTGATTTCGGTTAGTTTGGGTAGCCGAAATGATGCTTTTGAGTAGTGCAGCGAGTTTGAGTGAGTGGCTGGTGATTTCAATGCATGATAATGCATTAATCCTCTGCTCTTATATGTAATAAACATGGGAGACATCTTTAGATGCTTTCGGTGTTGATCTGAAGGTGCCAGAAGCCTAGATATCATTTCGGCAAGCAAGAGAAACGTAATCGGTGAGTGGAAATGCAATTTCCTACTTTGTAACGCTTTGGGCGTGGTCTTGGGAGCTTAGCGTAAGTTTGAAACACTTAGCTAAGCTCAAGAGTAAGTAGTTTGAATGTTCTCTCTTAGAAATGTGCTATATTTTGATGAAAATGCACTTGAGATAAATGCGGTTTGGTTTACTGTTTTTAAGCATGGTTTAATGCTGAATTTTAATGCCATTATGTTAAGGATGCACTAGGTAAGTGATCCTTGGTTTTCATGTGTTGGATGCATATGATGTTAAGCATGTTATGCTTGTAGATATGGCATTGTGGTTATGCTTGTAAAATAGTAGATTAATGTGGTTAAATGATTATATTGGCAAGTGATGTAAATGGTTTTTGATTACTTTAATTGAATATAGTTAGCCGGCTATAGGATTGGGTGCACCATGAATAAAGTCGCCTTGGATGTCGAGGGGTTGTGATTGTGTCGTGATCTCCATCCAAGTACCCTAATGATTGAGGTTAAGACCACAATGGTAGATTGTTTAGTCCCGTGTGCGAGTCTTGTGTATGTGTCACGTACTCTCGTTAGTGGAATTATACAACTACCGACGAGTGATGTTATGGGGTTGTTATTGTGCCATTAATCTCCATCATGGGTGTTGAGGGGTTGTGATTGTGCCATTAATCTCCACCTTGTGTAGTCCGGTAATATGTATGAAGCGTGTGGGACAACGCTTGTAATCCGAGTATCCGATTGTGTCTTATGTTGAAATAATTTATGGATTATCACTTGTGAGACAATGTAATGTAAATGTATAATGTTAAGCATGAGATGCTTGTAAATGATGCAAGGATGCATGAGATGATTGTTGAAGCATTAGCAAGGTTTATTTGCTGAATTAAATGTTGCATATGAGAATGTTTTAGGAAGTGCATTGATGTTCTTGAATGTACATGTTTTATGTAAAGGCATGAGGTTTGAAATGGTGGTTTGCCATTGGTGTGAAATGCATTGATGAATGTTGCATAGCGGTCCTCACTAAGCTTTGTGCTTACGCTCTTTTGTTTCATCAATGCAGAAAACTAGGCTTTCGAGGCAGCAAGTAAGCAAAAGGAATCCAAGCTTTTAACCTTGCAAAGTATGTGGCTTCATTTCGGTGCAATAAGAAGTAATGGGTGGGAATTATACTTTTGAATGGTTTAGGATGTTTCTCTTTACTTGGAGCATGTTTGGTGCTTTATTTTTGACTTGTAAATGGCCATTATGGTTTGTTTTGGATGTGAATGGCAATTTTTTCTTGTTATGGTTTTGGTGGACTAGGAAGCACGCCTTTAGTATCTATGTTTGCATGATGGATGCTAAGTTGTAGCTAATACCTCAAAATGATGATCTTTGGTATGTATCTATGTTGTATGCATGTTGTGGTATGTTTCGGGAATGTTTTGAATGGGAAAAGATGTGAAAAACCAGCAAAATCTACTGTTGCAGGGCAAGGCGTATCGGAACGCTCTTCTCTGTTTCGGAACAGAGGCCTGAAATGGCTAAGAGGTTTTGGAATGGGCATGAGCGCATCGAAACGGTTTTGCTACTTGAAAGGAGTGTTTCGATACAGGTCTCGGAACGCACCTGAGTATTGAAACGGTCAACTATGTTTCGAAACGGCCGTTCCGATACAGGGCCATCCGTATCGAAACGCCTGGCCGTTGAGTTTAAAATTTGAACTATTTTAGGTTTTTGTTTCTTACATTTTGGTCCCTGAGTTATGGTTGCTTTATTTAATGAGCTTGAATGATCCGTTTGAGATGGAAATTGACCTGAAGGCATGTTTCATGATTAGTTTGGGATTGGAAACATTAAAACTTGTTTAATCCTTATATTTATGGAAATTTACATTTTAGTCCCTAAAAGACGTTTTCATACAATTAAATCCCTGTTTGAGTTTCGTTCGCTGTGTCGTTTCCGCTGAAATGTTTTGCTAATCATATAGGCTAATATTGGGCATCTAGAGAAGATAAAAAGAAAAAAAAGTCGTTAATCAAGGTTGACTTTCGGGTTGACTTTGGTTTTCCCCGTGTAATCTTCTTAGTTCGAGTCAAGCGTCTAGGCCGGGCTAAGGGGGTTACAAGTGCACTATAAATAAGTTGCCTCAGGTGTTGAGGGGTTTATGTGTACCTAATACTCCACCATGAGTTCCCTAACGATTGAGGGGTTATATGATACAGAAAAATCTCGTTAGTGGATTATGCGTTTAACCGATGATTGGGGTTGTGATTGTACCCTGGTGTGAATGTAGCATAAATTTTGGTTTAGATGGCATGAAGTGTTGGGAGGACACTTGTTGAATCCATGTATATGATGTAATGTTTTAAAAAGTAGAATTTGGTTTATGATCACTTGAAAGCCAATATAATTTTTTATGTATCATGTGATAGATTATTGTTTTATAATATGAATTTATACATGTTTACTCTTTAAGCCTTGCATATGGTATGTTATGCATGAGAAAGCTTAAATTAATGGTTTGCAAATGAGATTTAGATATTTATCCATGATACATGTAGCATATGGTTTAATATGATGTTGTTTGGAAGTGTTAAGTGCATTGTTTTCAAAGGCACGATGTTTAAATGTTGTTTTATATGATTGATTCTAGGAAGCATGCCTCTAGATTCTTAGTTGAAGCATGTTGTGATGATATGATCATGTTTCCTTGATGTTTTCACATGGTATGATCTCTAGTTTAGCTAAGTTTATGTATATGAATGTTTGGATCCATTTTGGTATGAAAAACTAGCAAAATTTCTCATTACAGGTTTGGGTTTATTTATACGCGTGGCCCTGTACCGATATGGGTATGTGTTTCCTGGCTAGGTGTATCGATACACGGGAAGGCGTATCAATACATGTAAGTGTATTTTGGCAAGGGGTATCGATACACGGGAGGGTGTATTGGTATGGTTTTAAGCTATTGGAATCTAGGATTTTGAATATGTTATAGCGTACCGATACACTAACTCTTGTATCGATACGAGTAGTTGTTATTTCAATTAAAGTGTTATTTGAAGTTTTTGATTCTTTCATTTTGGTCTCAGATTCATGTGAATGCAATTGTATGACTTTGGATGACCATTTTGAGCTGAAATTTGGCAAGCAAGCATGCAATCTATCTAATTGAGGATTGGTAACCTAAAATTTGGCTAAGTCCTTGTGACTTTTCATGAATTACGTTTTGGTCCCTAAAATGCATATTTGTGCAACCGATTGCCTTTCTAATATCCATTTATTTTGAGATTTCATATGTTGCCAGCATGATCACCTTAGGTTAATAATTTTGATCTAGACAAGATAAAAGAAAAAAACATGTAATTCGAGTAATCTTTTCATGGGTTTGTTTCGGTAAACCCAATGTAGCTCGCTCAGTTCGGTCTGACAACTAGGTCGGGTTGAGGGGGTTACCAATAATATTGCCAAACATCTCAAATAAATCGTTTCCTGGCATTACTCGCCAAATCCGATGGAAAAATATTGCTTACCAGGTATTGACCATGTCAGCGTACCATGGCATAGAATCGACTGCAAGCAAATAGTCATCGGGGAATTCATCCCTTAAGACAATAGTTCTACCCTCATCAGGGTGATGCTCTAATCGTGATAAATGGTTAGCTACCAAGTTCCCACTCCCCTTCTTGTCTCAAATCTTGAGATCGAATTCTTGCAGCAAGAGTGTCCATCGGATTAGTCTGGGCTTGACATCCTTCTTTGCCAAGAGATATTTCAATGTCGAATGATCTGTGTACACTACAACTTTATTACCTACCAAGTAAGATTTGAACTTATCAAATGCAAAGACAACAACGAGAAATTCTTTCTTAGTTGTGGTGTAATTAAGACGGGCTCCATTTAGCATTCGGTCGGCATAATAAATGGTATGAAAATTTTTGCCACGCCCCTATCCCAACACAGCTCCAACGGAATAGTCGTTGGCATTGCACATGAGCTCGAATGGCTCTCTCCAGTCCGGTTCCAGGACTATAGGGGCATTAATCAGCCTTTCTTTAAATTTCTAAAACGCTTTTAAATAAACATCATCAAATGCAAAAGCGGTATTTTGTTCCAAAAAACAAGCATAATGGTTTAGAAATTTTTAAGAAATCTTTAATGAAACGTCGTTAAAAACCTAAATGTCCCAGAAAACTTACGATACCTTTTATGCTTGTAGAAGGTGGTAATTGTTTGATTACCTCAACTTTTTCTTTGTCAACTTCCAATCCTTTCTTGGTCACTTCGTGTCCGAGAACTATGCCTTCCTTCACCATAAAGTGGCATTTTTTCTAGTTCAGGACCAGGTTAGTCTCAGTACATCTCTGCAAAACAAGTTCCAAACTCTGGAGGCATTCCTCGAATGTTTTTTCCAAACACCAAGAAATCATCTGCTGCGAGTAAAATAGTCTATCGCAATGGTAGTGCAAGTATACACGACACAAGTAGTAAAGTGATACGAAGTATCGGATATCGTCTCCACAGGGATTGGGCTAATAGCTTCACCTTAATCACTGCACGAAGTAAAGAAAATAATTGAGGAAGTTGTCATGAAAATAGTAGAGTAAACACAAATAAATGAGTGAAAATATGAAGATAGAGAGAATGGGCTGGTATTGAATTGCTCAGTAGTGCAGGTATTGCAGTGTTTAGGAAATCCAGTTCTGTCGTCGCTCCCGTCGCGGCAGCACCTGTCGCGGCAGCAGTCCGTTGATCGTCGCGACAGCAAACTCTCAACTCAGTACTTTCAAGTTTGGCAAGAATCCCAGATCTGCCTTGGCCTATCCCTAGGTCCAAGTCTGTCGATGATCACGTCTTTGATAATACCTCCCGGCGTGAATCGAAGGATGAACACCGATGTGTATGAATTCTTCTTTAGCCACTTAACCTCGCCCTATCCCTAGGCACGAGATAGTTCAACTATAAACTAGAGAACTTGCTCTTATTTCTTTCGTATACTTAACTCTCCCGATGCTAAGTAAATAGATAACCTCACAATGCTCTCACGATGCTCTTGCAAGATATTAATAACCAAAATAAGAGAACTTGAAGTTTATTTTATTAAACTGAAAATTCCTAAAACAAAACAACCCTTGCAACTACTTTACAAATCAACTCATGGCCCTAGGGGGAATTTAGAACATGTCGGCGGCGGGTAAACGGCTAGGGGTTTTTGGTTATCGGTTATGGGGTATTGGATATGCCCTAGGTTAAAATACATGCCCTTATATAAGCTTTGGGCTCAAGTTGTCTAATTTAACAAGGATTACAACTTTAATTAAAAGTGTGATTCTAATAAAGACTAAATCTTCAAGGAATCTACTTTCCAGCCGTCCTCCTTGTTTCTTGGGATTTTCTCTCCTTGAACTTTGGGCTTGACATATCTTTTGATCTGGGGCTTGGAAAAATATGTGGTTTTCACACGACAGACGGGCAGAATTTTCTCTATCTATCGTGGTCCACTTTGTTTTTTCTCCACAAAACTGCTATCGTCCTCTGCTGTCACGGCAGCACCATGGCAGCATCGTCCTCTTTGTCTGCTTGTCCAGTTTCAGCTCTTCTGCTTCTCTGCCCAGCGCCTGCCCTCTCCGTCTACTAGGGCAGCAACCTGCAAAAAACAACCATTTTTAGTAGAATCTGTGCCTTTAATATATTTGTGATGTTTTGCTGTAAACTAACCTAAATGCAATGAAATAATGCTTGAATGCAGCAGAAATATGGGTTAAAAAGTGTGTAAATAATAGAACTTTTACACACTCAACACACCCCAAACTCAAGTTTTTGCTTGCCCTCAAGCAACTAAGACCTAAAGAAAAATGAAATATTTTTGTTTTGGCTTTCAAACAGTGAATTTTCCCTTACCCGTCGTTCTTTCCCTGTGACGGCAGCAACCTATTGGATAAATTAGGATCTGTCCGGAATCTCACTATAGTCCTCGTGTAGTGTGTGCATGCTTGTGAACAGTTATATGCTAAGACTCTCTTAGTTTCACTAGAATATTCAACTCTTAACTCGAATATTTATGCCAAAGTTTATCTTTTGAAGGCACTTTTTCATGCTTCTTTGATTTTTTCGTTTTGACTCGATTTCTCTAAAGTTTTACTAGAGCCAGTTTTAGGCACCTCTAGTTAGCTTCCTAGAGCCAGTTTCGGGCACCTCTAGGAATTTTGAGTCTCTTTTGCTAAACTTCTTTCCTAGAGCCAGTGTTAGGCACCTCTAGGGGCTATTCAAGTGCTAAGCTTCCTATTCTAGTTTGGCTAAAAGAAATCTAAGCAGTATAACAGTCACAATGGTGTTTAAGTTTTCAGAACTATAGAAAGGCTCTAAACTTCTCCTTAAACTATCCTAAAGATGCTGCCACGACAGAGCTGTCACGACAGGCAAGTTCAATTCACAGTTTTAAGCCAAATTTTCAATCTTTTCTGATTTTTTGAAGTAAAAAAAACTAAGTAAAAGACACAACAATTAACTAAGATGTACTCAGACTCCATTAATATGGAGGGTTGCCACCCCCAAACTCAAGGGTTGCATTGCCCTCAATGCAAATGACAAAAAAAAAATGAAGGCAGTACATCACAAAATATATAAATAGCAGGCAGCAATAAGAACATAAGAAACTTAAATTTTAAGCACTGTCTTCATTGCTGCTGCTGAGGCGGATTTGGCGGCGGATTCTAGTTCTTGGGGTGGGCTGGGGTGGTTGTTCTACAACCTGAATGTCAGAGCTGCTGTCACTGCTGCTATTGCTGTTGGCCTTGGGCAGAGTTTTCTTGTTTGCCATTCTCTTCTGCCTCTTGACTGGTGTGAATTCTTTCGACAGGTTCCTCCGAATGGAGGGTTCAGCGTCGCTGTCTGCCCAGACGGATGAGGAAGAGAATTCAGCCACAAAGGCAGTAAGGTCATCTGAGCATACCGGTAGCTTTGTTCCGCGGGCGGATGTGTTGGCATGGGGGCTGCCGGCTGCCGTCGGGGCAGGTGATGGAATGGAGGCAGCAGATGGTGTATGTGGTGTGGCAGCAGGTGTAGGTGAGTGGGCAGGGGTGGGGAGAGTGAAGTAGTGGGCAGGGAAGGTGGGAAAGACAACATCAGGAAAATTTAAAGTATTGTGAATAAAATTTACCGTGGATGCGGCAAAGTCCTTGATGAGTGTCATGAGACCCAGATGTCTATCCTCCATCCTTTGAATAGCATCAATGATTTGAATGGATGGGTCTGTCGGAGCAGCTGCTGCGGCGGCAGGTTTAGGGTTTGGCTGCTCTGACGATTCAGCTAGGGCGTCAACAGGGTTGAAGGAGGAGAGGGGGGTTGCTACTGTCAACTCCATGAGGCTGATGATATTTTTGTCTGTCCAGCGCCGTCCTTTCACTATGCGATCAGTGTTGGCTTCCGGCACAACATAACAGCGGCATAGGGATGTGATGAGGTAGGGAAGGCATAGGAGGGCTGTCGATCTATGGGCGCATTCCAAAATACTCTCCCGTATATAACTCCCCACATTAATGGGTCGTTTATTTAGAATGGAGTGTATTAGGGCTAACCTCTGCTGGTCAACGGTGGTATGGTGTGATGACGGCAGGATTCTCTTCTTGATGAAGGCATTCCACAGTTTGGCCTCCGGCAGCAGCTGCCCCTCTTCACTATGTGGGGATTTTTGCGGCTTGTGTTCCATTCAGTCATTTCTTTCGTTACTTCTGCCAGGACAGCGTCAAAGGCAGCATCATCTAGAGTGTCAAGGAACTGCTGGTGAGCATCATCGTTGGGGCCGAAGTAGAGGCCATAGAAAGAGCTAATGCGCTCGGCTGTGAACTGCACTTCTGTCCCTCGGACAGTCACTGCTGTTGCCATCCTGCTGCCGATGGCAGCATAGAATTCCCTTACCAGCGTCTCGTTCATCTCTGCTGGTTGCTCCGCGAATTGTTCCCACAAGAGGGCTTTAATCGTCCTTGCGATGAAAGGCTTGAGGCCCATATTCAATGCCCTTGGAGTGTAAATAAAGCCTCGTTCTTCCCATAGATCTCTGGTGGCAAAGGGCTGTGGGGGATTTGCTGCCGGTGAAGATGTTGAAGCAGCACTACGGCGGGTTTTTCTGGAAGACATGTTAGTGCAAGGGTTGTTGAAAGTAAAATAAAGCAAATGAAAACTGGATGGGGAGAGCAAGTAGGAAAAGCAGAAGTGAATGAAATGAAAATGGAAGGGGATTTTATAGAAGAGAAGTTGATGCCCGTTGAAGTTGTAACGGCAGGCGTGAATAACGGGGCGACTGTTGAGCTTTAGCGTGTCTGACGCGTCTGACACGCGTTTCTGCGTCTGTTACGCGTCTGTCACACGTTTCCGCGTCTGTCGTGACAGTCTGGTGACAGCCTGTCTTTTACGTGTCTGTCGCGGCAGCTGGAACGACATGCTTCTATATTGGGCTTTGTTGGGCTGATGGACGGGTGGTGGGCTGAGTTCACTTCTCCTGTTCTTCTTGACTCCTTTATTTCCTAAAAACAATAATTATAAAAACATTATTCGAATAAAATAAACCTTATTTCCTAATAAATAATAAATAATAAAAATAAAATTTAGGTTAAATTAGGAATGCCTGGTGGGGCATCTCCTAAGGTAACCACTTCCTGCATTCCTAGGGCTTCAGTCCCCTGATAATGCTTGAGGCGCTGTCTGTTGACTTTGAATTGGTGCCCGTCTTTTAATGATCGGATTGTGATGGCGCCATGGGGAAAAACTTGTACGACTTGGAATGGGCCAGACCATCTAGATTTCAGTTTCCCAGGGAAAAGTTTCAGTCTAGAATTGAACAACAATACAAGCTGCCCTGGGCAGAACTGTCGTGGCAGCAACTTCCTGTCATGCCACTTCTTAGTTTTCTCCTTGTAGATTCTTGCATTGTCGTAGGCCATTGTCCGTATTTCTTCAATCTCGTTCAGATCTAACAACCTTTTCTGGCCTGCCTTGTCCAAGTCCATATTTACTGCCTTGATCGCCCAGTAAGCCCTGTGCTCTATCTCGACAGGCAGATGACAGGTTTTCCCATAAATCAATCGGTATGGAGACATGCCCAATGGAGTCTTAAAAGATGTCCTATATGCCCATAATGCATCATTGAGGAGTAAAGACCAATCTTTCCTAGTTGGCTTAACCATCTTCTCAAGAATGTTCTTAACTTCCCTATTAGATATTTCAGCTTGTCCATTGGTCTGTGGGTGATATGCTGTCGCGATCCGATGCTTGACACCATATTTCTTCAAGGCGGCAGCAATAATCCTATTGTCAAAATGTCTGCCTTCATCACTGATAATCGCCTTAGGGATGCCAAACCTAGAAAAAATGTTTTTGTGTAGAAATTTTTGGACTATTTTGGCATCATTCTTTTGAGTGGCGATAGCTTCAACCCAGTTAGAGACATAATCCACTGTCAGGAGGATGTATAGATTTCCACATGAAGATGGAAAAGGTCCCATAAAATCAATCCCCCAAACGTCGAAGATCTCGACTTCTAAAATGTTCTGTAGCGGCATCTCGTTTCTCCATGAGATGTTTCCTGTCCTTTGGCACCTGTCACAACTCTTGTAGAAGATTTGTGCATCTTTATATAGTGACGGCCAATAAAACCCTGCCTGCAGCACCTTGGCAGCAGTTTTGTTGCCTCCTAAGTGACCTCCATACTGTGAAGCATGGCAGTGATGAAGAGTGTCTTCCTGTTCTTCTTGTGGTACACACCTCCTTATAACCTGATCTGCACACATTTTGAAAAGAAGATGTTCGTCCCAATAATAATGCTTAACATCATTTTGGAACCTCTTCCTGGCTTGATAATTAAGATCAGAAGGAAGTATTCCGCTAACTATAAAATTAACGAAATCAGCATACCAAGGAAGTTCAGAAGACTTACCTGCCGCCAAGGCTGTCACGGCAGTGATTGCGACAGCAAAGAGCTGCTCGTCTAGGAAGGTCTCCAGTATGTGTGTCTCATCTATTGGTAGACTTTGTCCCGTCTTCAACCTTGACAAGTGATCTGCCACCTGATTCTCTATCCCTTTTTTGTCCTTGATCTCAAGGTCGAATTCTTTCAATAGCAGGATCCACCGTATCAATCTAGGCTTTGCATCCTTTTTCGCGAACAAATACTTCAGGGCAGAATGGTCTGTGTGCACTATTACCTTCGTTCCAAGTATGTAAGAACGAAACTTGTCAATGGAGAACACCACAGCTAATAACTCTATTTCTGTGGTGGTATAATTCACTTGGGCGTCATTCAGTGTCTTGCTGGCATAGTATATGACATGAAATAACTTGTCTCTCCGCTGCCCAAGTGCTGCCCCGACAGTGTAGTCACTAGCATCACACATAATCTCAAATGGCTATGTCCAGTCTGGTGGCTGTACTATTGGGGTTGTTACCAGTTTTTCCTTCAAAACCTTGAATGCTTCAGTACATTCATCATTAAAGTCAAAGGGTCAGTTCTGCTCCAAAAGATTGCATAGGGGCTTGATGATTTTTGAGAAATTTGCAATGAATCTCCGATAAAAACCAGCATGTCACAAGAAACTTCTAATGCCCTTGATTGTGGTCGGCGACGGCAGCTTTTCAATCACTTCTATTTTGGCCCTGTCGACTTCTATCCCACGACAGCTAATCTTATGTCAAAGGACTATCCCTTCATCCACCATAAAGTGGCATTTTTCCCAATTTAAGACCATGTTTGCTTTTTCGCATCTTTCAAGTACCTTTTGTAGGTTGCCGAGGCAGCTCTCAAAATCGTCTCCAAAGACTAAAAAATCATCCATAAAAATATCAAGGAAGTCCTCCACCATATCGGAGAATATGGCCATCATGCACCTTTGGAAGGTGGCGGGTGCATTACATAGTCCAAATGGCATCCTCCTAAAAGCATACGTTCCGTAGGGGCATGTGAAAGTCGTCTTTTCTTGATCTTCCGGTGCGATAGCAATTTGATTGTAACCTGAATAACCATCAAGAAAACAATAGTAAGGTTTACCCGCTAATCTATCAAGCATTTGATCAATAAAGGGTAAAGGAAAGTGGTCCTTTCGGGTAGCTTTGTTAAGCTTCCGATAGTCCATACAAACCCTCCAACCAGTCACAGTCTTGGTTGGGATTAATTCATTGTTTTCATTGGTCACCACGGTCATTCCTCCTTTCTTTGGAACACATTGCACCGAGCTCACCCATTTGCTGTCGGAGATGGCGTAAATAATACCAGCATCTAACCATTTGATTATCTCTTTACGAACCACCTCCTTCATCGCATGGTTTAGCCGCCTTTGGGCATCTATAGTCGGCTTAAGATCTTCCTCTAAAAGGATTTTGTGCATGCATAACGCCGGACAAATGCCTTGAATATTAGCGATCGTCCATCCAATTGCCTTTTTGTGCTGCCGCAACATGCCTATTAGCCGCCGTTCCTGTTCCTGTGGCAGCTTAGAAGAGATGATTACGGGCAACGTATCATTTGAACCAAGAAAAGCATATTTTAGCTGCCCTGGCAGGGGCTTCAGTTCTAAGGCAAGTGGCTCAATAGTAGATGGCTTTTGAATTAAATGGTTATCTGAAGTATAATTTAAAGGTTCGAATAACTTACTGGACGACCGCCTATCCAGTTTACCTCCTCCTGATCTTCAGTTTCTGATGTATCAGATTCAGAGGAGTCGCTGTCGTCAGTGCGGTCGTGACAGCCCTGTAGGCGGCTGCCGCAGTAGTGACCAAGTTCTATGTCGTGACAGCCCGTCCTGATGCAGGGTTGATCAAAGGTAACTTCAGTGATAGCCTTGCATTCCTCGTCTGCATCAGCATGCTTCATCGCTTGGAGAACATTCAACTCAATCTCTTGGTCGTTCACTCGCATGGTGAGTTCTCCTTTCTCCATATCAATTAGTGATCTTCCCGTGGCTAAGAAAGGTCGCCCAAGGATGATTGGTGCGTTTTCATCTGCTTCACAATCTAAAACAAGAAAGTCAGCAGGAAATATAAACTTATCCACTCTTACCACAATATCTTCAATTTTTCCTTCCAGATGAACATAAGAGCGGTCTGCCAGCTGCAGAGTTACTGTCGTGGGCCGCGCCTTTCCAATACCTAATTTCTGAAAAACAGATTTTGACATTAAATTAACACTAGCACCAAGATCACAAAGTGCCTTACCCACATATTTATTTCCGATTACACAAGGTATGATGAAGCTCCCCGGGTCCTTCTTTTTCTGGGGTGGCTGCCGATGAAGAATACTCATGCAACCTTCTGTCATCTTTACCGTTTCAAATTCCCCAAGTTTAGATTTCTTTGACATGACATCCTCGAGAAATTTAGCATAATCGGGCATCTCCCTAACGACATCTAATAGCGGAATATTAATATGAACCTGCTTAAAAATATCATAAATCTTTTTGAGCTGAGATTCTTGCTTAGCTTGCTGTATCCGTTGGGGAAAAGGAGGTGGGGGACGGTAATCAGCAATACGTTCTTCCCACTGCATACGAATCTGAGGAGGTTTGGGTTCATCATTCTCCTCTGTCGCTTCTGCTGTCGTGACAGGCTCGTCGGCAGCAGTCTGTTTGTTACCTGTCAGGGCAGCTTCCTCGGCAGGTTTGTCCAAGGCTGGTTTCTTTACTGTTTCAGCTTCCTTTTCCAGCCCTGGTAGTTTCTTCCCACTCCTAGTTGTAATAGCTTTGCATTGCTCATGTGTGGGTTGCCTAGCATTTTCAGTATTACTAGGGAATCCTCCAGTCTGCCTCGGCTTAATATGTTGGGAAACCTGACCCATTTGGGTCTCCAAAGATTTCAGAGTAGCTTCATGATTTGTCATCTGCATCTCTGTTTTATCCATGAATGTCACTGTTTTCTTAACAAACTGATTCATATTCTCAATATTAGTACCTATCTGAGTCATAAAAGTGGCCAGAGTCTGTTCCAGTATACTGCTCGTGGCAACTGGTTGCTGCTATTGCTGCTGCGGCGGCAGGTGCGGCGGCAGTTGCGGCGGCAGTTGTTGTCGCGTCAGCAATCTAGGTCCTCCCTGATTCTGATTGTGTTCTTGCGGATTCAGGGCATTATTAGGATTACTCCATGAAAACTTGGGATCCTTCCTCCAATTTGGATTATAATTGTTGGAATTGTAATTCGGCTTGTAATTTCCAACATATTTTCCCTCTTCTAACTATATAGGACACTCATCTGAACTATGATTTCCCTCACAAATTTCACATACTTCCTCAACAGCAAATCCATGATGTGCATCATCATTCAATAACCTTTTCATTGCTTTAGTAAGGAATGCTACATGTGATTTCATCGTGTTGTCGGCCTCATAATCCTTGACAGCTAGTACCCGTTTACCCCCTCTTCTTGCTGTCGGAAACAGCTCCTCATTCTTAGCCATATTTTTGAAAACTTGCATTGCCTCGTCCGGATCTTTATCCAATAATAGTCCATTTGCTGCTGAATCAATTCGAATACGAGTTTGTAAGTTGGCAGCATTATAAAACTTCGTTACCTGATTCCAGACGGGGAATCCATGCATTGGGCAGTTTCGTAGAAGAGTAGTAAATCTGTCCCAGGCCTCGTGCATCGGCTCGTCATCTTCCTGTTGAAAAGTAGCAATTTCATTACGTAATCGCTCAGATAAATGTGAAGGATTAAAACGAGATAAAAATTCACGAGATAAATCTGCCCAAGCTCTAATTGAACCCGGCGTAAGTTTATTCCACCAAGTTTTAGCTCTGTCCCTCAATGAATGGGGAAATAACCGAAGCCTCAGTATCTCCGGATTAACTCCTGGTAGTCTAAACGAACCACAGATCTCCTGGAACGTTTTGAGATGCTCCCTAGCATCCTCAGTAACAGCACCACTAAACTGTCCGGCATTGTTGATCATACTAAACATGACAGGTTTCAGCTCGAAGTTGTCAACATCAATATCTGGCAGCGTGGTTTCCAACTCTACATGATCGTTCAGCATGTAGTCACGACAGGACCGTCGTCAGGCGGCGGCAGGGTTACCGACAGGCGGTATAATATCGCCGACAGGTGGGTCATCTCCATTGTGGGCCATCTTCTCTAGCTGTTCCTCAAGGTACTCGTTCCTGTCTAGAAGGTGACGAAGTTGTTTCTTGAGATTGAATGATCGTTCGATTTCCGGATCTAATGGATACTCAGAATCTTTACCCCGATTCGATCTGCGCATAAACAAGGAACCTTGTGAAAAGAAAGTGTTGAATGCACCAAAGAAAAACAGAAAAATAAAAAAAAAACACAAAACAAAAACGAAAAGTGCAATAAAAGAAAGGTAGAGTTATGTTGCCAATCCCCGGCAACGGCGCCAAAAACTTGTTGCGTGTAAAATAGTCTATCGCAATGGTAGTGCAAGTATACACGACGCAAGTAGTAAAGTGATACGAAGTATCGGATATTGTCTCCACATGGATTGGGCTAATAGCTTCACCTTAATTCACTGCACGAAGTAAAGAAAATAATTGAGGAAGTTGTCACGAAAATAGTAGAGTAAACACAAATAAAAGAGTAAAAATATCAAGATAGAGAGAATGGGCTGGTATTGAATTGCTCAGTAGTGCCGGTATTGCAGTGTTTAGGAAATCCAGTTCTGTCGTCGCGCCCGTCGCGGCAGCACCTTTCGCGGCAGCAGTCCGTTGATCGTCGCGGCAGCAAACTCTCAACTCAGTACTTTCAAGTTTGGCAAGAATCCCAGATCTGCCTTGGCCTATCCCTAGGTCCAAGTCTGTCGATGATCACGTCTTTGATAATACCTCCCGGCGTGAATCGAAGGATGAACACCGATGTGTATGAATTCTTCTTTAGCCACTTAACCTCGCGGTTAATAGAAGTCCAAGGCAGCTTGGGAGTTTCCTTTTCTCTAGTTGCTTTTGTTGTTTCATTTCTTATATTTTTGATGGGTTGTTTTAAACGAATGAATGTGGATGATATTTGCCCAGCCATGAACTAATTTTTAGTGTCTTAGGTTAATTATGGATGTTTATGTTTAAGTTTTAATGAATGTTTGGTTTGTTTTCTTATCCTTTACATGTTTTCTTCATTGTTTGCTTGCCCTAAACTTGTAAGAGCTTTCGAGAGTTAGCCTAGATTAGGTGTTAGATAGCTTAATATTCGAGAGAGTTAGGATTAGATCCACATGTACAATGTGTGTTTGATGCTGAGAGGCAAAACCCTAACTCACCTTAGTGATAAGAATAGAGTTTCAATGACTAAAAGGAGTAGAATTTCATCGATAAGTAGCTTGCTAGGGTTCACGCTGAGAGGTATTGCCTTAGAATTCTGGATGTCAGGTTTCTTGCTAGAGATAGTTTAGAAACACCTTAGTAAACTCTGTCGAGCATGTTGTGGGTAAGGTAGCTCTATGCATTCTTTAGGTTTAGAAATAAAAGTCATTAGCAAGGCCAGATATCATTCCATTAGAGAGTTTCATACGTGTGAGAGGACCCTTGAAGTATCCT